>JAAONU010000002.1:26752846-27388158 GCA_012932295.1 Cyclina sinensis | reverse complement strand
TCACTGTGACCTTGACCTTGTGACCTGAAAAATTACAGAAGTCATCTGGTAGTCATGACAAACCCACAATCTATGTTTGAACAACCTGGAACTAAGGGTCTATAATTATTGATTGGAACTGCTTAGGTTGACCTTGACCTTGATCTTGACCTTTGACCCGGTGACCTGAAAAAGTATAGGAGTCATCTACTTGTCACGACCAACCAAATATACTAAGTTTAAACAACATGGGACCAATGGTTCTTTAGTAATTGATCGGAAACTGTTTTGCTATTTTAAGTCACTCTGACCTTGACTTTTGACCTGCTGACATAAAAAATCTTGCCTTAGGGAGAAGTCACTTCTCCCAAATTTTTGACTCTATCAAGAGCCCTATAGAGCGGTCATCTAGTAGTCATGAGAAACCTACAAACTACTTAAGATTGGACAACCTGGACCCAAGGGTTCTTTAGTTATTGATCAGAAACTGTTTTGCCTTTAAAGGTCACTGTGACATTGACCTTTGACCTGGTGAAGTAAAAAGCTATAGGGGTCATCTACTGGTCATGACCAACCTACACACTAAGTTTTAACAATCGTGGACCAAGGGTTCTTAAGTTATTGATTGAAAAGCGTTTTGCTATTTAAGGTCACTGTGACCTTGAGCTTTGACTTGGTGGCGTTAAAATACTACAGTGGTCATCTACTGGTCATAAACAACCTACAAGTAACTAAGTTTGAACAACCTGGGACTAAGCGTTTTATAATTATTGACTGGAAACCATTTTGCTATTCAAGCTCACTGTGACTTTGTCCTTTGGCCTGGTGACCTGAAAAACTGTAAGGGTCATTTACTAGTCCTTACCAACCCACGTGTCAAGTCTGAGGAAGGTAGGTCCAAGGGTTCTCTAGATATTGATCGGAAACCAAAGTATCTGCCGACTGACAGACATTTGCAAAACTATATGCCCCCTCATCTTAGATAGGGGGCATAATAAAACGATAAAGGACCTCTAGCTAATGTTCCATTAAAATATTTAAGTTACAGGCTTTGAAGTTTCAGGCAAGAAGATTTTTAATGTTTTCCCTATATAAGCCTATGTAAAATGAATCGACACCGGGGCTGGGCCATTATTTGAACAAACTTGGTAGAGGTCAACTACACAATGCTACATTCCAAATCTTAAGGCTCAGGGCTTTGTGATTTCAGACAAGAAGATTTTAAAAGTTTTTCCTATATAAGCCGAAGTAAAATTAATTTACCCCGGGGCGGGGCCAATTTTGAACTCAGGGAAATAATTTGAACAAACTTGGTAAAGGTCAACTAGATTATGCTACATACCAAATCTTAAGGTTCAGGGCCTTGTAGTTTCAGACAAGAATGTTTTCAAAGTTTTTCCTATATTAGCGTATGTAAAATCAAATGACCCCCGTTGCAGGAACAGTACTGCCCCCAGGGGTATAATTTGAATAAACTTGGTAGAGGTCAACTAGACAATGCTACATACAAAATCTTAAGGCTCTCGGCCTTGTGGTTATAGACAAGAAGATTTTCAAAGGCCTATGTATAATCAATTGACCTCACGGGTGGGGCCAATTTTGACATCAGGGGTATAATTTGAACAATGCTACATACCAAATCTTAAGGCTCAGGACCTTGTGGTTTCAGACAAAAATATGTTAAAGTTCTTCATTCCTATTGCCATGGCAACCATAGTTCTTAATGGAATTCAATTCTTTGAACAACTTAAGCAGAGCTTCAAGCAAAGAATATCCCAGGCATGTTTCATCAAAGTTGACTAAGCGGTAAAAAAGGGAAGCCGTTCAAGTCAAATTGTTGACGACGCACAATGCATGACGCACGCCGGACAATCATTGATCCTAAGAGCTCACCTTTGAGCACTTCATGCTCAGGTGAACTATAAAAACTATCGACCATGTTGGCTGTGATCTGCTTAAAGTGTTTCCAGTTTCTCTATGTTAATAACTTTTTGACTATTTTCTTATAATAAATTAAAAATGCACTCTCCCATATGATTTTATAACTGATTTTCATTTCAGTCTGATTTTACAACATTAAACCAGCATGACTTGAAGGAATTTGATAAAGAGTCAGCTTTGGAAAGATTTTAAAATCATGCAGACAGTTTCTGCATAGAAACTTTTCTAAGCTTTTCCTTTCAGTTGCCATGAAAACCAGAGTTTTACATGAAACCATTTTATTTTAAAGAGTTTGAAAAAGGATCAATTAAAGACCATCCCTGTGAAGCTTGGTTGAAACTGACAAAGTGATTCTGTATGAGATGTTTTTTGAAAAACAAATATCAACAACTTCCTGTTCAGGTGAGTTAACAAGAGGACCATATTAACCCTTGCTCACTCACCTGAATGCTTAAACTGTGGGTCTGCTGTTAAGCAAACATCAGAAGCAGAATTGAAGATTTTTAAACATCTCATATTTTGTTTGTGAGGAGATGTTACTTCTTTTTGCTTTTGCAGCCCTTATGCACAGGGGGCCAGCACAGTATGGGGATGCTGTGTTTCATGATTGATTGTGACCTAAAATGAAGAAACAAGTATTAACTTGTATATCAAGTAGTATCATTGATACTATTTGATATTCAGGGTATTGCCATTATGTATAAATGAGCAGAACACTTTGAGCAATTTTTTGAAAAGGGGCATATCTGTTAAGTTTTATGGAAAATGGCCTTGCAGTTTGAGAGGGTATGTCATTTGAAGTCAAATATTGACCCCCGAAAAAATCTATTTTTAACCCTGATGGCTATTCTGTGCAATAAATATGAACCCTTTCAGCTATTTTGATAGAGGGCTATGTAAGGATCATTTCTGTAAAAGTTAATGAAAAATGGCCTTGTTGTTTTGGAGATGTTGTTTGATTTTTTTCCTAATTTTAGCTTTCGCAGCCAGTGCAATTGAGTGGAATAGTTTAAGCAATTCTAAAAAAAGGCAAAATAGGAACATTTCTGAAATGTTTGATGGAAAATGGCCTTGTGGTTTTGGAGATGTCATTTGAGATATAAATGTTGACAATAGATGTTGGACATGGTGATCCCTATAGCTCACCCTGAACATTATCTAAGCTCTAAAGGATACAGTTTTATACAAGAAGATTCTTTAAAATCTTCCATATATAAATCTTTGTAAACTTAAGTGAGGACAGGGCAATTAATGAATCAAGGAGCATAATTTGCTCAATCTTGAAAGAGGATCTCTAGATGATGCTCCATGCAGAATATCTTAGGTCTTAAGATTAGAGTTTCTCACAAGAAGATTTTTAAAGATACAATTTTTTACACACATAGGACCCCTCGGGCAGGGGCATTTTGAGTATAGGGACATAATTTGAACAAACTTGGTAGAAAACCTCTCGCTGATGCTCAGTGCAAAATATGTAAGCTCAAGGCCCACTGGTTTCAGACAAGAAGATTTTTTAAGTGTTCCCTAAATAAACCTAAGTAAAATCAAGTGACCAACTGGGTGGGCCGATTTTGACACAAAGATTTTAATTTGAACAA
Organism: Cyclina sinensis; assembly: GCA_012932295.1. Taxonomy (NCBI): domain Eukaryota; kingdom Metazoa; phylum Mollusca; class Bivalvia; order Venerida; family Veneridae; genus Cyclina; species Cyclina sinensis. Next base: position 27,384,640 of record JAAONU010000002.1, on the reverse strand, counting down.
GAGCCATGTTGACATGGCCATCCCCCATCGATGTGTTTGTTTAGTAATTATTCTTGTGCTCAGCACTGCTCCCAAATTAGATATACAAACATATAAAGTTTCAAGTTGATATCTCAAACACTTTTTGAGTTATGGTTTATTTAAGCATAACAAAATAATGAAAGGCAATAACTCGAAATTATGAAAGGTAGAGACATCATTCTCCTGCTATCTTCCTCACTGAGATATATCCACCTATGAAGTTTAAAGCTGATATGTCAAACCTTTCTGAGTTATGCTCCGGACAAAAATATGGGATGGAAGGACCGATGGACTGAGACTTTTACCACATCCCCTGCCGTCTTTCCGGCTGGGGATAAAAAAACATTAACTTTATAGGTTACCTCTAGCTGATGCTTTATGCAAACAATCTGAGCTCTAGGCCTTTAGAAGCATATATAGAATCAAGTGATCCCGGGGCAGGGCCATTAAAGACCCAAAGGGCAAAATTTGATTAATCCTGATAGAGGACCTCTAGCTGAAGCTCCCTGAAAAAAATAGCCATTGGCTTTGTGGTCTCAAACAAGAAGATTTTTTGAAGTTTTCAATACATAAGTATAAATCTAAAATCAAGTGTAAGGATGGGGCCAGTTTTAACCCAAGAGAAATAATTTTAACAGACTTGGTAGAGGATCGATAGCTAATGCTCCAATAAAAATATAGTTGTAGGTCTTGTGGTTTCAGACAAAAAGATTTTCAAAGTTTTTCCTTTCTGTTGCCATAGCTACCAGAGTTCTTGATGAGATTCAATTCCTTGAAACAATTTTGGTAATGCTTCATGCAAGGAACATCTCAGCAAAGACAAATTCAGACTAGTGGTTTAGGAGGAGATGTTGTTTAAATGTAAAAGTAGGTGACGCATGACACACACAGCACGCCAGACACAGAGCCATCCTAAAAGTTCACCTTGAGCACATGCACAGGTGAGCTAAAATGACTTTGGCTCTGACTAGTGGGATCTTTAAAGTGTGGAGGACAAAGCAACAGCTAATGTAAACATCTGCAGAAAATTATTTCAAAATCTTGAAAGGATGACATACTGACATTATCAAAAAAAATCTAAAAATAAGATTCTTAAAGTGCAAGTTTTATAAAGGTATTGCTTTCAGATGTAGATAAGTACAGAAGTATTACTTACTGACTCCAAGATCTTGAAGAGAAGATGACTGTTCCTACAACCAGGTAAATAACGTACCAAAACTCAGCACCTGAAAATTTAAAGTGTTTTGAAAATCAGTGACAAAAAAAAGTTGTTTTTCTTTTTGGTCTTCTATCAGCAAAAGACATTTGCCAAAACAGCTGTAACTACATCAATGTATTCAGTAAATTCTTTTCAAAATAACATGTGCTACTTCTAAGTATGAACCTAGATAAGCAGCAAAGTAGATCTGAATATCGGACCTCGTTTCCTGTAAATGAGACCTTTACCATGGAAGTCATGAAATAGTCATGTTACGAAATTATATACATGTATCATCAATACAATGTACAAAGTTAACCTTTAATGAGGATATTAACACTTCATTTTACTTATTTACCTATCTGATCTCTTATAATTAAAGGTTAAAGCTTAGGAAGACAGTTGGCTTGACAGGAAGGTAAGCTTTTTATAAAGACTAATATTTGGCTAATGTTCGTCCCCTTTTTTATGAAATCACGAAAGTCTTCATTCAGAAAAGTGTTCAGTTGAAGTCAGCTGAAATAATTATAAACAACAGATGTTTGTAAAACATATATTCCCCCCTAGCACCGTATCACTAGAGGCAGCCATGAGGGTTTGAGGAGCTGGGACCAAGCATTCTATAGTTATTGTTCAGAAAACATTTTGCTATTCAAAGACACTGTGACCATGGCCTCTGACCTGGTGACCTGAAAAAACTAAAAGGCTCAACTACAAGTCATGAACAACTTATATAAAAGTTTGATGAACATGGGCCCAAGCATTCTACACTTATTCATGGGAAACCATTTTGCTTTTCAAAGTCACTGTGACCCTTGACCTTTGATCCAATGACCCGAAAAACGATACTTGTTATCTACTGATCATGAAAAACCTACATACTAAATCAGACGAACCTGGGCCCAAGGATTCCCTAGATATTCAGCAGAAACTGTTCTGCTTTTCAAGGTTACTATCACCATGACCTTTGACCTAATAACCCTAAAAACAACAAGGGCATCAAATTGTCATGACCAATCTACCTATGAAGTAGTGTTGAGGAGCTGGGACCAAGCGTTCTATAGTAACTGATCGGACACTATTTTGCTATACAAGGTCACTGTGACCTTGACCTTTGACCTGAAAAGCTATATGGGTCATCCTCTGGTCATGGCAAACCTATATACCAAGTTTGAGTGTTCTATAGTTATTAATTGGAATCATTTTGCTTTTCAATGCCACTGTGACCTTGGACTTTGACCTGGTGACCTGAAAAACTATAAGGGTCATCAACAAGTCATGACTAACCTACACACTAAGTTTGAAGAAACTGGGACCAACAGTTCTATAGCTATTGATTTGAAACTACTTTTGCTGTTCAAGGCCACCCTGACCTTGACCTTTGATGTAGTGATATGAAAAAACTAAATGTGTTATTTACTTGAGGTGACAAACCTACAAACTAAGTTTAATTGGAAACTGTTTTGCTTTCCAAGCTTCCTGTGACTTTTACCTTTGACCTTGTAAACAGAAAAACTACAGGGGTCATTTAATTGTTATGACAAACCTACATTCTAAAATTTATCAGTGAAGTTTGAAACTGGGTGGCCCAGTTATAATTCTCATCAAATATTTGTTTCGTATTTTGCCAGTTAGGCCTAGTAAAACTTGACCCATCAACTTGGATTAATTCGGGATGCTGTTTTCCAAATATTTGGCACCCAAAGGGCGTTGTAAGCCCAGATACGTTTATAATCGTCCCGGTAACTTTGGTTCCATAGATGCAAAAAGATGGCATTTTTCTTGGCAATGACTACCTGAGAACCCATTGTTCTTTTCAGTTCGTGTCCCTGTGTTTTTTCAAAAACGTCTAAGTGAGTTTACTAGGCGCAGAAGAACCTCGTCAAAACCTAGGTATATTCCGCCATACTCCAGAAATTCGAAAAATAGACTAAGCAATTGAACGTCATTCATAAAATAAAATTAAAGTTGAATTCAAAGGATGCAATCCAAAACGATACAAAATCACCAGCATTTCGCACTGGCCTACCTTTTCATATATATTTTAGTTTCTTCGTATACTTAGCATCGTCAAAATACCTCGGAAGACGCATGGATTTACTTTTGAAGACAAGTTTCTCACCTAATGCCCCGCTGAAAGTGTACAAATACCGCAAGCGATTTAACCTTCTGGTCATCTGTCCACATACTCCGTATCAAACTAGTAAAATCAGAGACGAGTTTTTACATATACTACTGTGACAGATAAAAAAATAAGCTTACCGATCAGCGCCTCAATCCTCATAACGTCAGACGAATGCTCCCGAAATTTTAGCTTGGTCCCAAAGACCTCTTCTGGTCTATATCTATGCACGTGAATTATGTTCGGTGACATGTGTAGAAAGAAGTTCCAGTAGGGACCATGAAGTTCCAGTATAGCACTCTCAAACGATTCGATAATTAGCCGAGTATTATTCTATGTGTATGAAACAGACGATAAACCTGTAAAATGTGGACCATTTTATTATTAAGATTCTAATCGCAAATGTTTTATCAAAATGTTATCAATTGTCAATTGCACTCCACAAAAGTGACTTATCAGTGAAAGGTTCTCGTGTGGTGCGCACTAATAATAGAGAAAGCGCGAACTCTACTGGTTTTCAGAACCGTGACAGTCAGCGTTCTAACAGTCGTGATCGTGACTCTCGTGATCATCACGATAACAGTGATCGGTATAGTGCGCGACCAGGTGGGGATCACAGCGGATGGTCGAAATCGGCACCAAGAGGTAACGGGCGCGGAAGGAATGGTGGTTACCGTGGACAAAACCGCCGTGGGTCCTACTAGGTGAAATGCGGGTTTTGGAATGTGCGCGGATGGAGTATGGACAGTGACTGTGATAATTATATTTTACGTGAATCTTGCCTTTTAAAATGTGACCTTGATATTTTAGGAATTGCAGAAACTCATCTTTTACATGATAATGTTTTACAAGTAGAAGGCTATAAATGGTTTGGTTTAAACCGTACAATAATACACAAGCGTGCCAAGTTAGGATCCGGGGGTATTGGATTTTTAGTTAAAAACCAATTGTTTAATGTTTTTGATATTAGTATTGTGCAAAATTCATTTGAGGGCATTTTGTGGTTAAAATTGGTACATAAAATTACTAAAGATGCGATACTACCATGTGTATGTTATTTACCTCCAGAGAATTCTTCTCGTTATTTTGACGTACATGCATTTTATGATAATATTTTAGCAGATATATATAGATTTCAAAATGAAGGTGTGGTGTATGTTTGCGGAGATTTTAACAGCAGATGTGGAGATTTAGAAGATTTCATTTGTGGAGTTGATAGTTTACCACCCCGTGATGTCATAGATTTTGTAAAAAATTCTTATGGGGAACTTTTTATTGATTTTCTGATTAATACAAATATGTGTATGCTTAATGGAAGGAACTGTATTAAAAATGATTTTACGTCTATTTCTGTTAAAGGTACAGCTGTAGTCGATTATTGTGTCACGTCTCACGAAAATTTAAAATTGTTTAAAGATTTTTGTATTGTACGTGTTTCAGATTTGATAAATAGTATTGATTATGTGAACACTACAATGCCAGCTAGTATCCCAGACCATTCGTTACTTATGTGGAATATTAACTACGAGACAAATGTCAATATAAGTAAAAGTAATACTATTTCGATAGATGCCAGTAGTTCTTTTGATAAGTTTGATTTACGTAATATACCTAATGATTTTTTAAATAGTCATGATACTACAGAACAAATAAACACTGTTATAGAAAAGTTAGAATCTGGTATTAACACCCAGACTGATATTGATAATATATATTTGGATTGGTGTAATATTGTTAAAGATAACATGTATAGTAAATTATCATATAAAACGGTAAATATTAGTAGCTCTCATAGAAAGCGAAGAGCTGGTAAGCCATGGTGGTCTGATAAGTTATCAGATCTTTGGAATATTATGTGTCATAATGAACGCAAATGGCTTGATTGTAAGAATAGAAGTGATAAGCTACATCTTAAATCTGTGTATATTTCTAGTAGAAAAATTTTTGATCATGAGGTTCAGCGTTGCAAACGTATTTATTGGTATTCTATGCAGAATGACTTGTTAAACGATTGTAAAGTTGACAGTAATCAGTTTTGGAAATCAATAGGAAAAATTGGGATAGGCTATTCGAAAAATAAACAAATACCAATGGAAGTACGTTTGGATAACGGTGATATATCGTCTACTGTCACAGATGTACTCCAAAAATGGAAAACGGATTATAGTTCTCTCTTTAAAGAGTATGATGCACCTCCTCTTTTAGATTTTTTGCAAGACCCTGATTCTTCTGATAATGTTTCTTTTAATGAACGAATATCAATTTTTGAGGTTAAAAAGGCCATTTCTAGTGCGAAAATAGGAAAAGCTTGTGGGGCTGATAATATCCCGACGGAGGTTTTGAAAAATGATACGACAGTGTATTTTCTTCATGTATTATTTAATGTTATTTTTGACAGCGGAGTTGTTCCTGGTATATGGGGAAAGTGTATTATTAACCCAATTCCCAAGTCTTCTTCTGCGGACCCTAGAGATCCTCTTTCATATAGAGGTATATCTTTAGCTCCTGCAGTATACAAATTATATTGTTCGGTTCTTAATGATCGTCTTAGTACCTGGGCTGAAGAAAATGAAAAACTGGTAGACGAGCAAAATGGGTTTAGAAAGAAACGCACATATATTGATCAAATTTCTTCATTGAGTAATCTAATAGATACTAGGAAAAAGCTAAAGCAATCAACATTTTGTGCATTTATCGACTTTAGAAAAGCTTATGACAATATTAATAGAAATAAGTTATGGAAAAAACTTCATGATAGTGGTATATCAGGGAAAATGTTAACAGCCGTAAGATCACTATATTCTAATGTCTCATCATGTGTTCGTGTAAATTCTTATAAAACTGACTGGTTCAGTGTACATTCTGGCTTAAGACAAGGCTGCACCCTGTCCCCTCTGCTGTTCAATCTGTATATTAATGACCTTGCTGTGTATCTTAAGTCTTTGAATATTGGTGTGTCTATAGAAAGTGAAATTATAAGCATTTTGTTATATGCAGATGATATTGTTCTGTTAGCTGAAAATAAACATGATTTGCAAGTTTTGCTAAATGCTTTGAGTGAATGGTGCAATGTTAACGATATGCAAATTAATTGTACAAAAAGTAATATTGTTCACTTTAGACCACCTTCTGTACAAAAGGTTGATTTTGTTTTCAAATGTGGTAATGAAACTCTTGATATTGTTGATAGATATACATACTTGGGTATAGTTTTGACCGAACACCTCGATTTTAATGTAACAGCCAGGACAATTGCTCAAAGTGCAAGCCGTGCATTGGGTTTGGTAATCGCCAAATGTAAATTAATAGGTGGAGTACCTTTTAATGTATTTACTAAGTTATACGACTCCTTAGTTTGGCCTGTAATAAGTTACGGTGCAGCAGTGTGGGGCTGTCGATCTTTCTCCTGTATAAATGCTGTTCAGAATAGAGCAATGAGGTATTTCCTAGGCGTCGGCAAATATACACCTAATGCGGCTTTAGCAGGAGAAATGGCTTGGCAGCCCCCCGTTGTTCGCCAATGGAAAACTATAGCTTCTTATTGGGCCTGTATTTGTAACACCCGTTCTACTCGTATTAATAAGCGAATTGCAGTTTGGGCAAGTGTTAAAGCTGGTACATCATGTAAAAACTGGTTCTTTTCTGTGAAGAAGCAAATAAATGATTGTAATTTAGTCAACTGTTCTGATGTAAATGTAAATGTTTCTAAAGCCTACATTGTTGAAGGTATACAATCATATATGACAAACAAGTTTATTGCTGAATGGCTTGAAACTATCAATAGGACCACGAGTGTTACTGGTAGAGGTGGTAACAAGCTTAGAAATTATTGTACATATAAGTCAGAATTTACCACAGAGCACTATTGTAATATGATTATGCCTCCCCAGCATCGCTCAGCATACTGTAAATTTCGTTGTGGGGTAGCGCCTATTCGAATTGAAACTGGGAGATTCGAAAATTTAAATATAGAAAATAGAACATGTCCGTTTTGTCAAGCAATTGAAACTGAAAGTCATGTTATTTTCGATTGCCCTTTGTACAATGACCTTAGAATTTCTTTGCTAAATACAATTTTGTCAATAGAACCAAACTTCTACGATATGCAGGATATTGAGAAGCTGAAACTTGTATTTTCAAATCATTCACTTATTAGAATTTGTGCCAAAACCTGTAATGATATTTTAAATAGGAGACAATTTTATCTGTGTAAATAATGTAATAATGTAATTTCTTTTTATGTGATATCTATATCTTTTAACTTCTCCTAGGAAGTAGATGCTAATCTGTTCATCCACGATCTGATCGGGGTGATACCTGATTCTTTAACACATTTTTTTGAACTGCGCAATAGTGCCTTTTTTCCACATTTTTTTTTTTTTTTTTTTTTTTTTTTTTTTTTTATCGTCGTGTATTTTAATGATTTTTTTATTTAACGATTAGCGTCTGCTTCTTAGCTTTAACGATATAAGCATGCATATAGTATATATAGCAGTAATTACGTAAGTCTTTTTATTCGTTGAATTGTTACTAAAGTCTCTTATAACTCAATATATGAGTGGCAATGTACTTTTTAAATTATGTTATATGTGTTCTATGTATATTGTTGTATGTATGTACATTGATGAGACTAAAATAAAGATTGAATATGAATATATTGTCCATAGCATCAAGAGATTTTGTATATAATTTTAGATGAACTTGTTTTACATTCAAAGCAATGAATCATAAATATGAGATATTGATTAAAGAATTTTTGATACAATACAGTCATTCCCGGTGTTAAAAAGTTAAATAATATAACTTTGACTAACATGAATTTACCTTAAGTCACTCATAAAGCTAAGAAAGTTGTAATATCCAAGCTTTTTCTTTCCATACCAAACATTATGGATCACATTTGGGACTGGGTCTTCATCTACACAACATGTTTTTATAAACCTTACTAAACACTCGTTACAGAAGTCAACGGCAAATATATCGCTAGAGATGCTTGTCTTTGATACAACTATTTTTGGCGTGAACGGTTCACAGTTTAAACATAGGCACTCGGTGTCAGAACTTAGTAATTTTTACCACGGATACCGAATTTTACCATCTTGTTGTAAAGAAGTTTCTGTGGGGATTTATTAAAGATTTGGGCTGAAGGTCGACCAAATCAGTCATTCAAACGATCGAAGACACAATTCTTTTGTCCTGACACTGAGTGCCTATGCTCTTAACTCGTCGAAATCTGTAAATAGTTTCCATTAAGTTAATGTCATCAGAAAATACTAAATCAAAATCTGTAATATCAGTGTCTAAGACAAACTTCTATGTTTCAGAAGTAAGATGGAGTCTCTTTGACTTTTTTCTAAATCTGAATTCTAAGTGTAACGTCTTTCGTACAGCCTGTATTTTATCTAAGAAAAAATATACTTACCATGTGATATCTCTGTCACCTCTGTAGCATTTAAAGCGCATAGACACTAATTATAATATATACTACAACTGTATATACTATAACACAAAAAATATAATGAAATAAGACATACAAAAACATACAGAAAGAGTAGAAAAACATATATATTTTTCATAAACTTTTATGATATTTTGCGGTAAATCAGAGCGTAATTGAATGAATTGTGTAGACTTAGATGTGAAATTCAGTATTCTCGGATTGAATTTTATGGATATTACTAATTTAACTCCGCGTAAAGAACGCTAGCTGGATCTACGAATCGTTCCGTGAAAGACTGTTCAGGACTTCATAGAAGTGTCAATTGTGTCTTTGTTATAAACGGGTACCCTCACTTCACTTGTCTACAGCTCTCTGGTAAGCTATTTTTTCCATCTTATAAAATCTGCATACAGGTGAGACCAAATGAATGAACTTATTAAGATGTGTCTGCTTCATACAGAAACTATCCGAAATTCTGATACTGACACTCTAAAAATACTAAAACATGTAGAATTGGATATAATGCTTGAAATCAACACTGTTTATTAAATTATGAATCAGTATGTATAAATTGTTAACTATATGACCGACAGAAAATAAGTAGAGCATAGGATTTAATTCTACTGATAAGCCTTTTACAGGTCTGAGATCTCGTTTTAACACTGAAATATATTTAAGTCAAAGAGACTATGCATATACTTATATAAGTGGTAAAATTGATATCGCTAATTAAATAAATGTTTAAAGTGTTATGTATTCTAAGAAAGAAAAATACATTTTCTCTTGAATTAAATATATTCAACTTGAAAGTTAATTTGCATTTTTACCTACATATTCATTGTGTTTTCAACGTTTATATTGACGTCACGCATTTTAACACACATATAACTTTAGTTACACAATTTAACATTTTACGTAAAGCTAAATAACATGAGGCTTGTAGGCTCTTTTTATGATAATGCAGAAACTAAAAACATGTGTGCAGTTCTTTCATTTCGAGTCATTAAAATGGGTACGTAAATAAAAAAAATGGTTACATATCAGCGCTTCAAATGTCAAAAGATTTTATGAATGTCCCCAAATTCCAGCTGATACCCAAAACGTCTTCCGATCTTTTTTATGAACGTGAATAACGTTCCGTTACATGTTAAGAAAAAAGCCCCAGTAAGGCTCATTTAACAAAAATAGTATGGTGTATGGATTCTAAAAATGAAAAAAACAACAACATTCATGTTGATTTTTCTCTTGAGTTGCCCGTTCCCGTTTCATGATGTATCTATCACTAAAATACACTGTCTCTTTAGTTCCTAAAGAATCCTAGTCTCCTGTGTTCATTTCCTATATCAAATAGAGTTGCACTATTTAGCCTTCGGTTAATTTATGAAATTGTACATTAACTGTCTGAAAGACTTAAAAAACAAATTAGTAGGTTCGTAGGTACATAAAATAGTGAATTGCCAAACTTGTCATATTTTGGATGGTTTACAGTTATTCCACTACAAGGAATGAACATTTGTGAGTATTATCTTTTATCGCTGCATGTGAAAATACATAATACATGCTATATATATATAAGCAGCTAAATAAATGAATGAATAATCATATGGTGATAACTGGGGTATACATATGACAAAACATTAAAATACAGCATTATACAGCATCTCCCTTTTCCTAAAAAAAAATGTTAAATAATTAAAATATTTTCTCAATATTTCGTCAGAGGAAATATTTTATAAAAGGTTGACACATATGAACGAGCATTAATTTGTGCAATAACAGTACCTTGCTGAAATGCAAACTGGTCCATCTTTAGTCAGCTAGCTATGTAGTGTAACCTGTGTGTCAGTATTTCGTTTGAGTGTGCTTTTGTTCAGTTAATTTGTTTTTAATTTTCAGAGGGTCTAGAGGTTTTGGTTTCAGTCTTTTAGCTTTAATATGTGGAAACGACCTTTATTTTCCCCCGAACAATAATTCAGCAGGTGTGGTTGCACGATACTCAAGCAAAGCAATGATTGGATCGGTTGAAGTACTTTTTGCTTTTTTCCAAAATTCTCTTGCAAATGTTAACATGAGCTCCTGCTAAGTCATTGGTTTATATGAAAGAGTAGAAAAACATACTCATCATTTCATTTTTAGCAAAGCCTTTGAACTGCTGAGATGTGTAATACGAAGAAGCACCATCAGAAAACTAATCTCATTGGAATACCAGGACGAGTGATTTAACTCAAGAGTTACAAATAATTCCACAATTATTAAATAGTTCCCTTTTATTCTGACACCATGTCATATATTTGGGAGTTCGTAGTTATTCCACTATAAGGAATGAACACAGTTGAGTGTATATTTGTTATTGCTACCCAGTCCTACTTTGCTGAGTAAATACAAAATAATACTATATACCGCAAAATAATACTATATACCGCAAAATACATACTACATACCGCAAAATACATACTATATACAGCAAAAATAGTCATGATAACAGGGGTGTTGATATAGCAAAACATTAAAATACAACATTATATAACATAGCAGCTACATAGATTTTGGTAGATTGCCTAACCCAATAATAGATACACCTAATAGCTCTTATTAAATATCATATTTATACTATAATGGTATATTGATAAACACTTGACTATCTGGTTTGGTTGTGCTTTAAATTGTTGTTTTCAGGATGATGTATTTAGAATTAGACAGTACGAATGCAATATCATGGAACTAATATTAAAAGTATAAAACTATACCTTCCTCAAAAAAGGGGGAAAAATAACATATACCTTGGAAAGTAAATAAAATAAAGCTGATTCGACAGAGTAGTTTGTCTAGAAATTCTTAATAAAAGGCATGCGTTTCTAAATATTACATTTAACATTCGTGGACTGCGAAAGAAAGACAATGTTAAATAAAATGTAACCGTTATTCAAAAAGATGAAGTTACAAGTGACAAAGTTCACGGTTAAAATGTTATTTTAAAATCCAGAACAGTATCTTTTACATTACAATTTTGGCGACGCAAAAAATTACAATCTTTATTTTTTCAAAAATTTCATAAAGACTTGATTAAAAGCCGGATGCAAAACCAAAGATAGAACAGTCTCAAGTATCAAAATCTTCGCAACTTAATATCAGTTACGAAAGAAATACGATAACGTCAATGTTTGAGGAAAATGAAAGATTTGTACTCAAATGAAATCCCTGACGCACCTTATATACATGCAGACAGTAACAAACCACGAGGTGCCAACTTAAAATTTTTTCGTAAGCACTTCCGGAGACAGTGAAAAACAAAAAAATTAAAAACATTAACACAATAAACCATCCAAACCGTCTACGAAAAATCAACGACTTTCGAGAAAAGTCAGTAGACCATGGTTTTCTCTGTTTCTTTATCCTGTCAATTATTTCATATCCGACCCGATAAAGGGGGGTCGTATAAATTTTGCTTTATACGGCACATGCTACGTCATCACCGGTGACGTCATGGACTAGTTTTGTGTTTATAAACAATATTATAAATAATCAGAAGGAAGTGATTAAAAGGCTGTTATTACAAACAAAGACTACTTGAATAAAAATTAAATATTTCAATATCTAGATCTTATAATATAGCACGATCATTTAAGGAAAAAATATATCGAAATTTTGGAACTATTTTTGTGTATATGTTCACCTGATGGATAACCTTGACATTTGAAACACTTTAAAGATAGGTTTTCAATATCCTAATAATTTATTGACAAATGCCAGATGTGACAGGATGAATAGAATAATAGGTTAGTGTCTTAAATGAGAAAGTTTATCCGGCTCGGCTGCGGTATTTATCGGGTTCGCCTTCGGCTGACCCGATAAATTCCTACGCCTTGCCAGATAAACTTTCTCATATTAAGACACTTACCTATTATTCTCTATTTATCATGTGCAATATAACGAAACACGTGTACTTCGTGATGAACTCGGTCGAACTGCTTTGAGATATCTTTCAAACCTGCGCCAGCTTTATAAGTTTTCAGTCATTAGCAAATTCTAACCGGTTGTTTTAAGTGAATCGGGAGTATGTGAGGTAATAAATGAATGCAAACCCTTCGCCTTTTCGTTCACATGCAAATCTAACAGGAACACATGGTAGATCTAAGAATAAAATATAAAATTGTTCAAAATAACTCAAGTGAAAATTGGAAACAATGTAAAAGATAAAAAAGCCCATCCGTGTTAAGTTTTTAGAACGGTGATATCGTCCGTTTAAAACTGTTACAATATCTCTTTTAACTGATAATTACAGCCTGCGGTATTCCAATGAAAGAATAAAGACAGTAACGTTTTAGATTAATGAAGTTTGTAGCGTTACTGGTTACTATACCTTTTGTATTCTTAAAATTAACATATCAGATTTTGTGTTAACAAACATTTTTACATAAATCAAGTTATTTCTAAGAAAAACAAAGTTCCTTATTTCCAAACAGAATATGTCTAGAGACAGACCCTACAGTGGTATTTAAGGTCCTTATAATATTCGTGTCCACGGGTCTCTTGTACGCGCGTGCAAACATATGCATGCCGTAATTTGTTGCCCAGTTATAGTTCTTATCAAATATTTGTTTCTTATTTTGCCAGTTCGGTCTCGTAAAGTTAAAGCCCTCAACGTGGATTAACTCGGGATGCTGTTTTGATAAAGTGTGTGGTACATTCAGCGCGTTGTAGGTCCAGGAAGGCTTATAATTGTCTCGGTAACTTTGGTACCATAGCTTCAGGAAGGTGGCATTCTTACTTGCAAGAATTAATTGAGAACCTATTTTGTTAACTGTTTCGTGTCCCTGTGTATATTGAAAACGTCTAAGTGAATCAATTGGACGCAGCAGAACCTCATCAAAGTCAAGGTATATTCCACCATACTCTGAAATACAAAAGGAAATTTACTGAAACGAATTCGAAGATAGCTGCATTGCTTAGTTCGATTTTGAATGCAAGTATACTTTCTTATTATTATATTTGAAAACAATAAGGCCAATATGGTCCTATATAAGTATATATATAACTATAAGGCCAATATGGTCCTATATAAGTATATATATAACTATAAGGCCATTATGGTCCTATATCGTTGTCCTCAGTACTATTACTCTAAATAGCAAGGCCAATGAAAGTCATTCAACTGAAGTACAGCATACTCTGACATATGAAATTATGTTCACTTTATGGCAAGTTTGTTTCCTGGATCCTGGCTCCTATCACTATGTGAATAACATTAAGATAAATAATTAGTGACCCCTGGAACAAGTCCAGTTTTAAATTTCTCTTTAATATCTCCAACAAGACAGTAAGCCAAAAGGTAAAGGTCAGACACAAAGCTGAAATCTACAAGCAAAACTTCACTATTGGTCCAAATTTCACGGATGTAGCATCAGAAACAGGAAGTACGTCTGGAGGTCAGGGTTATACTCGCCCTGAGTTGAAGTATACTAGCAAAATTACATGTAGTTTGAATTCCAATCCTGTCGCTTAGAAAACAAGGACAAAAAGTTTAAGTAAATTTTATCAAATCTTGAAGCTGAAATCTACATGGAAAACTGTACTTACGGTACAAAGTTTAAAGCTGTAGTTTTTAAAAAAAGAGAAAAAAAGTAGGCAAGTAGGTCAAGGTTAAACGAGGTCAGTATTGAAATTTGCATGAAAATAAAATAAATAGTTAACATTTCAATGATGTAGCTGCAAAAACAATGAAATGGGTCTGTAGGTCAAGGTAAAGATTTTCTGTGAAAATGAAGGTGCCTTTCAACATATTTAGCGGATTTTTATATTTCCATTTAAGTCTGTCTAAACCTAGTGAGCCCTTAGGCTGGGCCACTTTTAATCCTTGGAACATGATTTGAACACCACAGAACTACTTCCAGTCATTGCTACACTCCAACTATCTAATCCTTTGAATTTTAGAGAGAAAATGTAAAAGAATCCTAGTGCCATATATTAATGAACCTTACGGGGACCTGATTCTAGGGCCATTATTTAAACAAATTTTGTGACTGACTGAGGCACAATGTTATATACTATATATCTTAGCTCTGGAATCTGTGGTTTCTGATAACACATTTTAAACGCTTCCTTTATAGGTCCATGTAAAAACAAGTTATCCTTGGGCGGGGTCAGTTTGATCTAGGCGTCATCATTCAAATAATCTTGGAAGAGGTCTTCTGAACAATACTGGATACCAAATATCTACACTCCATACCAAGCACATTCAAAGGAGTAGATTTATTTATTCTTCGATATGTCTTTATAATAAGTAGCCTCGGTGGGGTCAAATCTGATCCAAGGAGTATAAATTAAACAATCATGATAGATTTCTACCCTTCAATCATATGAACCAAATATATAAGTTCTTCAGCAAAGAGTTATAGATTTTTCCTTTTACAAAACGATCATATAATTTTCGACCTTTGGGTGAGACATCCTGTGGCTTCCTGAGGCTAGTAAAAATCAACAATGTGCGTTAATTTACCAAATGCTACTAGGGAGATTTTTCACCGAACACCGACATAGCCGAGGGAGCGGTTAAAGTGTTAAACAAACATTAATATATTTAATGTATGGAATTATGTTTTAGATATACTATCTATTTCTCCACCCACAAAGATCGCTTGCGTGTAAAATCCAACCAGTCAAATTAAGCTTCGAGAATGCATATGCTTATTGGATTCCAAAAGTATTGTTTTAAAGATAAACATGATCGGATGTTTTCTGATGCCGTCTCTATGCGCATGTGTACAAAAGTTTATAACAGATGCAGTTAATTCCGAGCATTTATTAGTAAACCCATAAACATTGTGGTTTAGCAAATTAAACCGGTCCAAACTTGAAAAATACTGCTTCCCCATTGGTAAAAATATAATTCCATACATTAAGACAAGGAATTAGACATCTGAAGAGTACTAACCTATCAGCGCTTCAATTCTCATAACATCGGACGAATGTTCCCGAAATTTCAGTTTATTCCCAAAAACCTCTTCCGGTCTTTCTCTATGAACGTGAACAATGTTCGCTGACGTGTTTAGAAAGTAGTCCCAGTACGGTCCATGTGGCAGAGTGGGTCCATGTATAAGTATGATACATGGTTTATGAAATCTAAAAATAAATTTTCCTTGCATGTGCTTTATCGAACGTTACACATATATAAGATAGATTCATTTAAATACACTGAGGTTAGTTTATTGCATTATTGTGTAAGAATGGCTTTGTTTGTGAAAAGGTTTACTTTATTAAAAACTGAGTTACCTAGATTGTCTGAATTGCGGCATGCAGATGCCAAGAGAAACCTCTGCATAGAGAATAATACAGCAGTCACTTATGTAAATACAATAAACAAAACAGTTCTTCCCCCACATCTGGCTTCAATACAAAATGTACACATTCTATTTGGAAAGAACCAGTATTTTGTTACAGCGCATCAAAACAAAGGGATTAATTAAGATAAGAAATAAACGTAAATGATATTACCTTAATACACTCATCAAACTAAGAAAGTTGAAGTATTCAAGCTGCTTCTCTCCATACCAAACATAATGCACAACATTTGGGACTGGATATTCATCTACACAGCATTTCTCTATGAAACTTTGTAAGCATTTGTCACGAAATTCCACCGTGAAAATTGTGTTATCTGCGGCTGGTTTAAGTTTTGTTGGGAGTGATTTACAGTTCAAACTGAAGTTAGATCTTTTTTGCAGCAAAGGATCGATTAAAGGTTGTTGACAGTCTTGCTTGCGTACAAATGACCAGTCCACCATATTGGAAGCCGAATCTGGTTCATAAAATGAGGGCGTAATCGACTGGCATTTTCCTGATGATAATTCTTTCAATTTGCTAATACCTGCAATGACAGTATGAATGGACTTTGGAAAGTAATTATGCCCTGTATTAAGCTCGACAATTCTTTTTGTATCGGACAGAGGGGAGGAGAATAAGCTGTCAGGCGCGTAGCTGCCTATACGCGAGTACGCAGCTGAATCCACATTATTTTGACAAAACAAAATTTTTTTAGTCAAGAAAGCTCTCCGGAGGCCCCAAATTGCACCATTTATTTCAAAATTTTCAGGGGGGGCATGCCCCCTGACCCCCCTAGATTATTTTGAATCCACATTCTTTATAGGCTGGCTACGCGCCTGGCTGTACAAGTGTAAGTTTGGGAGTATTACTACCTTCTTTTTGTACATTTTGTATCCAGCAGTTATCAAATTACATTATTATTGAGATTTGGCTTTACGTTTTTATTTTCATTTTTTAATTATCCATAAAAAATTTGAATAAGTTTCATTTCTATATCATTTCAAGTAATAAAGATTGAGCTTTTGTTACTGTTATCGGTTCAGTATTTAATGTTACATCCTGTTAATCTAATGGTCTATCCGGAAGTGATGAGTGTTAGGTGTTTTAAACAATATTGTTGTAACTAATCATGATTTTCACTAAGGTTGTCATGTAAAAATGTGTTGCTGCAGTATGCGTTATACTTTATATGTATTTTATCAAAATCGGTCTCTGACTCTCTGGTTATCACCGGGGGGGGGGGGGGGGGGACAAAATTTGACAGACTATTCTATTTTAATATTTACGGAAATATTAAGAAAGTACTGGTCATTATTTAACCTTCAGAGAGAATTCTACTAACATACCATGTTTTATCTGATTTGTCTTTTTCGTTTCCTCATACTCCCTGGTAGGCGACACCATTTCAAAATCTTCATCGTCTGTTTTGGTTTCTCTAATGTCCACCTTGTATGTTTGCAAAAACTGAACAACAGCACCAAGAACAAAGAAAACAAAAGAAAGAAAACAATACAAAAATACTCATACCATATACAAGACAAGAGCACGCCCACTTTTTTTAAATATGATACATACCCGTATTATTAGATTTTTTCAAGGAATTGGACAATCTATTCGTGGGTATACATGGTATACTGTAAATTATATTGCATTTGCTAGAATCTTATCTGGGTCTACTTTAGATAAAATCAAATTGAGTTAAGCACTTAATAAGTAACATATGAAGTAAAAACATAAATTGTAATTAGAGGCAAAAAGATATGTGTTTAAGCTGCATATGTGGAAAACTTTTGACTAGATAAGAATCGCGTTACTTCTAAACTTACTGAACAGCTCTTTCACTGGATAAAACTTGCGTTAACACTTATAATTAACTTACTGAATAATTGGTTCACTAGATAAGATTCGCGTTACCTCTAAACTTACTGAACAGCTCTTTCACTGGATAAAACTTGCGTTACAACTTATAATTAACTTACTAATTAATTGGTTAACTAAATAAGATTTGCGTTAACTTACTGAACTGCTCTTTCACTGGATAAAACTTGCGTTAACACTAATAATTAACTTACTAAATAATTGGTTAACTAAATAAGATTTGCGTTAACTTACTGAACTGCTCTTTCACTGGATAAAACTTGCGTTAACACTTATAATTAACTTACTGAATAATTGGTTAACTAAATAAGATTTGCGTTAACTTACTGAACTGCTCTTTCACTGGATAAAACTTGCGTTACAACTTATAATTAACTTACTGAATAATTGGTTAACTAGATAAGATTCGCGTTACCACTTATTAACTTACTAAGTGGTTAACAAGATAAAAATTGACTTACTACTTACCTGCAAATATAAAACCCAATAACTAGTAACATAAACTGTCACTATATATATAGTTAGCCTGTTATAATAACTATAAACACGAGTTTATATATACTGACCAGTTATTAAGTTAGTTATGAAGTAGAAACGCGTATTGTATTTAATCATTCTGTTAGCAAATCAAGCTTTACAAAATAAGTTAACTAGTAGCAGTTCTGGGCACTATGAGGGCTTTTATTGGTGTTAAGGTAAAATTTTTCCCAAGTGTTAACTAGTTTACCTCTTAATTATCACGAAAATTATGGTACTATCCCGAACGCGTTTGCGAATCTAAACCATTCATCTTATCGGAGAAATATGCCACAGTTGATGTCATAAGTCATCTTTTTTCACGCCCTTGACGACTAACACAAGGGGTAGGACCTAAATCATGTAGCTCGGTGCTTTAAGCGAGAAAAACGTGTAGTCTATGACCAATGTCGTCAGTTTTCGCGTAAATATTCAGGAATTTGGATAAATTTTCAACAGCTTTGGGGATTGTCTTGGAATATTTGTATAATGTATACGACTAGTACCTAGCCATATATGTATGCTAACTGTAGCTGCTATTTGACAGAAGAAGAAATGTGTTACAAAAAAGTTATTAAAGTGATGCCAACAAAGGTGTCCCATTTTTTGTGTGATTCTGCAATAATTTGCTTAGGTTTTTGAACTTGTCAAACCATTCTGCGCTATTGAAACAATATTTTTAGTAAAAAGGCACACAGTTAAAAATTACAACTAGTTAGGAACATATTTTATATGTTATGTTCATTTTTTAAAACTTAAAGACAATAAACGTGTAGTTTGGGTCACTTTAAGACCATATTGTGTAACCTCGGTTCTTTATTGATGTTAGTGTTAAGTTTTTTTTTCAAAATAAGCATGTTGAAACATTTTACAAAGAGTTCTGTTTGTATATTTAACTTTATGTTTCTGATAAAAACCCCAAAGTATTTCCCTTTTTAAGCTAAGATGATTCCATAAATGTTGCTATGAATTTGAACACTTGCGATTTTAAGGCTGGAAGGTTATGTGGTGCTTTTCATTGTCAGATACAAATACAATATTACAAGTAAATTTTAAACTATGAAAGGTTTTGACTTGATCACAAGTCTGCAGATTTTATTTAAAACATCAAAATTGACAATTTTGTAGATATTACATACATGCAAACATATTATTAAACATAATATTTATAAAATCAAAAAGGACTTTCTAAGTTGTGCGAAAACAAATTGTCAACTGACAGACAGCCTGTGCCACACAGTTAAATCAACTGTATATACTTGGTACAAACTGCCAATGTGCTAAGCTCCATATAGTCATTCTAAGGTGAATGGTTCAATCCCTGGACTCAACAAAATATCTATGCGACATTTATTCTTGGATGCCGTATCCGATGTTCATTTGCATCTTACCATAATTTCAATTAAAAGGAAACAAATTAGAGATACACGCAAATTAGACAAGTTAGATTTCTTAAAACATTTGTAGTTTTTTAATGGAGTTTGAAAAATATTATCTTACTTCTTCCACAATGATATCAGTCAATATTTCTTCGTTTTGACTGGACTATCATTAAACTTAAATGAAATAATGAACATAAAGTTCTATGACAACATTGTCATCTCTCCGTAAGCACAAAAAGAGAGAGATAGATGTAAAATGTACTTGCATAATTAGTTGGTTCAAATGTTTGCATGATTACAATGTTTTATGAGGTCTTTGTCTACATTACAATCCATTATTTCAAATGGGTCATGCAATCCATCCAGAACAGCTTTTGATGACTGAAATAACTGGATGAGAAATTACGTGTGTATTTTCGTATTTATTGATAGTATTAAAAACACAATGTCAAAGAATAAAGATGAAGTGAAAATCCTTTTATGAAAAAATACACCTGGCTGATAAATATCATCACCTTGCTTAAACAGCCGTTTTTCAATAAATTAAATTAGGTTGCTAATAATTGTGGTTTTAAGGTATTTCCTGCAAGTAGTGATTAGTCTTTAATAATGAAACTTGGAAAGGAGATGAAAATGAAATAGTTCGCAATAGGTAAAATGATCACTGACTTACCTTATCTCCAAGCCGTCAGGTATCTTAATACATCCGAGATTTAATTCTATATTTGTAAAAAAATGTAAGTTATCTTTGGAGGATCTATTTACTTCTCATGTATGGCATGTATAAATAGCTTGTAAGTATAATTTTATGTCATACTGCTATTTTGCTATGATATTTTATTAATGAGTTGTTGCCCCAAGTTACAGAGTATACAGTTTATCATTCCGGCATCTACAATTCCAAGGTGAATTTGTGCTAAAATATTCTAATCTTTTAATTCTCGCTGGATATCAAACAAAATCTGATTATGATATTAAATTATTGCTTCAACTCACAATTGTAAACATTGTTTATTGTTAACATTTATTTAGCTGTCTGTAAAAACAATCTTGAACTAATACATATATTGAACCTTAACTTCGGTTGTATCAAAAGACATTCGATTGCTTTCACTTTATAAAATCACCATGTGTAGTTAATGTAATGCCTTGAAATTGGACAAACACTGGTTTTGAGTATTATTATAGTACAAAATAACTGTTAAATTTAACCAATATGCTAGTGACAGAAAGATATTTTATGTATTAGAATACCGGTATGTAGTTATGAAAGAACCGACGTTACACAGTATGGCCTTAAAGTGACTCAAACTACACGTTTATTGTCTTAAAGTTAAAAAAAATCGAACATAGATGCATTATGTATGTTCCTAACTGGTTGTAAATGTTTTATTCTGTTCCTGTTAACTTAAAATATCATTTTAATGGCGCAAAGTTGTTGGTCAAGCTGAAAAACCGAAGCAAAATATTGCAGATTCACACAAAAAATGGGACACCTTTGTTGGCACCCCTTCAATAATTTTTGTAACACATTTCTTCTTCAAATAGCAGCTACAGTTAGCATACATATATGGCTAGGTACTAGTCGTATTCATTATACAGATATTCCTAGAAAATCCCCATAGCTGTTGATA
This sequence comes from Cyclina sinensis, assembly GCA_012932295.1. Lineage (NCBI taxonomy): Eukaryota > Metazoa > Mollusca > Bivalvia > Venerida > Veneridae > Cyclina > Cyclina sinensis. The sequence continues at coordinate 27,363,129 of JAAONU010000002.1, read as the reverse complement.
ATTTATCCAAATTCCTGAATATTTACGCGAAAACTGACGACATTGGTCATAGACTACACGTTTTTCTCGCTTAAAGCACCGAGCTACATGATTTAGGTCCTACCCCTTGAGATCACTTTGCTAAAGTGAGTTACAAAGCATAGGTTTCACTTATCTCTGGTCATAGCAAGCATTAGGTCATTCAAAGGTATTTGTTTTTGGCAAACAGATATCCCCGAGGACTCATTTTATTTGCCTGTCAATATCAGAACGCTATTACTCTATTTTTTTTTTTCAATTTCATTAACTTTCAGCAAAATGTCATCGTTTGCTTCGGATTCGTGCATCTATTTTGACTTAAAAGTTTCACATTTATTCATAGTAGGTAATTTGTGATGTACATAGAACTATTCAGTATGCAGAACATATAACTTATTTTCCTGGTCGAACAGGGCAATAGAGTAATAATTTGCAATTAACTCATTCATGAGTGATCAAAACTGACAGCAGCGACGCCGACGAAAAGGGAGATGCCTTGCCCCTCCAAACTGAACAAGCTAAACTCGCAGATAGAAAAATGGAACAAAATAGATAAACGCACATATATAACAATGTAAATAAACTGCAAAAACATACCCTTTCCGAAATAAACATTGCAACGACTATAGCCAATCCTATAAACAAACAAAACAAATACTTGTATCTGTCTATAATTTTGATATTTCTCTTTATTTCAGTCATGTTGAATACGAACTTGATGTAATAGTTACAGATAATCACACGTTGACAGTCTTACAAATATTTTTAGAATAGATCTACTTCTTCTCCTTTGGTTCGTTTTGTTTATGGTTTAAATGTCGCCCTCGAAAAAAAAAGATTGAATTACCCATCATTTATGCTTTAAATCAAAGCTTATACAAACGACAAATTCGAAGTTTTTTGGCAGGTTTATATCCTCTTTCTTTAATCATTTTACGGGAACCGACTGCCCAAATCAGTCGTGGGAAAATCTTACCAATAGGAAGTTGGCAGTAGCAGTACACAGTAGCAGTTGGCAGTGGAAATTAAATCAACCGTGAAGTTGGCAGTAGCAGTAACAGCAGTAGCAGTAGGCAAAACGTGAAGTTGGCAGTAGCAGTAACAGCAGTAGCAGTAGGCAAAACGTGAAGTTGGCAGTAGCAGTAACAGCAGTAGCAGTAAGAAAAACGTAAAGTTGGCAGTAGCAGTAACTGCAGTAGCAGCAGGCAAAACGTGAAGTTGGCAGTAGCAGTAACAGCAGTAGCAGTAGGCAAAACGTGAAGTTGGCAGTAGCAGTAACAGCAGTAGTAGTAAGGATAACGTGAAGTTGGCAGTAGCAGTAACTGCAGTAGCAGCAGCAGGAAAAACGTGCTACTGCTGTTACTGCAACTGCCAGCTTCACGTTTTGTCTACTGCTACTGCTTTTACTGCTACTGTCAGCTTCACGTTTTCTTTACTGCTACTGCTGTTACTGCTACTGCCAGCTTCACATTTTTCTTCTGCTGCGTACTGCTACTGCTCACTTCCTCTACATGAAAAACTTCACATGACAGAGGACGCCGGAAACTAACAAAAATAATAATGAGAAGATGAAGACCTTGAAAACTATTTGTGCATTTGGTTTACAAAAGTTTTAGCAAAAAATGAAGAAAAAAGCCACAGTAATGTGATACGAATGTTATAAAATGTAACCAAAGACATCATTTAAGGTATTTGAAAAAACAATAGTTTTTCTACGTGAATTATCCTTAAAAGCGGAACAAAGGACACCAAAACGTTTGAAAAGGCTAAACAATTGTGTGTAATTGTTTTACGTGACGTTATTAAGTATTGACAGTATTGACAAATGAAATGCACTGATACGCCTCTTCTACTGTCATTTAAACATGAAATTTACAAGCACATTCATCCAGATGAAAAGACTATAATTTAGTAGATACACTCAACAAAGTAAATTAAGGGTCAAGATTTAGGTTCATAGATTTTTTAAATGCAAAAATGTTCATGTAAAAGTTAAATTGTGTTTTGCTTTAGACACACCAGTACTTGTGTATATATGTGTTTATCTACCCGTAACAGCTCAGTTATCTCGTGCAGGTCCGTGCAAACACACCCACCGCTCAAAATCAAGTGAAAATCAAATGTGTAGAATAAAGGCAACGTGACATGAGCAGCTTTTAATTTAAATTTTTGATTCGAATCATCTGTTACACTATAGATCTGATTAGTATGAAGATTCTTTGATGCATAGAAGACACATGTCGGAGGCTGAGGCAGCCAGAGCAGTCGGTCGTCTGCTGGTTGGGCAAACGCAGCGCGAGGTGGTCTATGAGCATGGTATTAGCTAAAGTGTAATCCAACGACATTGGCAAAAGTACATGGACACAGGCGCCGTCGCCAGACTTCCTTAGAGTGGACGTACAAGGTCAACATCTGCTCGGGAAGACCGTGCCATCGTTGTCCTGGCAAAACGCATAGGTTTGGCTCGGCTGTTGCTCTGAATGGAGACTTCCAAACTGTTTCCGGTGTTCGAATCTCGGCAAAAACATATATCGCAACAGACTCCACGACGCTAATTTACGTGCTCGCCATCATGTGGTACGTCCTCCTTTAACGCCAAAACACCGTGCGGCCCGTCTGGAGTTTGCCAGAGATCACGTTTGGCAACTCAGGCACTTTCGTAATGTGCTTTTCACCGACGAGTCCAAATTTTGCCTGGACTTCCATGATGGACGTCGGCGTGTATGGCGTCAGCGAAATGAGCGCTTCAGCGAGTGTTGCATATCCGAACATGACAAGTTTGCTAATGGCTCTGTTATTGTTTGGGTGGGCATTTCTTACGACGGGCGTATAGACCTTTACGTGTTTGTTATCGGCACAGTTACTGCTAAACGTTATATTGACGAGATTCCCGAACTCGCGTCATTTCATATGCTGGTGAATCGGCCAGGAATTCGTGTAAATGGACGACAATGCTACAGCTCACCGTGCGAGAATGGCGCCCAAGGTGTTGAACGTATGGAATAGCCAACTAGGTCTCCAGACATGAACCCAATAGAACATGCCTGGGACATGCTGCAGTGCCGTGTTTCCGCACGACAACGTCAACCGTCAACCAGAAATGAGCTGGCTGCTGCTCTTACTGAGGAATGGGGTCTCATATCACAAAGGGACATCAAAAAGCTCAAACACAGCTTCCAGACCCGTGTCAAAGAGGTTATCAGAGCACGAGGAGGTCATACCCGTTTCTAATCTTTAACTGGTTTCCATATTTCTTATGATAAGCCATTGTGTTTACCCCACCAACTAAGTCTCAAACACTTTAAAACTGATAGGCTTGTCTTTGAGGATTAATCGTGCTATTGTGTTTGTGAAACACGTTACTCTTAGTTTAAATCGGTCACATATATAATGAACTTTTGTTGGATATAAACTTCAGCAAGTAAAAAAGGTATGTCTTTAAGAACTGCTGTCATAAGTCCTTGACCCTTAATTTCTTTTGTTGAGTGTATAAACGTTTATGCAAATTCTATTTTGATACTTTTGTACATTCCAAACGTGTCTTCTTTAGTGCAAGTCACGACACAAATATCACCATCTTTGACATGTCTGGTTATCTTCAGGCTCGTTATCTACATCAGCCTTCAGGAACTTTTGATAATAATAATAACATGACACGCTTCGTTATACTTCAGCTGACATTTGCTATTAATAGTGAAAAAACACAGTTTCTTGCGCGAAAATCTGCTGCGTGCAACTCTGAAATTGTGGAGGCGAATATAGTCGTTGGATTTTCCAAGTTTCACGTTTTAGGACATATAACTGTCAGAGCATCAAGTTGATTCTAAAGGCGTGTATTCATGATGACATTTGAATGGTGACTTTCTGCAGTTTCCTATATGAAATTTTAAGACGAAATTGAAACAAAATTATTGCTTTTCATGTTGAGTCAGGACGGAAATATTAATTCTGTGCCAGATTCAGCGAATTGCTGTTAATTTCCGAATAGAAACTTGTGGTAATGAGCATCAGAGATGGAAAATGACACATTTTTTCAGAGACTGAAGTTTTGATTTACTTTCCATTTATGAAGACGTTGAGAAATGAAATGCCATTTTCAGTTTTTGGGTACAATTTTTTAACTTCTCAGTTGCAGAGGAAATTGAATTTAAAATGTCAGGGAGAAAAATTCGTACCGAGAGCAATACAGAAAAAATCAGTATTTTTATACATACTTTCTTTTATTACACCCCCTACACACACACACACTCACCAAAATATGGTAATAGTCTCCGTCCGTTCGTTCGTCCGTCCGTATCACATTTTTGTCTTACTTAAAAAGTATTTGAGATATTAACTTGAAACTTCATAGGTAACTGGTGGATACATCTAAATTAGGAAGAATGCAATGCACAAGAATGATAACTCTACCTTTCATAGTTTTGACTTTTTGTTCTTTGTTACATTTCATGCTTAATTTTTGTCCAGAGCATAACTGGAAAAGTGTTTGAGATATCAACTTGTAGCTTCATATGTGGATAGATCTAATTAAGGAGGAGTGCAGTGCACAAGAATGATAACGCTACCCTTCATGATTTTGAATTAATGTTCTTTTTTTTATTTTTCATGCTTAATTTTTTGTCAAAAGCATAACTGGAAAAGTGTTTGAGATATCAACTTGAAACTTGAGAAAAAATGTCTCAGAGTGGTGAACACTGTGCCATGGATAGACAGACAAACAGTCTGTCACAAAATGCCCCTTATTTTATGTACTACAGCATTACAGAGCGGACATGAATATAAAGGCTGACAGTATTTTATACTTTGACCTTGATCTTGGAAAGAAGGGTCTTGTTTGCGACATGTCTCAATGTGATGAACATTTGTGGCCGATAATATCAGAAACTTATAATCATAATAGAGTTACAGAGCGGACATACATTGTAGGACTTCCTTTCTTTTTGGCGGTACAAACAAACGGATAGATGGATAGACAAACGGATAACTTAACAATGATTTGTGACCTTGACTTTGCCTTTGAAAGCCGGAGTTTGTTTGAAACGCGCCTCAATATGTCGAACTACTCGGTCAAGTAATATCAAATTCCTACAGGAATAATGGCGGACACAAATTCGACATGTATACTCTACAAAATATCTTATGTTCCACAGAGTTAAAGCAGACAAGAGCTTAAATGCTGGCAGCAAATGATTTCTGACCTTGACTTTGACATAAAGTATTTTCACAATACCTCGTCTTACAGAGCGGACATGTGTTGTACATGAACGGACGGGCAGACAGACGGACGGTACGATTTCTTTATGCTTTCCTCCCGGATAACTAAAAGAGAAACAACAATTATTTTCGAGATATACCTATTTACTGAAGTTTAGTGTAAACCACTAACAAATAACAACATAAAACTTTGAATGAAATTTTGCATTCATATAAAAAAACACATCTTCAAAACTTGAGTTTTCATCTCTTCAAAAACTGAACACAGTATCGCCCATCTGACTCAAACAGGTAGCTACATATGTAACCTATACACAAGCTTCGAAAACGAGCAAATATGTAATTAAGTCACGACAAAAGAGCTTGTAAAATTATATAAGTAAACCAAATTGTATCACTTAAACATCATAAAAAGATAGGTCAGTACTTCAAGATCAAGGTCTATGAACTCTAATGTTAAATGCTAAAAAGTCATCTACCCAGTGCAATCTTGAACATTTAAAAGCTCTTGTCATTTTATTTCAAGATACTTTAGCGACTTCTTTTACATTTATATGTAACCCTTATAAGAGTCCTTGAGCTAGACTGATAATAACTCCAGGGTTATAAATTCAACGATCTTTGTAGAGGTCCACTAGAAATTCTATATGTAAAATATCAATGCTTTTGGTATTTGACTTTCAAACAAGAATATTTTTTAAGACTTTCTTTCAACATCTTTGCAAATTTTTTAATGTTAAGTTTTCAATAAAATCCGATGATGAATATAAGTAGCGCAGACAAAAGTCCCATAACTCTGCAAAAAATCAGTAAAGTGGAAAATCGAAACATATATGCACAACCACACTGGGTATTAAACATTTTGTAAGGTTTCATTAAAACCTGATGATGAATGTAGGAGGAGTTGCGCTGACAAAAAATAAAAATATATGAAGTCCCATAACTCTTGCAGAAAATAGTGAAGCGGAAAATTGTGTCACTATGCACAACTACATTAGGTACTGAACATTTCCGTAAGGTTTCATTAAAGTGTAATGATGTAGGAGGAAGGGTTGAGTCAGTTGACAAACTTTGTGACATACATAAATCCATCCAGAGGGCCATGATAAAGTCAAAATAAAGATTGGACTGCCAGCTACAAGTATACATAATTTGCACTAACAATGAACAGAAGTTGAAATACATGTTATAATCATGCATTGACAAAACAGAACAACTTCAAAAAAAAACAAAAACAACAACAACAACAACACAAAACAAACAACGGCTATACATTTCATAGTATTGACGTTAAAGAAGAAAACTTCATGTTTTCAAGTGTATATATTGACCCGTGTAAGCTGACTTAATTCCAATAATGGCAGTGAAATCAAAAGCATTATGTGAAGATCGCGATTTTCCATGAAAAATGTTTAAATCCTAACCACTTCCAATATACATATATGTTCTCTGGAAAACTGCATTTGTTCCCTTAGTGTGACACTGTAAATTTTCATAACATAAATTAGTTTCACCATGATCTGAAATTCCCAATTGCGTTTGGAGCGAAAATCATGTCAGTTTCAATATGCACTATGCAATGCAACTAAAAATAACATCAGCTGATGCATAATTCCTTATTACCGAAGAGCACGTGTCTGCATACGGCGCCTATAGTTGTGTTAAGTGTACGTATAATTACATTATTCGTCTCGTTCTTGTACCATCTTATATACATATGCATACCATAGTTAGTTGACCAGTCATAATTTGTCTTAAAAATGAGATCCACATGCTGCCAGTTTGGTCGCGTGAAATTATAACCTTCTACGTGAATTAGATTCGGGTATTGTTTTGACAATTTATCGGGTACCCATAAGGCATTCCAGGCCCAAGACTTTTGGTAGTCATCGCGGTAGCTTTTGTACCAGTGATTAAGGAATGTAGCGTTCTTTTTAGCCATAACTAGTTGAGATCCCATTGTGACGTCACGTTCATGCCCCTGGGTGTATTCGTATTTTCTCAAAGGCTCCAAAGGACGAAGGACAATTTCATCAAAATCAAGATACACCCCACCATACACTGAAATTAGATGTAAATATTTCGAATTAAATGTAAGACATTATCATGCTAAGATTTACAAAGAGATTTCTATCTGAAAAGAAAAGTTTGCAAGTGGCTATCTTTACAAAAACAAAACCGCAAACATTGTCTTCAAATGGAAACAAAATAGAAGACAGCACTTAATGAGTCACGAACATCCCTATTCATCTTTATTTTAATCATTAGTTAGCTTTGGTGAAGTTTCATTTTTTAAAAATTATTTTAGAGAGAGAGAGAGAGAGAGAGAGAGAGAGAGAGGGAGAGAGAGAGAGAGATTAAAAGAAGATAGTGATTATGTAAAAAAGGTGTATGTTGTCGAATTAAAGTGATTTCTCGTTTTTTAGAGTCAATGCTTCCTGTTCTTCAGAGAAATACTATACATTGGTCCTCTCGGAAAGGATTTTCTATCTTGAGAAATATTTGTCAAGCTCTACATATTCCTTGAAATGTATGGAGGCTACCTACTTTTTAAGGCTTCTATCCTCATTATGTCTGACGCATGTTCTTCGTACGCTAACTTCTCTCCAAAAACAATTGTAGGTTTCTCTCTAACCACATGAATAATGTTGGGAGAAATACTAACAAAGTAGTTCCAGTATTTACCACGTGGAATGTACATCCCGTGAATGAGAAATAAACACGGTTTCATAAACCTTAGCGCACTCATAAAACTGATGAACTGGAAGTATCCAAGGTCCTTGTCTGCGTACCAAATATAATGAACCACATTTGGAACAGCTTGTTTTCCTTTACAACAGTTATCGATAACTTCCGAAAGACAAAGATTGCCGAATTCAACTGATGTGATATCACGAGTTGACGTTGTTGTTGAAGTCACTAGTTTTGAAAACGGCCCATTGCAATGTAATGAAATTTTCTGTCTTACAGGCGGATATTTGTCAACCGTGAATTTAGGGCATTTTTTCTTTTTCTTAAAACTCCAGTTCTTAATGTCAGTCGGTTGTTGTGGTTTAACTAAATGTTCCGTCCATAATGAAAATTCCGAACAAACCATATTTTTGTCTTTATCATTTTGAACACCTTTTTCTTTGATTTGAGCCTTTTCTTTATTTTCCTTCTCTTGTTTTTCAACACCTTTACCTTCTACAACGGCAACGTTTTCTTTTCCTATATTAGCAAGAACATCTTGGTCTAATAATTTGTCCTTATTTTGTCTTAACTGCTTCTCGTGTTCCTGTGATTTGTGACTGAGGAATTCGGAGTTCTTTTCATTCAGGTTGACGACATCTGAAACATTGTAAAAGAAGCTACAATAAAATCATGATAACCGTTCAGGTCACAGTACATCTAGATTATAGAAGACGGTCAGATGATTTACGAAATAAACTAAAAAGGTCGGAAACGCTGGATAATATTAATATACTTTAACACAAAATTTAAATGATTAAGCTGAAATTTTTAAGCCTAAACACTACAAGGACAACCAAAAAAACTTAAGATGTATATATATGGAACTGTCCAAGATTTTTATATTTCCAAAGCGCCTTGCTATTTTAAGTCTTAGTTATTATGATTCTATTCCCAAGCGAAAAGGCAAAGAAGTGCGATTTTCTCTAATCAGCTATTACTGCAAGTATCCGAAACATAGGCCATTAAAGAAGGCAATTCCATATTCATCCTTAAACTAACTACTGGTTTACCGTGTGGTCGCGTAAGTACAGGTATAGGCTTGACTTCGAATCTCTAACCCCCCGCTCAAGACTCAAATCCCTATTTCCTTAAGTAATATAAAATACGGCAAGAAGAAACAACAAAAAGTCTTACTTTTGATTTTTACATTTTTTACCGGAGCAGAGAATAAGAGGTAGGCGTTGATAAGGAAACTGAACAACAGCAGCACTCCAGCCAGTTTACTCGCTAACTTTCGTTTCTTCCTCGACATCGAAGAGAACACTCTCTGCTTGAACTCTTCGCTATGCATTTCTCTTCGGATCTGTCCGCAAAGCGTTTTATATAAGCTATCTGTTCTTTATATATCTATATCTTTACTTCTTTCGCAGGTACTATTTTTATTCCGAATACATTTTGTCATAGAAATTAATTGTCAAACATTTGCACGAAACTGATTTTCTTGAATTGCAATCAATTCCTTTCATCTATATTTAACCTCTGTTCAACAACACGAGGTAGACTCCTCTTTCAATAAGGTAACCTACTGTGTAACCTGTTGAAATTATCTGTTGTTTTAACCTCAGACAGAAAGGTCACGTGTGCTCGTTTTCCGAATGTATTTTAACATTTAAACTGGGTAACCCACTGAGTAACCTGATGCATTGTTTTGTGGAAACCATCTGTCGTTTTTAACTTCAGACTGAAAAGTTATGTCTGCTCGAAAGCAAATGTATTTTCAGAGGCATTCCTCACTTTTCTTCCATCGCTGCTGAACTGAAACAGAAATGTTGATAAGAAATAAGTAACTTTGTGTATATATAAGAAAACACTTTTTGTGTATATATAAGAAAACACTCTTCACAAAACAACTTTGTGTATATATAAGAAAATACTTCACAAAACAATTTTGTGTATATATAAGAAAATACTTCACAAAACAACTTTGTGTATATATAAAAATCACTTTTTTGTGTATATATAAGAAAACATTCTTCACAAAACAACTTTGTGTATATATACTGACGGAAAAATATAACTGTGCACACTAAAATACTTAATATCTTTTATTAGGTATAAAATTATTTTAGCAGATTTCTTTTGTGTAATTCACAAGGTAATCTTGTTTCAATAATACTGCTTTTCGCGAGTTGCACGTGCAAAATTTATAGCCCGTAACGGTCGCGCTTTTTACGTGTTTCTTTATGTTAACATCCTCGTACATGCTGTTTCGAGTTATTTTAACCGTCAAATTATAGTGAGCTACCCAGCAGTTCAGAAAAACACCTTAATTTGGATTTTAAGTCTTTGAAGACAATGCCACGCATCTCAGAAAATGATCGCCTACGTGCCGTCGGTATGCTCCAAGCAGGCATTGCTCAAAATGCGGTTGCGCAGCGTTTTGGTGTTCACCGAAACACCATATCAGCACTTTGGCGACGATTTCAGCAACGTGGCAACGTCCGTGATCTACCACGTCCAGGGCGTCCACGTGTGACGTCAATCCGTCAAGACAATTATATCCGGCTTACACACCTACGGAATCGATTTCAACCGGCCATATTAACAGCACGAACAATTCCTGGCTTGAGACCTATCAGTGGACGAACTGTTAGAAACCGATTAAGAGAGCACAGCATTACTCCACGACGTCCTGCGATACGTCCTACTCTTCTCTTACGTCATCGACAACGTCGACGTCAGTGGTGCAGACAGTATCTAAGGCTTCCAAGAGCATATTGGAATAATGTTCTGTTTACTGACGAGTCGCGGTTTCACTTAGAAAGTTCGGACGGACGAGTTCGTGTATACAGGCGTCGCGGAGAACGTTACTTGGATCCCTGTGTTTTTCAACGTCAACGTTTTGGTGGTGGTGGGTCGATAATGGTTTGGGGAGGTATCTCATCTCAAGGCAGGACCCAGCTTGTAATTGTCCGTGGCAATTTAACGGGTGTTCGTTACAGAGATGAGATTGTCATACCCCACGTGCTGCCATTTCTTCAACGTCAAGGGCGTAACATGACGTTTCAACAAGACAACGCTCGGCCACATGTAGCACGTGTAGTTACCGGGTTTCTGGCTCAGCAAAACGTGAGTGTCTTACCCTGGCCCGCTGTTTCACCAGATCTTTCACCAATTGAGCACGTTTGGGATGAGATGAAGAGACGCCTCCGTCGAAGACGTAACCAACCTCTCACGCTGGACCAACTAGCGCAGACATTGGTCAACATCTGGAACACCATTCCACAGGCAGTTATCGCCAACTTAGTTGCCTCTATGCCTCGTCGCTGCCGTGCTTGCTTGAACGCCAATGGAGGCCACACACGATACTGACCTTGTGAAATCAGATTTCATACCTGTCAACTTCTGCGCCTTGTTACTGTAAAAATTGTTTTACATGATGAAGTGTTTGTATTGATTGTTAGAAATAAAACGTTGATTGGCTAATTTGCAAAGTTTTATGTTACTATTCCTAATATTAAAAAAAAATCTATACCTTGAAGTATGCACAGTTATATTTTTCCGTTAGTATATAAGAAAATACTTCACAAAACAACTTTGTGTATATATAAGAAAATACTTCACAAAACAACTTTGTGTATATATAAAAAATCACTTTTTTGTGTATATATAAGAAAACACTCTTCACAAAACAACTTTGTGTATATATAAGAAAATACTTCACAAAACAACTTTGTGTATATATAAGAAAATACTTCACAAAACAACTTTGTGTATATATAAGAAAATACTTCACAAAACAACTTTGTGTATATATAAGAAAATACTTCACAAAACAACTTTGTGTATATATAAAAAATCACTTTTTTGTGTATATATTAGAAAACACTCTTCACAAAACAAAGTTATTAGATTGATACGATTGATTGATGGATGGATTGATATCTTTTTATGACAAAGTAGGGTTAATGACAAATAAAATGCTTTGGTGCTGATGTTTAACACAATTTAATGGTCCGTTGTTCTTAAACTACCATAAGATTAATAAAATCTGCAGATTCAGACGTCCAAATCATATCATTTATGTGAGCTAACTAATTATGTATTTAAAAAATAAACATTAACCACCTAATATGTTACGTCTGATGTCGAACGCGTCACGTAAAAGGTATGTCCGTAAAGTTCGTAGACAATACTTATAATAGGAAAGCTAGGGCAATTACATAAATTCTTATTTGTCTGTTACTTGCGCCTATATGTTCAGCATTAGCAATAAAAGTAATGGCGAAACTCTGAAAGAAATAAGCAATTTATTGATGACTTTTCGAGTTATGGGTTCAACATCCGGGGCAGTCCGAGAAAAACGTTTAAAATGTATTGTTCAAATTTTCTTATGCGGTTTATTGCATGGCGCCAAGTTATCAAATCCTTTTTAAACGCGCGGATAAGTATGACGTCGACGTTACAACCGTTTCACGAGCACCCTTATATTTGCTCTATTCAAAAGGGCGGAATTCAACGTCACGGAACAACGGACGATCATTAAATTATGCGTTTCTTTTGGAAAATCGCCTGTATGAAAATGTTATCAGAAGCTACAGGAAAACCTGCAGTGTGCCGTTCATTGGTTTATAAATGGCACAGAAGATTCTCGGATGGACGAAAATCGATTGAAAACTATGATCGATCTGGGCGGCAAGGCTTTATTAACGCGGGCTTGGTGGAATCGGTGAAGGCGGTCTTTGAAGAGGATCGTAGAGTCAGCATACGGGAATTATCTGACAGAGTAGGTGTTCGAAGGACTACCATCGATGTTATTCTGAAGGACAGGCTGAAAATGAAAAAAAGTTTGTGCTAGATGGATTCCATGAATCCTGACAGAAGAGAATAAAACGACAAATGTGTCAGCCTCCAAGAAGTTCTTACGGCGGTATCACCTTGAAGAGCACAAGTTCTTGGACAGAATTATAACAACAGACGAAACCATAATAATCTTATCCTGAAACAAAGCGGGAATCGTCTTTGTGGAAATGGACAACGTCTCCCGCTCCACTAAAAGCCAGAGTCCCCAAGTTTGCCCATCGCGTGATGTTTATCTTCCTTATGGACAGTCGAGGGATGTTGTTGGTGCATGAAGTTCCACAGGGTCAGTCCGTGAATGCCAGCTGTTATTCAAAGGTAGACTATTTTGCTTTTTTATTTTCCCTTATATTACATTATTTTAATAATTTTTACTCTCATTATCGAAGCAAAGATTATGCTGTAAGTATCTGCTTATATGCCTATTTCAGGTTGGGAGGCGTGACCTTGTCAGAGTGGCCCGAACTTGAGCTGGAGCAATTTATTATTCATCAGGACAACGCAATAGCAGCGTTACCATTTTTCACTATATTTTGCAATATCAGAATTGTGATTTTTATCATAACATAAATTTGTTACATGTTTTGCATCAAGTTCACAATGTTCTAGGGCTGTCCACGAACTTAACGGACATACCTCGTACAAACTTCATGTGACGGCATACATCAGATACATACTGAACGTAAAAGGTTAGAAAAATACTTGTTTTAATGTTTGAGTTTGAGTAAAGATCGAAAAACGTCAAACGTCGTGCAAAACTGGCGTGCAATGATAAATCTTTTAATGATTTTTTTTATGGAAAAAGAACACCCCCCCCCCCCTCCAAAAAAAAAAAAATCAAAACAACTCCATAATTTTAAAACTTCGCACTGAATACTTTATTGACCTGTTCCTGTCATTTATATATTTTTTTTTTCATATCTGTCAGATAGTCTTGTATCTGATTTAAAAAAAGCCAATAATGATGAGTACAACGTAAACGTAATTGTTTGTGGCGAAATGTCTTTGAAATCGTTAAAAATGACATATAAAAATCCAATGAATTTTTGTAATTCTTGTATGAAAAATAACCTGTATGATTAATTTGCAAAAAAAAATATTTTCGAATCTTTTTTATCAAAACGATAGCAAAGTAATTTGGAGCGCCTAAATAAGTTTAAATTAATGATAAGTGTGGACATGTAACTGTATATTATACTAAAAATGCTTTTTTTTTCCTTTTCTTATCAATCCAGAAAGTTTGAGACAAATGAGGCTATACATAACAGTAGTACTGGTAAATGATGGCAACAGTAGACATTGGTACCTCTAACCACAAGCAGCATTAAACAAGTGCAGTGGCAAGTTCAGCAAAGTCAACCTGGAACTAGGTAAAATGGAACAAAAATCCACTAGAGAAATATGACAGAGAATATAATTTACTATTACGGGATCACACAAGAAGAAAATGAAAATTTGAAAGCAAAAGTATTATTTTTCAAAGGAAATTTGCAAATAGGTGAGAACAGCGTGAAATCAATGCAGTTTATACACTGATACAGACTTACTTCTGAGAATTAAGGCCCAAACCCAGTAACTGTGGGATGCTTGTCTCTAAAAGACAGAGGACTTACATTCCCAAAAGCCTTTTTGCCAGTTCTGGGGGACAGTAAACAAAGAATATTGACAGGTCTGCCAGTGGAAATGAAAACAAGATCTGTCCGCGGACAGCGCGCTCCACTTTTCTCAGTGCTGGATAGTAAAATGAAAGCAACATAGAAAAGGGGTCATTATTCTGCGAAGGTGCTTAGCAGACTTACCTGCCCTTGATAGTCAACAAATATTTGAAGTTTAAAGCGAATACCTTAAACGGTTTTTGAGAAAAGGGCAAATAGTCTGAGTCGAAAAAGGGAAATAATAAAGCAAAATGGCTTTCAGGATTATCTCCCCCTACAAATGCATTTCAAATTTGATAGTCAGAACAAACATTAAAGTGAATATCTTTAATATTTTTTTTGAGAAATGTACCTTAACAAAAAAGTTAACCAAGAAATTCAAAGTCAAAAGGGAGCATAACTGACAAAAAACAAATTAAAAATTTACCTGCCCTTTAGAAATGCATTCCAATTTAAAAACTGAACAAGTATTCCAAGTTTGAAGTGATTAAAATCCGTATTTCAAGGCCGATATACGTCACCTTGTCGTTATTAGTGACAGGATAAAATTTGATATCTCAGAAAGTAATATATGAACACGGTATATATCTTTACACCGTAGTCCTCTTCATAAAACAGGAAGTAATTCTGTGGAATGTTTACTCTTTTTGATTCGTAACAACTATATAGCGTGTGTTCTTACTAAAAAAAATAACTTGCGTTACTTATCATGTTTATCATAGCAGATGTGTTTACTTTTTTCCAGTATTGTCCGACTTAGTATTGTTCATACTCAATAATCCACATTAAAACAAACAAACATGTCCTTAACAGTGAAATTGAATCCACAGGGTTTTATTAACCAAACACAAATTATGTTTGACCTTGTAACACCTTTCGGGTATAATAACACGTGTGGAAAACTCTATTTATAGTCCGTTTCAATGAATGCACGGTACCCAACTACTAGTTATCTTGACTTCACTTTTACCCAAGTTTTCGGTTGATTTTTTTGTATTCCTTTGTCTCTGATTCTTTCTTAGATTTATGTCTGTTTTAATACAGTCTGAAAAATAGATTAAAGTTTATCAATTTATTCATTATATACATGTATATGAATTTACCTGATAATCTTACTTTTGTGATAAGAAAAAAATGAAGATTTTAAGTTGTAGTATTAATTATGGCTGAGTTAAAAAAATATCTCACATGTCAGTCGAGGTTTGCACGAAACTGAGAAACAAAATGACGGTTTTCGATTTTCAAAGGTAAGAAATGCGGATATCAATTGTTTATAAAAACCTTCGTTTCACCTCAAGTTTGCAAAAGTAGTTGTGCAATGAATGAACTCAGATCGATATTTTTGCGACGTTGGGGCAACCTGAGGTTGTTTATCGTACTTTTATAGATTTAAAATTATTGAACATTTACCGACTGAATGAAAAGTGGAGAACATGATCAGACTGCATGGATATTGCACTGGTCGCAAAGGCAAACACAATTGCCGCCAGCAGGAGAAGGGTTAAATTATCAAGTATGTACTAGGACCACTGTGAAATTCGATCACAGTTTTAACTCGCGGAACTCGGTGGACTTCGAATTTCATTTTCGCTTTTATATAATCATTTATGACACATTCAATTAATTGCAAAGTATCATGAAGTTATTTAATAGCGTTCTGTACAAAACGATGCTATACTCGAACGAATACCTAGCTGGATATACTGTATTCGGTGAGTTGGTAGTCGGGGGGTCGGTCGATGAGCCGTTCAAATTTAGAACAATACAAGACTTTTGTGCGCATGTGCGTACAAATACGGGAATGTATTGTACAATCACGTGTGATGCTTTTATTTTTTCATATTTAAATTAGTTGGCCGCAGATTTTTTACTTATAATAACTTCCTAAACTCTTGCCTATCTTAATACGAAAGCTTCTAAAGATATTTATAGTTTCGTTGCAATAGTATCCGGACAAATGTTTTGACATCCATTCAGACATGAAGAAAAGTCAGAACAGCATGTATGTTGTTTACTACAAGGAGACAAAATAAACAAAAGGGCCATGATGGCCCTAGATCGCTCACCTGAATACTTTGCCTTTGGGTCTGCTGTTGAGCAAACATAGAAGCTGTTTTAAGATTCTCCCCGCATAAATCTAAATAAATTCAAGTGACACCCAGGGTAGAGCCAATTTTCAGTCAAAAGCATAATTTGAGCAAACTTGGTAGATGACCTCTACCTGATGCTGCATTAAAAATATCTAAGTTCTAGGCTTTGTGGTTTCAGACAAGAAGTTCTTTTACAAGGGGTAGGACCTAAATCATGTAGCTCGGTGCTTTAAGCGAGAAAAACGTGTAGTCTATGACTAAATAATGTTGTCAGTTTTCGCGTAAATATTCAGGAATTTGGATAAATTATCAACAGGTATGGGGATTTTCTAGGAATATTTGTATAATGTATATGACTAGTACCTAGCCATATATGAATGCTAACTGTAGTTTCTATTTGACAGATGAAGAAATGTGATACAAAAAAGTTATTGAAGGGATGCCAACAAAGGTGTCCCATTTTTTGTGTGAATCTACAATATTTTGCTTCGGTTTTTCAGCTTGACCAACAACTTTGCGCCATTAAAATGATATTTTAAGTAAACAGGAACAGAATTAAACTTTTACAACCAGTAAGGAACGTGCATAATGCATCTATGTTCGATTTTTTAACTTTAAGACAATAAACGTGTAGTTTGAGTCACTTTAAGACCATATTGTGTAACCTCGGTTCTCTCATAACTGCATACCGGAATTCTAATACACAAAATATCTTTCTGTCACTAGCATATTAGCTAAATTTAACAGTTATTTTGTACTATAATCATACTCAAAACCAGTGTTTGTCCAATTTAAAGGCATTACATTAACTACACATGGTGATTTTATAAAGTGAAAGCAGTCGAATGTCCTTTGATGCAACCGAAGTTAACGTTCAATATATGTATAAATTAATAAATGTTAACAAGAAACAATTCTTACAGTTGTGAGTTGAAGCAATAATTTAATATTATAATCAGATTTTGTTTGATACCCATCGAGAATTAAAAGATTAAAACGATTAGAATATTGTTAGCACAAATTCACCTTGGAATTGTAGATGCCGGAATGATAAACTCTGTACTTTGAAACTTGGGGCAATAGCTCATTAATAAAATATCATAGCAAAATAGCATTATGACATATACTTACAAGCTATTCATACATACCATACATGAGAAGTAAATAGATCCTCCAAAGATAACTTACATTTTTTTCACAAATATAGAATTAAATCTCGGATGTATTAAGATACCTGACGGCTTGGAGATAAGGGAGGTAAGTGATCATTTTACGTATTGCAAACTATTTCATTTTCATCCCCTTTCCAAGTTTCATTAGTAAAGACTAATCACTACTTGCAGGAAATACCTTAAAACCACAATTATTAGCAACCTAATTTAATTTATTGCAAAACGGCGGTTTAAGCAAGGTAATGATATTTATCAGCCAGGTCTCTCTTTTCATAAAAGGATTTTCACTTCATCTTTATTCTTTGACACTGTGTTTTTAATACTATGAATAAAGAAAATATACACGTAATTTCTCATCCAGTTATTTCAGTCATCAAAAGCTGTTCTGAATGGATTGCATGACCCATTGGAAATTATGCATTGTTAGGTAGACAAAAACTTCATAAAAATATTGTAATCATGTAAACATTTGAACCAACTAATTATGCAAGTATATTTTACATCAAATTTTCTCTCTCTTTTTTGTGCTTACGGAGAGATGATAATGTTGTCATAGAACTTTATGTTCATTATTTCATTTAAGTTTAATGATAGTCCAGTCAAAGCGGAAGAAATATTGACTGATATGATCGTGGAAGAAGTAAAATAATATTTTTCAAACTCCATTAAAAACTACAAATGTTTTAAGAAATCTAACTTGTCTAATTTGCGTGTATCTCTAATTTGTTTTCTTTTAACTGAAATAATGTTAAGATGCAAATGAACATTGGATACGGCATCCAAGAATAAATGTCGCATAGATATTTTGTTGAGTCCAGGGATTGAACCATTCACCATTGAATGACTATATGGAGCTTAGCACATTGGCAGTTCTTATATGTACCAAGTATATACAGTTAATTTAACTGTGTGGCACAGTTGACAATTTGTTTTCGCACAACTTAGAAAGTCCTTTTTGATTTTATAAATATAATGTTTGCATGTATGTAATGTCTACAAAATTGTCAATTTTGATTCTTTAAATAAAATGTGCAGACTTGTGATCAAGTCAAAACCTTTCATAGTTTAAAATTTACTTGTAATATTGTATTTGTATCTGACAATGAAAAGCACCACATAACCTTCCAGCCTTAAAATCGCAAGTGTTCAAATTCATAGCAACATTTATTGAATCATCTTAGCTTAAAAGAGGAAACATAAAGTTAAATTTACAAACAGAACTCTTTGTAAAATTTTTCAACATGCTTATTTTGAAAAACTTAACCTTAACATCAATAAAGAACCGAGGTTACACAATATGGTCTTAAAGTGACCCAAACTACACGTTTATTGTCTGTAAGTTTAAAAGAATGATCATAATATATAATATATGTTCCTAACTGGTTGTAAATGTTTAATTGTGTGCCTGTTTACTAAAAATATTGTTTCAATGGCGCAGAAAGGTTTGACAAGTTCAAAAACCTAAGCAAATTATTGCAGAATCGCACAAAAAATGGGACACCTTTGTTGGCATCCCTTCAATAACTTTTTTGTAACACATTTCTTCTTCTGTCAAATAGCAGCTACAGTTAGCATACATATATGGCTAAGTACTAGTCATATACATTATACAAATATTCCCAAGACAATCCCCATAGCTGTTGATAATTTATCAAAATTCCTGAATATTTACGCGAAAACTGACGACATTAGTCATAGACTACACGTTTTTCTCGCTTAAAGCACCGAGCTACATGATTTAGGTCCTACCCCTTGTTTTAAGTTTTCCCTATATTAGCCTATGCAAAATCAATTGACCCACGGGGCGGGGCCAAATTTGACCCCATGGGCATGACTTGAACAAAATTGGTAGATGTCCACTAGACAATGTTACAAATCAAATCTTATGGCTCAGGGCCTTGTGGTTTCAGACAAGAAGGTTTTCAAAATTTTCCCTATATAAGCTTATGTAAAATCAGTTCACTACCGGGGCGGGACCAAATTTGACCCCAGGGGTATAATTTGAATAAACTTGGTAGAGGTTCACTACACAATGCTACATACAAATCTTAAGGCTCAAGGTCTTGTGGTTTCTGATATGAAGATTTTTAAAGTTTTCCATTTCTGTTGCCATGGCAACCAGAGTTCTTGATGGAATTCAATTCTTTGAACAGCTTTGGTAGAGCTGCATGCAGTGAATACCCCAGGCATGTTTCGTCAAAGTTGGCTTAGCGGTATAGGAGGAGAAGTTGTTCAAGTCAAATTGTGGACGACGCACGCCGGAAAATCAATGATCCCAAAAGCTCACCCTTGAGCACTTTGTGCTCAGGTGAGCTAAAAATCATTACTGTCGTTCTTCAATACAGCTTTACTCTTACAGCTTTACTCATTTACTATTTACTCTTCATATTCAAACCATTAGAAGCTAGCTATTAATCAATACTGCAAAAACAATTCTCTTGTACACACTGGTTAACGATCGAATTACTAACACAACACAGTCAAGATATGTGACGCCGATCCCCTATATTTGTTAAGGAGATATAGAGGATATTCAAGTTTTTTTCTATAAATACGGGATTTATTTTCATCGAGTGGTATGAAAGTAAATATTTCAGGAGTGGGCAACCTTACGATGCGAAAGAATTCCCCTTTAATTTTGTATATTGGCTGAATTTAGAAGAAAGTAGTCCGGCAAGATACCAGTGAGAATACGGAAAATATGTATCACTGCAGTGAAAAATAAATTTTTACAGTGAAAATACGGAAAATGAAAATACGCATTTTATTTCATCAATATTTCTCAATATTTCGTTTATAAGTATATAATAAATATATTTATTTAAGAAAGAAAACAAAGTTAACATACTTCAGCCTTCTGCAGACATATTTGACTTTTTTCTAATTTAAAGTTCCGTTTAGGTTAATAGTAAGAAACTAAAATCTCCCTTGTATAAAGAGCCAAACCAGGGGTCGAATTCATTACTTTTTTTTAATTTTTCATTAAGTAAGGTTGACTTAAATCAATTTTTAATCTGTCTGTCGCTTTAATGCTAATCATTAAAGTGAATCTTTCAATGTTCGTTACATTGTAAAAAATAAGAACCGAAATGAAAAGACTTATACTTTTACATAGATGCTTACATTTTTACATAGATGCTTACATGTACATTTTTACATAGATGCTTACATGTTTACATAGATGCTTTATAAAAATAAAACAAAGGAGCGGACTGGACTTTGTGGAACCCATGTCCCTGAAAGGCCGAAACGACAACACTGTGGAGTAGTCTAGACAGTACTTTGGTCCTCCTAATTGTTCTTGGCTCGTAGAAGTGATAATATATAATTATATATCGAAGATGGTCTTTACAAGAAAAAATAATTTATAACAAGAAATGTTTGTAAAACATAAATGCCCACCGACAGCACCTATTTGCTTGTGGTTGGGCCAAAGCGTTCTCTAGTTATTGATCGGAAACCGTTTTTAGGATGAAAGTCTCTGTGATCTTGAGCTTTGACCTCAAAGTCAATAGGGGTCATCTACTGGTGATGAACAACCAGCATACCAAGTTTGGTGAACCTAGGTCAAAGCGTTCTCTAGTTATTGATCGGAAACCATTTTTAGGATGAAGGTCCCTGTGAGCTTGACCTTTGACCTAATGACCTCAAGATCAATAGGGGTCATCTACTGGTGATGACCAACCAGCATACCAAGTTTGGTGAACCTAGGTCGAAGCGTTCTCTAGTTATTGATAGGAAACCGTTTTTAAGATGAAGGTCCCTGTGAGCTTGACCTTTGACCTAATGACCTCAAAATCAATAGGGGTCATCTACTGGTGATGACCAACCAACATATCAAGTTTGGTGAACGTAGGTCAAAGCGTTCTCTAGTTATTGGTCGGAAACCGTTTCTACCTACAAGGTCAATGTGACCTTGACCTTTGACCCCTTGACCCCAAAATCAATAGGGGTCATCTACTGGTGATGGACAATCATCCTACCAAATTTGAAGTTCCTAGGCCTAAGCGTTCTTTAGTAATTGGTTGGAAACCGTTTCTACCTACAAGGTCAATGTGACCTTGACCTTTGACCCCTTGACCCCAAAATCAAAAGGGGTCATCTACTAGTGATGGACAATCATCCTATTAAGTTTGAAGTTCCTAGGCCTAAGCATTCTTTAGTTATTGTTCGGAAACCATTTGGTTTACGGACCGACGGACCGACCGACAGACAAATGCAAAACAATATACCCCCACTTCTTTGAAGAGGGGGCATAATAAATAGTTCAGTAACAGGCGTATCGAAAGAAATAGCTGAACAAATAACACCACCTACATATATAGCAGGTATAGAAACGTCCAGTTTATTATTTTTTTAGGCTCATTTATTTTACGTATGTTTTTATTGATCAACCAATATATATTGGTAATTCATATTTGTAAAAGCTTTAATGTTCCTATGATAAAAGGGTGTTGCCTGCATGACTGCTCACGTGAAAAATATCAGAGCGCTGAAAGCACTGGAGTTGTTCGGTACAGAACACAGACACAAGGTTTAAAATCTAAAAAGTCCTTGAATAAACAACATTTGTGTAGCAAATAATTTTACCACTGCAGCGAGATAAATTCTGAAGATGAAAGCCCCTTGATCAAAGTTTGCTTGAGGTATTGGTTAGATGTAACCTTCAGTTTAGAATAAAATGCCACAACAATATGGGTCATCAACAATTCTATAATGTTGAAAGCTGAGCTCATATAGACATACAGTTAAAGGATGAAACAATCATTTTACCATTGAAGCCCAAACAATTTCAAAGGTTTAAGACCATTGGTCAAGTGGGTGGATGCGCTTTGAACTTCAAGTAAAATTCAACAAAACAATAAGGGACATCTACTGTTTTATGAAGTTGAAAGCTGCTACTTAGAAATAACTACAGTTGTATTGCTGAAACAAAGTATGACGTTCACACGGTATAAAATAATGACCTCTCTAGAGAGAAACACTTTTTACTGGTTTCTTGTGCCAAAGTTAAGTTCTAGTAAAGGATGTTTGATGCTTTGGAAGGTTTATTAAGTTTTAGGATAATCAAATGGACAGCAGTCTTTGAGCTGATCAGTGGCATTATCAGCATAAATGAATTTATGCTCCATTAGTAGCTATGTGAATACACTACCGTTACTTCACACCGCTGTTTTATCAATTGTAAATTTATGATTTTGACCTTTACCATGAACTTTAAACGACCAATGAAAGCTTACAAATATCCCCGTGACCAAACAATCTTAACACCAATTTTCATTGATTTAAACGACCACGTGTCTGCAAAAATTATAAACAAACAGGTGTTTCCTCGCAATTTTGTAAATAATGAACTACGCGTTTACGTTATACAGACTCCGCAACATTTGAAGACAACAATAAAACGTCCTCAAACAATCATACCATCGTGATTTTAACCTTTTTGTTATTTTTATTGTTTTATTTACGTATATATACTTTAAAACACTTTGATCAGTAAAAAAACAAAAGTAACATGCGAAGTGTATGCATGTTACGATTCGTTGTAAGCTAGTCACTGATTGGCTGAAAAGTAACTGTGGATTTCCCTGTGTACAAATAGAAATATCGTTCTGAAAATTAAATTTTAGCAGATATAAGAAAGTGAACAGTGTGAAACATTTGTCCGATGCGCAGGAGAATAAAATGAAATAAAAGAAACATAGGAAGTATATGAAAAAAAAATCATTATGCATAAAAAATTCAATAATATACATAAAGTACATGTATCTACCTCGTGACTAATGGGGTATTATTACCTGAAAATAGTGCGTAAAATTTTATATCATGATGCGTTTCTGTAACAACAACAACAGCAGCAACAACAAAAAGATTCAGTAACTAAGTGTAGATATGTTCGTCATAATAACAACTAGAATGTTTATATGTAGAAACATTATCTTTTATGTGGATCGTCCCATCTTTAAGACAGTCGCTTTAAATTGTATCATTAGGTAGATTTTTGCTATAAAATTATATCAGTGGCCAAATTGATCCTGGGAATTTCACCAAGAGGCCCATGATGGTCCTATATCGCCCATCTTAGTGTGATATCTGCGCTGATAGTAACCCTGTGTCACCAGACCAGATTGCGTGAATATTGTTTGGGCTACAAGGTAGTGACTCCTGAATCAGGGGTAATTTTAGATTTCCTTTCTGTAAATTCAACAAAAATTAAGTCAGCAGGTCAAGGTCAGCCACAGTAAAAGTTGAAATCTTCATGCAATGTACATACACGTGGTCCACATTTCATGGATAAAATACCAAAAGTAGGAAGTATGTCAGTGTGTTCTAGTCTTAATAAAGTAAAAGGTGAAATGTGCAAGCAAAATTATGCTTGTATTTCAAATTTCAATGCTGAAGCGAAGAAAACAAGGTTAGAGTTGAAAGAAAAGGTATATTAACTGTTAAAACTGAAATCTACGTGCAAAACTGCAGATGTGGTCAATAATCTATATACATAACTTCAAAACAAGACAAAAAAAGTCAGTAGGTCAAGGTTAGCCAAAGTCAAAGTGAAATCTGCGTACAAAATCATATGTTAAGTTGCATTTAAATGTTTAAGGTGCAATTTGTTGTTTTCGGGAAATCTTGTTTCTTTATAGATGTGCTGGAAAATGATCGGAACAAACAGGAAATGCCTTAATATCAGGTATGAGCTATAACTGTTGATAACAGCCTATCAATGTCTTTCGGTGCTAACAACCAGGTTCCTGATAGAGTGTTTGGGATATTGTTCCATTTTTGTTGCAAAGCTACAGAACACTACTCGACTGAACTATACAGGTTGAAATCGCTATTTGTACCTCATTCTAGAGATGTTCAGTTGAATGAAGGTTCGAAAACCTTGCCGGACAGTCTAGGCAATCGATTCCCTACCTTCCCTGGTACATCTGAACCACACGGGCAACGGGCGTTAAAATAAACAAAATAGCCCTATTGCCCTCTGACCTTGTATACAACCACACTTGGATATCTGGATTGTCGTCGATGTAGATCTGGTAAGTAAGGTTACCACAGCCACGCAGACAATCACAGAGTCTCCACCATTACGATCTCCCAGTCGTGTCAACGCCCTTGCTCGTCTGTTTGTATAGTCTTAGTAGTCTGCAGTCTGCCTGTCAAAGCGACCGTGTAACCCTGGTAAGTGTATCAGTGCGATTATGTATCTTACATACACATTGCATACACATGTACTAGGAACATAAGATACTAAATATACTTGTGAACGTAAATTACTACGTCATACGTTTAAGGAGTATTACGTTGTTTGTTTTCATGGATTTTACGGCACATCGACATACTTAAGTTCATAAAAGGAATATAAAATGTCCTGGCTTTGGAGCGAAGTTGTTTCGAAAGAATAAACACTTAAGCCTAGTATGCATCAGGTTTTTTAAATATGCATAGTAACAGTTTGATTTACACACTTGGAAATGGGATTGGTGTGAAAGAACAGTTGTTAATCTTCTCTTATAATCACACCTGTACTCGTATAATGACAACACAGCACAGTAAATCATCTACTTAAGGACTTGTTTGACAGTTAGATTGAATTTTCAAATTTATTGAATTGTTCACTTTTAGTTCTGCTAAGGTCTGAGTCTGTAACGTATACGGACGCATGGCATTATGCTGAAGCTTATATTTTAGCTCAGGTGACCACTTTGTGGTCATAGTCAGCTTTTGTGACCGACTGATGTCCATCGTCAGTGCGTGCGTAAACAATGTTTTGTTTGCACGATATAAGTTTTAGTTTTGATTTCGTTTGAACAAAACTTACATAAAAATTTAATCATTAATAGATTTCAGTTCCTTTCTTGAAACAGTCTGGTCCCGTTATGCATTACAGAGTTATGTCCCCTGAAAACAGACATATTTTGCCTTGTCTGCTTGACAGAACATTTTTTAAACAACTAAATAAACTTAGAACTTCACCATACCTGTCAATATATCCAAAATTTGAAGAATTGCATTATTACTTGTTATATTGGGTTGATATAATTATGTATACAGAGGGTGGGGATACTTGTGAGGGTATGAAATGTTTTCTCAAACGCATGTTTTGGATGGAAATTATGTCCCATATACTTGCAATTGCGAAATAACGTATTCAATGTTTTTGTGCTAGGCAGCAAAATTTGCGTGGTATGTAAGAAACAGGACAGCTATAAGAAAAAAAAAACATTATCTGGAAAATAACAATAAAACTCAATGGTCAGTTTGTAGAAAGACGAAAACGACATCGTCTTGCACGAACGACAAGCTAAGTATTCAGCGAGTTGGATTTCACCGGGACTTCCAAGAACAACTTCAACAAATATACTCGTGTATAAAGTCTAAAATTATAACGTTTACTCAGTTACCGATTAGTATTCTAGCAATTGTGGGTATAAATCTTAAGACGCAAAAAAAAAAAAAATAAAATAAAAAAAAATTTAAAATAAAAAAATGGAACCAAGTGAGTGAAATATTTCTGACTGCCATTACTATAAGTCAAAAAGAAAATAACGTTGCAAACCCAGTGTGATTTTAGGTAATTCTCCAAAGAGTTAAACGAAAGACCTAAAATACAACAGACTCGAAACTCCATTATAGGTCAAAAGAATACACTGTTTAATCACACGGCAAGTCAACATTTTGTCCAAAAACTAAATGCCCTGTACAAATCCTAACTAAAAGTCAACAGCATATTTTAATGTGACCATTTCAGTAAAAAAAAGGGGGAAAAAAGGTTTTACTTTACTTTTTTATATGTTTAAGAAATTTTGATTTTTAGTTAGTCAAGAGGAAGATATGCTGATAAATTCCAAACATTGCTTACCACACAGGTGTTTTGTTTTTCTTTGCATAATCCTTTATCATATCTGGTTCGATTTTGTTAAGTAAAGTATCATTTTGTTGAAAACTGAATGCTATATTGCAATATGCATTTGTTTTCATCATAATTACACAGTTTTTGAGATATTTGAGATATAAAACAAACGAAACTTTGCAAGATCTTATTCAGCTGCCCCGAGATTTTGTGAGATTTACACAAGTAGCCCGTCTGTGGTATTTTAGGTTTCTGATTAAAGAGACAAGCAATGCCGGCGTGAAATGATCTAGCAGTTTGTTTGTCAACGTAAGTTAATCTAAGTACGAATGTGCAAGGTTGTTTGCTGATTCACCGGCAATGCAAAACATAGAAATGTGAGAATTCACAGCTCATTAAAAGTGAATAAAGCGTCTGCAGTTTTACGTTTTATAGCTATGATAATACTTTGAACTGACAAGTCCAACACTAGGGAAGTTCCAACCTCCTTAAAACAACAACCTCTCTACAACAAACACTTTTCATAGTGTGTATTAGGGAACGCACGTTTGGAGTAAGAAACAATGCCTATATCCCATTTAAGTCCATGACGTTATAAACGGAAAGTGACGCATAAACATAATTAATATAAATAACCTAAAAATGTAGTAATAATGGTAGTCGACTAATTGAGTATTTGTAGATACTGTCTCGATATCAACGACCTTTTCTCTGGACAGTTATTAACAACTGAACCATATCATAATCGCATGAATTGGTGTGATGTATAGCTGCATTTAAAGCGACTGAATCAGAATTCATCCGAATTTGCTTTCTTTAAAATTTAAGAGAAGTTAATATACTATGGAAAAACATAATATTATGCTCCTATACACCATGAAAACTGAAAAAAAAAGTTTTGACTTACCATGATCTTTCGGTTGGTAAAATATAGTGCGACGATCTACGCCACTGAGCCACAGAGACTGGTAATCAAGGTTCGTCAAAATTAATTTTATAACTAAAGTATCTACCCCGTGACTAACGGGGTAAATTTTCTACCGATAAAAGTGTGTAAAACTTTATATATATTTTTCTGTAACAAAAAAGGAGTCAGTAACATAGTTTAGATATATTCTTCACAATTACAGAAAAAATTTCAAGATGTATAAACATTTTTCTTCATTGTCGGCCCTTCTGTGAGTCAGTCCCTTTAAACCAACGAAGGTGATAAAGTCAGTGAAAATTATCTATTCCTTTGAATATTTTTGATTCAAAGTAAAGTAAATGTCTCAAAGAAAAAAGGCGATGCCTGTACGCAGTTTCATGTAATACATCCTACAGGAAATGTGGGCCCAAGACCATGCAGAATTCGTAGTCGACATTGACTTTTGTAACATTTCATATAAACTGCTTCTTAAATATTTGAGTGTTCCGACACTCTCTCTCTCTCTCTCTCTCTCTCTCTCTCTAAAAGTATTTATTGGCGGTAACAGCTTCCCATATGACTGAAGTCCTATGAAGAGTTCAACTATTTCAGATTGTAAGGAATAGTGCAACATATAAAAAAGCATCTTATTCATAAGACTCTTGGTTGTTCTACTTGCTCAGTGCATTGCGCCGATACACGAGATCCCGGAATCGAGATCGAAATAGTGATCCCCCGGTTTACAAGTCCTAATTACAAGTCTTATGCATTGTACCTGGACCACTGATCCGCCCCCTGTGTGCAGGCGAT
Organism: Cyclina sinensis; assembly: GCA_012932295.1. Taxonomy (NCBI): domain Eukaryota; kingdom Metazoa; phylum Mollusca; class Bivalvia; order Venerida; family Veneridae; genus Cyclina; species Cyclina sinensis. Next base: position 27,334,876 of record JAAONU010000002.1, on the reverse strand, counting down.
TCAACGCAACCATTTATAATGCGCCCCCTGTGTGCAGGCGATTCAACGCAACCATTTATAATGCGGGACTGACGAATTCCCTAGGGATATTCAGTATTTCAATATTTAAGCCGCCTATACGTTTGGGATGTCATTTTCGCTATTACTTCTCTCATGTTTTCTAAGATTCTAGAAAGGAATATTAATAATAATATTAAACCCCGCCGAAGGAAAGGCGTGTATCGTATACGATATCTTGTGATACAACTGTAACTTTGCTGAAAAAAAAAATTGAGAAGTAAGTGTATTTAATGTCAGTAAATTTAGTGTACTAATAAAATAAGTCTACTGCCTATTAAAGTAGTGATGATATAAAAAAAAAAAACCTTACCTTTAATCGAATGCTACTCCTTTGGTTTAGTACACAGACACAATACACTAACTGATGTTACATGGTCGTGTTTGACCGCCTTGAATCTCCTGTTTGTTTAGTATTTTGGAGAAATAATAGTGTGTGTGCTTTCTTGCTTACACAAATGCTTATTAAACCTGTTTTAATCGGCTATCCCTTTGCGGTCCAGTGGTCTTTTTAGTTCAATAGTTTATTGTAAATTTGCTTTACCAATACCATTCAATTGCCCGCAAGCTGTTGAAATATTAGACAACACATAAACAACTGGACAATACATATATTATTGGAATGAAAATGTCTGTCTAAAATGTGTGGACATCTGGTTAAATAAAGTGTCTAATACAGATTGTTCAGAAGGAGTTTAAACTTAAAAACAACAGGTATTTTTATTTTCATATTTCTAATTTTTGAATTTCGTTTGTATCTTGAATATGCGATTCTTCCAAAATACTTAATTTCAAAGTATTTTCAAAATAAATCAATGTCTTAATTTCAAGTCAATGTCAGTATTTTTTTGTGAAGTAATTTGGTTTCATTAGAATGAAACGATATAAGCCTGACATGCACGCAAGTTTCCTAATAGCCTACTCATTAAAAATTATGAAGCTTATTCTGAGGTTTCTAAAACTTGTTTCTCGACACGTCTGTTTTTCTAGCCCCAGGGGAGAAATGTATTAAATAGCACTTGAGTATCGAGTTGTAGTAATTGGTGTTAATTTATCCATCCGTTTATCTATTTTTCCCATTTCTTCCTCTCTCTATTTTTCATTTTCTTTTTTCTTTCTTTCTTCCATCAGTTGTTTTGTTGATAATTTATTTAACAGTAATCGTTTTTATTTTTATGTGATAAACTGATATTCAGTCGAATTGCTTTTTTTAATGAAATACATAAGTGGAGCGAAAAATGAAAAAATGTACACGTACGATATCACACAAGATCTGTCTAACGATAGCTGCATTTGAATTAAAACGTGATGTCGACATGACCCATTATCATTTACAAAACAATCAATCGTTGAAAAAAATCGTGAACATAATTTTAAAACAAATATGCGATTTATATTTTATGTACTGAGTCCAAATAGATTTTGCTCTATGCAGTGACATCTAGCTTTTAACAGTAGTTTTTGTACAAAATTAGAATGTGTGTTCATTTTCCGACAGGCACTGTTTTTCACGAGTTATTCGTGCAAAATATCGCCATGTGATGAAAGTTTCTTCGAACAATTCGTGCTTTTTTTTTCTTTCTTTCTTTCTTTATTTTTTTAAACAAAAATAGGGATTGTTTATTAATAATCTTTACTTTTGCAAAATACAGCATATTTCTGCTTCAAACTATTCAAAATTTGGTTCCAGTTCTTAATTCTGATTTGACATGCATTGTAGCTAATTTTATTAAATTTTACAATTTGACATGCATTGTAGCTAATTTTATTAAATTTTACAATTTGACATGCATTGTAGCTAATTTTATTAAGTTTTACAACGAGCATTAGCAATAAAAGTATTCCTTAATTTGACTCGTTCACGGAATATGCACCTGATATTATTATAAAACTAAATATATTTCATTATGTTTTTAACAAAAATGTATAATTTAGTCCTTCGCGTATATCCATGAAATAAGAATACAACAAATTACTTATACAATACCAACGAAAATATATTTAAATTGTGAAGAATTTTTAAACTGACATGGTGTGTTTCCTCTTACGCCCTTTGTATGAGTACTGTTCGAGTTTCAAAGAAACAATTCTAAAGACTAAATACAGACTGTCAGAACTTGCTTCTGTGATCGACGTAAATCAAGCGCTTTAGAGGAATTTTGAACAGTTATGATATTTGTTCTCTGTAAGAATTTTTTGTCAAATTATCATCGCTAATGATTCTCAAATTTATTTGAGATTTATTACAAGTTTTGCTGCATAGTTAGGCACAAGGTAAGGCATGAAAGGTATTTTGTATACAGTTGTTTTTTTAGGAAGTAACATGTATAGTTCAAGTCTTTGATTCAGGTTACATTTAACGGTCATACGGTATGGCCATATGTCGCTGAAATTTATGTCTTATGCAGAGCGATAATTTGTCAGAATGTTAGAAATTAATGCTGATTATAACCATTTTATGTTTTATGAGATTGACAGCCGGTCATAATATATATATATACAGAGCAGTACATGTACACAGAAACCCTGTTCAAAGAAACAATTCTAAAGACTAAATACAGACTGTCAGAACTTGCTTCTGTGATCGACGAACCCTGAGGAATTATTTTAAATTGCCCCCTTGGCGTTTTTCCTTTGTTGACCTATTTCTTCTATAACTACTACAACGCAATGCAATCAATGGGCACGGGCATACATCTTAGCTTCCCATGTTTTTTCCTATGATGATGGAACAGCATCGAAATATTTAAAGATAACTACAAAAATGGAAAATCATCAAATAGCATATATCGGCTTGTTCAAAGAAAGACTAACAACTATTAATAAAATATTATAAGTTATAGTGACTAGGAAAAGCTGATTGTTAAAGAAAATCCTGACAGTGCGAAAAAGAAAAACAAATGATTACAATGCAATCATTGCATACAAGATGCTTACTCAATAACACATTTTCTCAACACAATAACTAATTGTACATAAGAGGTTTAGTGACAAGTCTATGACCTTTAGTTTATACCAAATTTATTTTACTTCGATTGTGTAGGAAGCTTTTAGCTTATAGACACACTCTCGAATCCGTTCCTGGAACTAACCAGTACTAAGCAATGAGTGTAAAGTTTCTTGCTCAAGGAAATAACGGCTTGCCCCTGACCTTTAACACCTTGAAAAATAATTTGAGGTAGGTCTCGTTGTATTTCTACAAGACCGTGTATTACTAAATCCCAACAAAGTCGAGTGCTGTCAAAAAGTGATTCTTTGAATCGTCAACAAGACAGAATTGTTTTTTATGTACAATTGTTTTCTTTTAAGTTTTAAAAAAGCTATGTTCAATATCACTCATTGTACTTTAACAAAAATAATAGTTTTTCTAGTGTAGTATAAGTAAGTATAGTTCTATGACAAGTAATTCATAATGGATAACTAAAACGTATAATCGTGCTCCTAAATCCTACCTACTTAAATGCCAAAACCTTTTGTACCATTCCGCCGGTAGGGGATGAACCCATCATAGCCTGGGGACTTACCTGAATGGTTAGGGTGATGGGAGTTGTAGGTGTGGTGTGGTAAATGGGATAGGGAAGGTGGGTGTTGTGGGGTGATGGGGGTAGTGGGTGCGGTGTGGTAAATGAGATAGGAAAGGTGAGGGTGTTTGTGGGATGGATGGAGATAGGGCTTGCCGGTGTGTGGGTAGATGGATAGGGAAGGGTGGGTGTTTGTGGGGTGATGAGAATAGTGGGTGCGGTGTGGTAGATGGGATGGTAAGGTGGGTGTTCTGGGGTGATGGGGTATGGGTACGGGTGTGGTATATGGGATCGGGCAGGGGGGTGTTGTGGGTGCTGATAGTAGTGGGTGTTGTGTGTCTATGCGACTAGGGAGGTTGGGTTTTTGGGGTGATGAGAGTAGTGGGTGTGGTGTGGTAGCTGGGCCTAGTGGCCGGTGGGGTTGTGGGGTGAATGCGCGTCGTGGGTGTGGTGTGGTCGCTCGATCGGGAAGGTGGGTGTTGTGGGGTGATGAGGGTAGTGGGTGTGGTGTGGTAAATGGGATAGGGAAGGTGGGTGTTGTGGGGTGATGAGGGTAGTGGGTGTGGTGTGGTAAATGGGATAGGGAAGGTGGGTGTTGTGGGGTGATGAGGGTAGTGGGTGTGGTGTGGTAGATGAGATAGGGAAGGTGGGTGTTGTGGGTGATGAGGGTAGTGGGTGTGGTGTGGTAGATGGGATAGGGAAGGTGGGTGTTGTGGGGTGATGAGGGTAGTGGGTGGTGTGGTAGATGGGATAGGGAAGGTGGGTGTTGTGGGGGTGATGAGAGTAGTGGGTGTGGTGTGGTAGATTGGATAGGGAAGGTGGGTGTTGTGGGGTGATGAGAGTAGTGGGTGTGGTGTGGTAGATGAGATAGGGAAGGTGGGTGTTGTGGGGTGATGAGAGTAGTGGGTGTGGTGTGGTAGATGAGAATTGTTGGGTGATGCGGATAGTGTGTGTGGTGTGGTGGATGGGTTTGGGAGGTGGTGAAGGTAGTGGGTGTTGTGTGGTAGATGAGTGATGTGAGGTGAGAGGGTAGTGGGTGTGGTGTGGTAGATGGGTTGGAGAAAGTGAGTGTTGTGGGGTGATGGGGGAAGTGGGTGTGGTGTGGTAGATAGGATAGGAAAGGTGAGTGTTGTCGTTGATGGGGGAATTGGGTGTGGTTTGGTAGATGAGTGTTGTGAGGGTGATGGGATAGTGGGTGTGGTGTGGTAGATGGGTTAAGAAAGGTGAATGTGGTTGATGGGGGTATTGGGTGTGGTTTGGTAGATGAGTGTTTTGAGGGTGATGGGGTAGTGGGTGTGGTGTGGTAGATGGGTTAAGAAAGGTGAATGTGGTTGATGGGGGTGTTGGGTGTGGTTTGGTAGATGAGTGTTTTGAGGGTGATGGGGTAGTGGGTGTGGTGTGGTAGATGGGTTAGGGAAAATTGGAATTGTGGGTTGATGAGGTTACGGGTGTGTTGTGGTTGATTGGTTAGGGAACTTGGGTGTTGTGTGTTCTGGATGTTCAATGATAGCTGCAATTTGAATTAAAAAGTGATGTCAACGAGACTCGTATTCATTCATGAAACAAACAAACCCTTGAAGAAAATCGAAAACATAACTTAAAAATAAATACGCGATTTATATTTTATATTATCTATTGAGTCCAAACTGATTTTGTTCTGTGCATTGACAACTAGCTTTTAACAACAGTTTTTGTACAAAGTAGAATGTTTTCATTTTCCTGCATGGTTTAGTGAGAGGGCACAGATTTCCACGAGTTATTCATGCAAAATATCGCCATATGATGGAATTTTCTTCGATCTATTCGTGCTTCAAAATTGATTTCGTGTTATTGTGGTCAGATAAGGAAACCTTCCAAAGGTTAATGGGGACCTGATACAAAACTGGACCAATTACTTACATAGTTCAAATTTAGTGGGCTCATTTTCGATATATTTGACAGATCTTTTTTCAAAGTTTTAAGAAAAATTGACAGAATTGTGTTAATATGACATTCCTCCATTTTTTTTGGGTAATAAAAGGGTTTTGTGATTAAGCAAAAAATATAAGTCATCGGTTATTAGATAACATCTTCTTTTCCAAGCTCAGTATAAGCATCATTGACAGAAATCTCAATAACTAGACAGAAAAATCCGAAAATGTTACTAAAAATAGCCGTGGTGGAAAATCTTATCTCACATGGGTATATCTCGAATGGCTTTGAATGCCAACTAGATTTTGTATTATTTCAGTCAATTTCGAGCGTTGACATTTTAAATTCATATGTGTTTACACTTTAAATCACCTGTTCTCTGATTAATTTGCATTTAAATCACTTTAATCCATCAGCTTTACACATTCCTGATGTTTAAACCTACGTAATACGTTTATTTTCAATCCTTTTTTACTTGATATCGTGAACCGTGTCTCCGCCATGTAAAATATTGTGTACAGGCGTGAATACGCATAAAAAATATTTTTTTTGCGTTTGTTAGTATTTTTTGTTCCATGAGTAGGTTAGTGAGAAAAATAATCAATCAACTGGGCGTGGTTGAAGATCGGGATATCCAAACTCCCGGGTGACCGGTTCCCAACCGGAAACTTGCCAGAACCGGTCACCCTCAGGTTTGGATATCCCGATCTTCAACCACCCCTAATGATAGACTCTATTAAGGTCCACGTGCAAGTTAACAGTTATTATAAAGTGTAAGAGCTCTGCTGGACGTATAGTCATACAAATATAGGATCTGACACGAGTTTGCATTTCCTATAAACTTTTATTCCTAGAGTTCAGGAAAGTTTTATAAAGCCTGCCTCTGGTGTGGTGTGGTAGATGTGTTAGGAAAGGTGGGTGTTGTGTGGGTGATGGGTGTAGTGGGTATGGTTGCTCGAGCCTACCAGGCCTTATGTGGATGATGGGTGTAGTGGGTATGGTTGCTCGAGCCTACCAGGCCTTATTTATGGGTTCTAATGGTGCCTCGACCTACCGCCTTATGGGATGCGTTAGAGTGGGCAATGTTGCTAATAGGAAAAAAATTGATAATGATTTGTACGGAATTGGTGTTTTAAGACATTATTTAGGTCAGTTACCTCACCTTCAAATTGCACTCTTTTGTCCTTTATTTCATCTGTTCAGGCGTTAATTATACCTGTGTGCATCTTACTCCCGATAACATAAGGATAAAAAATGATACAGTTGTTTTTCTTTTATTTCAGGGTTTCGGTACAGCAGAGGAAGTATTGTTTGAAAGCCGCAAATGAGGAGAATCTTGAATAAAAAGGTAAGACAGCTTTCACAAACTTCTACAATAATCAATTTGGTGAAAAGGTTCTTTGCATGTCTGTATTATTGATGAAATAAACTAAAGAGTGAACATAATTAGAAGTGTGGTGATGATGATGATGATGACGATGATAATAATGAAACGACGACGACGATGATGATTATCAACTATGGTGCTACTGCAGATAATAATGATGTTGATTATTTTGAAAGAGGTCTTTCTTTCAGTTGCTTTGCAATAAGTCGTTTACTTTTTTACATTTTGAACAAAATATATTCATATTCAACCATTACAAGACTCTTATTCTGTTTTGTTTTTTTCAGGTGTTTCGGTTGAAATATGGGTCAGTCATATGGTAAGATTGATTTTCACAGCATTGCATGTCCGTTTCTATGTAATCCTTACATCAACTGTTCCAAACAGAAGTTACATACTTTGACGTTAGTACACAATATCAGATCCCCTTGAGGGTAACATGACGTTAGTACACAATATCAGATCCCCTTGAGGGTAACATGACGTTAGTACACAATATCAGATCCCCTTGAGGGTAACATGACGTTAGTACACAATATCAGATCCCCTTGAGGGCAACAGTAGAAAATATACACCTGGGAATGTTAATATTAAGTTAGATTAAATATATTTATTTCCAGAATATTTACATGTAAACATATATGATGATAAACACATAGCAGTAACATACATTCAAAGAAAAGGATTAGAATGGAAGAATGTCAACCTAAATCTGATCAGATATTAACCTTTATAATACTAGATACCGTTCAGACTAACCCATCAAAACTGATGTTGAAAGTTGAAGGACTTATTGACAAATACTTTGGAAATCCCAGGCAGTCTACTTTTAGTAAGGGTTAATTCGTTGTGAGAGAGTAAAAAAAAGTTATATCACAGGAATTGGCTAATTGCATACATATTTAGAAAGCACGTATAGGATCTGACAGCAGCTATCAGCTTATAAAAAACTCAGTAAGTTCAAGAAATATGTTATTAAGTGAGCCTCTGGTGAGTTTTGTAACATTTTCATGGACGTATTGGTCGGAATTTAAACAGAACAACTAATTTATATTGAAACAAAAAATAGAAAAATTAAGGTAATGTTATACAGATATGGACTTTTTACCTGGTGAATATTATACAGATATGGACTTTTTAGCTGGTGAATATGATGTGATATGTTCCCTAAAAATTAATATTGACCGAGGCGATAAAGTCACGTAAGGTAACGATATCTTTACTTTTTGCCAGTTGGCATTGTCTGGGAAACAAGTCGTTTAAACGTACATAAATCTCACTCAGTGACAATTAACCAGTAATCGTGCCATATGAATTTAATATGAATTTAATGCGGAAATTTACTTGTTCATTATTTCACACCAGGTAGGATTCGAACCTGCATAGAGAGTCCGCCTCCCCACTCACTCTTAAAAAAAACAATCGCTTATCCGTTTTATTATCTTTTTCAATGTTGGTCCAACCCTTATTTTCACACATACTCGTAAGTGGTTTGAAATTAGATATATATGTAAATATCATTGGTGGAAATAATAACGTTTTAAGTAAAGTATCCTTTTATCAGTTCAATACTACGGCAAGTCAAAATAAATAAAGAAGGATTTATAACAGTATTGCACTTGGCTACTCTGTGTCGTTCAGTGTATTCAGTAAATAAGCTTTTACATATTTATCAGATGAATAATGGACAGATATATTGATGATTTAAACTATTAACCTCGAAACTCAGTATCTTGGTTTTGAAAGGAGGATGTTTGCAGCGTTTGGATTGACTTGAGGCGAAAGAAACGCGTAAAACCACATTCAAGTGATTGTTATCTTTACACATAAGGCGCATAAAACCACATTGCTATCTTTACATATATATAAGGGGAGTTAGGGCAAGAGGGGTCTAAATTTTGGCAGGTCAGTGGTCTAGTGGTAACACGCTCCGCTGGTAATGCAGAGGTCGCGAGTTCGGTGCCCCGCTCCTCCACTAACACATTTTGATATTGATATCGGTGCTTTATATACTTAGCATGTAAAAGAAATAGGAGTATGAAGATTCTGTGTGTCTTGCACGACACCCTGTCACCTAAAATAAATAAACTTTTCATGAAGCATCAGCCATATGGGAAATAAATAGATAGATAGATAGGTTATATCTTTGGGTGGGTCAATTTGGTTTGATTTTAGGTATTATCGGGGTTTAATGCCAGTTTTAACAGCTAAGGTCATATCACGGCGGTCAGTCCACCTAGCCAGGGTATCCAACCAGTGTACTAACCAACTAACTATCAAGGAGAAATTTTGCCGGCCCTGATGGGGATTGAACCGAGTTTGACAATCCGATGCTCTACCGATTGAGCTAGCCGGGCCGGCGGCTGGACCAGTATTCAAGAGGTAATGAACAATACAATCCAAGGGTCGTGAGTTTGATCTCCCGCTTCTCCATCCACAGTATGTATTGTCTGAGAAAATTCATCTTAGTTTCCAAAATATCGGCGCTTTACTATGGACATGTAAAAGTCCCAATAGTGTCTCTGGAATGGGTTTTTCTGTATCTTACACTAACCCCCACGCACTCAAACATTTTTTTCAGCGGGCGTCGCTCATAAGGCCCCCTAGTACTGATGATGAAAAAATTTAGACATTTAGCCTCCAGACCTTTTTATAAGGGGTTTTAGGTCTATCAAAAAGGGGTTAGATAAAGGGTCATACACTACATATAACGGATGATATTCTGATTTATTTTATTAGCACATTCCCTTTAAAACTAAACATGAGTGATAATTCCAAGATTTGTTTCCCCTACAGCTATTAAACATTTATTAATTAAAACATGTTCATTTGGAATAAATGACTATCCAGCCAAAAATGATACAACACTTATTCTCTGTATCAAGACTAAGTAAATAATAAATTAAGTTTTACCTTTTTGTCTTAGAATTTTTGACCTTGATATCGGGTAATATTTCACATTTTTAAAGAAAACGAAATACAGATTTTAGGCTATGCCACTTTATGTCCGGATTTCTAGGTTTCAAAACAGTGCTAAAACAATATTTTTCTATAGCTACAAGATTTATACAAATTTTTAAAAGTTCTTAGAAAAAGCGTTAGTGAGGCATTTGCTAAATAATGCAGGCCACAAATTTCGGAAAGATTTTTTTTTTTCATCCAAAATGATAGTACATGAAAATTTAAAGATTTCCAAACGCATTCTGTGCTTTGATTGACAGACAAATCATGACTCGTCTAAAAAAATGTACTTTTATTTTCGGTGATAAATTCAGTGGAGTGGCCACTAACACATCAAGATTGGAAGTAGAAAAATGATGGATTACTTATTTGACTATTGATTCAAAGGCTTGAAGCGTGTCATACATTTTTTTATATTTGTTCAAGTAAACCTTTATCAAATAATGTAATGTGTTCCGATTTAATGCAAAAGGTTTGATTCGTCCCATTTCGCCGGTATATTTTAAACGAATTACAAATATATAAATAACATGTCTTTGAAGAAGTTATGTCCAAACTGATTAAAACTTTGATAACAACCATCGAAATTAACATACGTTTACAAATAACCCCTTTTCCAGTTTCTAAAAAAAAATACATTTATCTTACACATTTGATAGACGCAAGTCGTATAGAGCGAGTCCGTACGTCGATAGCATACCGTGGGAAACTAAACAAAGAAAGAAAGAAAGAAAGAAAAACAAACGAAAGAAAGAAAGAAAGAAAAACAAACGAAAGAAAGAAAGGAAAAAAGATAGAAAAACAAACAAAAGAAAGAAAGAATAAAGAAAGAATGAAAGAAAGAAAGAAAGAATCAGATAGAATCAAAGAAAGAATCAAAAGAAAGAAGGAAGAAGAAATGAATGAAATGACGAGATAAAGGAGGAAAGTAAGAAAGGAAGGAAACAAGAAATATCTTGGGGAAAAAAATGATCTGCGTAGATACAGTACAACATTAATGCCCTCTCAGAGTATAGTTTTCAGACATTGACAAGCATTTAACGGGTGTAGTAATCGAATGTCCTTTGTCCATAACAGTTAAGGCTTTAAACAAAAAAAAAATATTAACGCTAAATGTTTAAATATCATTTTCAGCAAAATATATTGAATTTTACTCATATTTGTTGTATATTCATTCCATGTAGTGGAATGTTTCATGGTTAAAAACGCTTTGATATTTAATTAACGATTGTATTAATGTTATTATTATTGAATTATTTTTAGAGGCAGTCAAACTAACAATTACGAATTTGGCCCTAAAATTTCATAAAATCAATACTCTTAACCAATGGCAAACTTCCTTCTTCAGCTGAAGATTTTGTATCTAACAATTTCATTTGTTACAAATGTAGGTCAAAGTCGATTTTGATACAGCTACGCCGAAAAAAAAATACCGAAAAACGAGATAGAAAACAGAAATTGACGAACGGATAAACGGACGGATATATGAATGTGTTGGTGATTTTGCATTTGATAATCTGCTTAGCTTTATCTGTGAAAGAGAAATATATATTCTTCTATTTCAGGTTCATATTTATTGGAGTGTTCATCTACACTGTGGTCTTTGTCAACATACATGTCGGATACTCAAGATCTTCAACCGAGAAAAGCGTATTTTTACCTCACAATCACCAAAGTTTGCTTAGTGCTAATGAGAACTTTCTACAAAAACAGGACGAATCATTTAACGTTGTCGTCCATTCTAAACGCAGTTTGCAAAAACGTGGTGAAAGTGATGATTCCGAAAGAGAAAAGGGCTTTGAAAGTGTTAATAGCATGAGCACAGAGAGACCAGAGCCTATAACCCATGTTGCGTTCTTAAAGGTACATAAAACTGCAAGTTCTACCGCTCAAAACGTATTTTTAAAATTTGGAGATGAAAACAATCTGACATTTGTTCTACCTCATACTAAAGGGGAATCTGGTTGGCTTAACGTGATAAGTTATAATAATTCCATTACGAAGACTAATGTCGTGCCACCCCCGCCTGGAAAAAGGTTTGACATGCTATGTTGTCACGTCATATATAATAGAAATTCTTTCCAGGCTGTATTGCCGCCTGACACAGTTTACATTGGAATTGTAAGGGAACCAATCGCAAGATTTCAGTCTGCAGTGAAATATTTCAGTCCAGTTTTTATTTTGAAACTGCCAGGACAGAAACCATTATCAGTGTATGCTAAAAATCCACTGGCATTTGAACCAGCTAATCCACGTAACTCGCAGACGAATAATCGGATGGCTGTAGAATTTGGATTCCCTCTGGAGCTGTTTCCGGGAAAGAAGTTAAATGGTTCGCAACCGGAAATAGACGCTTATTTATCCAAAATAGACGAAGAATTTCAATTTATAATCATATCAGAAAAGTTTGATGAATCAATGGTAATTATGAAACGAATATTAAACTGGCATGTAAAAAACATTCTTTATATGGATAAAAATGTTGGTGGTAAGATAACAAACAAGCGAAAAATTTTACCACCAGAAGACGTGGAAAACATACGTAAATTTCTCTATTTAGATACAGCTATTTATAACTTTGCTATGAAAAGGTTTAACGAATATGTCGAAAGCGCCGGTGAAGATTTTCAAAAAGAAGCGAAAGACTTTAAATCATTGAGAGAAAAAGTGATCATATTTTGTACACAATCAAAAGCAAATTCTATGCTTATACCAGCTTCGGACTGGTACGAGGAGTTTACAGTGACTAAGTTAGACTGTAAAATGTTCACAAAACATGAAAAAGACTTGATACAGAAGCAGAGGTTCAGAATGTATGGTGTTCTAGAAAACTAGTCTTCATTGAAACTCATTTGTCAGGTGCTTCTCTGTTTGATTTGTAGCATTTTTCATTGCGTAATTCTTTTGTAACTGATCCCGATTTAAGACATGGATGAGAACGTCTTCTCTTCTGAAGATATGAAGTGCATATATTCATTCTTTTATGATAGTCCCCTCAATTTCTGTGACCAAGTAAATGATGAGATCTAACCCCTCAGATTTGTTTGAAAGACTACCTCCTGTAATCCTAAACGGAAAACTTACTGAAAAGAAGAATGTGAAAGCCCCGCCATGATTAAATTATGTTAATAGAAATCGAACGCATGACTTCCGGTATAGAGTCAGGTGCTTTACTTATTAATCACGGCTAGACAAAATGTGGATTGCATTCGTTACTTCTGTGAAGATTTAAGAGTTGTTTTATCAAATTGTTTCATATATATATAAATCCAAAACATACAGAGAGTATGTGAGAATTGGACCGTGAGCCACCGTATACCATCCCAAAAACCAATGAGGAAAATTTAATCAAATATTAAATACAGTGTAAAAAAACAATATTTAGCAGAAAGACGTGCTAATTTTTTGTTTTCGCTGCAGTGATTCAAGGAGAGTCTGTGTTAATATTTAGTAATTCGCTACTTTATAACAGTTAGAAACAAGGTTTGTACTCATTTTTGTGCTGTATATTTATCGGATGTCCTTCGTTGAAAAAACATTCAAACTTTGACCATAGTGATTTTATTTTCTTTGAAAAATACGACGTGTTTATAAAGCAGAGAATGCTTTGTATAATATAAAAAATACAATAAATGAATACTGAACGTCGTAATGTTACACAAATAAGCAACAAATCTGTCCAACCAACTTGTCAGTAATGCTAGGAATGAATACCATTAGAAGGCAAACAACTGGGATGACCAAGTACTTAATGAATTATTAAAAGGCTAAAATGGTGTTTTAGGTCTGTGGTAGATCATAGCCGGTATAGCTGTACTTAAATATATATAGGTGCCTCCTGAAATAGCAAGCAAAGTAGAACATCATTGTGTTGAATCTTACATGCATCACGCACAAATAAGCGTATAATTGTCAACACAGTAGACAAGTATATGATATGTACTGTAACGTTGTGATGAAGTCGACTGCTTATTTAAAAAAAAAATCATTTCATGAGTGAATTAGCGAACAGTACCGTCCGTGCTTTGATTTAGTTGTTTTAAAGTCTTTTGAGACTGCTCAGTGGCTTTGACGTAGGTCAGAAACTAAACCAATTTGCACGCTTCCATATCCTTAAAACAGCTGAATATAAAACTTTATACCTGGACTCTTTTTAATTCTTACTGTCCAAATTGGTTCTTATTCATACTAAATCCTTGTTCTCGACTTAGCATCTATAACTAACGTGTTATCTAAATGTAGTCGCGGGCCTCAGCGGATCAGTGGTCCAGTGGTAACGCGCTGGACTGGTAATACAGGGGTCGCGAGTTCGATCCCCCGTTCCTCCACAAACATCACTAATTGTCTTTCGGGTGAGACGTTAAACCGAGGTACTCTGTATCAGTGCTATACAGGTGGCGTCGGTCATACGGGCGACCAGTACCGACGATAAATAAACTCAAACAGATAGACATTCCTAACCGACAAATTACCTCAGGTAAGCGCACAGCAAATACAGACTTCTTTTGTTACTCACGAAACAAAGGGGTAACATAATATGTCGGAAAGTGTTTATTCGGGCGTTTTATTAGCTGCTTGTCTATAGATGTGGCGAACATTGATTTTATAAATGTTAAAATCTAAATATTAAGAGCGAATATTTCACAATTGATCAGAGCAATCAACGATGTTGAGAAAAATCAAAAACAGTAAATAAAGAAAAATCAATAATAAAGAAAAATAGGCGAGAACAATCAAAATTTGTCTGTAAGCATAAAGCTTGTTAGAGTCCAGTTAATAAATATTTGTATATGATTTATTGATATACGAGACGTTTATATAATCAAAACAAGCTGTTTAAGTTTATGGCGCATATTGTAATATAATAATTATTAACATTTAAAAAAAAAACCCACACAATTTAACAGCCTGACAAAAACAACAACAACAACAAAAACCCCCAAACAAACAGAGCAGCTTTAACACGAAGATTTCAAAAACAATATCCTTATTCTTTATTCAAATCCGAATAAGGAAAAGGGGGTGTGCGCATGGAACCGGGTCAACATCGTGATATCTATGCAGAAATATTTTAGATTATGCAATATTAATCACCAGTCGGTTCGCTTAAAGCAATATTAAATCTTTTATAGAAAAAAAACAACAACAAACAATTTCAACTTTTTTTTAACTTGTTATTTATTCCTTATTCGAAAAAGGAGTAAGGAGTAAGGGACAGACTTTATACACAATACTTATTACTGAGTAGTAGAAATTTCTACGTGGTCTTTATAAATAGAGCTGCATATCATAATAAACAATTCCTATGGATCTTTATTGCTGAATATTGAAAATATCTTTTGTCTTTTAATTTAACACGGAATATCTTATCGATTACTAGGCGCACACTTAAAAGCAAGAAAGACTGGGTCAGCTGTTGCTATGAGATTTTAAAGTCTAGGGCAAGTGGTGTAAAACAGGAATTGTTATCCAGGGTTTCACGGGTGCGTATCAGTGGTCCAGTGCTAACGCGATGGACTGGTTATCAACAGGTCGTGAGTTCGATCCCCCGCTCCTCCACCAGCATTAATGTCTTCTAGATGAGACTTTAAACCGAGGTCCCATGCACACTGAGCATGGAGAAGAACCAGCGGTGTCTCTGGAACGGGATGCGTTAAATATGCTTTGCACTATCCCCACGACCTCAGATAACTAACCTCTACAGGGAGAGTCGGTCAATAGCGGTACCAACATAAACTCAAATAGACAGAAATAGAGGTGTTCGCCGGTTTGCATGGCCTTGTCTCCACTTCAGCTACTGCTTTTTTGTTGATTTTTTGGATGATACACTAGACTGAGGTCGTATATATCACCGTAGCGTGTAAAACAACCAGGCCTGAACCCAACGACCTTAAATAAATAAATTTGGTATAATTAAACTAAATAAATAATTGCTAACTCTTCAGGGGACATTGGCCATTTAAAAATCGGTATTGACGATTAATGAACTCATCAGATAAACAGATTCTAGCAGGAAAGCAAATATTGCTAGGTGAGAGAGTTCAGTCTAGTCGATAACTTAAGTTTCCACTGTAGAGCGAAGTTAAAATATGCGAGCTGAGGAGCCAAAATCCTTTAAAGAGTCCGGATCCTAGGGTTACACAGTTCTGTTAGCATTTCGAGTTAGAAACATCCTTTGCTAAAATAGATTAGCAAAGAATAGAGAATATCCTTATATAAGAGACATTGCACTTTAGAAAAGCAAAAATAATCCTGCATGTGTCTGGAAATTAAGAATAAAATCGAAATTGTGTATGCAAACAACACGCAGCCACTCATGGTGTATGCAACAGCCTTCTTTGTCCAAAACTCAAAACTCGTGAAAAAAAGAACAAAAAAACAAAATTAAGATAGATACGTCGATTACAACATGGGGCATTTATTCAATACAGAAAAATAAATCTTGAATTATCATGACCAATTAAAACATGCTCAAAGGTCCGAGTTTTCGAACAAATTACTTACCAGCTATTACTAGTTTAAATCGACTACAGGTTTCTTTCGAAACTGGACGTAACACCTCCATTTTAATCAGAGTTATGGCACTTTTTCGACTAAATTTCTGTTAAAATCAAGTATCCGCACATTTTAAGGAAAACGCTTGCACATATTTCATTAATATTTTGCATGCCTATGTATCTTATGAAACTACGGGTTCCTTTCGAAAGTGGGCGCGACATCTCCAATTTTATCATAGGACCCCTTTTCGACTTAATTTCTGATAAAACCCTACTTGCTTTTTAAAAGACTATGTTTTGCAGTAATCTGTTCATTATATATCTACAGCAGTTATCCTGCTTTAGAAATTTCACCTGCCTCTTCTTACATTTAGACCATCTGCTTATGATCTTGTCAACATTTGAGCACGTGTCTCATGGACACATTTCTAGTAATCATTGAGCATACATAGCTGTTGGGCCGTTTTGTGAGATTGTCAACTATATGGTCAAATTTTACATTTTCAGGTTTAAATAATTACATATAATGGGCTCTTTTGAAGTAACTTTATCATACGTCGCATTCTGACTACCAGAAGGTATACTAATTGTGGAATAAACAATGCATATATAACATTTCTATCAATCATCTTATCTTATCAAGAAATACAAAGTAGGGACATATAGCGATGCTATTTTTCTCATTTCTGGCAATGAGAGAACATAGCATATGAAATATGTAAGGGATAAAAACTTCTGTCAATGGCGGTCCTAGAAATTCCTAACTGGTTGTGCAATACCTAGTCAAACTCTAGGTCTGCAACAGTGTATGACTATCATTGCCCGACTTTGCTATGGGCATGTTTCTGCTGTCTTCATGGGAGTGATTCTGCAAGGCGTTTTCATGTGCGTACAGTGCCAGAAAAAAGAATCCGTCAACGGCCGGCGTACTTGCAATGATCAACAGAAGTGTACTGGTAAACACCTTCATCAAAGTGTCATTAGATGATCTTTTTCCGTGCTTTTTATGTTTTTTTTTTCTTTTATGATTTCTGCCTGAATACATCTGGCGGTAATTGTAACATAAGACCTAGAAAAACCGAAATTATAATACAGTGTATGTTTAAGTTTTCTAGCTGTGGCCGTGCGCGATCAGTTCATTCCTAGGTGACAATTTTCGGGTTATTTTTCAGTTTTATCAACACATTAGAAGTTTAGAAGTAAACATTAGTGTATCAATTATTTGACAGAAAAGCTGAAATATGTCTGATAAAAGCCAGACAACTGTCAGACATAACTTTGGCTTTTCTCTTTCTCTATGGACATTGAAAAAGCTAAAAAGCAAAAATTAATTGTATACAATTTTTATTTTCAAAACTCGAATGTAGAAACAGAATTCAGTTCAACATTCTCATCACCGCTAATAAAAGGCAGTTCGTTTCATTGCTTTTATACAATTTTTTCTCTGGGGATTTAAAAAAAACACTATTTTTCACTTTTAATTCACTTCTTTCTGGTCTAGCGCTATTTTTTTATCAGTGTTCATCAGTTATTTCATCAGAAATCTAATTTTTGTTATTACGCCTCTTTTTAAAATGTCAGATTTAATGTTAATGATATGCTCTATTTATTCTGTATCTCAGTCTTCTATATTACTAAATTAAAGCATAAGCAAAACCTAAATTATATATTTTATTGTTTATATACATGTATATAAAATAAACCGTAGACCATTTTGATATTTTGAAATAACTTGGAGAGACCATGTTCTGTGTATAATATGGAAGAAAAATGGAGTATGAACGAAGTTTGAGGTTTGAGATCAGCTCAACAATCATTTTCTGAAATTCTAGTTGAATGCGTACCAGATCGACATTCAGAAAACGAGACAACTTGTGAAAAATGAATGTCGAGTCGAATATTGATTGCAGATCTCAGAGCTAACTTCATGGACTTGTATAATCGTCAGGGTTTTTTTTACATGAAGCAGCCAAAATGCTTTACAAGCAGTTTCAGATTTACAGAATTTTGTTGCCAAAGGGAAGAAAATCGAGCAAAAAGGAAGGAATTGCAGTACCTCCTAACTGAAGAGTATTCAATTCCATTGATTTGTGTTGATATTAGAACTTTTCACTGAAGGCTGTTTGTTCGACGCCCTCTCAAGCCATATTGGTCAATGGTCATATCTTCTAAATCTTTTGGTATATAGAAGTATTTCATCATCAGATAGCTTATTTGTTAAAACTGATCGTGAAACTAAGGGTTGAAAAATGTCTAAGTCACTCCCATCTTAACTGTTGATCAAGTTAGTTAAAACTATATAATCCACATTGACTGGACGGCAATTTATTGCAACTCAGTTAATAAATTGACTGTTTCATGGGTTCAAACCAGTACCTGTGCCGAAAGTGTGGAATGTAGAAAGTCACGTGAGACTCTCATCCCTTGTGGGATTCGAACCAGCTGTCTCCGGATCGGCAATCCGGTGCTGGTGCACTACTTGAACAATTGGCTAGACATGTTACTCGCTCCCTTTTCAAATGACTAACTCCAAGTCTTAAGGCTAGTTAAAAGCTAATCTAACTAACCAAAATCTAGCCTAATCAAATAGGTATAAAAATCAGTGTACCGATTGTTGAAGGGGTATCTATGTTACTCGGTGAGAATAAAAATTTTATACTTCAATAAACAGTTGACAAACACTGTGTGAGCTTAATAAATTAAGAATGCTAGAATTGGCCATCTCTCTAACTCATTGTCAACGTGAAAATGTTTCAAAAAACCTTCGACAGATAGAAAAGAAACGTTACAACGCAGTCTTGTTTTAAAGGACAGGCGACAGGAACATTTGCGAGTGTTTCAAAGAAAATGACAAATAAAAATGGTATATGAAAAAGTAAGCACGCGATGTCATACATATGACAGTTTTATAAATGTAAGAGATCTTAATAAATGGTAGGGGAAAGGAACTACGCTAGTTTTACTGCAGTTCCCTTCATTTAAACGTCTTTTCATCCCCGTATCCTAGGGTTCAAGAGAAGTTACAATACCTTATAATACGTATAACACAAAGTTACTAAACGTTATTCTTTCCAATATGTATATAAGTATATATATATATATTACAAGAAGTCAGGTTAAGACGAGATAAGCAAGTCTTACATTGTTGATCTATATCCTAAAATGCCGCAGTCTTCTACTGCAGCAACGCCGTATACAGCTCCTGCAGTATACAGCTCCCAGGGAGCTTTATCCGTTGCGCCATAACGGATATAGCTTAACGGGGAGCTATACCCATGATGATTATAATGGAAAAGCCCACAAGGAAAGGGATTAGTTTACGTCAAAATGCCAAATTTTGACGGACACGCCTTCCCGTACCCGATTGAGAAACTAGAGGCGGAAGAAAAATACGCATGCATGTTTGTATTTTCATGTATTACACACGATAATTAATTTTAACTACGTACTGTTCACTTAAATCTTACACAGTTTAACAAATATGTTTGTCCTGTTTTCAGCGCTAAAATCAGCATCATCACCATCATCATCATCATCTACTCGATTTAATTCACAATCTATGTCTTATATGCTGGTTGTTCAAATGTAAAGGGGCTCTTAAAATAAGAGTCATCCATGTTGAATTTGAAATCACTCCCATTGGTCGGATTCGTCCCGGACCTAGACGTCACTGTTGACGAGATTTTATGACGTTATGTCGTTATTCCAGAGACCATTTAATCACAATTTTACCGGCACGATGTACAAGATAATACGAGCACTCAATGACATCTCTTAACTCACATCATTAAGTCACAAAAAGTATTCATTAAAATGTAATTTCAATGTTCATAATGTATCGATCCCCTGTCCCAAAATTTAAAGAAGGACGTAATTGGCAATTTTACCTGCCTTAAGACCTGCCTTTCTCCGGCTTAAAAGCAAAACATCAAAATCGTTTCCTCATTTTTGGATGATGATTATGGTGATGATGACGGTGAATTTGAAAAATAAACCCGGAAATTTTGATGATTATTATGATGACTATGATGATGAAGATGATTTTAAAGAATATCATGCTGATAATCTTGTAATATCTAATGATGCTGATGATAAAAATGATAATAATCGTGAATCGATTATGGCGATGATGTTACTAATGGTGATAGTAATGAAAACGACAACAATGCTAATAATGGTACCAACTGATGATGTTGTTTCTGTTGACGACGACATTGATGATAATGATGATAACAGTCTTCAGGTTAACAGCCGATATTGTTCTATTTGTGACCGACTTGTTGTAATTAAGTCTATTCATTGAAGCGATACACCACTTTTAATGACGTATTAAGCTCTCGGTACCTTTATTCGTTGATACCTAATGAATACCGCTTCCGGGGAGCTATATTCGTTGATAACTTACGAATATAGCTCCCGGAGAGCTATATCCGTTAACGCACAACGTATAAAGCTATATACGGCGTTACAAAGCATATTTGACTTATTACAACAAGACTTTTGATTAATTTGCACAAATCTTGTACAGCCGATTTTGGTTGCATCTTTGATTACATGCAACAGTTAGCTATAATGCTTGTCAAGGGAGAGTACTGAGTATAAACTGTTGTCAACTAGTTTTTGCTCTTACTTCCCTTGAAAAGAGTTTCGAAATTGTTGCTTAAGCGCACAAAAGATGTCGTCTGCACGGTGAACAATTTTCTTTCAAAAGCAGACGATACAACATGAGGGACAAATGCGGTTCAGTAAATTTTTCTTGAAACATGTATTATGCTAAAGAAGTCACTAAATAAAATTACTTTGAAAACTTTACCAGAAACCGTTTTAATTAAAAATGAACTCGTCCAACTGACAAGGATGGCGTAATTCATTAGACATAAATGGGTTATAAAATTATTTAACGACAATGATTATAGTTAAACTTAAAGTAATCTATCATTTTTGGTTTCAATGCGACAATATTTTCATAATTGTACGTAAACCTGCAGTTGTACTTACAACAGAGAAACATCATTTATTTTCTTTCACACGTGTAGTCACATTTATGAATTATTTATAAATTACGTTTGAACATATTTTGGGTCAGGTGTAAAACAAGAGAGCGTGAGCTACAAATACGAAAGAAATCTATCGAGTTGACAAGATCCCTTAGTCTTAACGATACAAGGAAATTTGGGAATTTGTTTCAATATTATTTCTGAACAATGTATAAATACTAGGTGGTAGGACGACAGGATTGTGTGGTAAGACGGTTACCGTAGGACTGTGTTGTATTACGGTAAGACTGTGTGGTACATTTGCGCTAAGAAATAAAATTCAGCAGCGAAATTTTCGATTTCATGAAAAGTACTTGTCATTTTAAGACCATTTTACAAATTGTAAAGATATGACATTTACAAATTATTTCAGAAAATTTAAGTAGCCATTGACATGACAATTTTGGCTACTGATTGTAAGAGGAATTATATTTTGATGTATTGCAGAGGAGATATGTGACACCGTGTAGAGCTCACTTCGAATACAGCTCCTCGGATAGCTATATTCGAATACAGCTCACCGGTTAGCTCTGTTCTCCGAGTATAGGTCTCGTACTAAAAGATAAGCTGTAATCGGGTTACTTTTTGCTCTTTCCGGATATAGCTCCCCAGTTATCTGATGCAAGATAAAATTCATTTACTCATTGAATAAACAAACACGAGATATACATTCAGGATACCGTAGCCATGTAGAAATGACTGATATCTGGCTGGCTGTTGGTATGTATATCTGTCTGTCTGTACATTTCCAAAAAGTATTAGGGGGTGAGGGGTTACATCCTGACATTATGAGGTTGTTTCAGGTCATTCAGTCAGTTGTATATTAGGGTTTGGAAGTGCATTATGGGATAAAAATGATCAAAGAAAGATCAAACAGATAACCATATAAAATCCATTTCGTGAGAACTTTGTCTGTCCGTCTGTCTGTCTGTTTTACGTCCGTCCTATTTTTACTTTGAAAAAAACTACACTTCTTTCAAACCTATTAGGGACATTGGCCTACTTGAACAGATAACCTCAACTGTTTTTGGGTCACTGGGTCAAATGTTCTTCGTAGGCTTGCGAGGATGAACGGCACCAAAACTAAAAGCCTTCCTCAACGGGAGGGGTGTGGGGGAAGATAAAATTATTTGGCCGAACGACTCGCAGCCAAATACTTGGTTTTAGTATGATTTTGTCGTATCATCAGTTTGATCAAAATTGCGAGCAAGCTTATTCGACTTAGCATTTTTTTTTTCGTAAATCGCTCGCTTATCAAAGAGTGTTATTCACTAAATAGAGCTACCCCGGGGAGCTCTGTGCTGTGTGACAGTGATACACGTGAAAATGCAATGAGCTCTTTGGAAGAAATTATTTAAAAAATTATGTGAGGTAATATATTTAGTATTTATACTATGACGTCTTTCAAAATACGAAAAACAATGAAGCTAGTGTTACTTGCTTTGAAAACAGTCAGAATTCAAACACAGATGAAAACAAACTTAGTGAAATGAATAATGATTATTTGCATATGTCATTTATAAATACATTTATATTTATAAGATTGTAATTTTGAAATGAAAAGAAACAAGACTCGACAATGTTTAACTCCAGATGCTTCCCTGGTTATGACAATCCGAAGGCAATGGAAGTTTTAACCTGAAACAGACAATAACATGTGATGATAAAAGTGTCAGCAAATAAACTTACATAAAAATATATTATTTTCAAAATTGTTTGAACATTTCTTTTTATATGAAAAAGTTTAGAACAGATACAGAAATGACAATCTAGGCTCAAATATGGATATTATACATGTATTTTGAAGTTTTAATCAAATATTAATATTGAAGGAGCAAAGTTTGTCTACAGACGGCCTGACAGACAGAACAGCAATCAAACGAGCACGACTCAAGTGTAGCAAACAAAATGTGCACAGGTGTGCAAAAATATAGGCACGCGTGCGTGCGCGCACATGTATTTAGAATTAAATAGTTTGACGATAAGAAGACTGACAAGCTATTTATTCAACAAGTCAATGGTACAGGTACATACTTATGTACAGGTCTTTCAATACATTTTGTTTGCTTCAGTTTAGTTTTTGCGTTGATTCAACATTCCGGCGTCACAGGGGACATTTAGAATACAGAGATTTAAGGGAAAATATAAAACATCGACTCATTCAAGGAGAAATATATTTCCTGTTTTCAGCTTTGTTACTCTCTTTATTTATATGAAACCTGTATATAGTTTGTCTTGTGCTTTACTTATAACTCTTCTTCTAGAAATCAAAATAACGCTATAAAAATATGTCGTACTTACAGTTTCAATGTAACACACTTCGGGTGAGGCGTTGCCTTATAGGGTGTGGTAGTACGTGTAGTACTAACTGTGGTTGCGACTGTTATGATGGACTTTTTCTGTCTCAACTTTAATCTGTTGTCAGTCATATCCTTACCTATCGGCTTATGCATAGCAGGTGCTTTCCCACTTGTAGTTCCCATAGCCTTTGCAGACTTTGGTTTTTCTAGCGATTTACGTACAGAAGGACTTGTTAACTTGACACCTTGCTTTGGTGACTGTCGCAAAGATCCTGTTGTTGTTGTTGTTGTCTCTAAGCTTGAGCGAAATGGTTTTTGTGTCATATCGCTCGGTTTCTTGGTTCCAGTCCAGCTAGTTGTGTTGCTATCTTTACCAGAAGTGCTGTGCAAAGCTTTTACAAAATGTTTAAAACGTCCAAAAATGTTACCAAACATTGTCTTTTCGTTTTCCTTTCTGGCAGGAACCTTTTCTTCAATGGGTTTACCCTCAACTAAAGTAATCAAGTTTAAAGTCCAAAACAGGAGAATGAATATCATTCTTGCTATTGCACACAATAACTAATCCAAATTAAATCTGTCAGTCAATTTTATTCACATAAACACGTGCAACAAAGTATGTATGAAAATGTTTCAATTAATGTTTGTATTTTACAAGCTAGTACATAAGTAAGAATTAGTATCAACTTTAATGTTTATCTTGAACGTATAAATTTTAGCCAACTCCTTATGCAGATTTTAGACAAATGCAAACAATCTCCGACACGCTTTAAATGAATTAATGCGTTATTAAAACGGGAGTTTTTGTCATTTATCAATTCACTTCATCATAATGAAATACGTACTACTGTTTTTGTTTTACCTCTCCATGCACATGTATCAAGGGTTCTGATTGGTCGGTTGATATGACTGCCTTATTATCGAATATATGTAAGTTGCGCATTATGTAAGGCTGCTACGCAATCTGGTTTGTTGTTTGTGTATACGTATCAGTGGAGAGTGTTTGTGTTTTTCACTGCAACAATTAGATCCGACGCATTTAATCCATTTATTAGTTTAGTTTAATTTAGTTTTTTTAAAGGTCAACCGAATATTTCTCATATATTAGCCCACGGTGACTTAGCATTTTATATTGTTAACGTCACGAAAGTTTTTTTTTTTTCAAAACAAGGGAAAACAACACACACTAAACATTGGGTTTGGTTTTTGAAAACATTAATATGCACATAAACAAATATTTCTCAAAATCTGCCTTTTGTGTCTGCTTTATTTTGTTAAAACCATCAGATGAAGTGACAATTTACTGCAAACGTGTAAAAAAATATGTAACACTGTACCGAATGATTGCACGGAGAAACTAGTTCTTTATTTTATAATCAAGTGAAAAAATTGAATACTTTGTATTTACATTTGCCTACGTGAAATTAACACTATATTGCCTTTATGGTTTGTTTCCTTTATTTTGTAAAAGATAATGTGATTTTTGGAATGAATTTCTAAAGACTGAATGAATTGTGTAATATATGTTACAGAAACGTTTTCTCCGAACAAAGTGAGGGGTAAATATTACTATCATTTGTTATTTATGACACATTATTTCTTGCGTTTTTACAGCATTAGATAACTAGAAGGAATAACTAATATTATACTAAAGGTGGTTATCAATACATGTAGATGATGAATTAGAAATAGGAAGGTGATTGTTTATAGGTATGATTTTGAAAATATAGAAGTCGATGTTTAATTATCGGATTGAAGATATGGAAGGCATTTGTTAATAGATTTGGGGTTGAAAATATGGAAGGTAATTGTCAATAAACCTTTCTAATTATGCTTTAGAATGTTCCCATTTGTTCTTCCACACTTTTCTGTTAAAGAAACTGAGACATGCTATTACCACTAAGTGTGTAATATGACATTTATAAAAAAGACTGTTGTTGTTTGTCAATAGATATGGCAGAAAATACATAAGGCAATTATATTTGGATTGAAGATTCGTTTTTCTATTGCCTCTTTCGGAAGCACACTGCAGCTATATGGGGAAATTGGTGTTTGTCATGTTAACAAAATGTTAAGTAGGTCGCGATCAAAGGCGGCGATCAAACAATTATTTTGTAGCGTTTTTTATATTATAATTATTATAATTATTATTATTTCGAATTCCCACAAAACGTGATTTTATTGACTAAAACTATATCAGCAGTAATCATTTTATAAGACAGCCAGAGATAGAAATCACAATATAAGTTAGTTTTACTGCCATATATAAAAGAGTAAAGTATGTATTGAGCTACATAAATATGTAATATGCTCTATTTTTTAAGACAGAGAAGAGACGAACTTTAAACTTTGCACTTCAGATTGTTTTGTATACTTCACGAAAACCTAATACCAGTACTGTCCTTCTTTTGTTTTTTATCCAAGACTGCAAATGTCCTAGTCAAAAAAATTCTTTAGGTCAATCAAATTGTTTCATTCCTTCAAATATATATTCAGAAAGACTTTGGTACGCTTGGATTTAGAAAAAGACCGTTTAGATTAAGATAATGGTTGCATGAGTGTGGAAGGTCAATATCATTTTTGACATGAATTTGAGCCAGCGATTTCCGGTTCGGCTGTCCCTACAACTGATGTATAGGAAGTGAGCAGCAGCAGTACGCAGCAGTAGAAAAAAGTGACGTTGGCAGTAACAGTAACAGCAGTAGCAGTAGGCAAAACGTGAAGTTAGCAGTAGCAATAACAGCAGTAGGAAAAACTTATGTTACTGCTACTGCCAACTTCACGTTTTGCTTACTGCTACTGCTGTTACTGCTACTGCTAACTTCATGTTTTGTGTACTTCTACTGCTGTTACTGCTTCTGCCAACTTCACGTTTTGCTTACTGCTACTGCTACTGCCAACTTCACATTCTGCCTACTGCTACTGATGTTACTGCTACTGCCAACTTCACGTTTGATTTAATTTCTACTGCCAACTGCTACTGCGTACTGCTACTGCCAACTTCCTATTAGTCTACAGATGCACATTTAACGATAGGACTGAATATGTTTCATTTGAGATATGTTAGATTTGTTTTCTTTCCTCAGAAAATGAACAATTAATAATATTAATAATAAATAATGATATAACATTTTTATGAAAACTGGGCAACAAACATTTACAAATTTGGTCAATAAAATATGCCGTCAAAGAACATTTTTTATTCAACTGTAAACGATTTCCACTCAATCATTCTATCGCGCCAAACGTCACGTACTAACAGGATATTGGTAGCCTGTCAGCTTCTTTGAAACGATTTTGTCTCGAAGCTGAACAACCTGCGACAATTTATTGTAAGAATTATTAATTTGTTGTCCTACTGTATTGCTTTACGTCTTGTTTATTGGTAATATCGACACCGCCAGCGAAGCTGTTTCACTGACGCATAAAAGAAAACTCCTACACATTCATCTCGTTATATTCTTTGAAATGATTTTACCTCTTAAATAAAGAACATTTGACAGTTTATTGTTGGAGTTGTAAATTCAAGGTCCAGATGTATAGTCTAAATCCTGTTATATGTTAAAAGTAAGTTGAACAGCTAACAATCAATTACTAGAGCCGCTGCATTCGGGTGTGTCAACATTTAAGTTCTACGAGAAAGGTCAGATTGATAACGAAGATTGATTAAGAACGTACTCCGACCTAAAACTCAACCGGGACGTGAAATGTTTAATAGTATGCTGGATCTTGGCGAGGTGTTCGTGAACGTATATTACTCAGATTTGCTAAGCACCTGATATATAACACCTTATGTGTATGTAAGTCAGATGTGATGTTTTATGGGAATGCGCATTGAGGCAACCCCAAAGGTTTAAACAGCCACTTTGACAGGTTGTTTTTGCGTGATAGCCATGAAAAGCATAAACCCCGTGATTTTCATTATTTTTTTTTATGAGGGAGGGGGTCGTTAAGCAGGAGGGGTTGGGGGACGCGGGTGAATTGTCTACATGAACATGTCATTTTTGGGCATTCACCTTTACTTCCAAAATCTCGTTGTTTTATGGTAAAATATGGCAAACAGAAATGACATATGACACTGTCTGAAACCGATATCTTGCGTACTGCTGGTACGGTGGAGCAAAGGTCTACCCATCGCCTGATTGTAGACCACACAGTTATCACAATGGCATGGGCAAATTCGAACAGTTCATTTCGCCGATCAAGCGGCATGGTGGTTGCAGAGAGAGGACCACATCGGCAGCTGAGGATCGCCTTTGGTCATCCAGGCATGAAACTCAGCAACTGGGCTGCGTAGTGACCTCCAAAATGGCAGTGAGAGCTATGTCTCTACGCAGAGCATCCATACGAGGCTACACAAAGCAGATCTTTGATCGAGCAGACCACGCATTTGCATCCCGTCAGCCCAGAATCACCGCCGGGCGCGATACGAAAGGGCCATAGACAACGTTGACTGAACCACGAAGGATCAGCGACCAATCGAAACGAGTTTTTACCAAGACTATACAGACAGGCGACCCAGACTGTGGAGACGACCGGGAGTGTCGTCATATGTACGACGAATGAGGAAGTGTTGTGTTGTTTTTCTGTGCTTCCGAAGACAATAGCATATTGGACAATATTTACTGTGATACAAACCTTTAAGCTACATATTTACTCT
Source organism: Cyclina sinensis (assembly GCA_012932295.1). NCBI lineage: Eukaryota > Metazoa > Mollusca > Bivalvia > Venerida > Veneridae > Cyclina > Cyclina sinensis. The sequence continues at coordinate 27,306,549 of JAAONU010000002.1, read as the reverse complement.
ATTTTTTCCGTTTGAAAAATTTGGGCATCTCAAATGAAAGTTACTGCCTTGTACTTCCATCTCTCTTCTTGAAAAGGGATGATCCTATTCATATTATTAGGCACTATTAACTGTAAAATATAAGCAATCAGCCACAGTCAATAAAGTTCTACTAGATCTACAAGACCTTAGATAAAATATAAATTCATTGCAAAAGTCAATTTTAATCGATAAAAAGACATCAAACATAGTGTATAGCACTTGTAGATATAAAAACTCGATGAAGCAGAACCAACTAGGCGGACAAAGAAATAATCAATTCTACAATATGATAAAACACATGACACATATATAAAAGTTAACCAGTAATGTCTCCCTGTAGCATTTTAATGACACTGGAATTGCGAAAGGAACGATAGTTGTCACGTGAAACAGCGGTTAATAAGCAGATTGTACAGATAATATGACATGGTAATCAAAGCGCGGAGAACAGTCACGCAAACCACGCGAAGATAAAACAAGGTTGCTAGAACAACATAACTTGAATCACTAAAGATTATTACAATATTAAAGTGTCCTCTAAAAACATGAATGAGAATTATCCGACATTTTTCAGTTAGACTACTGTGAAACTGAAATGTTTTATATGCCAAACAGATTCACACACAAAAAAATACAGTTCTACAAGGCTAAATATCTAAATATCTTTAAAACAGATACTAGTATCAGTCTTGAGACAAGAACTCTTTGTCAAAATATCTTTAATAGTCAGGTATTCAAGAGATCTGTATGCGTTTAAATATTTAAGAAACAAAATATGAATGGATCCTAGCTGAGAATTCTGTTTTATACAAATGTATATATAAGAACCCTACATTTTCAGTAAGGATTTAATTACTTATTTATTCATCAGGTTGTATTTCTTTAGCTGTAACAGTTCAAAAACTTAATAGACTAAAGTGTAATATCGAAATAGCCTCTAACAATTTGGTAATTCGTTTACAGCGTTAGCTTTTCAACAAAAAGTAATCATTCTAAATTTTGAAGTTGCAGCTCAATGTTCAATCTTCTCTCTCATCTTTCACTTATAAGTTTCATATTTCATTTCTCGAACTACTTGTGACCTTTAAATAAGGTCACATTATATCGTTGTTTTCGATAGATTAAAGTCGTAATTTTCTGGTAGAAATCAATCTTGAAGATAAAGCGCATCTACAAGGAGTCATTCTATAAAAATCATGGTCTATAAAACAAGAGACATATACTGCAAACATTCGATACTTTTACGTTGTTTTCCCATCTTGCTTCGCAATCTAGAAGAGAAAAACATTCTTCAACTAAACAGAATATTGAATAATATCCGTTCCTATTCAATTAAGATGAAAACTGACGACTTCAGACGATAAGATCTCTTTCCCGTCAATTCTAAAAGAAAACGTTCTCCATAGAACACTTTAAAATCACGTGATTTTTCAACCATGCTAAAAAGCAAAGAATGTCTAGAGTAACTTTGCATAAAGTCTAGAAGAAAATGAATGTGAATAGTTCTGGCACTCAAAAGAATTACATGCTTTTTCCCATCCAATCTAGAAGACAAAGAACACCTGCAGCCAAGCAGACAATTCCAGCGATAATGGTGATGGCGAACGCTCCGGAATATTCTGCAAAATATCCGTCTGCTTCGGCACCATAGATGATTATACCGATGATGATAAACCCACCTGAAACAAAAATAAGCCTTGTCTGTAACCCATTTATATATATCTTTCACTCTATAAATAAATCTTTCATATTCTTTGCCAATGTACAGTCTAAACACGATACCATTTAAGGGAAATAACTACTTTTGTTTGATGATTTTGTGCACCGTTGTATTTTACCCTTAAGTTTTCAGATGACAAGATAGATTCTAAAAACTAACCCAAGATCTTAAAAATTCTTTTAAAAAAAAAGAAAAAAATTGTAAACATTATACAATTAAACTCTTGATAAAGTTAAATAAGGTGATATTGTCTCTAAAATTAAATAACGTGATATTGACTCTAAAATTAAATAACGTGATATTGACTCTAAAATTAAATAACGTGATATTGTCTCTAAAATTAAATAACGTGATATTGACTCTAAAATTAAATAAGGTGATATTGACTCTAAAATTAAATAACGTGATATTGTCTCTAAAATTAAATAACGTGATATTGACTCTAAAATTAAATAAGGTGATATTGACTCTAAAAGGCCTTTCTTTCCCATTGTTAAATGCGTACGCGCGGTGTTGTCTGTAATAAAATTGATTGCTATAATTCTTGCTCAACTGATAAAGCAAATCAAAACCAATTAAAGTTCTTATATAAAATGCAAACCAAAGATCGACCATTTTCAATACATTCTATTTTTATCATGGCTGGCTGTTTCAGAAAAAGTTAAGAAGTGCTTGGTGAACAAAACTGGCTTTTTAACACTGATTTTGAAAACACTTATTTTGAAGCCGTCCACGCAAATACAATAGCATTGATTCTTAATAGAAACCATAATATGATAAATCAAAATTGATTCGAATCTTTTATCTAAACCGATATGTTTGCAGCAAGCCGATGTTAATAATATAACGTTTTACGTTTCTTGCACCGTCGAAATCTATTAACATTTTAATTTATTCCATTTTTCATGGATATTTAAGGCGAAACTCTGTTTCGGAATAATTAATTTCATATGTTCAAAAGTGGCCAAGTTTAAAATATTTTTTACAGTCAGTTTCAACGTTCGAAAGTATGGTGTACTTACAGGCACAAAAGCATAGAATCCAACTGACGAGCTTCAGAATTTTCATATCACTTTTTACAAAAAGAGTGATTATACACAAAACAAGCGCCCCGATGATCAGGAAAAATCCAATGAGTTGGAACGCCTGCACTGTGGCCCACCAGTCTGAAAAGTATCAAATTAAAATTGTAATATATTATACAATAAACAATCTTATTCGCATTCAGCATTTTGAGAACTTTTTCGTTCTGTATGTGTTTTTATTTATACATGTATTGTATCTTTATACATTGCTTGGTCGAGACTCGGTCATGAGGGCATTATTTCTTTACTATCCTTATTAAAATGAATGAAACTTGGTATACTTCAGCAGTTCTCAACAGTTAAAGACGTTGTTTACTCTGACAGTACTTGAAATAGACTTACTTCAAATAAATTCTTCATCATCATCATTATCATCATCATTCGCCCCCCCCCCCCTCCCCTCCCTGGATCCGCTAGTGCAACTACTGTAATAATACATCATTAAACATGAATCACACGTGAGTTTTATGATGAAATGTTCGTCAACAGATTAAAAAAATAACGAAGTGCATAAACAATAGTATATTTCTTGTGACATGGACACTATAACAACAGGCATAACGTTTACGCATTCCGCATTCTTATTCAATATTTATTTGTCCATGTTTATCCGTCAGAGCATAAAAAACTAGCTGGTGTGTAATTATTTCTTGTTGATTACCATACATAATTTATGCATGAGGCTATCGTTTCTCTTTCCCCAGGAGTTATGAAAAGAATCAAAAGCACAGTTTCTAATTGAATACATTTGTGTTTGTTCATGTTACCTGCTCATTTGATTTTTTTGATTACATTGTATTCATTTTGATTTTCAATATTTTTTGCAATAGTTCCGGATATTTTTATTTGAAAGGTTTGACCTGACTAACAACCTATTTAAATTTCCAGTTGAGTAATTACTGCCATCACCACCACCACTACAATCATCACCACCACCATCATCATCATCATCGCCAGCGTCGTTGTCGTAATATTAATAATCATTATCATCACCATTATCATCAATGTCTTTTCTGTACATGAAAATCGTTCTAGTATTTCCTTGTTAATACTTTATATGACTACAATGGCGATATCCCTACACTTGTATTAGTTGTTCACACTCAAAGCAAAAAAAATGTGATTTTTCATGGAATATAAGGCATTTAATTCATTTGTTTGTTTGGTTTTTTTAGTTTAATTAGATGCTTTACTCCTTTATTGCTTGTCGTTCCTCTAATACCTTCCGGTGTAATGGCGGACTTGCCACTTGTTTTTGTCAGTGAGCTTCTAAAAATGTTTTATTAGTATTTCGGTATTTCGGTATCTGAGAGGGACTAAAACTGAATATGACGTATTCGCAATAATTATACAAAAAGAGTTCTAGTTTATTAACACTATATATCATTAAATGGATGTACTAAATCAATGAAAACTTTTTGCTCGTGAATCTCGTGATTTTCGCTCAGTGAAAAAGTGGATGTAACATGGATGTGTTTGTGTTTATTCTTGTATCATTATGAATAAACTTTTTTCAACTCCTGACATATCATCAAGTAAGAAAAGGGATCTTTCATCTCCTGACGAATTATCCTTGTCGAAGAAAAATAAACTAGCTAGTCAGTCATCTGTGGACAGCGACACTTCTCTTTCAAATTCACCTGAAATAATGGCGTCTCCTACCTCTATTGTCCTTGATGATGCGGCCATAAAATCAATTGCTCTTACTCTGAAAGATTCTATTCAAACTGAGCTTAACACAATGTTGAAATCCACTGTTGAATCTGTCATCAAAGGTGTGATGGATGGTTTGCAGTCTGAAATAAACATTCTTAAGGCTGAGAATGAAGCACTACGGTCTGAAAATTCTGAGCTTCGGTATCGTGTAGACGCCCTAGAATTCCGATCTGATGCTGATGAACAGTACAGTAGGCGAGACAACTTAAGAATATCTGGCATCCATGAAGAGAAGGACGAAAACACAGATGAAGAAGTGCTGAAAATCAGTTCCGATCTCGACCTGGGGCTATCACTTGCAGATATTTCAGTTTCCCATCGTGTAGGTAAGCCAAAATCGAACAACCGTCCAAGAGACATTCTTGTTAAATTTTCTACCCGCCGATCACGTGACCTTTTTTATAAAAAACGGGTCTTGCTGAAATCCAAAGGATATGAGAATACATATGTTAATGAAGACTTAACCAAGTGCAGATCTGAGCTTCTCTTTGCTGCCAGACAAATGGTAAAACAGAAGAAAATCGTAGGTGCTTGGTCCAATGATGGCATCGTTTTGATTAAAGCCTGCAAAAACAAGAAAACTTCAGTGCACAGAATCTTTTGCAAACGTGATCTAGTTACATTTCAGTCCTACTGTGTAGAAGACCTTGATGAGATCGCTGATTAACTTGATGATAATAGTGCAAAAATTGACTAGATTTCCTTGACAGATTAATGTTTACTTTTGGTCAGGTGTGTCTAGTACATGTGTTATGTATACTGTAAAGTACACTTATTACGAGGTTCGTGTCAGTGACCTTGTACAAACACGTCAGGTGTTTTCATGCTTTGTTGTAGGATCTAATTTCGAGCTAATGTTTATATTGATGTTATATATTCCGTTATTTTCAATCTGGCATGTTCACATTTAATCGTTTTTCTCGTGCGATTACCTAGTAATTACCTGTCCCAGTTCTGACGCCTATAAGCATCGTATCAGTCATAACTTTTGGTTTGAACTAAGATTGAATACTATTGTATCTTCTTTGCTAATTTAGCAATTTAAACGCATAAACTGGGTAAGGAATTATAGAATAGGCGTTCATAATAACTCTATGTCTTAAGACTATGTAACTAGATTAAATTTATCATGGTTTTGAGTACATGAGTACTAGCAAAAATCGTTTCTTCCTATTACAGTTTCCTGTGTACATTTGATTTTTTTTCCCGATTTTCTTTTGTTTATATTGTACAACTTAAATCGTCTACTATTGCACAGTGAATAATGAAAATACTTTGGCGTGTAATGAGGTCACTCTCCGTGTTTGTTTGTTTGTTTTTGTTTTTTTGACAGAATACAATTGAGACTTGTACTCTTATCAACAGCTGCTTTGTAACCTAGATTGAATACTATTGTATCTTCTTTGCTAATTTAGCAGTTTCAACGCATTAACTTGATAAGGAATTATAGAATAGGCGTTCATAATAACTCAATGTCTTTAGACTCTGTAACCTAGATTGAATTTATCATGGTTTTGAGTACATGACTACTAGTAAATATCGTTGGCACCTATTACAGTTTCCTGTGTACATTCGATTTTTTTTTTTTTTTTTCGATTTTCTTTTGTTTATTTTGTACAACTTTTAAATGTCTACTATTTCACAGTGAAAAATGAAAATACTTTTGCCTTGTAATGAGGCCACTCTCTGTGTTTTTTTTTGACAGAATACAATTCAGACTTGTACACTTATCAACAGCTGCTTTGTAACCTAGATTGAATTTATGTTATACGTATATGAGTACTAGCAAAAATCGTTGCTTCCTATTACAGTTTTCTGTTTACATTTGATTTTTCTCTTGATTTTCTTTTGTTTATTTTGTACAACTTTTAATCGTTTACTATTTCACAGTGAAAAATTAGAATGAATTTGTTTTCTGGGTACATTTGATTTTGTTTAAATGTGAAAAAATGAAAATATTTTTGCAGTGTAATGAGGTCACTTTCAGTGTTTTTTTTTTGGACAGGAATACTATTAAGTATTGTACTTTTATCAACAGTTCCTTTGTATTTTTTTGTATTGTTTTACCATTTTAACTTTGCAGTTACCTCTTCTTACACAAATTTATTTTCATTATATAGATCACGACATTATATTACACTGCATTATAAGAGTGTTTATGACTAAGTTCTTAACAGATTAATTATGTTTATGAATTTATTCAAATCCACATTGTAATACTCACCAACATTTTTACATTTTTTGCAATCCATTCGTTACACACAAATTGTCCCTCTTCGATCTTTCTGTTAATTTATTATCACACTCATGCCACATCTATATCTACTGTCTCTTTGTGTCTTCCCTTCTCTATTCAGTCTCGTACTTTCGCACCTCTATTATATTTCTCTATTTTTCCACTTTGTTTGTTCACTTTTCTCTCCATCTATTCTGATCCTGCTCCTAATAGGGCTTCAAACTCCTACTTGTGCTTCTGTAAAACAATTCATTGATATGACGGCAACTCAAGAATTCCTCTTATTAACTAACGCAGTTACATGACCCGCAAAAATAGCCAGTTAGCCGTCAAGTTCACCTATAGAAATGTCGGGTTACTTCCGCTCCTTATGTACATATTCTTCATTTCAAATATTTACTTCAACCAGACTGCTATCTTCTCTTTGAATACAGCTATTTTGTCCTCAAGATATTTTCAAAGAAACGTTTTTCACAAAAGAATAAAGGTACTACCAAATATATCACGCCTTTACTCCAACCGTCAGTTCACACGCTGTTGTCTTATTCTATTGTTCATTGCAAATTCCTCAACATGGCTATTCCTATTGCTTTTATGCGATGGTGACATACATGCAAATCCAGGACCAGGATCCACAAGTTCCACTCATTCGTATATTTCTGAAAATGTTTTTGCAGAAATAAATGCCCACAACTACTTCTCTTTTATTCATCTAAATGTTCAAAGTATACAACACAAACTTGACACCATTTACGCTGAATTATGTGATTTTGATGTCTTGGCTTTCTCCGAAACGTGGCTAAATAGCTCCATCTCTTCTGAAGATCTTATTTTACATTCCTTTCATAAACCCGAGCGTAAAGATCGTATTGGTGATTCTCATGGTGGAGTTATTGTTTATATAAAAGATACTCTCCATTACAAACGCAGGCCTGATCTTGAGATAAATCGACTTGAGTGCATCTGGATTGAACTCACAATTGGTAGCAAACACTTACTCTTTGGGGTGTTTTATCGCCCACCAAGTTCTGATACTATCTACAATAATCTTATTGAAGATTCAATTGGACTTGCAACTGACACAAACATTTCTGATATCATCATCACAGGTGATTTCAACTTCAATGCTCTTCATCCAGTGTCACTAAGGAAAATTGAATCTCTTGCACAACAATTTAATCTTGTACAATTGATTAACGAACCAACTCACTTTACTGAACACTCTGAATCAATAATTGATCTGATATTTGTATCGAACAAACATAATATTTTAAAATTTGGAGTTGGTGAACATTTTCTTGATCAGGATCAAAGATATCATGTCCCAGTTTATGTATTTATAAAATTTTATAAATCAAATCAAAATTGTTTTGAAAGATTGATATGGCAGTACGACCAAGGCAATTATGATAATCTCCGGTCTGAAATGAGGAGTTATAATTGGCAATATTGTTTTGATGATGACATAAATATTTATTCCAACAACATTACTTCTAAAATAATAGATTTTGCTAAAAACAATATCCCAAACAAAGTTGTTAAAATAAGGCCTTCTGATGCTCCTTGGATGAATAATAATATAAAAAAGAATATACGTATACGTAAAAGATTATATAAAAAGGCTAAAAGAACCCAGTCCCAGTACTACTGGCAAAAGTTTAAGAAAGCTCGTTATGAGACCATATTATTGATTCGTGAAGCTAAATCTGACTACTTCTCCAAACTATCTAACAAATTAAAAAGTGGGTATCTTTCTTCAAAAGATTGGTGGAAAACATTAAAATCTTTTGTTTCTAAAGAGAAGAACAGTAGAATTCCTCCGCTACAAAAGTCCACAACGCATCAAATCACGAACTCTGACTTTGAAAAAGCAAATCTTTTGAATGCGTATTTTCAGTCCCAGACTACCCTAGATGATGGTAATAAAGATGCTCCGTATCTTGGACCACCTATTACAGAAATGTTTCTCTCAAACATCGTCCTTACCGTAGCTGAAACCAATGAAGTTCTTAAATCATTACCGGTTGATAAAGCTGCAGGTCCTGATGGTATAAGTAATCGTATTCTTAAAGAAGCTTGTAACGAACTTGCCTCTCCATTGTGTAATTTATTTAATGCATCACTACAGTGCTGTACTGTTCCATCCTCATGGAAAGAAGCCTATGTTACCCCTGTCTACAAGAAAGGCGACGCGTCTTTACCAAACAACTACAGACCTATTTCACTTTTAAATACAATTGAAAAGGTTTTTGAACGACTTATTTTTAAATATGTTTTTAACCATCTTCATGCCACAAATTTTCTAACTCCTGTTCAGTCTGGCTTTATTCCTGGAGATTCGACAGTTAACCAGCTTGTCTACATATATGATACATTTTGCAAAGCACTTGATGATGGCCTCGAAGTCCGTGTGGTTTTCTTTGATATAAGTAAAGCTTTTGATAAAGTATGGCACAAGGGCTTGATCTCTAAAATGTATCATGCAGGAATCTCAGGGCCTCTCATGAACTGGTTTACTGATTACCTCTCAGACAGAAGACAACGAGTTGTTCTACCCGGTGTTAAGTCTTCATGGTGTAGTGTATCTGCAGGTGTCCCTCAGGGATCAATTCTCGGTCCCTTACTTTTCCTTATTTTTATTAATGATATAGTTGATGAAATCAAATCTTGTATAAATCTCTTTGCTGATGATACAAGTTTATATGTTATAGTTGAACAGCCTCAAGTAGCTGCAAACTTTCTTCAGTCTGACATCCAAACTATTTCTAACTGGGCTAAGAAGTGGTTCGTTACTTTCAATCCTTCAAAATCTGAGTCTCTTCTTATATCTAGAAAACGCGATAACCCTCCGCACCCAGCCCTTCAAATGTCTCAACAAACAATTTCCGAGGTTACAGAGCACAAACACCTCGGCTTGATCCTGTCTAATGACTGTAGTTGGCATTCCCATGTTAGTTACATAACAGATAAAGCATGGAAACGGGTCCACATAATGAGAAAACTTAAATTTTCTCTTGATCGCAAATCTCTTGAAATTATATATACTTCCTTTATTAGACCTATTCTTGAATATGCCGATGTAGTTTGGAGTAATTGTACCAAATATGAATTGGATCTACTTGATAAAATTCAGAATGAATGCGCGCGCATTGCTTCTGGTGCAACCAAATTAATTTCCTTGGATGACCTGCATAGTGAAATAGGTTGGGAAACCTTATCTGAACGCAGATACAAACATAGGTTAACATTATTTTATAAAATGCAAAATGACCAGACACCAGAATATCTGTCAAATCTCACTCCTCAACAAACTAATTTGAACTACAACTTAAGAAGCACTGATGCTATTCATGGAGTTAGAGCAAGAATTACGCTTTATTCTAATTCCTTTCTACCCTCAGTTGTACGTGACTGGAATCTTATTCCGTCCCATGTCCGTAACACCACAACACTAAGTACATTTAAAACTTACCTCGATGTAAATAAAAGACACATACCGAAATATTATTATACGGGAACTAGAAAGCTCCAAGTGCTACACACACGTCTTCGCACCAAGTGTAGTGCACTTAATCACCATTTATTTCTGAAAAACATTTCTCCATCACCACTGTGTCACTGTGGCTATATCGAGTCTAGCTTCCACTACTTCTTTGAATGCAGTCTCCATAGTGTCTGGCGTAATAAACTTCTCAATAACCTCCAGAATTACATCATAAACTTAGAACTGGTCTTATTTGGTGACCCAAATCTCTCATATCAAGACAATGTCACAATCTTCAGTCATGTTCACACCTATATATCAGATACCAAGAGATTTCTTTAAACTGTACTCTAACGTATAAAGTAACCAGACTACGCTGATTCAGGATATTTTCCTTAAGTAAACATTTGCCCTAAAGCTTAATTAAAACAACCCTCCCTCCCCCTCTCTCTCTTTCTCTTTCTCTCTTTTAAACACACACACACACGCACGCTCGCATGCATATATCAATATGTATATATACATGTGTAATATGTTATATTATATTACTCGTTTTTCTCTAATTGTTATTCCCTTTCATTTTTTCTTTTATAGTAAGCTCTGTTTTTGTGAGAATCGTCCGCCCAAGGAGATGAATTCTATAAGACTTTGTCTTTCGTTCATATCCTTTCCTTAAATACAATGTATATGTATCGTTTGCTTTTGTAAAGTGAAAAATGGAAATAAATATGTTTAAACTAATACCTAGGTTAGATGCGCTTGTCATTCATCTAATACCTAGGTTAGATGCGCTTGTCATTCATCTAATACCTAGGTTAGATGCGCTTGTCATTCATCTAATACCTAGGTTGGATGCGCTTGTCATTCATCTAATACCTAGGTTAGATGCGCTTGTCATTCATCTTGTACCTAGGTTAGATGCGCTTGTCATTCATCTAATACCTAGGTTAGATGCGCTTGTCATTCATCTTATACCTAGGTTAGATGCGCTTGTCATTCATCTAATACCTAGGTTAGATGCGCTTGTCATTCATCTAATACCTAATCTAGAAGCGCTTGCCATTCATCTTATACCTAGGCTAGATGCGCTTGTCATTCATCTAATACCTAGGTTAGATGCGCTTGTCATTCATCTAATACCTAGGTTAGATGCGCTTGTCATTCATCGAATACCTAGGTTAGATGCGCTTGTCATTCACCTAAAACCTTAGGAAGATGCGCTTGCCATTCATCTTATACCTAGGCTAGATGCGCTTGTCATTCATCTAATACCTAGGTTAGATGCGCATGTCATTCATCTAATACCTAGGCTAGATGCGCTTGTCATTCATCTAATACCTAGGTTAGATGCGCTTGTCATTCATCTAATACCTAGGCTAGATGCGCTTGTCATTCATCTAATACCTAGGTTAGATGCGCTTGTCATTCACCTAAAACCTTAGGAAGATGCGCTTGCCATTCATCTTATACCTAGGCTAGATGCGCTTGTCATTCATCTAATACCTAGGTTAGATGCGCTTGACATTCATCTAATACCTAGGCTAGATGCGCTTGTCATTCATCTAATACCTAGGTTAGATGCGCTTGTCATTCATCTAATACCTAGGTTAGATGCGCTTGACATTCATCTAATACCTAGGCTAGATGCGCTTGTCATTCATCTAATACCTAGGCTAGATGCGCTTGACATTCATCTAATACCTAGGCTAGATGCGCTTGTCATTCATCTAATACCTAGGCTAGATGCGCTTGTCATTCATCTAATACATAGGCTTGATGCGCTTGACATTCATCTAATACCTAGGCTAGAATTAATATCAGGTTATTTGTGGAAGCCACAGATAAACACTAATTTAAATTTGTTTACTTCAAAGGACAAATTGAAAAAGCTGTTATAGTCAGGAAGCAGGTTGAAAACTGACGATCCAAGCTACGATATTTACAGCCCGCCCGCTTAGCTCAATAGGTAGAGCACTGGATTAGTAATCCATCGGTAGTTGGTTCGACCCCTGGGCAGGGCAAAATTTCTACGTGACAATTGTTCTCAGACATTGTGTCTTATGTTCATTTGTCTCTCACCGCTGATTCAGAGGAGATCATGTGGGAACAGTAGTCAGTCACTTGCGGAGAAATTGGCAATTACTGGTTAGTTATCCAGGAACACCGGTTAGGTGGACTGACCGCCGAGATATAACAAATGTTTAAATCGGCGTTAAACCCCAAAACAAACGTTATTTACTATTTGCATTAAATTTTAATTCAGGCCATCTGTAACAAAGGCACAACAAGTGAGCAGCCAAGTTACTGTTACCGTTACTGTCCTCGGCACTACCCCAGTATACTTAAATTTTGTACTAAAATACATGTTATTGTTATTTCTATATCCATGTAGAAAATATGAACATTAATGCAAACGGCTTTGCAGTATACAACATCTGTCCGCTTTTTTTTTTTTTTTTTTTACGTTGTAGACGTACACCTTATATGTTTGGTCCAAAACAACCTATCATGTTTAAAAAAAGGGGGCTATGAGCTTGAATATCTTGATGCGTTTGGCACAAATTTGCTAAAGCATGAAGAATCTTTAATTTGGTTCAGAAGTTTTACGTATATGAAAAAGGTTTATTTATATTAAACGAAATCGATGCAAATACAAAAACAAATACGTATTTAACGTATTAGTAACAAATTTAGTACAAGAAAAAATACTTTGAGTGTTTGGTGCAAATTTTGCACAAACATAAGTTATTCTGTTTTTGGTAGAGTAATGAGAATCTTCAGTTGTGTGTACAAATTTGGTACATGTATAAATAGTGTGAGACATGTGATAAAAATGTATTACATATGCACAAACTATCTTCGGAACAAACTCAGCTTGCATATTTCTCCTTTAAGCTTAAAAGCTCGACACAAATGCAGTACAAAACATAAGATATTATGTAGTGCAGAAGAGGAACAGCTTTGACTTTGGGAACTCACTTTTGTATATAAACGGGTAATGATATATTATGAGGCAAAAACTGAGAACCTTACTGAAAGACGGCTACCGCGTGCAGGACATTCGATTTCCAAGATTGTTTCAGAGATAAACACATATTCGACATAATGTATTAATGATGACTTTGCGGTTAATCAAAGTTAATTATTTGACAAATTCCAACTATACCACCAACCTGTGACATTTTTCCACGTAGAACAACGTTTGGTGTTGGCCACTTCATAGCAGCCCTTCCATAGCCCGCCATAGTAATCAGCCGCGCCATAATCTTTTGCATACCAGTAGGGCAAAGCTAGTCCCAAAAGCTGTATAATAAAAGCTACGATCAGCAAAATAAATCCTATTTTAAGAAAAAGAGTCGCATCACTAAATCCCATCTTTTAAGAAGAAAACTTCAATAGAAATTATTTCGGATTAAAATATATTTTTCAAAGAGTGTCATACAAAAATTTGTGAGAGTGACTGATCTCAATTAATCGGCTTTTTACAAATGCTTGGCGTACGATTCTGTCAGCTTGAAAGGTTTGTTTACTTGTGTTTACTGCATATTATTATATGTCCATAGAAACAGCTAAATGAGAAAAGATCGTCTGCCTTTGAGTGGTAGTGTCCCAGCAAAGGCGGCAATTGATTATTTAAATCAGATTTTGCATTACCTGTTGAGCAATACTTTCATCAACTAACCCTGCTCATTCGCGTTTTCAATCAACCGAGAAACAGATGAATTTATTAAAATAACGGTAATTGAAAACGGTAGAAAATGTGTAAGATAGAAAATATACCAAGTGCTGCATGTCGTTGTTAGAAAACAGGAAAGAGATTTTTATAGTTCACACTTTAATACCAGTTAAGACGGTTTTAGCATAAGTTTCTGCGAACATCTGTACCTGGTCAAAAAACGATTTTCATGGTGTTGTGTTTATGTCAAACTTTATTTTTGAACCAAATAAAGGTGTAGATAATATGTAAATACATATCAAGTCTTAAATGGGTCTGTTTTACGAGTGTAACTAAACAATTTAGAGATACAAACCTTAAAATCTTTTTATATTATCATTTGATCTCGTGATTTTTTATCAAGTAGCTTAAACGATTAAAGTGTTTCACGATGTTCTGAAGTGAGCAGCCCGGCAGTCTGAAATTAGCAGCCTAGGAGCCTGGACGTCTGAAGTTAGCAGCCTAGAAGCCTGGACGTCTGAAGTTAGCAGCCTAGAAGCCTGGCAGTCTGAAGTGAGCAGCCTACTACTATCTGTCTGGCAGTCTGAAGTTAGTAGACTATCAGCCTGGCAAACTGAAAGTAGCAGTCTAGCAGCCTGGTAGTCTGAAATTAGCAGCCTAGAAGTCTCACAGTCTGAAGTTAGCAGCTTAGAAGCCTGGCAGTCTGAAGTTAGCAGCTATCTGAAGTTAGGCTATCAGCCTGGCAAACTGAAAGTAACAGTCTAGCAGCCTGGTAGTCTGAAGTTAGTAGCCTTGCAGTCTGAAGTTAGAAGCTAGGCAGTCTGGCATTCTGAAGTTAGTAGCTAAGCTGTATGGCAGTCTGAAGTTAGTAGCCTAGCCGTCTGGCAGTCTGAAGTTAGTAGCCTAGCCGTCTGGCTGTCATAAGTTAGTAGCCTAGCTGTCTGGCAGTCATAAGATAGTAGCTAAGCTGTCTGGAAGTTTGAAGTTAGCTGCCTACCTGTCTGGCAGTCCTAAGTTAGTAGTCTTGCCATCTGGCAGTCATAAGCCAGTAGCCGAGCTGTCTGGCAGTCTAAAATTAAAACCCTAGCTGGCTGGCAGTCATAAGTTAGTAGCCTAGATGCCTGGTAGTCTGAAGGTATTAGTCTAGCTATCTGGAAGCCTGATATTAGTAGCCTAGCGGTATGGCAGCCTGAAGTTAGCTGCCTATATGTCTAGCAGTGGGAAGTTAACAGCCTGGCAGTCTTAAGTTAGCAGCCTGGCTGTTTTGCTCTAAAGGTAGTGGCCTAGCAGCCTGGCAGTCTGAGAGTAGCAGCCCAGCAGTCTGAAGTTAAAAGCCTTGAAACCTGGCACCCTGAAGTTAGTGGCCTAGCTGTCTGGTAGTCTGAGGTTAACAGCCTACCAACTTGGCAGTCTGAAGTTAGCAACCTGGAAGCTTGAAGTTAGCAGCCTGACAGTCTGAAGTTAGAAGCCTAGCAGCCTGGAAGCCTGGAGTTAGAAGCCTAGAAACCTATCTGTCTGGCAGTCTGAAGTTTGTAGCTTAGCAGCCTGGCAGACTGAAGTTAGTAGCCTAGCAGTCTGGAGGCCTGAAGTTAGCAGCCTAGCTGTCTGATGTTGTCTGATATTAGTAGCAAAGCAGCCTGGCAGCGTGAAATAAGGAGCTTAGAAGCCTTACGAATGAAATATTGAAAAGCTCTTAAATGCATCAAAATCATATTATGCAAGCGTAAGAAGGTTATTTGAAATCGAATGAACACGAAACAATCACCGGAATTCTAAGCTGTTGCCAAGCTGCTAAAACATTCCAGCTGCCTAGCAGTCTAGAAATTCAATATGAAATACTGAAACCCTTTAAAATGCATCCAAATAACAGTCTAAAAGCATTGAAATGATATGAACACGAAACAGTCACTGGATCTCATTTCTGCCAGGCTGAACTGCTAGGGTGATAACTTCAGACTGTAAGCCTGCTTATTTTAACTGCTAGGAAGCTAACATCAGGCTGCCATTATGCTATCTTTTAAGTACTTGGGTGCTAACTTCAGGCTGCCAACCTGCTATATTTTAACTACTAGGGTGCTTACTTCAGGTTGCCAAGCTGCTATCTTTTAACTACTAGGGTGCTAACTTCAGGCTGTCAAGCTGCTATCTTTTAATTACTGGGGTGCTAACTTCAGGCTGCCAACCTGCTATCTTTTAACTACTGGGGTGCTTACTTCAGGCTGTCAAGCTGCTAACTTATAACAACTAGGCTACTAACTTCAGGCTGCCGAACTGCTAACTTATAACAACTAGGATGCTAACTTTAGGCTGATATAGAGTACACCCGTACTAGGGATGTGTACTTGAAATAAAGTACACTCATACACCCGAACAAAGGATTTGCACATGATATAGAGTACACCCGTACAGGGGATGTGTACTTGAAATAGAGTTCACTCATACACCCAAACAAAGGATTTGCACATGATATAAAGTACACCCGTACAGGGGGTGTGTACTTAAAATAGAGTACACTCATACACCCAAACAAAGGATTTGCACATGATATAGAGTACACCCGTACAGGGGATGTGTACTTGAAATAGAGTTCACTCATACACCCAAACAAAGGATTTGCACATGATATAAAGTACACCCGTACAGGGGGTGTGTACTTAAAATAGAGTACACTCATACACCCAAACAAAGGATTTGCCCACGATATAGAGTACAGCCGTCCAAGTGATGTGTACTTGAAATGGAGTACACTCATACACCCGTACACATGATTTGTATATGATATAGAGTACACCCGTACAAGGGGTGTGTACTTGAAATAAATTACTCCCATACATCCGAACAAAGGATTTGCACATGATATAGATTACACCCGTACAGGAGATGTGTACTTGAAATAGAGTACACTCATACACCCAAACAAAGGATTTGCACACGATATAGAGTACACCCGTCCAAGGGATGTGTATGAAATATAGTACACTCATACACCCGTACACATGATTTGTACATGATATAGAGTACACCCGTACAAGGGGTGTGAACTTGAAATAAAGTACTCCCATACATCCGAACAAAGGATTTGCACATGATATAGAGTACAGCCGTCCAAGTGATGTGTACTTGAAAAAGAGTACAGTTATACACCCTTACAAAGGATTTGCACATGATATAGAGTACACTCGTACAGGGGGTGTGTACTTGAAATAAAGTACACTCATACACCCGTGCACAGGATTTGTACATGATATAGAGTACATCCGTAGAAGGGATGTGTACTTGAAGTAGAGTTCACTCATACAACCAAACAAAGGATTTGCATATGAAATAGAGTACACCCGTACAAGGGATGTGTACTTGAAATAAAGTACACCCATATACCCAAACAAAGGATTCGCATATGATATAGAGTACACCCGTACAAGGGACGTGTACTTGAAATAGAGTACACTCATACACCCGAACAAAGGATTTGCATATGATATAGAGTACACCCGTACAAGGGATGTGTACTTGAAATAAAGTACACCCATATACCCAAACAAAGGATTCGCATATGATATAGAGTACATCCGTACAAGGGACGTGTACTTGAAATAGAGTACACTCATACACCCAAACAAAAGATTTGCATATGATATAGAGTACACCCGTACAAGGAATGTGTACTTGAAATAAAGTACACTCATACACCCAAACGAAGGATTTGCATATGATATAGAGTACACCCGTACAAGGGATGTGTACTTGAAATAAAGTACACTCATACACCCGTGCACAGGATTTGTATCTGATATAAAGTTAACCCATGACGTATTTATGTTTGATTTTAAGCACTAGGGGTAAGCGTGCAGATCCATGGTCAAGCTGTATTTACTTGACTTGCAATCTAGACATGTCACAGCTAGATGTAACGTTTTAATTGAAGTGAATCGGCTGTGATAACTGCATTGATGTGAAATCACAGCTAGCCTTATGATAAGCCGATGACTTATTAAAAGTCTACATCAATATCCTACAAATAAGTTCGATCGCATCGCACGCCTAGTAATGATCTTGTTAGAAAACATCGCCTATAAATGTATCGATCTGTATCGATCTGTAGTCAAAGTTAAGTATATATTCAATGTGCCCACTTGCCCTTCTTTTACTGAAGAAATAATCTAACAAAATGCAATACGTAGCATATTAAATAAACATGTTATATCCGCGCAAGGATAATTTTTCGTTTTCTAAAGTTCGTTTTCTTTACTTTTGTCTTAAGTAAAATGTTTATATAGTTTATCCATTGTCATTATTTTAACTATCATCTTTTGCCTTCCTTTTTATCAAAGTTGTATAAAGCAGTCAGGATTCAAAATATTTGAGTATGAAGTTAATATAAATTGTCATATCAGTGCTAGACACAGAGCAAGTTGAAGGATCAGAAGTGTTTCTGAAATAGGATACTTTTATAATTGCCATCACCGAAAATAACTAACCTCTGCATGGTGGTTGGGACTGACGGGGTGGGGTGGGGGGGGGGGGGCATCGGTCATTTGGGAATCCGGTCCCAACGATAAATAAACTCAAATAGAGGGAGTGCACCATCGTCGGATACCCCCGGTACCTGATTCCGTTATTACTTTATTGTACTACATCCGATGAATGGAGAGTAACAGAATGGGTTGGACGTGGGTATCCGACGATGGGTTTACCTATGTAGAAGTGGGTTTGAATCTCATGGGGACTGGCAATTTTCCTGGTGTTATAGAGGGAGGTTCGTAAAAAGGATATCAAACGTCTGTGTCGTTGCCCTTCAGTTGGGAAGTAATTATTAAACAAGCAAAGATTTTAAAGTGTTAAGTGAACGATTTACTACAGCACAAATAAATTGATGAAAAGGTAAAACCTCAGTATTCCAGTCTTAAACTGTTAAAACATCAGTATACCAGACTGCATAATTTGGCACCCATGAGAGTCACGTTGGGAAAATATACAGTTTATTAACCACCTTAGAAAACTTAATATTTCCACAAACCCGTTTCAGTTAGCACTTGAATCTGCAAAAATACCACAAGGAGTGTAACATGATAAACTATAGTTTATAAGTCGAAAAAAGTTAAATAACGCAGAGTTTTATAAGTTATTAGTTCGTTGTTGTTGTTTTTTTCTCTTTTTTTTACATTTTGCTGAACAGAAAAATCATTGTTTCGGAACTTGCTAAAAGAACTGATTAAAAGTAAAACAAATAAAATTTCCCTGTCAGTAAAAAACTGAATGAACAGTCCTTTTTGTAGGGGTCTAATTTTAGCCTGTTTATTCTCAGGAATAAATGCTAGTTCAAATAGGTTATGGTTGCTTCAAATTATGTTCATTAAACATAACGCCTCTGATGTTGCGTTCGGAAATTGTGGTAGCAACGTTAAAACGAATTATTCGTATGTAGTACTATATACACACACATACAAGTTTTCCCAAATGTTTTTCTTAAGTCAAGTAGACTTGTCAATATGTAAGTTATAGTTTTTCCCCACACTTATACACAACTACTTGAAGAAATGTCCTCTAAGTACTGCAAATACTAAATATAGTTTAGCTGGGCCTTCAACAAGCTGTACGAATATCATCTTGTTAGATAAATCATCATGATAGACTGGCAATAAATCTTGCCGTATTTATGTTTGATCCTCGCCAACTCCGAGAATCTGTATAACAAGCGCCACAATAATCGAGATGTAGCTTTTTTTCTAGAAGTTGAAGCCTTCTTGGAATCTGGCCAAACAAATATAACCCTAAAAGCAACCAGGTCCAAGCCACAAATCAAAATATTACACCTGGTTTTAAATGATGATGGTTTCCAAGAACATGGCTCCTGTTTGACAGTATGCAAGATTTTTTTCTGTTCACCATTTGTCAAAACATCGGCTGGCAAGTGAAGAACAAAAATGTATATGGATTCCGTATATCATGTGCATATTTATAGACGGGTACTGGACATTGTACAAAATGGACTGTAAGCACGTATTATGACTAATGCAGAGTAATATTTGCATATTCAACAGAAGGTATTTGGCCAACAGTGGAGTCTGCTTATCAAAGCCAATTTAATATTTTTGTGTGTAAACTATGTCCTACAACGATAGCCTCATTAAATCATCTTCAGAGAAAGAAAATGAAAAACAGAAAATCCTCCTTTAAATAGTTTTAAATAATATTAAATATTGATATCAAAATTGGATTGATTTTCCTTTTAGTTATGTTACGTAAGAACAAACAACGCTTAAAATATTTTAAACACATAAAAACCAATTACTTTCAACATTTTATAGCATATTAGCAAATTTCAAAATAAAATTTCATTTTAAATTGCATTATTATCATAACCCAAGAGCAATGGTTTTGAATATTTAGTGTGTAACATTTTCAATTCAAGGGGTAATAGGGCAGACATAGAGATATAGGAAAATTTAAAAATCATCTTCGTGTCCGAAATAACATGCTTTAGATGTTTCGTTCATTACCCCCGATCAGTATTCGCATCTAATACATCGGGTTATTTTGATAACCTTAAAACAAGTGTTGTCAAAACTCTATCAAAATCATAAAGCTTTAATATTTGGTCTGTAGCTTTGTCTAGTCGTTCCTTTGTTTTACATTTGATTTCTATGACACTGCGATTGTTGTTTAGTTCCTTTGTACTCAGGTGAGTGACTCAGGGTCATCATGTTCCTCTTGTTTGTGGTACTAAAGTAATAAAAGATATTAATGCCATCTGTCTCTTTTCTTAAGACAAAAGAGTTTGTGACTTGTTTAAAGATGGTGTCTGCGCCACTAAAAACACAAGTGCAGGGTATTTTTTTCAAAGCGGGATATTTGTGTTAATGTTCAACAAGAATTATCTACAGTGTATTAAGTCTACATCAGCATCATAACTATTCAGCAAATCAAAATTTTGGCCAACTGTTAGCCGATTGCCCTTACCATCTGATGTTGTGTGCAAAGGTAGATAGGTATACTGGAGAAACGACATGAAGTTGATTGTTGCTTGTTGTGAAAGAATTGACTATTCATCATCCGAACAGTAAGAGTGGATTTATTTTTACACTGTTAATTCTCAATAAGATTACCAATTTATATGCAATAGTGATGCAATAAACATGGCATTTTTGTCTAAAACATTTGTTTAGAAAAATACAACATAATGATTTAGCTAACATCTGATATGAAATTTCTGATATCTGATCTGAAATTTCTGATATCTGATCTGATATTTCTGATATCTGATCTGATATTTCTGATATCTGATCTGAAATTTCTGATATCTGATCTGAAATTTCTGATATCTGATCTGATATTTCTGATATCTGATCTGATTTTTCTGATATCTGATCTGATATTTCTGATATCTGATATTTCTGATATCTGATCTGATATTTCTGATATCTGATCTGATATTTCTGTACTACATATACTGTGATCACACTCGACGTTGATATTTTCTCTGGTACCAGGGTGGTTCACTAAATACATACTCATAATGAATGGTAACATTTCAGTTATCATATAAAGAAACGCGAAGAAAATTAGACATATGGACTTTTACTTAACAGCAGTTTTTGCTAGGTTAAACAATTTCAAGGGGGTCAAAACAATATTTAAGACAATAACTGCAAGGTAGGCCTTGCTATTGTAGCAACAGAGGAAAAAGTGTTATTATAGAAGATGGTCGACATACTACTTTCAAAATAGGTCTTAATTCAGGCATTTTAGCAGAGACCGTCAATTATAGTCTGGCCTATAGTTTGAAGTTAGGGAAGACTTATATAGTTGATGGTTCCTTCATTTGTTGACACCCGACTAAAAGATTAGATTGCACCTAAAACATTTGAAAAAGGGTAATTCCTTTGAAAATTCCGAGATGTTCACATGTTTACGGGAAATAATACTTCGGATATTATTTAAGCCCAGGCAACACATAAATAAAAATAAACAATGGCTGAGTAAAAATCAGGCAAGGCTGGTCATTGGAAAGATAAACAAACTGTGCAAAGACGGTTTTTATATGTGAGTTTTAATAATGTTATGACTCTAATGTATAAATTCCTTGCAGACAGGCAGGATAAACCAATCACATGCAAGTTCTACAAAAATGAAATGTTTTTTTTATCTTAACACCAAAGTAAAAGTTTAAAAGGCATACAACATATTAAGTCCATCTGAAAAAAAAGTCAAATTCGCACATCCTTTCCTAGAGCAAGAAAGTTTAGACCTAGGACTCCTTGACTCTTCTTATCTAACGATATTTCTTGACAAGTGCCGTTGGTTCTGAAATATTTCAGTGTCTCGACAATATACCTACCGGAGACTTCCTTACAGTCTTCACGTCGTCAATAGTAAGATTGAAATAGTATGTTTCTGTGTATATTTCGACGGGACGAAGTGATTTTTTTCCACGATCAAATCAACCTCGTAATTAGAAAATATTTATTACACGCAATCGTACAATTTATTATGTTTCGAATTTTTATTTTTCACTTGACTGAAAATTAGAAGAAAACTCCTCTCCATTCCGTTCGTTGTACTTATAAAATCGTTACTTTACATAAAATTTAATTATGACTACATGAAGTGCTAATTTTTAAACCAAAAAATTGTTTATCATCCTTGAATCATCTGGAAAGAATACCCTACCACTTTTTTGTTTGTCGTCGCCTTTAAATCGTTTCTTTACGTTATAACTATATTCACTACTTATACATGAAGTGTTTATTTTTAAATCCACAGACTTGTTTGTAATTCTTGAATTCTCATTTAATTATGAATTATTTGTTAAAAGTTCTGCAAGCAATTAAAAATCTATCGTAATGATGTTCTCTTATCACAATAATGTGGAAATACATTCTTATAACGTCCTATAAATTTATTTCCTTTCTATGCAGATCCTTTTTCCATCCAGTCAAGCAGACCTAGAATTCCGGCAACAAGGGCGATAATTCCGGCAATAATCGTGATGGCGAAAGCTCCCGAAAAGTCGCATGTCGGCGATTCTGCTCCGTAGATTATTATACCGATGATGATAAAGCCACCTATTAAGGGAAGAAAGTGTTTAGTTACATTGGTAACTCTTTCAGTATGTAGAATTATTAGCATTCTGTTTACAACGTAATTCGTTCTGAGAAATTTGACGAAAAATTTTGAGAATAAATTTGAGTATTCGACCTGAATGTCACGAATCTTTATTGACTTTTGTCACAGACAATAAGCCTGTATTCACGACATGCAAATCTTAAGAACTTATAAAGTTCAGATATTTATAAATTTTGGAGCTGATAATAACTAAACAAAACACGTAATTGTCGTTAACCGAAATAGAAGAAACTTAATGTTCAATACGCATGAAAAGTTTGACATCCATATTTATATCGTACATGTATTTATTTTAAACACAGACTTGCCGATAGATAGACGCGCATCATTTGGGACGGGGTTCAAAACGTGTCAAATTAAACTTTGCTAGTTTATAATATGAATCACAACAAAGCTTTGAATTGAAATAACAATTAAAACTGAAATATCGAGGAATGATTCAGTAGCAGGTAATCAGGCTTGAAACAATATATACGTATCTGAATATAAAAGCATGTGGTTACATTTTGGACTCAACAAACAAAACGACAAAAGAATACTTACAAGCACAGAAACATAAAATCCAGTTGATGAGTTTCAGTATTTTCAAGTCATTCTTGATGAAGATTACAATGATACAGCAGACCAAGGCAGCAACAAGAATCAGAAGTCCAATTATCTCAAACGCTTGTGTGGCGGCCAACCAGTCTATAAATACAACCCACGTAAAAAAGGTAAAAAATAGAAAAACTTTGATAACACAGGCCAAACATAGGTAATAATATCAATGAATGTGTCTGAATTAAATGAAAGGTGTCATTTATCCTGTGGTGAAAATTAACGACAGATTAGTACATGTAAAAACAAATCTGAAAAAGAAACTGTAAAAAAAATATCTGTAAAAAAAACCCCGAAATAACAGGTGCTAAATCTTCAATATAGACTTTAAGAGATTTGAATGAACATAAAAGTTTAAAACAATACCTCTACTTTTGTAACGATTTATGCTAGAGTCTTGGTCATATAACCGATATGGACTTACCAACTAAAGAATTAAAATACAAATTTGAATCCGATCCTGTAATCGCTAACCTTAAAGCTTGTTCATCAATATTTTCTGTATTTGCGCTTGAAAAATCTCCTCAAAATATACCTTTGACTTTAAAGTTAAGACATTGGTAATCCTTATCTCTAAAATGTGATTCCAGAGAGAATTTTCTTTACAGAATCTATTACCTGCTTCATTTTTTATGTTGGAACAGTCTTTTGAATTGCCAATTTCCCAACAGTCTTTCCAAAGACCTCCGTAAGAACTATCGACATCATACCAGTAAGGCAGAGCAACTCCTAGAATCTGAATTATAAGCGCCACAATAACGAGAATGAAACATATTTTAAGGAACAGTGACGCCTGTCCAAAACCCATTTTAGCTGCACAGATATATACTTATCCTAGCAAAGCCACGCGAAGTTATGTTTGCATCTGATATTGTTACTGACAAAATATACTCGGGCGTAACCAAGTGCTATATGACAACGTATTTACTTAGAGACGATGAATCGAAGAATATTCCTTTTGATCAGCAAAATACTACTAGTTGTATTCAACATTATTATTTAAATGAATCTTTAGGCTGATCATTAATTCATCTGATTTTTTTATTTATTCATCAATTTTGAAAAGTAAAAAATATAAAACTGCGAAAGATTATAAGCTTTTGGTTGCCAAAAGAAAGTTGATAAAACATATACACAAGCAAAGCAAATCAAAAAGAACATGTAGATAGTATGGGTAGGTGCACATGAACTTACTGAACCAGAACATCCAATTAAAATATGCATAAAGACTTCACAGAAGGTTTTTCACTGTACTTGTCTTGTTATTACTATTTCCTTTTTATTTTCTTAAAATAAAATGCTTTTCCAGTTGATTCAAACGATGTAAACTTGTCAGCTTCTTGGACAACTGTTTGGAGACCAGTACAAACACATGTATTTATTCAGTGAAAAAAAAATCTATGCTATGGTATTGCGCCACATATTTCACTATATCTGTAAGGAAACGTGGAAGATGCGGGGGTAAGTTCAAGTCAACAATTCCAAGGGATAACGTTCACGTCTATACGAAAAAACAACGGACATTAATAACTGAATATTGTTTTCGTAGCACGCTCCAAGCTGCTGGTAGCAAAGTGCAGACTTATACACATACACCCACCCGTACACACATACACTCAGTTTTAGAAGTCAAAGTAGTTATCACAGAAGATAAAATATTGAGTCCCGTTTTTTAGCCATGTAAAAGTTTATGGCTAATTGTGGTCACAGGTACTACGAACATTACCGGAACCCCAAGCATACGCGTGAATGAAAAATCATAACTGTCAACCCCGACTGTCTTACTTTTTTTCAAATGGGTAACAGTTAATACTTCGAATATTATTTAAGCCCAGGCAACACATAAATAAAAATAAACAATGGCATGAGTAAAAATCAGATAAGGCTGATCTTTGGAAAGACAGACAAACTGAACAAAGAAGGTTTTATGCAATTTTTAATAATCTTATGGCTCTATTGTACAAATTCCTTGCTCACAGGCAGGATAAACCCATCACATGCAAGTTCTACAAAAATGAAATGTGTTTTGTCTTAACACCCAAGTAAAAGTTTGAAAGGCATAGAACATATTTCATTAGTCCATCTGAAAAAAAAGTCAAATTCGCACATCCTTTCCTAGAGCAAGAAAGTCTACACCTAGGACGCCTTGACTCTTCTTATTTAACAAAATGCCACAAGTGCCGTTGGTTCTGAAATATTTCAGTGTCTCGACAATATACCTACCCGAGACTTCCTTATAGCATTCACGTCGTCAATAGTAAGATTGAAATAGTATGTTTCTGTGTATATTTCGACGGGACGAAGTGATTTTTTTTCTCGATCCAATCAACCTCGTAATCAGAAAATATTTATTACACGCAATTAATTACGATTCGAATTTTTAGTTTTCACTTGACTGAATATTAGAAAAAAAACTCCTCTCTATTCCGTTTGTTGTACTTATAAATCGTTAATTTACATAAAATTTCACTTAATTTGATTTCATGAAGTGCTAATTTTTAAACCACAAAATTGTTTTTCTAATTGTGGTCACAGGTACTACGAACATTACCGGAACCCCAAGCATACGCGTGAATGAAAAATCATAACTGTCAACCCCGACTGTCTTACTTTTTTTCAAATGGGTAACAGTTAGGTCTTCTATGTAATAGGTTTTTTATGAATATGTATGACAACACATTAATGTACAGACTTGGAAATTGTATCTATGTATAATTTATATGTATAGGCATAAGGTATTGGAAATGGTTAAAACGTATTTTTTTTTCAGTCAGACCTGTGCTTTTGGTCCCAGTTATGTTCTAAGAACTTGCGTTTCTAGTATAAAGTGAGTTTTAGTAATCTTTAAAAGGTCAGATGGCATAAAGTGAGTTTTATATTCTGTCTCGATGTAAAAAGGACTGGTAGGTGCAATGTGTAACCAATAACAAGTAGATAAACGATACTGGCCGACTTCCATAAACTGCTGGCCAAAATAATAGTATCTAAATGCCCTTGCATGGTACCATCAACTTAACTTATAATGTACATTTGCCACATGGTGGTACATTTTGGCTTCAAATAATTCACTAAATGTTAAAAGTAGTCTATCTCTGCTCTGTTCCTGTTAATAAAAAATGAACATGATATATTTTTTCCAAAAATCTAATATCTTTTTTATTAAAAAAATATATAATAAATTAACATTGAGCTATGAAAGCTACATAAAACACAACATACACTATGATCACAGCAGGTGTTGAGGCTTTCTACTATTCTGGTTTGTTTATAATAACTTAAAACTGTCAAATTTTAAACGTCTTTTCCTTTTTTCTGGTTTGTATTTTAGAAAATTTACCAATATCTTCGTTTTCCTATACCTTTAACGTGTATAGAGATAATGTAATAACCACAGAATGATTTGTAATCCCTTGACATATCAAAAAGAATAGTGTCATTCATAAATCAGTTTTTTATATAATCGATGTCCATCGTAAAGGTGTGTCCTTTCAAAAATATGTCCCATAAATTTATTTCCTTTCTATGCAGATCCTTTCCCCATCCAATCAAGCAGACCTAGAACTCCGGCAACAAGGGCGATAATTCCGGCAATAATCGTGATGGCGAAAGCTCCCGAGAATTCGTCGTAGTATTGCGGCGCTTCCGCTCCGTAGATTATTATACCGATGATAATAAAACCACCTGCCAAGCAAGAAAAAAATGTTCAGTTTACCTAACAGCCTTAACTAAAAAATCACAAGGGCTACCAAAGACGGATGTTGTTTTAAGCTTTATCAAATTATTGTTCCTAATAATTACAAGAACAAACTTAAAATTGTTCTCGCAAATGTGATAAGCCCAAGTGTAAGTATTTAAAAATTATGATGGCTTTTTATTCATGTACCTCTTTTCAGATGGGAACCTTTATTTCTGTTGTAGATTAAGACTTTGAGACAAATCTAATAAAGAGAGGTTTGGTCAAGAGGTACTAATGCTTTTAACAGTGTATCAGTAACAAGGCAGAAACTCGAAAAAATTACACAGAAAATAACGTGTATTGTCTGAAAACAATAGGAGATTAATATCTAAATGTATTGGAATGGTAATATTTGAAAATAATGGGAGGTTAATATCTAAAATTAATAGGAGGGTATTATCAGCTGACTACTCCAGAAACGTTTCTTGGCGCATCCGCCATATAGAAATAATTAAACCTGACACTTAAGCATTACATAGTCGAAAACACTGCTTTTACCGTCGAGGTTGAAATGCCAGTTGACTAAGTAGAAGCTTAAGCTATAATTGCGATTCTTAAAATAACATAAAATTTTAATAGAAATTAAACTAAAAAATAAGGTAGTAATAATAAAATGCATCTTTTAATAAAAATTCAAAGTTTATTTTAAGTATTAGTGGCTTTAAACACGGTAAATCAGTTGTATGTTCACAAAAATGGGACAGAAATGTAACTCGACAGATGTTGCAACAATCAGCAGTGTTCAGAAAGAGTTTGCTTTTTCCTAAAACTTCAATTCAATTATTAAAACCATACGGCATATTCGAAGCAAAATAAAGTACTTACATGCACAGAAACATAAAATCCAGTTGATGAGTTTCAGCACTTTCATATCATTCTTAACGAAGATTACAATGATACAGCAGACCAAGGCAGCAACAAGAATCAGAAGTCCAATTATCTCAAACGCTTGTGTGGCGGCCAACCAGTCTGGAACATATATAAAACCATTATAAGACAGCAAACTTTGAATAAACAAGTCTTTAAAAAATGTTCAACTTTACGAAACCAGTTTGAATTAGAGTACAGAATTTTAGTAAACCAGTCTAAAGCGTGACAAATTTATGGGGAGGGGAGGGGGCGTGGGGACAGTTTTCAATGATATACCTACGGTAAAAAAACCTGGCCGGAGTAATAAACAAACACATAAACAAGTTCGTAAGTTCCAAATCCAGTTCTGATAGTGACTGTAGGAAAAGTGTATGTAATGAAACATTAGTTAAAATAGTATCAGTATGATTACAAAAAAGAAAACATGACCCCTTCCCCCTAACGGTCATAGAAGACAAAAATAAACTGTATTGATTAAACACTCTTAGTGCATCTAGAGATGGAGAAAACGTTTGTTGTTTTTTTACGACTTTTTGTATCCATTCATTTTTAATTTAAAATCTTTGAAGATGAAAAAGTTCAAGAAAATTTATCACCTGCTGGGTTATCGATGTCATTACAGCTTTTCGAGTTGCCAATTTCCGAACAGCTTTTCCAAAGACCGCCGTTAAATTCGCCGTTGGTGAAATCCCCACTATACCAATATGGGAGTGCGACTCCGAGAATCTGGATAACTAGTGCCACAATAACCAAGATGAAACAGATTTTCAAAAACAAGGATGCCTGTCCAAAGCCCATTTTGCTAAAATATCCTAACACCGTCCAGATTTGAACTTATCCGTGCAAAGGCAGGCAAAGTAATGCTCACAGCTAACTTTGATACTAACAGTTATACTCAATCGTAACTAAGAGCGACAAGACTAATGATATTTATTTCAAAGTCCTTGGATACTGTGAACTGGGGCATGTTTTTTTTCTATAGCTTTTTTTTTTTTGCTTTAATATTTTTTCAATTATATACCTAATAATACGAATCTATAGGCTAAGCTAGCCTTATAAAAGAGAAATCTATGATGAACGCGTTCATGTGTAACCATTTCATTGGCAAAAGTGCACGGAATGATCACAAAGTAATGTGCCAATACGGTTGATTGATCTGATTTCAATGTCATGTGGTGAAAAAAATTAATACAAAAATATTGACTAACTGTTTCTGTATAAAAATACAGAATCCAGAAGACGTTTAAGACTTCCTATCTGCAAAAAAAAGTGAAATATGCATTCATAGCATGGCGTTTTTGAGGCTTGCGATTTAACATGCTTCAAACGACCCGTAGACCCGAGTATGATGTAAAATATATGAGGAGCAAAATTAGAGAAAAAAAATGTTTCATGCTGTGATGTTGCGACGTTGAATGTTTTTTGAGTTGAAACTGTACACGATACCTCTGAAATAATGTATGTGAAGTTAACTCAACATACGACATTAGACAGTGGCCGAAACAAATGTCGTATTAGCTCAACATTGGAAAAAGTCAATGTTGTGCTAGCATGACATTCGACATTCGAAACACGTGAAATTAAATTTCAATTTCAAGGCAAATGATTCCAATTTCGAACGTCTTCTGTCAAATGTCATGTTGGCACAACATTCAAATTCGATGATTCGAATATCGTGCTAGCATATCATTCAAAGAAAGCAAATGATTCCAAATTCGAATGTCGTATGTCACGCGTTTCGAATTTCGAATGTCGTGCAAGAATATCATTCAAAAAGAGCAACTGATTCAAAATTCGCAAAACATTCAAATTTAATGGGTTTTAAATGTCGCATGTCGTGCCAGCACAGCATTCAAACCAAAACCAAAGTATTTTAAATTCGAATGTCGAATGTGTTCCAGCAAAGAAATAAAATGATTAGAAAACTAAATTTTACGTGTTTCGAATGTCGAATGTAGTGCTAGTACGGAATCCCGTTAGTGCCATTTTAAATGTCACATGTCGCTCTTGGAGGTTGACACTTGACATTTGAAGTGACACACGATACAACAACAAGTCGTGACGCTTGATACGATACATGACAATTCGACACGACGCATGACAAGGCGACACGACACTTGATAATTAAAATGGGAAGTACCGGCGCTACTGTAAAATAATTGATTTAACGGAGATCGGGTAATTTTTTTTAATAATGTACCGATTCAAAATGGCTGCTTGCACAAGTGAAAAAAGCGGTAAACTTTTAATTTTAACTAGTACACCGGTAGATACATGACAATCGTGCGACATTTCCTCGATATAATGTCATATGTCGTATCGCGTTGTCAAGTGTCGCTTTTATGTCTAGTGTCTTGGCTGAAAACTAAAACACAACGCTAGACAATTGCACGATATTTGCTCGATATAATATCATATATCGCGTCGCATTGTCATGTGTCGTATCTCATTGACATGTGTCGTATCAAATGTCATATGTCGCCTATTAAAGTCGACACATTACATTTAGACTCGACACTTAATACGAAGCAAGACAATAAGAAGCGACGCCTGATACGATACATGAAGGAGCGGATGTGGTCCAGTGGTAACGCGCTGGACTGGTATACCAGGGGTCCTGAGTTCGATCCCCCGCTTCTCCACTAACATTACTAAAAGTCCTTCGGATGAGACTTTAACCCGAGGTCCCATGTATCAGTGCTATACACTGAGCATGAAAAAGAACCAGGGGTGTCTCTGGAATGGGATGCTTTCTGTATCTTGCACTACCCCCACAACATAAAATAACTAATCTCTTCAGGGGGCGTCGGTCATATGGGCAACCGGTACCGACGTTAAATAAGCTTAGACAGATAGATAGATACATGACAATGCGATACAACATATGACAATGCACGACACTTCATATCAACTTGTAAATGTCGCAGTCCGTAGTAAGACAAAATATGCAATATTTTTCTTTTTAATTATCGTGTGTCGTATCTTATTGTCATGCGTCGTGTTGAATTGTCCTATGTCGTATCGCGTGTCACTTTAAATGTCATGTGTCGACCTCCAAGAGCGACATATGACATTTAAAATGCCACTAACAGGATTCCGTATGCTAGCACAACATTGACTTTTTTTGAAGTCGAATGTCTAATGTTGAGCTAATACGACATTCGTTTCGGCCAATGTCGAATGTCGTATGTTGAGCTTACTTCACACACATTCTGAAATATACGCTGCGGTTCTTTAGAAGGGACGTTCATAATAGTTATACATATGTTCCGCATATTCTCTCGCCATACTCTGGTCTAAAAATGCGACATGTAAACACTTTTTAGAAAGGGTCGTTCTGTGACATTGACTTATGGATGTTTGGTTGAAAGACAAAAATACATCAGTTGTAAAATGTTTTGTAATTTTATCATATTTTTTTTTCAAGTTTAATAGGCAGTACACTGTAATTTATATATGTGAAGGCAGTGCAATCCAACTTAATTATGTTTTTATTGCATTTTTGATGTTAGATAAAACAGTATGAAATCACTTTTTTTTGTTAAAAAAAATGCACTGATAAAAGTGTTATCACTATTTTACTACAGTGGAATCTTGCATGACAGAATTTAGTAAAACGAAACCGAAAAGAACCATAATATAACGAATCTACAACAACAACAACAACAACAACAAGAAGATGGGGAAGACAATAACTGGAATAGCTTAAGATTGTAGGAGAAACAGCTACAGTTATCACGCGATTATTGGCATGGGTTGATGATTTTCTGTAATCGCCGAATCGATTTTCTCATCTAAATGAGATATACTGCCCGTCAATGAAAAGTTACCACATGTTAAATCGTGCACTAAGTTTTAAGAAAATTATCCATTTCACCACAGGTCTTAATATCTTACACATCTCGAAAACAATATCAAGGTACAATGGCGTTAAGTTCGCTTACAGCACTTTGAGATAAAATGGCAGAAAATTAAATTCACGGATCTTCATAGCGTATGTTTTCGCCAACTGCTGCAATGACTGACTGGCACATAAGGCGAATGCTACTCATATACTGCTGTATACGGTAGAAGGGTATGACGTATTTTTGACAGCTGAAAGCGTTACGTCGGGCTCCGTAGACGCAACATCCAAGGTTCGAAAGGATTCAGATCAGGAAAAATCCTTTACATTGCGGAACATCAATGTTATTTCACGTTAGGAAGTCATATGGGAGACTTGATGAGTGTGGCCTCACGTTATATTGTAGTAACATATAGTGGCGTCAACGTGATTTCGAAAAAAGGTATTACGTTTGACTGCCAGTTCTTGTAAGCGTAGCGTTTTGCCTTCAGATTGCTATCAACAACTACTTTGCCGTCACGTGTCTGCAACGGATAATCTCCAACACCATTTCCTAAATCACAAAACTTAGCTTGGCACACAAATGTGAGCGTAACGTTGCGCTAAGACGTCAAGACGTCAATGATTGGACGTGATTTCGAAAAAAAAGGTATAACGTTTGACTGTCAATTCTTGTCAGCCTAGCGTTTTCCCTTCACATTGCTATCAACAACTTCTTTGACGTCACGTGTCTCCAACAGATAATCTCCACACCATTTAACTTCCTAAATCACGAAGCTTAGCTTGGCGCACACATGCGAGTTTAACAGTGCGCTAAGACGTCAAGACGTCAGTGATTGGACATGCAATAACAAAATGAAACAACACCAACAAATGACATGGGTCTTTCCATTGTTTCAATATCTCTGTATTTATCTACAGTAGAAACAGTTTTGTTTTTTCATTTTGCCTTGTGTTGTTGGTAGTCTTTCACATATCTTGGGCGACGTTCTCTGCGCACACCCTACCTCGTAAGCCAACAACCTGGGATATTCATTATTTGATTAGTTACATTCTCAACAAGAAATTACGCCAAAGTTTTGATCGGATATAAATTATATATATTAACTAAATAAATCCAATATTTTTTATTTCTTAACACACTAATGCCTAGCATTACTACAAAACTAGACACAGGCAAACAGTGCAGACCCAGATCAGATGCCGGAATATGCGGCGTCTGATCAGAGTCTACACTGTTTTCATAAAGGACTTTCTTCCCTAAATAGAATAAAACTGAAAATTTATATCACAAACCCGTTTTCAGACATCAAGCACAAATGATCTGAGGCGGACGTCGTATTTATCAATATAAGACGGGATGGTGGGTTGGCAACGTCTTTTTACAGTATTTACACGCGTTTTCCTCCATTTACTCAAAGTATTGCACACGAAGTGATCGTGCAAACGTAGCTGATACACTTTAATTTACCAGATAACCATAACTTTTAAGCCAAAATAAATGCATTTTCCTTGCGTTTCTCGGACAATAACTGAAGCGATACGCTGACTATGCGCACGTGTATAGTAACATGCACGTACCTCAGATGACTATGCACACGTGTATAGTAACATGCATGTACCTGAGATGACCATGCACAAGTGTATAGTAACATTCACGTACCTGAGATGACCATGCACACGTGTATAGTAACATTCACGTACCTGAGATGACCATGCACACGTGTATAGTAACATTCACGTACCTGAGATGACCATGCACACGTGTATAGGAACGTTTAATGTTATTGTTTTGAAATCTATTAATAGTAACAAGTAACTGATAAGAGATACAGGTAACTTTTTGAAGGTTGGCGGTTGATAAAAATGCAAAACATAGTAATTTTTTATTTTATGCCTACCAATGAAATATAGGGAAATATCAGTGAGATAAAAGTGATAATACACTGTTTTGAATCAGTGAAATTACCATTTTGATAATACACTGTTTGTGCCGGAACTACTGCTTGATGAAACTTCAGGAATTTCCCCACCACGTAAATACAAGAGAATCCGCTGTATTTCAGACTGTGACAGCGAGTGAAATTTAATTACCTTGTTAAATCCAATTATAATATTGAATTCCTGAGCCTAACTAGTTGTGAACAATGATGAAATTCGCCATAAATTATTTAAAATGTCTGATTTGTTTACATAACTCACATTGACAATATCCAATATGGCCGACTTTCAATTCAATTGATTGAATATTACTCGGTATTAATCCGCTTTTATAATTAAAGTATGTATGGCTAAAATTCAATAAATATTGATAAACTGTGTAGAGAAAAATAAATGTTATTTGATGAAAGTGTATTCAGTTTATTTCAGCAGAAGTAAAGTTATCATATGTATTGGAGATTGTCTGCACTTTTTTGTGCGGAGTAACCAAAGTACGCATTAACTGATTTGGGGCTCACCATGGGGAATTTATTGAAGGCCCTAATTAAAAATGTCATAAAAATACCCATTTTTGACGTGTTGGCATAAAATAAAAAGAAAATTTGTTTGTTTTTTAGTGGAAGATGGGAATTTATTTCATCTCGTGAAAACCATATGTTGATATTTTCACTCGTGGCTGCGCCACTCGTGAAAATATCACATATGGTGTTCACTCGATGAAATAAATTCTCATCTTCCACAAAAACAAACAAATATCCTCTATGTAATTACAGTTACAAAGTCATTTTTCATCAAATAATTCAATATTTTATATCATTTAAAAATTCTGTAAACTCATATTTTACATATTTAAAAAATAATTGTCAAAACTGTTTACTTTTTTGTTTGTAAATGGTTAAACATAGTGAATCTGAGCTGCTAGAAAATTGCTGAAATGACAGGTATAAATTAGTTTAGTTTTCTTCTTTAAAAGCAAAAATTCAAAATCTGCTTATATTTTCAAAATATGAATTTAAAGAGCTTTCAAATGATATAAGAATCTTAAAATTCGGCTGACAAAGAAAAAAGTTATCTAAAGTTAAAAATTCTGCTGCTATCAAATGTATATAAATATTGGTTCTCTTTGCCAACCAGTAGTTCAGCTATATTTTGGTAACAGGTGCTTGTGATGTCATCAGTCAATGTGCCTATAGTAACATACACGTACCTTAGATGACCATGCACACGTGTATAGTAACATGCACGTACCTGAGATGACCATGCACACGTGTATAGTAACATGCACGTACCTGAGATGACCATGCACACGTGTATAGTAACATGCACGTACCTGAGATGGTAACGTTCCATTGACGATGAGTATATATCTAGTTTCAATCAATTATAGTCAGTGCGCGTGGTCACCATGGGTATATATAAATAAAATGTACTTTATTGGCAATGAATGCTAATCCGTTACAAGGCTTGGCTTTGAATGTTTTCATAGATAGTCGGTTTAGATACGCTTTTTGACTTCTAGTTCACTGCAGCAAAATATTTGTGTTACACCATTGGCAACCTACATTAAATAGTAATAATTCCTTTTATCAAATGTTAACTTATTTAAAATGCAAATTTGAAAATCGAAAACGTATTCACGGGTTCAACTTAAAAACGAGAAGTGCATAGCCCATACTTAATTAGAATTTAGATTTTTTTATCCTATAACTTGAGTATTTGTTATTCGGTAGTTGACATGTGAAGCAATCACATATTTGAATAATATTCTAGGGCTAAGTTCAACAAAACCCCTTAATGGTTCTCAGTCGGTTTAATGATGCATAATATTATGTCCCTAGTCATAACTAAATAATGTTACATGAAGGAGGTAATTCTGAAATCCTACTTAAACAATGCTGTATAAAGATTTCCGGAATAGTTCAGAATGTCAGAGAGAAAAGCTTTTATTGGTTGTCTACAAATCACATGCAGTTGTTTAAAAATAATGACTCTTTCAAAGTATTAGGAAAAGTAACGTGTACCAGTATGTTCAATCATAAGTTTTACAGGTCTAAAGAACAAGTTAAAACGCGAAAAGAGAAGATATTTTAAGCTTGCACAACTTATAGGCGAATAGGAATGGGAAAGGGAGTGAATGTCCATTCAGTTTTACAATATCTCTCCCCCAGCTTGATAATTCGGCATTTTACTTCTTGAATTATCGAATAAATAGATGGAAAATACTTCCTAGTTGTTCTTGTTAACATACATAAATTATCGAAAATATCAAAGTTATACCTAAGTTATTATTACTGACGGATCAATCCCAATTATTTGATTATAATAAAGAATGGCCGGTAATACATTGAAAACATATTGACCTTTGGTGAAACAAATCAAATACAACTTATAAACTTGAAAAAATTGAAAAATGCCTCCAATCCGACCGCCATCCCTGTCAGTTGCCAGTATTACCGACGACCCCGAAAGATATTTCTTTATTTGTTTGTATTTTGTTGTTGTTTTTTTATGTCGTTTTTGTTTTTTTGTGTGTGTTTTTTTTTCAATTGTGTTGGATAGAGCAAGATACAGAAAACATTCAAATCCAAGAACACCTCTTGTTCTTTGTCTTGCTCAGCACTGTTTGCTCGGACCTCAGTCTAATGTCTCATCCGAAAGACAATAGCTAACAGTAGTAGTGGAACAGCGGAGAATCGAACTCGCGACCCCTGGATAATAAGTCCAGCGTACTACCACTGGACCACTGTTCCGGCCCTGGACATGGACGTGTAAGACTGTTCGACTTATAGTGCGGGGAAAAAACGGTGGAATAAGACATGGGAAAACATTACAATATGTCTTACTTTCTACTTTCTACGCATTCTTAGTACGGGCGCTAACAGGGGGAAAACAAACAAGGCTGATGGCTTATTAACAAGAAGGCAACTAACTGTATAACTTCTTTATTTGGTCAGCATACAAAAGATGTTTCCGTTTAATAAACCAACAGCTGTGTTCCGCATTAACAGACGCTTGCTGAAATTTTGACATGTTTTCCTCTAAATTAAGTTTCTCTGTTATTTATTCAGCCAATTTCTTTCGACAATCTTCAGCTTCTAGTAAATTTGCCAAACAATTAAGTAGTTTGTAGTCAATTTGTAAACAAACATATTCCAGTTTTGTCAATTTCGGGAAAGACTTAATGAAAAAGCTTTTCGAAATAAGATTAGTCCGTGACGTTCGATTGATGTACGAAATACATTTTCTGTAAAGTTTTCTTCATTCATAAACAATTGGTTGTTCTTCGTGCCGGTAAGGTTCTGTAAATATTCTACTTCTAGAAAATTTTTTATATAAATACATACCAAGTTGATAAAATTTCCGTTTTAAATTTTCATTCTGACGGTTAGTAGAAAGAAAAATATATGATGTGATGAAATCGATTTTTTTTAAATGAACAGTTTTGCTATAAATAAAGGCTTTAAATAGAAAAAAAACTTATATTGTGATGGATTTCGTGAAATGTTTAGTTTATTTTTAGGTGTAGCGTGTGTCATTTTTGACTGAAAAAAAAAAAAAAAAACCAAAGGTTTTTTGTTGTTAAACGTTCACCTCTTATGTAAAAGTGTCACGCAGGATTTTTAGGTCTGGTTAAATATGCGGACGCTTTCTTTTAAATCTGATACAGATGTGTCTACGTCAAATTATGTTTTGTTATGTCACTCTATCCTTCGTTGACCAATCCTAAATGACGTCAGCGTTGTATTTCGAACAACTTTAAAGTTTCATTATTATTATTATTTTTTTTTTTAATAGTTTTGAACGCATCTGTCAACAGTTATTTTTATTCTTCCTCTTTTGTCTCATTTTGTTTGACCTCCGAATGTTAGTTTCGACGTAACACTTTTAGATTTTTGTTTGTTTCAATTTAGAACAGAAAGAAGACAATAAACGGCTTGTGTACATCATTCATATACGCGAAGGTTTTATTTCGAAAAACGTCATTATTTGTTTAATTACGCAAAAAGTACTGTGTTGTGAATTGTGTTTTAATATCCTTAAAATGTTTAAAGCTTTACCTCTTCGCATATTTGCATGTAGAACATGAATATTTTCTAAGGATATCTTAGCTGTTTATTCGTATTGGTTTTTTTTTCTACATTATTTTTCAGAATTCTAATTTTTTCTAATTTTCTGTGAGAAAACATTTTGAAAACATCTGCGAGCAGTGTTTCCAGTATAATCTATGTGTACACTATTTTGGAGGATTTCTGAGAGATTTATCACCCTGAGAAAGCAAAAGATGGAAACCCTTCAGCAGTATGTGTCATCAGACGATAATAAAATGGTCAACGGCAATGAGAACAAACTTCTGAATGAGTCGTCTGCTACGGACAACGGTAAAAAAGCTTTAATAGCTGTTAAAAGTTCTTATTCGTATTTTTTAGAAACAGCGCCTATTGAATTCATTTATTAAATAGGTGTTTGTTTGTTAGTTTTTCGAAATTATTGCAAAAATCCAACATGTCACAGATACGCCTTTTAGTGTACAAAACCATATTTTTCATCCTCTCAATTAAAAATCAAAATACATAAATATTTTGTTTCTTATTATAACTTACTTTCTGTCGTACGCGTTGCCTCAGAAAGAAATAAAACATTTAAATTCAGCTATTGCTTCTTAAATAGGCTTGTTGATGTCTGATTTTTAGTAATTATCATTGAAAATGCTATCTAACCTCAAGACGTCCTGATTTCTTTACGTGCACGCTACTATTATTTTTAAGTAAGCCCCGGATGTTTTGTGTAATTTTAACCTGTCAATAGTAAACTTTTCCGTTTTCACCTGTTTGGCACACCTTTCATTAATTTATCATTCGTCTGCTTTATATCTATATATTCATGATTAATATTGACATAAAAAGATGTAGGAATTAAGGTAATTTATCATTAGTGTTAGTACAATGTTATATCATTGCAAATAACTGCATAGAACATTCATTCGAAACTGCTATTCACCGTTAGCTTATGGATGATAATTTGTTATTCAAAATAACACAAAGCTAGCGATTAATCTTATCATAGGTGTACGGTTCTCTAATACACTGTGATAAAATGTACACAGTAAATCCAGAACTATTTGGCACTCATTATTCAAAGGTAAACAAACTATTGGACCCTCTTAAAAATTAGTGACATGTGAAAAAGAAACCATTAAACTCTTATAAAAATACAAAACTCTGTCAGGAAAAATGTTGACGCTTTGACAATAAAGAAAATAAATAACTTCCCTCAAAGCTGTCTCATTATTTTTAAATAACCATTTTTCTGCACCTATTTTAGGCACACATTGCACAACAAACGCCCAAAAGAATCAGTCGGTCAGGAAAACAGAATTTGCACTTGACAGGTCGAAAAGCTTGTCTTTTGACTGGACAGAGTTTGAGAGAGTGTTTGCTTCCGGTAATCAAAAGTCTACTGAGAGATTTTAGATTTTACCTCAATTAGGATGATTGAAATTATAATTAAAATGTTCTTACTAAAGAAACTTTAATTGTTTTGATTTATTTCATTACCAAATAGCTACACGTTATAATATTATTCACTTTTTAAGCTGGAATTTGTGCAGACAGAAAATGGTTTTAACTAGACATTTATTACTAACACATAACCTAAATTAAGTAAGTTGGCGAAAAAAATGCATATTTATAATTTATCAATTATTTATTACTTAAGAAAAAATGATCCACGAAATTAATAGTCTTAATGAATAATAATAATAATAGTAATAATAATAATAATAATAATAATAATAATAATAATAATAATAAAGAACGAAATCCTTTCACAAGATTTGTTGTCACTTCAGAGTTCAACACCAAGGCGGGGTTTGAACGCCTCGTGAGTTTTCTGTCTGAAATCTCGAAGATTATCGCAAAATATCTTAAGTCGGAACGAGATGTCCGAAATAAAGTGTTGGATTTTCACCACCCGCATCAGCTCCGCGAGATGATGGACCATTGTCTCTATGTGGACGAGGAACCGCGAGATCTTGAACAGGTTCTCAGTGACTGCAAAGAGACGCTTAAGTATTGTGTGAAAACTGGTATGATATTTAAATTCTACTCACCTATAGCACCGACAATACAAAAACAGTAAATCAAATATCAAAAAAAGGTGCCAGTTGAAATTCACCCACCCCTCTTTCCTTTGAATAAAGTTGTATCCTCAAAGTCGCTACGCTAACCTTAGGGTCCGTCACATTGTACACCTGTCTCAGAATACCTAACTTGCCATGCACAATAAGAGGCGCGTTGCTAATGTCCTTGTGATTTAAACAAGTTTTAGTTACAATTATTATATATGAAATCAGGCATACGTTTATGCTTTAATATTTAATATTTAAAACAAACTTTTCAGCCCACCCCAGATTTCTGAACCAGTTATCAACCGGAATTGACGTCATCGGTCTTGCTGCAGAATGGGTAACAGCGGCTGCAAATACAAACATGTAAGCGGGAAATTTATTTATAGACTTATAACATTGCATATTTACTTCTGTAATTATACTTCAGCAATGCAATATATCTAATCTAGCCCAAATTTGACCGCATATATTTATTGACATGTTACGCTCTGTTCTTCTGTCAAATACAAAATGTTAGCTTATCCCTTACGTTTCTTCCTTTCATTGAAAGGTTTACGTACGAAATGGCTCCAGTGTTTACACTGATGGAAGAAATTATTCTCATGCGTATGGGGCATTTGATTGGATGGGAAGACTGTGACGCAATATTTGCGCCTGGTAAGAATTATTTGTCAACCACTGTCACTAGAATGTACTTGGAAAATGAAAACAGCTTGTCCCTGGAACGCCTTGGCTGTCTCATATTATAAACTTATATAGTGTGTAGACAGTTGCTAAATAGATGTTTGCAATACCCAAAAGTATACATAAATATTCGAACATCAGATATCCATTCTATGTGATTTCACAAAGGACTACAGCTCTTAATGTGTTATTATATTCGTACTTTACACCATCGTCGGTTACCCCCGGTGCATATTCCGCACAACTACATTATGTACCATGGGACAATTGACTGCAGATTATTCGTTTTCATGAATATTAATTAGCAAAGAGAAGTAACTCTTCGTCCAATGAGATTCTGCATTACACTTAAATGTAGAGAGTAGGCATAACGACAAATTACTTAAAATAGACGTATTTCCCGAGTTTTAAACATAGCCGAGAAAGGCAGATTGTAACGAGTAATTTCTTTGGCTAAGATTGCGCAATCATGGAAATCTTTCGGACACCAATGAAAGTAGGTAATGAATTATTCATGAGTACGAAATTTTACCAAACAATTGTCCCACGGTCGATGGATAGAGTGAAATGGATCGATCGTGGGTTTCCGACGATGACTTTACACTTGATTAAGACAACTGTAACATACCCGTAGGCTATTTGGTCGATTTACCAAACGGCCTACAAGTACTTTGATTTTGCCCGATTTATGTTTGAAGATAAATAACTAAAGACTTTGTCGTGTTGATGATGTATTTGTTTTATTCAGACCACTTTAGTCTTTTAAAAACATCGTGTACTGTCTTGTTTATAAGCACTGTCGAAATTGCCTTATTGCATTGTCAACTTCAGATTCTCTAACTTAATGGGCGACATTAGTAGATTATCTACCCTGAATACTCTCTGATATTACATAGGTCCTTCCATTTGGATTCCTCTGCTTTTATCGCTATTTTCTCTTTCGGTATGGTGATCACGAAGCCTACTTATTTGCAAACAATGGTAGTCAAATTACACATTAAATTTAGCAACATGTTTTATTAACACCATTATCATTGTTTTTTGATAATCCTAAGTTATTTAATATATAAGTGACAATTTTCACAACTAAAAGTCAAGACCATTACAATTATAAACAAGGATAAAGTTAGAGGATTCAAACTGAAAGGACCAATGTGCTCTTTGGTCTACCTTTGATGTTATCCGAGTAAGGTAGATAATTTGTTATCAGGGATGTCCCTCATTCGAAGATCAGCTGCTCAGTTGATTTATTGTATTCTTGAACGCTTTCTCAGTTTTTCTAGAACTCGCCAACAATTCAGTTCAGACTTACCATTTATTATTTATACATACTTTGATCAGCACATTCTCTGGTCGCAATTGCCGACAACAAGGCAAAGATGGTTAGCTAAAGCATCTTTTGCTCAGTCATTGCATCGCTTTGATATCAGTGTAGTTACATTTTTTATCATGGATTCAGGTGGGGCGATTTCTAACCTATACGCGATGTTGGCTGCCCGCCATGTTGCGAACCCAGACATAAAAGAAAGTGGAATGGCGAACGGTACAAAGTTTGCTGTTTTTACATCAGTTCAAGTAAGTCTTTATATATCTATACTATCTGTCATTCTTCGTACAATGTTGAACTGCTGATTTGTAATTCTAGTTTTATTTACGAAGAAGGTAGTTTCTAGACATAAGTTGAAACTTCGAAATACCAGGATCACAAAGTCTCCACCATTTTGATTCTCTAGACCAAATTTTCCAGACATTTTTTTTAGTTCTGAGACATATGATTTTTTTTTTGATTTTCAGAGTCATTTCTCGATAAAGAAAGCGGCCGTTCTTCTTGGAATCGGCCTTGAAAACGTATATAGTATACCAGCAGACAATAGGTACGTACAGCTTAATGTCTGTGTGACCTTGACCTTTAAAGGTCATTTATAGCCTTTCGTTTTACTGTATTTGATACTTAAAGTCTAGGCAGCTCGAAAAATCTTATCTTATCTTATCTTATCTTAACGGTTTTCTTCTATTTTTCGAAGTTGTTTTCCCTCTTACTAAAATGAGACAGTTGTTACAAAGACATGGCTATCTAATTCTATCTGCATTGTTCACAACCTCTGTACCGGGCATCAGCATCTTTTGCAGTGTTCATGTACTT
Organism: Cyclina sinensis; assembly: GCA_012932295.1. Taxonomy (NCBI): domain Eukaryota; kingdom Metazoa; phylum Mollusca; class Bivalvia; order Venerida; family Veneridae; genus Cyclina; species Cyclina sinensis. The sequence continues at coordinate 27,263,543 of JAAONU010000002.1, read as the reverse complement.
ATTTTTCTTTCCTGACAATCTGTTTTGCCTCAAGAACAGCGACGCACTTGATGGTATCTTCGATTAAAAAGCCACAATTTTTCATACAGGGGTAGGATGCGTGTCGACAAACTTGAGGCGGCTATTCAACGTTCACTATCCCAGGGTCAGGTTCCACTTATGGTGAACGCCACATGTGGGACCACGGTTCTTGGTGCGTTTGATCCCGTGAAAACCATTGCCGATGTGTGTCAGCGGTACGGTATCTGGCTCCATGTTGACGTTAGTTGTTTTTTTCTTTTTTCTTTTCAGATATACATGATCAGTTAAAAGCCTTTATTTTATGCCTACCAATGAAATATAGGGAAATATCAGTGAGATAAAAGTGATAATACACTGTTTTGAATCAGTTAATTACCATTTTGATAATACACTGTTTGTGCCGGAACTACTGCTTGATGAAACTTCAGGAATTTCCCCACCACAAGAGAATCCGCTGTATTTCAGACTGTGACAGCGAGTGAAATTTATTTACCTTGTTAAATCCAATTATAATATTGAATTCCTGAGCCTAACTAGTTGTGAACAATGATGAAATTCGCCATATATTATTTAAAATGTCTGATTTGTTTACATAACTCAGATGGACAATATCCAATATGGCCGACTTTCAATTCAATTTATTGAATATTACTCGGTATTAATCCGCTTTTATAATTAAAGTATGTATGGCAAAAATTCAATAAATATTGATAAACTGTGTAGACAAAAATAAATGTTATTTGATAAAAGTGTATTCAGTTTATTTCAGCAGAAGTAAAGTTATCATATGTATTGGAGATTGTCTGCACTTTTTTTTGTGTGGAGTAACCAAAGTACGCATTAATTGATTTGGGGCTAACCATGGGGAATTTATTGAAGGCCCTGATTAAAAATATCATAAAAAAACCCATTTTTGACGTGTTGGCATAAAATAAAAAGAAAATTTGTTTGTTTTTTAGTGGAAGATGGGAATTTATTTCATCTCGTGAACACCATATGTTGATATTTTCACTCGTGGCTGCACTCGATGAAATAAATTCTCATCTTCCACAAAAACAAACAAATATCCTCTATTTCTCACATGGTCTGTATTTTTTCTACCCTTGTTGATATACTATGTGGGGACGGCTGCTATATTTCCTCTTTGATGTAAACGTGTGCGCCGGTTTAGTAGTTTCATTATGTGTAATATATTCAAATCGCAAATATAAAACAACTAATATGAAATATATATCATTTTTAACACTGATGAGTATTTTTGGCCTCTGTGTAGGGTGCGTGGGGCGGTAGCGTTCTGTTCTCTAAGAAGTACAGATACCTCCTACAGGACATCCACAGGTATGTATGTAGTCATTTTTAATTGTGAAGGTTTTGATGCATTAAACGCATTTTAACCTATGTTAAAATACATATAAAGTCGTTTACAATATCTCTGAAGCACTTAAACTATAAAAATCTCAAATCAAAACAAATTGTCGTTAAAGTAAAGTTCATCGGGCATAGGGGGTACTTTTCATATATACATGTACCAGTAAAAATGACTGTGTAAGGAAATATCTCATGACAATGTTATTGATTACTATTTCTTCAAATATGTTTGACTTCAGGGTAGATTCCATGACGTGGAATCCTCATAAGATGATGGGCGTACCTCTGCAGTGCTCGGCTATCTTTCTCAAGAAGAAGGTAAGTGTCTTTTTTTCTTTTTAAGAAAAAGTTTATTTTTTAATGATAAATGGCAAAGTTTTTAGCTTGTATGCACCTAATAAAATTGCCAGAAGTTCTAGAAACTTATTAATGATTTTTTTTCTTAATTTCTAAAGATTACCTGAAAGCCAAATATTTAAATCGTTATTTCAAAAATGTACTAGTATATCAGGGAACAATCAGCACTCTTCCTTCTGCACCCATCTGGTTAGCTCACTGGAATGAGCCGTCGACATATCATTTGCCTTGCCTGGTACTTTTTTATACTGATGTAATGACAAATGTTGAATAGGGTCTAAAGCAATTACAATGAAATGCAATCAGATAAACAGACAACCAGCACTGGGTGCGAGGGTGTTGCTTATCTTTTCCTCTGAGTTCGTTAAGCCATGAATTGGCTGAAGTCTGATTTTCTGTTCTTCCTTTAAGGGTATTCTTCTCTCAGTGAACCAGTTGAATGCGGACTATCTGTACCAGAAGGATAAGATTTATGACACCGCTTACGACACCGGAGACAAAGCAATACAGTGTGGACGTCACAATGACATCTTCAAGCTATGGTTGATGTGGAGGTCAAAGGTCAGATTCCGTTTCTGTATGATTTGTATTTAGGGGTGATTTAAAAGTACAAAGCTAATAACTGTAATAGGGGTCGTTTGGTAAGTTCTTTTTCAGGATAGAAATGCTTCACCATTATTTTTAGTATATAGATGTATACAGTCATCTATATGTGAAATGCCAAGAGAAAAACGTCATTTCTATGGTCCGACTTCTCGAGTAGAATAACTTCTGATAACAAATTGCCTGAAAATGAAAATTCTATCATAGTGAGTTAGGTTACTCTTCTATTTTATAGGGTGACAAGGGATTCAGGGACCAGATCGATCGAAACTTCTCAATGTCAAGGTCAGTTAACATCCGATATTTCTATACATTTATTTTTTTCAAAATTGTGTGGAATCAACTTAAAACATACGTAAAAAGATATTTCTTCTCTCTTTTTTTTTTCTTATTTTGGAGTGAAGACTTTTATAGATGACATGTCGGAAAATTCCTATCTTTTTTGTCGAGCCCGCTCGCGGATAGCTCGACATCGTCGTCACATTTGGTACCGCACTTCGGTGTATGTGCGTGCGTGCGTGTGTCCGTCCAGATTGCCTTGTCCGGGCCATAACTTCTCCCTGTATAGAAGGATTTTAAAATACCTTGGCATATTTGTTCACCTTGATGAGATGGTGTGTCGCGTGCAAGACCCAGATTCCTAGCTTAGAGGTCAAGATCACAGTGACAGCTCAAATGTCCAAAATGTTAATGTAGACCTTGTCTGGACCATTACTTCTCCATGCATGGAAGAAATTGAAAATACTGTGATACATTTGTTATGCTCCCTGAAAGAGACATCATATAGGCCTTGTCCTTCCATCATTATGTCATTCTGTCATTCAGTCTAGTGTGGGGAAGAACTCCATAACTAAGAAGGTATGTCTTCATTATATAGTCCCATACTTCCCGGACAGTCCACTAGTTGTAATAACTTCCCACAGTTTCCATTTCACTGTCCGATCCCCATTGGCGGCTTTCCATTGGCGGGCTCGACATGCTGCCTTTGGGCATTCTAGTCTTCTTAATTATCTCCCTTGTAGGTGTACAATGAATTTAATTTAAACGACATTAAGTTAGTCTGGTACAAGGCCTAAATTTAATGCCTGCGCTTTTCCATTTTAAATCAATAATATTCACGAGAAATGACAGATGTTAGTCTAAGGCGTACTTTGCAAGTCAAGTGTTTTTGGCAAAATCAAAAACAGAACTAATATAGCTATTAATAGCTTTACTACAGTATCGGGTCAAAGGCCTTTTGTCGAAAAATATATAAAAGTTGTATCACATGTTGTATGAAATTTATCAGTTACTTTATACACAGGTATCTACTGGACTGTTTAAAGAGACGAGACGATTTTGAATTGGTCCTTCAGGAGGTATTTTTAAACTCTCAATCTAGCAAAAAATAGATACTTAAAAATGCTTACATATTTTAATAGACGAATCGTTTGCTTAAGCTGCTGACATATATGTCTTTCTTTCACATTTAAGTAATTTCTTCACGAAAAAAAAATCCTACCTTTTTGTAATTTTATTGGAAAAATACTGTACTGTACTTATAACATGTTTAGCAAATATAGTAATGTTGTTTTTTTTATACAAATAAAGATCATTTCCGCCGGTAAGAACTAAGAACTACTTGTAATTGTGATATTGGGACTTAAAGGTGTATTTAGCACATGTTCTAAGAACATAACTGGGACTATATGTACATGCATGTGAATGAAAATAAAACATTTTAACAGTCATATCTTACGACTTTGAGAATACAATCTGGTAATATACATGTAATATTTAAAGTTTTGATTTTCATTCACACGCATAAGTTACATCACTTGTACCTTTGTCAGGAATATTACAATCAAGAATAACTTGCCAGATACCATCTGTTATAAGACCAAACTTATCCAATTTCAGATAGAGGGTCCAACTGTCTGCTTTTGGCATGTGCCGCAGAAAATCCGGAGGATGAAAGAAAAACAGGACAAGAATTTCTATCTCCATAAGGTACCCACAACTTCAGAGACAAACATTAACATCAAAAAGTGGGATGTAATTTTAGTCATGTTTTGTAAACGAATGCCATATGATATTTTTTCAAAAAAGCTTTTTTTTTTTTTAGAAACATTTTACCAAGTTTTGTATTTTTGCTTGAGAACATTTAAACATTTGGTTGTCATGACAATGAGTTATCATGTTGAGACAAAAAATTATACTGATGTGACCAGTAATAAAAGGGGCGATAATCTATCATTCAGGAAAGAAATTTGACATTCGTGCATGTGAAATTACACATCTTAATACAATATAACTAACAAGTATTTAAACTATCTCTTTTCTTCACCCAAAGCTGACGGCAAAACTCAAGGCACTGATGATGGAGAAGGGGTCAATGATGATTCAGTACCAGCCCCTGGGGGATCTGCCCAATTTTTTCAGGGTAGCATTTTCTAACCCTGCAATAACACACTCAGATATCGACTACATGATCCAGGAAATCACTGACCTTGCCAAACAAATCGAGCTATAAGCAGGTAAATGGCTTAGAAATCTTAGAACCATAATTAATCTAACGGTTCATAGTGCTAGATTTTATGATCTATCGAGATATTGGATTTAGAATTTGCATTTTTCTCCCAATGGTGCTGCAACAAACAGTTCATTCATGCTTATAATCAGCAATTTTTATCCAATATTCTATACTGCTATCGGAATTATGATAATACCAGGGACCATATTTTAATAAGTTTATATGAACCCCACGACGAGAAAAAATGCAGAAATGCAAAACAGAATGAAAACGATTGGGCATTCTATTGTATTTTTAAGTACTCTATGACTATATATATTTCTTATTTTTGGTTTTCAGATACTCAGGTGAAAGAATCCAGTTGAACACAATGTCTAAATCAGTTTCAGAAGAGTTAAATACTTTTGCTAACAGACTGTAATACGCAACTACAAAATGCTTAGAACGTTTTGAAACAACTGCTCCAGAATGGTGACAATTAAAAAGTTTCCTAGATGGTTTATCATACAGGAGTTTGTTGACTGATTCAAAAATTCTAGTCATTGATTCAGATACATGTTCGCAACAAAATAAACAGTGACACCTCTCAGAAATATACAGCGCTACAAATGAAATATGTTCCTCCATAGATTTTAATTCTATATGAAGTTTAGTATGAAATTACCATATCGAATAAATAATTAAGCAGATAAACAGCTCTTGAAGTCAGAGTTATAAAGTATATGATGATTACTACCAGTATTACCAGCTGTTGTTTCTTTGTTGTTGTGTTTGGGAGAATAAAAACATGCAGCATTTACAAAAAAGGTAGTGTTTCTTTTTATACCTCAAAACACAAATATTCCAAAACTGCTTTGGTATGTTTTTTTGAAGTATATTACCCCATGCTTTTGCTGGAAATAACAGAAATCAATTTAAATAAACCTCTGAAAAAATAAACAAATTTTGCAGATTTAGTTCTGTATCAAATTAAGCCTAAACATTCATCTGATGTAATTCTGTCTAAAATTTCTGCTAGTGTAAATAATTCATATCTGAATGGGGCTTATTTCATTTTCATATATTTTTAAATGATATATCTGAATGGGGCTTATTTCATTTTCATTCAATATTTAAAGCTTGTTTCATTTTCATATAATTTAAAATTCATATCTGAATGGGGCTTGTTTCATTTTCAAATTATTCACAGCTTATTTTTGAATGGAGTTTGTTTCAGTTTGGAAAAAAAAGTAAAGAAAACAGGCCTCTTTTGTCTCATCAATGTATATATTTTTCCACTGTTATACTGAAAAACTAAATAATCATCATATCTAACATTATATAATCTAACAAGAATGTTTTAACAATATAAACTAACAAAACAAAATGTTGAAGAAAAACTCATAATTATTCCTTAATTTAACTTAAACAAATCTTTAATAGCCTACATAACTTATTTTATGAAATAATTACAGAATTGAAATAATATAAATGTATAATCCAGCAAACAAAACATTAACAATGAAAAATAAAAACCAAAATATTGTGAAACACATGAATATAAATACAACATTTTAATTTGTGACAAAATAAATTGAAACTATACTGTGTACTCTTTTTTTGTTGTGTAAAATAACAGGTCCAACACACAGCCATGTTCTACCATTTATGTGTCAACCAGGTAAGTACCTGGTGTAAACAGTTGGAATCTATATCTTTTACTTTACTTTTTTTTTTGCTGTAGTTGCTTTTCTCTGGGCTATTAAAACTGGCACGTGGATATGTCTGCTTTTTGATAATTCAATGACAAAAATTCTTTTGAATTAGAACTGTACAAAACCCAATAAAAAAACACACAATATAAACAACAGCTTCATTACTAATACCATACCCTTAACTATTACTTCATTTCAAATAACTGTCCTAACTAAAACAGAAAATAGTTGACTGAAAAATAAAGCAACTGGAAATACTTTTATGTACTTTCATGTCAGACAGATGAAAACATATAATCATAAACAACAAGAAAATATTAATGTGTCACAGACACGAATGCCCTGAAACATGGCAATGGTTGCAGTTATAATACCTTATATCTTGGTGTTACCTTAAACATTTGCACCGAATTTTTTTTTGCAGACTGTGAACTGAACACAGTACACATACATCCTGGAGTACATTTGTAACAGTATGTCCTTTATCTTTTTCAAAACTGATGTGTTTCAAAAGATAATGATCTAGTGTTACGTACCCATCTTTAAACTGATGAAGTGTAGCCAGCAATGACAATATGGCTCTTGTATGTGACATAATCTAATTATAAAAGCTACATGTATATTGTTTTGAGATCTGACCATTCAACCATGCATGTTTACACGGACACCCACACTATTTTGTGAAAGCTTGGGGAAAATTGCATCAGAAATGAAGGAGGAATTTTGCAAAGGAGGAAAAATAAGTAATATTTTAAAAACGGCAATAACTCAGCCTAAAATAACTGAATCACAAAAGCCTGAAAAAATGCACTGCTGCACTTAATACTAATCATTCTGTGAAAGCTTGGTGTAAATTGCATCACAGATGTAGGAGTTGTGCACAGAAGCGATATTAAGTAAATTTAACAAAGGGTAATAATTCAACCCACAACAGCCAAATAATATGCACTGTGGCACTTGATAATGATCATTCTATGAAAGTTTGGTGAAAGTTGAATGGAAAATATAGGAGTTGTGCACAAGAGGAAAAATAAGTAAAATCAAAGAAAGGGCAATAACTCCATCAAAAATAATCGAATCACAAAAGCCTGAGTATATGCGCTGTGGCACTTGATAATGATCAATCTGTGAAAGTTTAGTGAAAATAGAAAGCGAATTGTAGGAGATGTGCACAAAAAATGGAAGAGACAGACAGTGTGACTACTATATGCATATTTGGGGGCATAAAAACAGAATATATTCTCTGGTTTAATACAACATTTCCCCATAAAAAGAGAGGTTATTATATCTATTACATTATAACTTATTTAAACATATGAAGATAATTTTTCCTGTGGTTACAGGATGCAAAATCTATTGCAATAATATAGAAGAATTAATACCAAGTTTTAACCTGGTAATAACATATAACTGACCCACACAAAAAGAGATCATAATTTAGCCTTATAACGAGACTGTTTAGAAAGACATATGAAATTTACTAAGAAAAACGAAATGTAAAAAACTTATGTTACAGCAAAATCAATACAAGTATTCTGTTAACATTGTTTAATACATGTTAAATCACAGCTAGCCTTTCTACTAATTTTAATCATCGTTACTCCAGGTCGGAAATAAAAACCTTTTTTTTTTCTGTTATAAAATTGATTTATCACAGTTTCTTTGCATACTTCTTGTTCATACAATTAAACTAAAATTCTCTCATGAACAGCAGTTCTTCTTGTCAGCCTGAGTTATTTCTTTCCAAATCAATAAACATTACAAAATTAATAAGCAAGAAAAGACTGTTTTGTCTCCCTGAACGTCAGTGCTGCTTAACAAATATTTCACTTATAAACAAATGGTATCATTCTGAAATAATTACTGCAGAAAAATTCCACTGTAAAGACTACTTTATTTATTTCAATACATGTATTAAATGAAAATAGGCAATCAAAAAAAACTAAAGCATGGATTTGAACAAAATAAGGTCCACTCTTAAGACCAGTTCATTATTTTGACCACTATTTGACTGATTTCATTAGCAAGACCTTACTGTCAGTAATATCAGGCTGCCAGGCATTGTTTTAGCCCCTAAAGCCAAAGCATACAAAAACTACAATCTAACTACATGAAAAGAACATGCTACCATTGTTAGTAATATTTCAATTAATGCACTAACATTGATAATAGAATCTTCTTAATTAACTGACAGACAAGTCAATTTTAGAAATTCATTAACCCAATTCCTTTCAATTTTGACAATACAGCATACAAGCAACTTGATTTTCCTATACAAATCCAGGAAATTATAGTAAGTATTAACTTCTATCAATTATTCTTATCACAAAAATTAAAAACCACAGAAAGCTATATGGATGTTTAACAAATGGAATGGGTAACAAAACCCTAAATTAAGTATGCTTCATATCTTGGAAGCTCACCATTTCAAATGTATTTTGTTGCATCTGATTCGAGTTTATCAAAGATGTGTTATAAGCATTTTTCAGATTGTCTGCTGTGGAATAGTGCATCTTGAGATCCAGCGGGTGTATGTTTTCACTATGCAAAGCCTGGTGTAAAATATCCCCAGTACCAGGTCTCTCATAGATAAAACTGTTTGCATGACATTTGTTTGGTACCAGTCTATCAACAGGTGCTCTGACTGGTTCTAAAGTTTCTGATGAGTCTATGTGGCTGTGTATAGCCTTTTCAGAGGAGCCAGTATCAAGCTGACTGGTTCCATGGATTTCAGTGTTCAGATTAACATGTGTGGGTAAGACTGGCTCAGTTGATGTTGATTCCAGGTGGCTACGCATGTGGGATTTACGAAGTACATTTTGCTTGAAGCCTTGGCCACAGATATCACATTTATATGGAGTTTCTCCTAAAAATGAAAAGAAAACTGATTTCACAATTCAATTCAATTAAAGCATAGGCTTTGTCTTTTTATGATTCTTCATATAAGTTTCAAGATGATTTTAATTTGGAAATTCATTGCTTAATTCTTCATGGATACAACATTATAAACCAACTTTTACAGAGTAATTTTGACAGGGTACTAATTATAGCTTCTTCTAGTGAGAACATTAGTGCATCTTCTATTTGAAAGAAGTACTGCAGACTTTGGAGTGAAAGGCTTATCTGTTTAGTTGTGATAATACTTTGTAACTGTTTACACATTTTAACTGAAATTTAAAACTGCCAAGATAATTGTTTTATCAGACCAAACTACTCAAATCAGATTACCAGTATGTTGTCTAAGATGTGTCTGGAGATTCCATTTGGAAGTGAAGGCTTTACTGCAGAATGAACACACAAATGGTTTCTCATGGGTATGTGTACGCAGGTGTAACAGTAATGTACCTCGAGTGGCAAGTTGGGCTCCACATTCTTTACATTTGTGAGGTTTTTCACCTACAACATGTATAAGAAATCACACTCATCAGTTTTACAGAATATGTAGAAAACACATTTCCTGTCAATATAAGTCACATATCAAAGTCTTGCATACATGTATGTCAAAATCTGTCATGACATCATATCCTGTTCTTGACATGTTAACACCAGGCTGAAGATAAAATTTTGAGACAATGAATTGGATGCAATGAAAACAAGAGGACCAAATGGGCCTAGGTTGCTCACTTGAAAAGAGGCTATCAAACAATACGGAGGGTGTGGGGAAGGTGGGGTCATGCGTTAGATGAAAGAAAGAAAAAAAAATTTCAAAATTGGAAGTGCACTTCCTAATAAGAAGATTTTTGAATTTTCCTATAAAGACATATAAAGAAAACCATGGTGGCCATGTTTTTCACGGATCGCAATAAATTTTGTAATTTATGAAGAGGCTCACCCCAAAAAAAACATTTATGCAAAATAATTATGGACTTGCAGTTTCTAAGAAGATTTTTTAAGCTTCCTACATAGACATATACCAGTAAGGTAAAATAAGCACCACCCACTGACAGCCATGTTTTTCAAAGACTGAAATTTCAAAATTTATATAGAGGTTCACATAAGGAACATTTGTGCCAAATTATTTTCAAATAAAGGTCAGGAGTTTCTGAGAAAAACAACTTTGAAGTTTATCCTTTTAGTGGGCATGGTAAACAGAATTCTGTGTGGAATTCCATTTTTGATATAACTTTGACTGTAAATCTTTATTGCAATTGGCCTACTAGCTTTAAAGGAGAAGATTTTGAAAGCTTTTCCTTTAAATTCTAAGCAAGATGAAGAGACACCTCGGAACTGGGCAATTCTGATCTTGGAGCCATGATTTGTAAGATTTTGGTAGAGGTCCTCTAGATGATACATGTACATGTACTACAAACCAAATATCTTAGTTTTGTGCCTTGAGGTCTCAAACAAGAAGATTGTGAAAGATTTTCCTATAAAAGTCAATGCAAAATGAAGTAGCCCTTTAAGTTGACCCAATTCTATATAAGATTTTGGGGTAGTAGAGGTCTACTAGCTTCAGCTCTACATACAGGTTTTGTGGATTCAGACAAGATTTTGAAAGATTTCTTTAAAAGTCTATTCAAAATGAAATGACCCCTGTTGTTGGGCTAATTCTGATCCCAGAGCCAAGATTTATAACATTTAGTAGAGGTCCTCTAGATGGTATTACAAGCCAAATATCTAAGCTCTAGGCCTTCTGGTTTCAGACTAGAACATTTTGAAAGATTTTCCTATACTAGAACTGTGTCCATAGGACACGGATGCCCCCACTATGCATAAGTGCTCATAAACAAGAGCATGTATATCCTGTATGTAAGATTTTTTCTGTACATATACCTAAAATGATCTACAGGTAACCTTATGTACATGTTAAAGTAAATTACAAATGTAAAATTTATATGTTCAATTATTTATATTATCATTATTATAAAATCAACAAAGGGCCATAATTCTGTTAAATATGGTCACAGCAAAAATTCCTTCCTTTACTACCATCTACACATTAAAGCTGTTCATCCCTGGAAGTTTAAGCAAAATCTGCCATCTGGTTTAAGAGGAGTTGCGTTCACAAAATTTCAATATGGTATATAGTGAAAAAAATCAACAAAAGGCCATAATTCTGTTAAATTTGGTCGCAGCGAAAATTCCTTCCTTTACTTCCATCTACACATTAAGGTTGTTCATCCCTGGAAGTTTAAGCAAAATCTGCCATCAGGTTTAAGAGGAGTTGCGTTCACAAAATTTCTATATGGTATATAGTGAAAAAAACAACAAAGGGCCATAATTCTGTTAAATTTGGTCGCAGCAAAAATTCCTTCCTTTACTACCATCTACACATTAAGGTTGTTCATCCCTGGAAGTTTAAGCAAAATCTGCCATCCGGTTTAAGAGGAGTTGCGTTCACAAAATTTCTAGTGAAAAAATCAACAAAAGGCCATAATTCTGTTAAATTTGGTCGCAGCGAAAATTCCTTCCTTTACTACCATCTACACATTAAGGTTGTTCATCCCTGGAGGTTTAAGCAAAATCTGCCATCCGGTTTAAGAGGAGTTGCGTTCACAAGATTTCGGGACGTACGGACAGACATACGGACAGACGGACGGGCGGACGGACGGACAAGTGCAACGCTATATGCACCCCACTTTGTGGGGGCATAAAAAGTCTATGCAAAATGAAGTGATGAAGTGAAATGTATCGGTGGGCTAATTCTGACCCTGAGCCATGATTTATATGATTTTGGTAGAGGTCCACTAGATGATACTTCAAACCAAATATCTGAGCTCTAGGCCTTGTGGTTTCAGACATCCCATGTCAGTAAATAGTTTTCTTCTAGTCTAAACAGTTTTTCCCTATATAAGTCTAAGGGCCAATTTTGACCCAAGGGACATGGGTACCAACAATCTTTGTAGGGGTCTTGCTGGTGATTAAGTATTCCAGGTCTGAAGGGAATGTCTTCAACACTTTTTGAGTAATGGACATTAACAATAAAAGTTAACCAAGAAATTCTATAATTATGTAAGTTGAAAAAGGGGCATAACTTTGCAAAAATAATATCTGAGGGTTATCTGTCTTTCAGAAATGGTGTCACATTTTGATAGTGAACATGTATGCTAAATTTGAAGTAAATAGCTTCAATAGTTTCTGAGAAATGGACCTTAACAAAGGTTAACCAACGCCACTGAGAGGGTCATGACAACAGCTCCACTTATTTTTTCAGAAAGTGGAGCTCAAAATGTGGCTGGCCTTTTTCAGCATTAACAAGGTTTTCTTTTGATTTAATCCAGTGACCTTGTCTTTGAACATGTTTTCATGTTCAAACTTTACGTAAAAATCGTAAGAAAAACATCCTTATTAATTTTCATGGTGATTGGATGCAAAATCTGTCCGTTGGAACAATTAACACGCTAAATGTGCAAAGACAGACAGACAACAGATGCCGGACTTACATCAGACATTTACTGATCACAATAGCTCAAAATGGCATGAAATGAAAAATAACTTTGTACGACTTAAATACAATTCATGTATGAATTACAGGCCGATTCCGGCATATATCCGTATGCGCAAATTTTCCGCAACTCGCCGATTTTCATTCTCTTGTAAAATCTTTCCACTCGAAGATACTTCAAATTCCTTCTGATATTACATTATTTATATTATATATTAATAAACAATTTTGTATATCTTGAAAAAAATTGGCTTATATATGAAATATAGGTCGATTCCGGTAATGCAAAGTCGATTCCGGTAGATTCCGGTAAAAATGGTCGATTTCGGTAAAACGTGGGACCGGAGAAAAGATGTTCATATCCAGCCAAAATTAATATCCTCAAAACTGAAGGAATAATTTTATGAACGTATTTATTTATACCTGTATGTGTTCTCATGTGACTCTTCAGCAGAGTGATTCTAAATGTAGCAAATCCACACACATCACAGACAAATGCTCGCTCACCAGTGTGCATTAACACATGCTTCCGCAATCCTGATGCAGTTGGAAACCCTTTCTGGCAGTGTTCACAATGGTGGTTAAACTCTTTGCGACAGTATCTGTGTACATAAAGTAGAAACTGACTATCACTGTATATCTCATTATAGGTAATAAGAAAAGGTCACAAAACCAGGTATCAACAATTTTAAGCAATAATATTTCCAAAGACTTGTAGGAAGGTGGTGTTTTGAAAAAAAAAGCAGTCACAAATAAGGCAACTAACTAAGTTGATACAGCACTGAACTGATTTAAATGAAGAAAATTTAAATATAATATTATCTATTATTTCAAACGGAAGAATAATCAGTACAAAAAATGCTTTATGACAAGCTTCAAACTTCTATTAAGTAAAATATGTATAAACCTTTAGAGGTGTTGAAAAGGATTCACTGTTATACAGATTACAACATCAGGTCGCAGTTTGGTGTTACAAGTACAGAAGACATTGTATTAAACGACTGCCCAAGGGACTGCCAAAATGTAGTTTCTTAACAGAATGGTCTCGCAACAGATTTTAGTGTTTTGAAATGACGATTTATAAATCAAACTGTTGTTGAATGTTCTAAATTTTTTTTTGATTTTTTCTCTGAATTCTCAGTTTTTCCAACCGCTTATACCTCAGTTATTTTTCTTGCACTTTTTGTTTTAGCAAGTTCAGTAACTGGAATCCTCTTGTCTAATTTTAAAAGATTCTAAAGCTTGGATGTTGACTCCTTGATTGCAAAAGCTGTTCAGAAAAACTGTGATTAATGTTATTCAATGTGGTGAACACTTTTCTGGCTGTACAAATTGACTGTTTGCTCGACAGTTTCAAAGGCTTATTGTGTACAGAATCAAACAAACTCGCAGCCGCTAACAAGACAGGTACAAATTAAATGCTTGCCGGATGTTTCAGACACAGTTGTTTAATAAATGCTTCTTCAAAGTGTTTTTATTTTTTCAATGGGATGTAATTATACAGTAAAAACATTCAAGTGGGATTTCAAGCGGCTGTTTCATAGAAAAGTCACCTAAAACAAGTAGTCGCATGTACGATGTCTACTGTAATCTACATGTAAATGCAGGTTTCAGCTTAGCGGTTTATTTTTAACAAACTACATGTACCTGAACTTATCAAACTAACACACTATCTTCTTTGCTGCACTGATGAAAATCTAATGGACTGCCACATTCACATATACTAGAAATTTTAGGTGTTTTTCTACAGAACTGATAAAAAGATCTAGTATTGAAAACCCCTAGTATTCTAAAAAAAAAAAAATTCTTCAGAAAGCTAACTTCACCACATTACACCTCTTAGTCTTAGAATAACAAACAATATCTACAGTTTAACAAACTTGAAATATCACGGGAGAACATAAAATGCCAACCTGAGATGTTCTTTTAGTTTTCCTTTAGTGAAGAAAGCTTTACCACAGTGTTCACACTGTTCTGTTTTAGTATCCATATGGTTGTACATGTGTTGTCTCAGCTGTGCAGAAGTGCGGCCTCGATAATCACATTTCAAACAGCAGTGTGGCTTCTCACCTGAATGGATCAACTCGTGTAGTTTTAAACCCTCCCTAGAAGCAAGTAAATAGGAAGTTAACGAATAACTCAACCAAAGATTTCATGTACATGCAGACTGGTAACTAGGTGGTAGAATTATCCAAACAGTAGTGTTCTCTTCCTGCAGCTTTATACCATGGCATTATATGTATATATACATTATTTAAACTATATATTTAGCTGTGACAATTATTAAAATGCGTGTTATTTTATTTCTTTGGTCTTTCAGAACTTTTACCCACAAAATGGAACTACAGGGTACTTACAGTATTCAGACAAAAAGTTCAGTTGGCAATGATTAACAGTGTACATAATATACTGAGGTAACAACTAGAGCACTGGAGAAGTGTTACTCTAGTGAATAGACAAACTGACCTATAGATTCATTTTTGTAATATTTATCATTCCATATGTGCCAGCTGATGATTTTACTTTACCTTTATAGTGATCACCTTTTCTTCTACTACACAAACTTACCTGGATTTCAAGTCTTTACCACAGAGATCACAATGATACACTTGTTCTGGGTGTAGTTTCTTGTGTTCCAGATATTCTTCTTTGCTCTTGAATGGTTTCCTGTCACACTGTTTACATGAGAATGGATAAATAGATCTATGTATGTTTTGAAGATGTGAATTCAATCGTTTTTCACTAATGAATTTGTTATCACAGTGCTGGCAATAAAACATTTCCTGTTTCAATATCGGGCGCCCAATCCTCCTGGTTTTAGAAATCCCTGTAGCAGAACTCATTACTGGTTCTAAAGCCCTATGTTTTTTCTTGATTTTAACTTTTGACTGTTTCCTCCTATTTTTCTTTTCTATGTTGCCTTTTTCAGACTGCAACTCAGTATTTTCAGGATCCGGCAACTCTTTTTTGACCTCTTTAAATTTATCTAGGTCAAGTTCAAGGTCATCATCAGTCGATTCATCATAGTTATAATTCGGAGCTTCTTCTTTCACTGAACTTACATTTGAACTTCGTTCTTGCTCGGTTTCTTCTACTACAGGCAATAATTCCTCTGAAAGTGGAAGTCTGGACTTTTCTTTTTCTTTGGCAAGTTTTGTCTCAAATGTATCTTTAAAAACAGTTTTCTGGTTGAACTTTACCTTATTATTGACATCTTTACTTTTACTAGTTTTAGATTTTGTTTTCTTAACTATGTCTTCATCAAAGCTGCAACTAATGTTTCTCCTGATACATTTCTCTTTCCTTTTATTTAGAATATTTGTGTTTTTCTCTTCCACTGTAACATGGATGGAATTCTCTTTTTCCTTTTTACACATGCCTGAGTCATTTAACAAAGTATTACTAAAATTATCAAAATTTACTGAAGCTTCTACTTCAGTTTGTGTTTCAGCATTTGCTGAAGCCTGTTTGGGGTAGGCAGTTTTTGTAATATGATCATAACAATATGAACCCAGGAGAAACTCTTTTAACAGGTGTTCATGCAGCAAACATATTGTTTGCAATGTCATTCTACAGCCACCGCAAGTGTAACTTCTGTCAACTTTGCTTGACATGTCAAATTCTGCTTCATAATTTCTTTCACAAATATGATCACCCTTGCTGCTAACACAGGTTTCTTCCATTTTTCTGTCAGTACAAGTGTGTTGATATCTGAAAAATACAGTTTATTCCCAGTTTAGACCCAGGGGTCCCGAGATTGATCCCCCCTCCTCCACTAATATCACTAATTGTCTTTCAGATGAGATGTTAAACTGAGGTACCATGTATTGGTGCTGTACATTGAGCATGCTAAAGAACCAGGGGTGTCTCAGGAATGGGATGCTTTCTGTATCTTGCACTATCCCCCAATAACATAATACAACTAAATCTCTGCAGAAGGAGTCGGGTCATAGGGTAACTGGTACCGACAATAAATAAACTCAAACAGATAGATAGATAGATAGACAGTTCCCTTGTAACCAGTACAACAAAAATATCAGATGATCTCAGGTCATTGTTTACATAGTTGTGGAAGATGAACCAATGGCAAATGCAGTACAGGTGAGTGTTAAAAACTGATTCATACTTAAAATCTTTTTTTAAATTTCTCTTTGAATTCTTTATAAAAAGCCTTACCTTTCTACATTGTTTGCCTTGGAAATCATTCTCAAAAAAGACAAAGTCAATACAACATCAATTATATCTAATCAGTTAATTTGGCACTAGTGACTTATCATTTTTAATTACATAGTCAATCGCAACAATCTTCCAATTACCATTTGTCTGTTTGTTTTTTTTTCTTTTTTTAAAAATACAGAAACCTCCAAGACATATGCTAAATAAAATCAATTTGCGGAAATTGTTATTCACCAAACTTACCAGCACCATAAAATCATTGATTTTCTTATAATACCCTGAACTTACTAGCACCCATAAAAGCTTTGATATTCTTATAATAAATACTTACTATGTCATTTAAAAAAAATCATTTCTGGAAGATGGCCTTACAACCCTGCCTCTTTCAAGGAACCCCCAATATGGACGCCACCCTTTTTCTTAAAGGACGACATTTATGTCTTTTGCATTACTGCGCTGGTATGAAAGATACATTTTCAGCAAATAGATATTTAACGTTGTGAACCCAAATGAGCTTTCAAAATGAGGTTGGGCTGTCACAAACTTAGGGGAATCATGTAAACAATGAACAAAAACACGCTAATAGCAGTACCAGTGATGATATTTTTCGGACCAGGCCTTACACCGTATGGAGTGTTAATTTATTTTTCGGAATGAACAATTATTTTTATGGTACCTGTTAGATAGACCTTATTTTCTGCTAAATTAATTTACCAAGCACTTATCAACAAAAGTAGCAGCCCTCTTGTTGATCTAGCCAAACTCTGTGAAAGAAGTGCGTCCTGATTGGTTACTTGAAACAGACTTACCCAATTGCCCTTGAGTTTACATATCGTACTATGTGGCTATATTCTGTCACTTTCCGGTATTTCTAATATTGCGAGTTAATACCTTGTATTTAGTTTTTGCTGATTAAATGCTGACCTGATATCCCATGTATGGCTTCATTATCTAATGGCGTCACAATATTGTTCAACTTTATCTATCTTCGGTACCGGTTGCTCATTATGACCACTGTTATTTGTCGGACCACTGCTTGAAATATAGTGGTCTTACACCTATGGATTCTGCAGCAACCATGGTTTCTGATACATAATATACACTATAATTTTGGGATCCGCGTAAGCGCTCGCTTAGAGTATTTTGAGAATATAGCGCATTTCCAGACCATGCTTTTTGAAAGACCCTGATAGTAAGTTAATTTTCAAATGAATATACTGACTGTTGAGTCATACATTCTGTTCATTTCATGGGATGTACTATTCTCCGGTCCGGTCCCTTCCGGTCTCCGGTCTCTCCCGGTCTATTTTGACCGGAATTTACGAGAGACCGGCGAATAGTATCATATTTACTGGCCCGGTCAGTGCCGGTCTTCTAAAAGTTATCGATCTTTCTAGATGAAAAATGTGTTGATATAAGATTTTTTTCCCTATATAATGTATTTCGTTTCAAATAAATTGTTTTTATTATGTGTTTTGTTGTTGTTTTTAATTATATATTTTCATTAAAGAGAAAAATGTAAAAGTATTAATTACGGGAAAAGATATAAATTAATTCATGCGAGCATAAAATGTTAGAAATGAGAAAGCATATCAATTACGGGAGAGTCTTTTAATTGGTTAATTTTATAGCGGTTTGTATTTTTTTTTTCATTATTTGATAAATAAGTGCAGCATTAATATTATAACGACTAATATAGATCAAAGAAAAAAATAATCCGACCTGTAAAAAGAAAGTATACAGCAAATAATGACAATTTCTAAAAAGATAAAAATTTCAAATAAAAGTATTAAACAATTAAATGGTAATTAAATAGTAATTAAATAGTATTTTTGTATTATTATCTTCATTGAGATCAAACAGTGAAACAAATTTAATAGATGTAAGCGCATATTAATTGAATTGAATTGAATTGAATCAATTACGGAGGTGTCAGTGAATTAGTATATATTCAGCTGTTTGTTACGTGTACATTTAAGTAATTGGTAACTAACTGCTACAAATATTATGGTGACGGTACATCAAAGAACAAAACCGGCCTGAGAATTACACACGTGTCGCACGTAATGAAAATGTTTAAAAGATAAAAGTATCCAATGAAAGGTTTTTAACAATTAGATGGTATTTAAATAGTATCAGGCAAATTATGAAGGTAACAAAAGCTGTGAAAATTATTAAAGTTGCATGTCCAATCAAATCGGCGTGTGTACATGAGTAAAAAGTAAGTATTTTAATTAGAGTTATTATTCTGGCTATAAAAATAAGATACTAAATCAACTCTGCCTTTACTTATATAATAGTATTATTGTGATTGATATTGAATTTTGATTCAACATTTAATTGGATTGTATTTGCGTAGTGACTTTTTATTACTAAAATTTGATTCCAAAATAATTGTGTTTTGTGTTGGATAAAATTGGTTAAAAAAGTTTGTGACAATGGCTCTTGTGTTAGGTCACAGTCAAGTGAAATATTTGGGCGAGTACCTCAGGAAAGATTATTACAGTGTATTCTCTTATCCAGGATATCGTGCTCTTGAATTCATACAAGAATCTGTTGTTTTCGAAGTGGCGCCTTTCTTTTCGGTAAGTTGTAGATAATGTATAGATTTTTTCGTGTCTGCAGATACTTTGATTTTAAACATTACATTTAAAATTACACGAATATTTATTTTACTTATCCGGAGGCTTGGCGCTTTAATGAAATGAAGATTGTTGTACTGAAACATTGCATCACCGCGCCCAATAATTCTTAATTGCACGTGTATCCTGCATTGTCACATTTTCTTGTTATATATTGTATTTCACTTTTTTTAAAATGCACAGCTTATGTTGACTTAAGGAGACTCCATGTATTTAGGTATTATCATACCCTCACAAATATTATCTAAAAGAGTATCTTATGAAATATTTTAATAAAATTTATCAACAGTAAAATGTCATTGGTTCCATTATTATATATGCGCCATTTGCTTTTAAGGCAATATATTTCCATATTTAATTCATACAAGCATTTTTGAAGTATGCTTTTTTAGAATTCAAATAATATTTTTTGGCCTCGGTACTTTATGTAATAATGTAGTTTCGAAAAAATATTTTTAACATTATTTTTAGTATATCCATACAGTACATACTTGCAGTAAGCATTTTATCTTCAACAACTTTAGAAAGAGCGCAATGTACAAAGTACTATTTTTACTTCCATAAACTAGTTATTTACTATAACTACTTATTGCCAAAGAATGCAAAAGATATAAAGTTGGTTGTTCTGAAACATTATCATACCGCGCCACAATTATATTCTTAATTGCACGTGTTATAATTTTTATTCCTCAATGTATAACTTTTTTTTTTAATTTGTAACTTTATTTTCTGATTTCACATACAAACATTATAACATTTCTTGAAATTCACAAAGACATACAATAGTGTATAAATTCATATCAGTTCACAAAGACATTACATATAATATTTTCTAAATTCATATAAACAAACCATTAGACACTTTCAGAAACTTATTTATAATTTATAGTTAATATTTGAGCTATTCTCTATTTTACCATAAATGAGATTTTTTTTTTGAGCTCGTATAATCAAAAATGATCTTACACTGAACTAAACAAATATCCTCTATATAATATTCTTAGTCATTATAAAAGACATTAAACAAAAGTTGATATTTGGATATATATCGATTACTTATAAAGAACTAAGAAAACAAAGATGGCTAGAGAGAATATTACATCCATTTACTGGAAAAGAAAAAAACACAACAACAATGATATGTCTTCTGAACAGTTATGAATAATGACTAATGTCTTTGTTAAAATTATTATACATGTAGTAAATATACCTTGTAAACGTACTACCTATCCTGTGTCGGTGTAAGTGATGCTAGTGGGGCCCAAATTATATTAAACTTATTTAGATTAAAAGTTTGGACAGCGACCAAATGTTCTGCTCAATGTATTCATTAATACGATTTATTAATAAACTTATGTTATGTTCTGTTTTGTATAACTTTGTGGATACTTTAAAAGTACGCCGAAATTAAAATACCTTTATTAAAGAGGCTGTCGGCAAACCACTGAAGTGTGGAAAATTGGGAAACATGCAAAATCATAAACTATTTTTACTTATAGCGTTTTCATTTTAATTTTAGACAATTTTCATTGTCGTCGGTGCTAACGACATTTCACAGAGCAGAAGTACTCACGAAGTCGCAGATGAGATAATGTTGCTATGCGACAGCCTCCATCAGTGCAGTCCAAGGTAATTTAATTATAATTGTACTTTGCAACTTTTAAATTGTTGAAGTTATATAGAGGATATTGAATGAGTGTAAGTTCAATACTGAATTTATTGCACGAGTTGAATAAAATTATATTATTCTATTTATCACATACCAAAAATAAAGACGGTTTTAAGTGAAAAAAGAGTAATTTTCGCAAAATCGGCACGGGTGTGTGATAAATAGAGGATATTGAATGAGTGTAAGTTCAATACTGAATTTATTGCACGAGTTGAATAAAATTATATTACACGAATTTAATATTCTATTTATCACATACCCAAAATAAAGACCGTTTAAAGTGAAATAAGAGTCATTTTTCATTGACGCGCCAATAGTATAACGCTAACATTTAGCGCGTCTTTACACTATGTTTGTATAACGCTAATGACGTCACGTCAAAATATATGCACGGCTGTGCAATACCATATTTACGGAGTCGCAAAATCGGCACGGGTGTGTGATAAAATGGCATACAGACCAATGACTTTGTTTCACATTTTATATAACTTATATAGCATACATGACAGATATAAGTTTTCCATATTTCACGAGATTTAAATGTTCATTCATATTGTTTTATTATAACACGGAAACTCGTGTAGACGGTCTTAGTCGAACAGTAATTGTTGCGAGCGCCATCTATGTTTCTCTTTATCTCCCTTTAAAATTTCTTAAGACATGTTATCTGTATGTCATTCAGTACTGTACTATCTGGTAACGTGAATCAAAATAAACATATTAGTTTCTGTATAAAAATATGATTCCAATTTTTTAAAACTTTATTTCATGCCTTCCGTCATACATACATCATGTTAAAAATGTTTCCTCTATACAATGTCAATCTATACATGCAGTTTGTTTTTTTAATTACAAATTCAATACTTTAACATTTTTTTATGTACAGTGCTACAATTTTGGTGTCAGAGATTTTACCTCGGGGACAGAACCTTTTTAGTGGTTGCCAGAAGAATATAAAATTTCTTGACGCTTGGAATCACGATGCCGGCGAGGTAAATAGAATACTTCGTCGGGAACTTAGTGAGGTGTCATGGGCTGAAATGGTACATCAACAAGAGTTCCATACTTTATATGGTAAGATTTTTTTAATCAAATTCAATATACATATAAATTTTAAAGGGACTCCACCGACTCCAGCTGTGGTGACATATATAATTTTCTTTGTGTTCGTACGTTTGCATTAGTACTAAGAATAAAAATAGAAGAAGTCCTATTTGAAGTCTTTTTGTAACACGCACTATTATGGACTATTAATGTGAAACTTTTATTTGACACCCGTAGTTTATAAACATTTCTTATTCAATAGTGAGCCGACCATACCTTTGGCTTTCCTTCTACATGAGAAAAAAGATCAAAAATTTCATGAACGCTTCTTAAATGTGTTGAAAGAACATTGTCCAAATTTATCAACTACTGAAGTAAATTTTGTAGCAGATCGTGAGGTTGCGCTAACGAAAGCGGTGCAAAATGTTTTAAAAAAAGCATCAATATTTCACTGTTGGAACCATGTTAAGAGAGACGTTCGTGAATGGCTTAGACAACGCCGGTCTCCAACAGCAAATACAGACCTATATCTCTATAATCTAGACACATTGTTAAGGCAAGAATCACCGGACCAATTTGAAAGTGTGCTTGAAGAGTTAAGTGCGCCATGGTGTGAATCATTTCTAGATTACTTTACAACACATATTAAGCCAGATATCTTAAATTATTCTGGGAGATGGCTTCTAGAAAAGGCTGGCATATATGACAAAAAGTCTGGTGTAACGACAAATGTGTCTGAAAGTTTTAATAACACAATAAAATGGGTTAACAATCACAAAAAACTTCCCGTTGATATGATGACATTGAGTTTGTTTTATCTACAGAACGGAATACATTCTGAAGTGTTACGTGGCCGAGCTGGTCTAGGAAATTACTCCCTTAAAGAAGAATATGAACATTTCCAAATCGCCCTGGAAGATTTGGTGTTTCCGCATAAAATAATTAAAACAGATGACATTTTATCGCATGTAAAAAGTTTTTTAAATGAGACAAAAAAAGACAGTGAAGCGCTCTGTAATAATCATGAGCAAATTATTGAAAAAGTTGAGGAAAAAAGTGAAAACATAACCAACAAATCGAATGACTCACAACGAGGCAGCATGTCTCAAGAAGATTTAGCTAATAAAGTCATACAAAGTGACGGTGTTAAACACATACCAGAAATGAACGCTTTTATGGTGAGAGGTACGAGTGATAATAAATACAGTGTTACATTGTTTCCAAAAGAAAAATGTCAATGTCCGTCTACTGGTACATGTTACCACATTATAGCAGCCAAAAAAAGCATAGGTATTCAAACTAAAACTCAGGTCAATGATAGGAAATTAATAAGTCTAATGCGTTATAAAAATCGCCCTAAAAATCAAAAAAGATTAGGTCTAAAAAAACAAAAACCAAGTGATTATGAAACAGTAATACCAGCACCAGATTCGAAACTCATTAAATCACAGGCTTATGACAGTAATGAAATTAATGAAAATAATGAAATAAATGATAATGTTTATAGTCCAGAAGAAGAGCCACAAAGTATCACATTCAATGAAAGCAATCAACTCAATGAAAATCAAAATAATAATGAAAATACTGCAATCAATGATAATTTCAATTCACATAATGAAGAATCAAAAACTATCAAATGCAATGAAAATAAACGATCAAATGATAATCCACAAAATGCTAAAAATAAAAAAATAAAATTAGAACTTCCACTTCCACTTTGTTCTCCCGAAAAACATACTATATTGGTTGATTGTATAAATGACAGAACATCTGATGCAACTGAACAAACTTTCAAACCATGGCTCTCAGAATTGAATTTAAACCTAAATGACAAAGAAGAAATAGAAAATAAGCATTGGCTAACGGATAAACACATGACTGCGGTAACAAACATACTAAAAAGACAATACACACAATTACAAGGTTTCCAACTCACAACAAATACACCATTCTTTGTAGAGAAAGATAAAAAATGGAATACAGATAAAAAATTTTACAAGCAATCAGCACCATCAGTTCAACTTCATTTTGACGGACAAAATCATTGGGCAGTAAGCATGCAGCAATTAAAAGAACCACACTACATCTATTACATTGACAGTTTAAGTGATTCATTAAAAATGTTAAAAAATAATGTTCAAATTCAGTTAAGCCAAATATATACCAGTCAAAATTCTATACTTCAAATAAAAGTTCCTAGGGTTCAACAACAACCGAACAGCTACGATTGTGGATTGTTTGCAATAGCACATGCGGTGGAATTTTGTTACAATAATGGTCAAATCAATACTAATGTATCTTTTATTGTAGAGGAAATGCGCAAACATTTGGTTTATTGTTTAGAAAATGGTAAATTTTATCCATTCCCAAAAGAAATTAAAAAAACACGCACAGCTGCATTCACAGGCATCCCTAAAATATTTAAAATTAAAACTTTCTGTTCATGTGAAATGCCCGAGTTTGTAGACAATCTAGTTTATTGTGGTAACAGAACATGTAAAAAATGGTATCATCATAAATGTGTTGGAATCAAAAAGAATATAAGAAAATCGCTTGATAACTGGTCTTGGGAATGCACTAAATGTAAGAAAATTAATAAGTGAATAAAAAGATGAATACATCAATACATAAATGATGGCAAAAATAAATAGAAGATGAAAAAGTTTGAAATAACAAAATAAGTATAGCTAACTATATAGATAAATATATATAAAATAATTTCAAGGATATTAATTAATTGACTTTGATGCTATTTTTTGTTGTTGTTGTATTGCATTGTATTGTTTTGTATGAAAAAGTTTGAAATAACAAAATAAGTATAGTTAACTAAATAGATAAATGTATATAAAATAATTCCAAACATATATATTAATTGACTTTGATGCTATTTTTGTTGTTGTTGTATTGCATTGTATTGTTTTGTAAGTAAATATTTCGTTATATGAATAAAACAATATCATTATCACGTTACATTGCGTTTTTTAACATTTTGTAAATGATAAAATACATTTATAATGTTATATTATATGTATATGTCATTATTTATAATTGCTTTTTGTGCATAATGTTGATGTATATATGTTTCGTGTTGTTCAAATTATAAATGATTGACGATATTTAATGCCGATTTTGCAAAAAAAAATAAAAAATGCAACAGTCTTTTCTTTTAAGTTATAACATTTTATTTTATACTTTTAATTATTAGTTTTTTTTTATGCTGATCAATGTTATATCGTGATTATCAATGGCACCGGACATATACAATCATTTATATAATCTTTTTGTGTAACGCATGATCAACACCACACTTGTTTATTGTCCCTTATTATGTAATCGCTATTAGCGAAGTCCCTCCTTATTAAATATCTTAAGATATCCGTTCACACTTAATAAAAATATGACACTGATTAAATTACCATGTTGATCATGTTGAGCATAATTGTTTTAATATACAGTAATTGTAATATCTGTTTTAATATGTCTTTTTCTTCATCTTTTTTGAAAAATGATTTTTTCTTCTTTTTTATGCGCTATTATGTTACAATTTTTTTAATTTTATAAATTTTAAATATTCAATTGTCATGATGACCGACGATTATGAAAAGTTATATTAATAATAGATCTTATTAATAAATAAATTTGAGAAATGATCTGTGTTAATTAATTATTGCTACCAAACTAAGTGACAAACATTCAATTTTGGAGAAAAAAACTTATTTATTTGTCACGATATCAAATAAAATATCTACTCCTAAACCGGGAGAGACCGGACAATAAACGTATGATACTATTCGCCGGTCTCTAGTAAAATCCGGTCAAAATAGACCGGGAGAGACCGGGATTTACCGATAGGAGACCGGAGAATAGTACATCCCTCATTTCATTGCAGTTTTTTGTCACTCTAGGGGGATAAAACCTTGTACAGTTTAGAACATTTCCGTTTAAATCTATAAAAAATAAAAAAAAAAAAAAAAAAAAAAAAAAAAAAATATATATATTTTGAAGGAACTGTTGAGGGAAAACATCGAAAACTGTTTTTGTTTATGGTTCATTTGGACTGTCTTTTGAGGTAGAGTGTACACGGCAATACACTTTTCATCCGTTTTACCAAGTTCTTGCCATGTTCCCTTCTCACCATTTTCAGCTCATAGATATGCTTTGTTTCCATTAATGGTGAATGCTAAAACTATTTTCTTCTCAACGGTCGGTCTTGTTGTTCAAATTTGATGGGTCCTACTGCGTCTAAAACACATGCAGTTGGAAAGACCAGTCAAAGCAAATAAATAGTCAATACTTACACCTTCATCCGCAACATGGTCAGCAATGATATAATATAAATTGTACATGATCGATGATAATATGGTTGAGATTTCGATATCCTGTTCATGGCCAAATGAGGTGCGTTGAGTATAAGCACTATAATAAAAGAACGAAGCTCGAATTCCAATATCGCACTGAATATTGAGCCAGTTCTGATATCTTGTTGTTAGTGCGAATATCGAACTACACCTAATATATATATTCAAGACATTGTAAATTTCGACCTCGGGCAAATTTTCTTCAAGCTCTGAGATCGATATTCTATTGAATGGAATTTCGAGCTAGACCGAACACCGAACCACCTGGAAACCGATTTTTAAGTTAGAAATTGGAAGAGCAGTGGTCCAGGAGATAAAGAGCAGTGGTCCAGGGGATAGAGCGCCGTACTCTCGATCCGGAGGTCACTGGTTCGAATCCCACCAGGGCTGAGAGTCTACAGTGAATTTCCGCATTCGTCACTTTCGGCGCAAGTCTGTTTTGAACCCAGGAAGCAGTCATCAAGAGGGATTTATATAAGTTCCAAGAATTTGCTTCTTAATCGATATAAAATAAATAAGTTTAAACTAATTTAGACATTGTTATTTTCAAACTGAAAGGGATAACGAGTACATATGCTCTCGAACAAAAAATAAGGTAAAGTACGTGTAAATTTTAAGCTAAAGTGAAAATCCCGTGACATTGTCCAATTCGAATATAGATCTCGGAGCTGGCTTGATATATGCGCTGACTCTAAAATCGCTTTAATTTTATTAAATATTGACATTTGAGCTGGTTCAAAATAAGCTGCAGCTTGAATTTCGAAGTCTAAATCCCTCGATTTTCATTTAGACTTAATTTTGATCTCAAAGAGGGCTGTAAATTCACCTAATCTCAATATACGCACAAGCTCGAAATTCACTTTCACTAAAGATCGACCTCAGAGCAGACTCTAAATTCTCCTCAGCTCGATGTCACAATGTTAACTACAACTCCAAGGATGGTGTCCTGATATGTTCGTACTTTAAAAAAAAGAGCAAAAACGGATGAGTTAAGCGATGTAAAATTCTCTTTTCTGCAATTTTGCTTGTGAGCTGACCTACGATGTCAAAGTGAAATGATACTACGCATTCTAATTCATATTTAAGGACATTTTGAGCCGTCTCTAAATCAAATCTGCTGTCGTTTGATGAGCTTTAAAAGGATATGTGCATCTTATACAAATGTTTGACAAACGTTATCGGTACTTCAGATAATTTATGTGCAAGCTGCACGGTGTGCACCTAGACAGCCAGAGTCTGTGTTTAGAATATTTATATCTGTACACACAGATATATTTTAATAATCGTGTTTTATAGTTTTTTATATAGAACGTGACTTATAAAAATTGTATTGAAGTTTTATAGATCTGTTTCTCCTGATTTTCAAGGGACTTAAAAAACTATCTTACAAGATTATCAAAAAAGCAAACGTAACATTGCTCATATACTTCGTGTTACAATTTAATTGATAATTACTGTCATTTCTTAGATTGTCATCACATGCCTGTTTTATATTTAAAAGGCGTGTAATTTTCACTTTTATCTAATTGAAATTTTCTCTAAAAAGATGTTCTATAAACAATTTTCTCTGCACTCTTTTTTTGGCGGAAGTTTTGTAATAGCAATATTTCAGTATACGATGTTGTGAAAACGAGTCTAGAAACAGTATTCCTCTTTTGTGGTTACTTTTGTCATGTGATAAAAAAAATTTGGCACTCGTTAACATTTCATATAAGAACACATTCAGCTCGCCATAGGCTCGCGTAATAATATTTTTATTGAATTTGTTGAATAGAAATTTATATGAAATGTTTATTCATGAGAGATCCTCTATATACAAATATGTATTACAGCTTATAAGAGAGATAAAGAGAAAGCTTACGCATATTCAGTGTGAAAAAAATGAAGTGAATAGTGAGTGTTGTTGACGAAATCTCACAACCGGTCTGCCGTAAGTTGCTTCAGAGAATTTAATGTTACCGACTTTGAGTGCTGCACTGTTTTCTGTTGCGCAACAAACATTTTAGCCAGACAAAGCAAATAGTGTTTAATTTTATCACATGACAAACGGGACGGATCAGTAGTCAATTGGTAACGTGTTGGACTGGTAATCCAGGAGACAAGAGTTCGATCGTCAGCTCCGCCACTAAGACAACGAATTTTCTTTCGAATGAAAACACAAACATAGAACCAATCTACTCCATCCACTTAATGATGAGGTGATGCTAAAATATATCGTTGGGGGGGGGGTTTAAATTATGTGTCATTAATAATAATTACATATAATTATATTAAAATAATCTAAAATTATTCTATTCCTGTACTTTTTTGAACAAATAACCAAAATGTTAAAAAAAATGTTTACCCTGTAGTTCCGGAGTTAACGTTTTTATAATGCATTTCCCAATTCCGATTGAATTTTACCAGAATTAAAACAAACATTGAAAAGAACATGTAGATATGAAACTGAAGTATCATTCTTAAATATTTCATATGGTAAAGCATCAATTCCCGGAGACTTCCCACTTTTAGCATTGGAGATTGCTTTACGAACCTCATCTACACTAATATTCTGATTCAGGGTTTCCTCATATCCAAAAAATGTATTATATAAATGGTAAGGTTTATACTACAACGAAAAAGCCAAAACAATAATAAAGAAAGAAATTAAGAAATGACTCGAGTGTGTTTGAACCCATGGTCATGCACTTCCGTGAAATGTTCTCCAACCTACACAAATAATGGACTCGGGTACTTTTCAGAGTGGTGGCTACTCACTAAGGATCATATACCTATAACAGTTTTCCTAAACTCACTGAATGAAAATTCAATTGATATGAAATCTTGTGTTAGATCCTCAAAATAAAACAACAACAAAAAACCCAATTAATATTGGCCTTTGGCGTTTCATTTTATTCACAAAATTAGCAAGATAACATCTGTTTAATTGTACTAACATATGTATTATATAAATGGTAAGGTTTATAATAAATAACGTATTTTTGTGTCGTATTTACATAATAGACAGTATTAAATTGTTTCATTGCAAAGAAATGGCATATCTAATTAAGTATTAAACAAACAAACAGCGTGTACATTCATGATAAAAACTGGCAATATACATTTTTTAAAATTAATTATCTGATATATACCACGCTACCAACTTTTGATTTTCCATTCCTATAAATACAAACATCTAATATTTGTTAATAAAAAAACACAAGAAATTATACAGGCGTTCCCTAATATTAAAACTTTTCCGTTTTCTTTTAAGTCAAGTAAATGTGAATGATATTGAATGAATTATTGCCCAGTGTCAAGGTGTCAGTTAAAAAAGTCAAAAGTCAGAATTGAAACAAATAATCTGATTACATTATTATGAGATTGACTTGACTATAAGACTTTTGTAGTTTTTTAAGGGGGGGAGGGAGGGTGTGGCTGCTGGAGGGTGTGGGGTGAATAGTCATTTATTACAAATGGGCGCTTTCTAAATATCATAATGCTTCACGGAGAATTTTTTAATCACTTGTTCTTTTTCGCAACAACTTTTCATTTTATAGCGGATGAGGTAATCAAAAAGATATACAGTTTATCATCCGTTAATTTAGGAAATAGATTTTAAGTTCGAGTGATGAACCGTCGAATATATCACGTTGTTGAGTTCAGATGCGTAGTAATTTAGTCACGAAGGCCGTAGGCCTGAGTGATTAAATAATCACGCATATGAACGAGAAACCGTAATATATTCGACGGTAGATCACGAAAATTTTAAAATCTATTTTCATTCTAACACGTACGTATATTTATAAGGGGCGCAAGTATGTGCACTATTTAACAGTAACGTTCGCAGTGACCTCAGCGGTCGCGCGCTTATGTTCTGCGTGATATGTTGTGTAAGATATATCACGCTCAATTCCTTCTTTGTTTATTGTCGGAGAAACGAGATAATGTTAGAATGTAGGGTGTATACCTTTAAAATAGAAAGGCTTAGTTTGTAATTTTCGGATCAGACTCCAATTTCTTGAACTATTTTTAAAACTCTGTCCTTAATGGCGTTTGATAATCTGGACACGAGAGTGGAGGGTGTCCTAATGAGATCGTAACATTTTGTCAGGTTTTTCCTGTGATAATAATAATTATTTCTAGCTGTGACGTTTTCGCCCTTGCGTTGTTTCATCCACTCTCCCCTACAGCTTCGAAAATGATGCATCGCCGCCTCCATGGGTTTTATGTAGCCACTGTAATGAAAATTCCAGTTATTTATATAGATGTTTGAAATTTTAAAATATAATTGAATTAAACCTATTTATCTCGAATCGTTCTTGAAGCGTTCATTATATATCCTGCTCGATTACTGCTTCCTAGATTCAAAATGACACTCGCAGGGAAAGTGTGGAATACAAAAAGTCACCAGAGAATATCACCCCTGGTTGGATTCGAACGACTTTCGGAACTGGAGTCCGGAGCTCAACCGTTCGGCTACTTTTCCTAACAAAACCCTACCATAAGATGGAGATAAGTGCATAATTATGTTCATTTAGGTTTAAGTGAGTGCAATTAGGTTATTCGGTCCTGTTTATTGGACTAATACCATTACGCACCAGTGTCTTAGTCTATAACTAGTTTCAACCCCTAAAGTAGTGATTCCCACGTTATTCCTTTTCAGAAGGACTGGCTACAAACGAAATACTGGAAACATTAAGAACTTTAGACATTATGTTTTGATATTGCCAATGTAAGAACATTAAGGGAATAATTCATGCGCATAAAATGAAGCAGCAAAATTGATTTGTCGTTAGATTTTGTTAAATGGTCTCGGTTCTTCCAGCTGTAATGGCTATAAATAAAACATATGTTACCGTCGGAAGCCTTTTAACGTTTTAAACGCATGTGTAGAAACTGTTCCTTGTAAAACCCGTGACGGCATGTAAATTGCCTTCACTCTGTCAAACATTGGTAGTGTACAATTGTTGTACCGGCCTATATGAAGAGGATGGCTATTATCCGAGGCTCCCCACGTGTCAGCGTGTACTTGAACGGAAAAGGTAAAGCCAGCACAATTTGTTCGTCTGAAATTTTTGTCCTGAAACACCACAATGAATATGAGTAATTGAAGTCAAAAGCATCTAGTTGGTTGGTAATAGCTTTGATAATGGCGCCTTTTCTAAACGCATAAGAAATTCCGATATGCTTTGCCATGACATGGCTGCAGACACCTTAAACAATTTTTGTAAGGAATGTTTAATTTTTCGTCAAACCGTCGCCCGGTTAATGGCTATATGAATAAAATGCTGATAACGATAAATGGTAGCCAGTAAGGCCATCATGTCACATGGGACGGTAGATCAACAAATATAGTTAATATACCTTTAGTTTTGTGTACGCAAACATGAAGATAGGTGTATAAGCTCCATTTACTTACCAGTAAAGTTCGCCACGCGTTTTCAAAGTTGTCTGTAGAAGGTATTACAAATTCATCTGTATCAATGACGGCAACATAGTCGTAGTGACGTAATCGTTCCTGACAGTCGTACAACACAACCTGTTCGTCATTCCAAGCTTGCATATTTTTCACCCCGACGTCGCGTTTCACAATTTCTATGGAGAAATAAGACATGTACCTATAAAACTTTTTTTTCAAAGGATATTTATTTCCGAACGTAAATCATGTATCTAGAGTTTTCCAGACGTTTCAAAAAGGCATGCTGAATAATTTAGGACCGAAGTTACAAAGTCTTTGTTCCAGGGAATGCTGACAAATTATTGCTTAAAAAGAATAAAAGTAACAATTAAAAATAATAAAAGGGCTTTTGTTAAAAAAAGTTGTCTTTCAGATTAATGTCATATCAATATTTAAAGACTAGGTCGTTTTTGTTTATATAAAACATCAATACTTCTCGATGTCGTAAGTCCTTTTGCACTATATTTTAGACAGTTCCCGACTAGGATCTATGATGGCACAGCCTCTAAGCACGAATGTCACGGGTTCGAATACCTCCCGCGGACTTCAATCTTAACTCCCATTTTCCTCCTTTTGGTGCTAGCTGTTTTACAAACAAAAGGAAACAGCCAACGGTCATTCAATGAAGTTAAACTTAAACTCCTTACGCTTTCCATACTACATGTATTGTGACTGGTTAGTATATACCAAATATAAATCTGCGTAAACTAAACCGAATAAACTTTCTCTTATGGTTACTAAGCGACAAACCTTTCTCAGGAAGGTCAAAATCGTACACTTCCGCTATGCCCTGGTTCTCGTAGAACTTAAGCACCTTTCTGGCCTTTGTGTTGAGATTGTGCCTATACGTGATGACTTTGTCAACACCAAACAATCTATGCACCTCAAACCACTCTATCAACCTACGCGCATCCAACGAACCGAACGCTATTTTCACACAAACTCCGATTTTCGAAACATTATTATTACTGTCTTTAAAACTATTTTGTAGTGAAGTTGGTCGTATGTAAAACTTTTCGTCCTTCGGACAAGTTGTGTTTTGTAAAGTTGTACTGACCATTTTGATATTTGAGATGGCTCGTAGAACTGGACATTTGTATTGCTTAGCCTGTAATTTTGCTTTCCCGAGGTAAAACCAATGAGTTTTACTATAAGAGTGTTCTGAGATAATTTCACCGTCTTGAAGCATGAAGCAACAAGTAAAATTTGACTCGGAAAGATTTTTAAATTCCCATCCGGAGATCAAGACAATTGGCTTGGATGGTTCAATTCCGTTTCTCCTTTTTTGGTCGGTTTGGGTGCCATTATGAATGATAAATGCAGAGAACATGTATACTTGGGCCTCCTTTATCTTCACATATATTTTCTGCACCATGGGTTCTTCAGTTATATTAGAGTCTTGTCTTAGAGTGTTCTGCAGTTGTCCAAACATCTGGTCTCTCTGAAAAGGGTAAAAGTTTTTATTTCTTTTTCATTTGCCTGGTATTCAAAGACACATGTACTCTCCTGCGCATCGGTCGAATGTTTCACTTTCATACCTCTGCTAAAATTCAATTTTCAGAACGACATTTTTATTTTTAGACAGGGAAATCCACAGTTACTTTTCAGCCAATCAGTGACTAGTTTACAACGAAATGTCCATACATACAATTGACACCCCAAAATGTAAACAAACAATGCATGTCTGCATGTTACTTACGTATTTCACTTTTCAAAGTGTTTTTTAATATGTATACGTAAATAAACCAGTGAAACTATCAAAAGGTTAAAATCATGATGGTATAGTTGTTTTTAGACGTTTAGTTTCTGATGTTTACGTAAACGCGTAGTTGAAATGTGTTTACAAAATTGTCAGAAAACACCCGTCTATTTATAAATTTTGGAATCACATGATCGTTTAAACCGGTTTTGGGGATATTAGTGCACTTTCATTGGTTGTTTAAAAGTTCATTGTAAAGGTCAATATCATAAATCTACTCTTATTAAAGCAGCGGTGTGAAGTAACGGTAGTTTATTCATTTTATAGCTGCTGAGGGAGCGTAAGACATATGAATCAAACTAGTCTTAATATCGAGTCACAGTTTTATTGGCATAAACAAAAATAACAAACAAACATGTTCTTAGGAAATTGGCAAAATGGCGATCCAATACAAAAATAAAATAGTGCGAGCAAATATTTATACCATTATATACATACAACTAATTTTGATGAATAAAATTTTATTCTGTTCTGTCCTGCTCTGAAAGATAATGCAATGAATTACACAAAAATATGTACATACGTAGATGTCTCTGCGAGATTTGCCAGAGAAAGGATGTTTTACCGAATTATTTTTCATACAGGGAAAGTCGCAGTTCGCACAAATAAAGAGACATACCCTAATTTTTCTTCAAAATCCTATAACTCTAAATGACAGTCAGTGTATTAGACAAAATGCTCAAAGTGTAACAGGTGAACAGTTCTTAGTGTTTATTTGCCTCCAACGAAACATTTATATTATATGTTTTTCTTCACATATTTTTTTTTTAAATCAGCCAAAAATACTATATATCATCACTTAACTTAAGGATAAATCTTTTAACTGAAACATAAATATGTGAGTAGTATCGTGTTAATTTTGTTAAATTATAATTTGTTTAGTCAGTGGTAAAGAAATAGTTCTAGAGAAAAAAAAATAACACATAGATTTATATAAAAGGTTAAATACTACTCTACTGTATAACAAGTCATACTAATTTGTTATATCATAGTAAATAACCATATTACTGATGGTGACAAAACTGATATATATCTCAGAAATTAAGTATACGATATTGTCACATCGCACAATATGATTAACACAAATGACGTCATACATATTTGTCATGTTTACATCTTGCATACGTTTACGTTGTATAATGTTTTACTTTGATCAAGCCATTTTACCAAGGTAAAAATTTTGTTTACAGTAAGATAGCTATTCTTAAAACCTATAATCTTTTGACGACTCAGTGTGCCGCAAGGCGTCAGGCATCGGGCCAAAATGTGATACCTTAAGTCTGAACCATGCCATAAAATTTTGACAACAACAACAGTAGACAGTCAGATAGAAAACGAAAACAGTTTTAACAAAACCGCAAACGAATACTGTACCAAATTTTCAACTCACTTGTCTAAAATGGAAGAGGAAAGACTTTGTTGTAATTTCTAACAGGTCTTTGACAATCAGAAATGTTGCTGTGATGACGAAGGCAGCGTAAACCTTGGCAACATGGCGTCGACATAACCGGATCATCTAAAGGAAGAAAACATCAAACGATTTAGTTTTCTACACTTTTACGGTTACTTCCTTTTTCTGCGTGACGTTTGCAAACCTATGCATCATAAGTAGGTAGATGGCAAAGATCATGCAACTGATGAATGTCGGTAACCAACTACTCTTCCTACCAAATGATTTACTTCATTACAGAAAAAAAATAAGATAAATACAAAAACTTCAGACAATTTAATGTGGCTGAGTGTTATACAGTTTTACATTTAGTACATATTGATTCTCAGTATCTTTATTATTTGGATTTGTATCTTTATTATTTCTTTTGTGAACATTGATTTGTATTCTTATTGATATCATAGATAATAAAACCTCACTTTCTGTTCGAAACTGATCAATAGGCGACTAGCGTCTGCAATTTAAATGTCAACATTTGTATTGATAAAACGTATTCGTAGAATTGATCTCAAATGTCAACTGTCCCTCACCTATGATTCAAGTGAGGATGCGGATTGATTCTTGGTTTTTAAATCTGTTTGGATACCCAGAAACATTTGTAAGGTTGTTTGACCACCGGGATATGAACAAAAAAGATCCCAATAAAAAAGTTATGTAGTTTGGAAGCTTAAACAAAAGCGGCACTCTCCCTTATTTGTTCATAGTAACGAGCGCCAACTAGACGTACTTTGTTGATATTACTGAGCGTTTATCATTTTACTTACAGTTACTAACTCAATCTTCATGGAGTTGTTCTTATTCTCTAAAACTGCAATTTTTAGCGGGTATGTACATTGTTGTATAACGAGATAATACGTCTCGTTTGATAAATTCATATTATTTACAGTTATCTTGTCAAGTGCTCGTCTTCCACTTAACGCATTGTGTAAACAGGCATGTAAAATACTGCTTGTTTCTAACTTTTTTTCAAAGGTCTAGTGTTTCGACGTGTGCTGTATTTTACACCGTCCCGTTCATGGCGCCAGTTTTGTCACGCAATGATAAAACTGTAACCATATCCACTCCTAGATTACCACGTAAATGATTACAAGGTACTAAATGTAAAACATAACACATAATTTAAGCGGTATCGTCAGAATCTTTTATTGCTCAATTTACCGTGAAATAATGTAAGGTCCTTGTATATGATTTTAGCTTTGATACAAACATACAGATTTATTGTATAATCGTAAACAAAACTTATAGCAATATTCAAATTTTAAATACAAAACAATATATCTGACTGACTGACTGACTGACTGACTGACTGAATGAATGAATGAATAAATAAATGAATGAAATTTCTGTATTTTTCTTTAATTCAAAAATAGCGTTCTTTAATTCAAAAATAGCGTTCTTTCATTCAAAAAGAGCATTTCTCTTTCAGATATCCTTGCTACCATACTGTCTCAGTCTTATCATAGTAACAAAACTTATTTCAGCTCTTTTCATACTACCACAGTCTGATTTATACACATTAAATTTTTCACTCCATTGACTTGCTGAAACTTCCATGGGTCGAGTCATTTTTGTCTGAGTACAATATTCTTGTGTTTTCTTTCGTAAGTTTTTAAATTCTAACAGCTCTTGGTCAAAGTCTTCTCCTTGCTGGCGAATCTGTTTCTTTAACCGTATATAAAAGAAATTATACAAGGCATAGTCAACTTTGGCATATCTTTGGTAAAAGTCACGGTCAAAAGCCTTTGATAGCATCGATTCGTTCTTTTTACGGGCAACGTTTAAGTTAAGGAATAGAATGTCCTTCGTTTTCCACCCTAGCAGTCTTCTCATTAAAACCACTGATTCTTCTAAGTACTCCGCTATCAATACTAGCTTAAATTCCTTATCAAGTTTAGCTAAGTAATTATCAACAACCGTTTGATTATAAACAGAAAACACAGATTCTGGGAAACCGAATTCTACGGCCATACGATTATTCGTCCATGAATTAGATATTCTTCCTTTCGGTTCGAATTTCTTTGGGTTCCTTAAAAAAGCTGAGGCAGGACTTGGTCCGTCGATTTTCTGAAAGATGTATCGTGGTCTGAAGTAGTTTAGAATTGACTTGTACAACTCGAAAGGTTCTCTTATTATTCCAATATATACTGTATCACTTGGCATGAATTTTGAAAACGCTTCTTTGGAATAAAACACGTGATTGCACAAAATATCATAATGTTTGTTCGGAGGCGGTGGCAAAATGTTCGAGTTAGTAAGAGACTCGCGTAAACTAATGATATTCGGATATCCAAACTGATTTTTAGCTGGTGAAAGA
This sequence comes from Cyclina sinensis, assembly GCA_012932295.1. Classification (NCBI taxonomy): domain Eukaryota; kingdom Metazoa; phylum Mollusca; class Bivalvia; order Venerida; family Veneridae; genus Cyclina; species Cyclina sinensis. Next base: position 27,225,751 of record JAAONU010000002.1, on the reverse strand, counting down.
ACAAATGTCAGATTTCTATTCCATCCGTATCTTAGAAAAATATTTTGCGCAGTAGAACTAGCGGCTTTGTGCACCTTCAGAAAAGCAATATGTTGGATTTCTTGTTGTGGCAAATTAAAGTCACGTGACGACTCATGCAAAGAGTGCTGTGCTGTTTTCATATTTTTGAATTCATGGGCTGTCTTTTTATTGCCAGTTTCAAAAGACAGAACAACGTCTGGTTGCATTTGTCGAAGAAACTGTATTTTTGTTTGTAGAAATTTTGAGTCATTTGAATAAGAAATGTCAAAAAAATTCATGCAGAACGTTAGTATTCCAATGCCAGAGAGCACAATCCTGAAAAAAGAAAGATTTGTGGATTGATAATTTTGAAAATATTACAACTTAATTGTTTAAAAAGAACGAAATCAAACTTTTATTTTCGATTTTAGGTGCCGAATTTTACTCTCTTAACAAGAATCCAAGAATTGCCTTTCTGAAGATGAAAAAATCAATGAAAATGAAAATTTCATAAACTAAAAGTCACCCGTTTGTTTATTTTTAGGGGTATCATTCTGTATAAGTAGGACATAGTCTAGATGTAGTAAAATAAGACATTTTCTTACCATATTTTCTTAGCGTATACAAACTTCCGTGGAAACCTCATCTGTAACATACAATATAACAAAGTGAAGGAGAATTGCAACCCAAGAAAACGTTTATCTTTTGACTTTTTTTCCATAAAGAAATCCCTTAAAAATAACTAAATCAGTTTTACAATCATTTGCGACTTGAGTTTTATTTTTTTCTTTCTCTTTTTCTTTGCAGAGCATTTATTTCTGCTACTTAAAAGAAACCAAAGTTTTACGTATCAGTTAAAAAACATCATTTCAAACGGGAAAATCTTCACACTTATTTATATTTGTTAGGAATTGTTTTTATTCATTTTTTTTCAATAATTTCCTTTTCAGCTGCCTATACGAACGTTTATTGATAATATTCTTAACATTTTTCAAGCGGTTAGAAAACCAATCTAGCGAATTACCAATGGCGTCAAGAAAAAAAAAAAACAACCTAATAAGCAGTGAGGATTTATATAATATGTCATCGCAGAAAATTCATCATCAATGAATGTTAGAATAATAAGTCTAATATGTAACCAAAAATCACATACGTTTGCTTCACCTTTTTCTCAAAATCATAACAGAGACAGTAATTTTGTAAATTGTAACATAAACAATGGACTAGTATTTGTAAAATTGTAATAACAGAAGTTCGTATTAACATTTGATTATGTTCTCTATTCCTTCATTCAAAATCATATAATAATGTACTTTATGTTTAATACACTGTTTGAGTAATATGTCCAGTTTTCTCATTTACACTTAAGCAATCCTGAAGTTATGTGTTCCCTTTTTTTATCAACTATAGTTACTTTTGACACTTTTGTATGCACTGAAACTTTAAAGTAATTTATGTTTTTTTTCAACTAAACTAAATCTCCTTTAGAAATCACTAACATGTACTCTAAAATCTTTGAGTAACAAATGCACTCTCTTTTTATACACAAAAAATGAAACTTTTAGTAAATTATTTTATTTTCTAATACACTTAAAAGTCCTTCAGTAATTTGCTCTCTTTTTTTAAATGCTAAAACTTTTAGGAATGTAAAACAACAACAACAACATCAAGTGGTTCTTAGAACGCGGGAGCTGCACTTCCGGTACAAGGATCAATGTTTCGAATAAAAATCAGCGATGAGAGTTTCTGTTGACTTTACGCATTTCACACTTGCCGAACATTTGTTTTGACCCGGGAAGCACACTTCGAGCGAAATTAATACAAGTTGCAGTAAGTTTTATTCCGATCGATGCAAAAAAAAGTAATTTGAATTAAAAGAAGTTCACACTAAAAAACTAAACTAAAAGCTATTGAATTAAAGAAAATAATGTCATCAAAGTAATAAAAAAAGTCATACCTTTGATGTTAGCATAGTCCTCGGAAGTGTTTGTTAATCATTATTTTGAGAGTTGAAAGAGCTGTCAGAATATTTGTAATATTTCTTTTCACGCAATTCCCGGTTGTTTTTTGCTTATGTTTTTTTGTTGTTTTTTTTTCAGTAAAACGAGTTTCTGATATTTCCTGTTATAGAACACGCAGTTTAATTCACTTCTGACATTCGCTAATCAAGTTATCTTTAATTAACGGTAGTTTATTGATCAAAATGATAATAAGACGGCCTTAATAATTGACCAATTAACTGTCAACGTGTGCACTATGGCCAACGCTGCAAGCGCTTTTAAACAAGCAAACATTATTTCCTCGCGTTTTTAAAACATTGGCGTATTGATTAAAAGTACAAATGCAGAAAGTGTTACATCTGTTGACTCTATACAGCGTCATAGCCTTTTTTTATTAAGAGCTGCATACATCAATACAAAGCCACTTGTTTTAAGTTGTGGCGGGGAGGCGGGTGGGGGGGGGGGGTCATTTGACTTTTTTGTTATATTTCTAATCTAATAAATTTCTAAAGTAATAAAGGACATGTTCAGCAGAAACAGATGAACGTGTAAAGCTAAAAACAAATATATATTGAAAACTGCACATATTTTTTTAATGAAATTAATACACTATTAACCCTTTTAAATATAAACCGAATACATTTAGGAAAACTTGGAGAAGAGGGCAAAAAATCTGATGATAGAAAATTTAAAATTTTGAAAATACACTGAAAGACTTAATAGTCACCCGAATTTTGCTTTTATATAAATAAGTTATAAGTTTACTTATTTATAACTCGAAGATAGTAAGAGAGGCATCATATTTTAAGTGTTTTTCTGTAAAGAAAATTTTAAAGGTTTAACCTACCGTTCATTCGCTTCGATCTTCCGAATAATTTCAATGTTTCGCGATCAGAAAATGTGTTTACAGTACAATAAATCAGAAAGAAAAATGCTCTATATTTTAAATCACTATAAATTTTTCAGGGGCCTAGCCTAAATTCTTCCTGGTTTATAAAACAAATGATAGTGGATTGCATCCTTACAACGCCGAGACTTTTGTGTCATAGTTTTCAGATCAGATAATATACAAAACATTAACTGAAAAAGATCAGGTCTGAAATAAATCCTCAGTGCAGTGGTTCGACAGCAGTTTGCTTTGTTTCTTTTTGTAATTTTAAACTTCGTAAACATGACCAAAAAACAATGTTATTTAATATAGAATTTAAGAGAGAAACCGTTAAAGCATTTGTTTGTTTTAATATGGAATTACTCAGGAAGCAAACTGGAGTTTGCACATATATTAATCTTTCAATGTTCACTGTTTTTATTTATTATCTGAATAACTATTTTTAAGCCATTTTGAATTTTGCATCGATCCAAATATTTTATTTTTAACAATATTGACTTTATGTTTTGTTACGATGAATTATCTTGGCATTATATCTAAAATCATATGCGTTCATATGGGAAAATAGGTAAAAGATGACAGAAATATGTTATATTCTGTTGTGTTCAGACCTTTAAATCCGTTCAGGTAGTGCTCTGTAAATTAAACAGACCTTGTATTTACTATTTGTCTCTGTGTTCCTAAAATATTGCTTGAAAATGAGAGTATTTTGTATCGTGACAGAAAATAGAACTATATAAAATGAATTAATCTGAAACCAGCATGAAAAATAGAAAGCCGATATCTTTTATAACAGGTATTGACCGTTTTTCATTATTATTGAATAATTGTGGTAACAATTCAAGGCTTCATATGTAAATCAGTAGATTGATCTATTCGGAATACTTTGATCAATTCTTTCCATTATATCTCTGCGAGAAATCACGAAGATCCTATTTATAAGTGAAGCCAACTTTATTCAATGTTTCCGATGATCAAAGGACGGAGTCATTTGCCTCGATGATAACTGGCAAATGCTTTTATTTTCACCTTGTTTTTTCACGTTCTGCTCTTGAAAGGGTAAAGTCACATTTGATGTTAAGTCGTATAGACTGATATATACCAAGTGGAGAATGCTTTTCTCTTAAACGTCTAACAATCTTCATCTGTCACAAATGACATTTCACTTTTTATGAAAACATTAACACCTATCCGGGACGTAATCTCGGATAACCGTTTAAGTTACGTTTCCTTGTTTAGGCTATCCATCTATCTATTTGAGTTTAATTCGGTGCCGGTTGCCCATATGACCGACGCCCCCTGAAGAGGTTAATTATTTTATGTTGTTGGTAATAGTGCTAGATAGAGAAGGCATCCCGTTCCAGAGACACCCCTGGTTCATTTGCATGCTCAGTGTACAGTACTGATACATGGGACCTCGGTTTAACGTCACACCCCAAAGACAAATGTTCGTGGAGGAGCGAGGGATCGAACTCGGGACCCCTAGATTACCAGTCCAGCGCGTTCCACTGGACCACTTATCCGCTTCTTTCGGCGTTCTATTATTTAACTTATTTGGTGTTTCTCGGAAATCTTCACGGTAGATGTATGCACCCCTATTCCAAGTCAGGTCAAATTCTGCCAATGTGTAACATCATACTTATAAAGAGCGTTCTGAAATAGGTCTAAATAGAAGTTTAAACTTAACAGTTTACGGGAAATAGACTAGTACACAGTTACACCTGTGAGCCCTTCAAATGGATGAAAATGCAAAACAAACATTAAATAAGTTATTGTAAATAAATAACTAAATACTTAATAAGTCAATAATACTAAATAAGTATAAAAAATGTATTTCAATTAGTATGCATTTAGGAAATAGAATCTTAATGGTCATTCTTTTAATTAAATACTTTACACAATGGTTCATTTTTCTTAATTAATATAATTGATAACGTTATCATTTAACGTAATGAGAAACAAATAGACCGTTTAAAAAGATATTAAATACCATACTTGCATGGATTGTAAACTGTTCACTGTTTTTTGCAAATTAAACAAACCAGCGGATGTACTCACTAGTATATCATGCAAGGATACGGTTGAAACCAAACCTGAATTCACTCACGTACACACAAATGTATCTTTATTTTCTAATAGTAATTTTGACAACGATAACATCTTTATTTTATCAATTTACTTATCATTTTTGTCGACTGTACAGACTGATCATATGTTCCAAGCCCCCCTAAAGGTTACACAGAACTAAATCAAATCATACAGTATTTCAATGTAACACCAAGTCCCAGTATCACTTTATTAGCATCTAAAGATGCTACCTATGCCGATTTCTGGGAAGAATCAATCATGAGAAACAATTTCATTCATTTTTTTTCATAGCTTGACCTCTAAACTTTTCTGGTATATCGTCTCGAAGGAGATCACCCGAGTCACTTTTGTATTTTAGCTCACCTGAGCCTTTGGCTCATGGTGAGCTATTGTGACGACTTAGTCCGTCGTCCGTCAACAATTTCATTCAAACGACATTTACTCTAAAAGTTCTGGCCCAAATTTGATGAAACTTGCCTAGGATGTTCCTTGCATGAAGCTCTACCAAAGTTGTTCAAAGAATTCAATTCCATCAAGAACTCTGGTTGCTATGGCAACTTAAAGGAAACACTTTGAAAATCTTTTTATCTGAAACCACAAGGCCCTGAGCCTTAAACTTTGGTATGTAGCATTGTCTAGTGGACCTCTATCAAGTTTCTTCAAATTATGCTCCTGGGGTCAAATTTTGCCCTACCCCAGGGGTCAATTGATTTTACAAAGGCTTATATAGTGAAACTTTAAAAATCTTCTTGTCTGAAACCACAAGGCCCAGAGCCTTAAGATTTGATATGTAGCATTGCCTAGTGGACCTCTACAAGTTTGTTCAAATTATGCCCCTGGTGTCAAATTTGGCCCCGCCCCGGGGGTCAACTTATTTAACAAAGTGAAACTTTAAAAATCTTCTTGTCTGAAACCACAAGGACCTGAGCCTTCAGATTTTGTATGTAGCATTGTCTTGTAGACCTCTACCAAGTTTGTTCAAATTATACCCATAGGGGCAAATCTGGCCCCACCGGGGGTCAATGGATTTTACATAGTCTTATATAGGAAAACTTTAAAAATCTTCTTGTCTGAAACCACAAGGCCCTGAGCCTTAAGATTTGGTATGTAGTATTGTCTAGTGGACCTCTACCAAGTTTGTTCAAATTATGCCTCTGGGGTGAAATTTCGCCCCGTCCCAGGGATCGATTGATTTTACACAGGGAAAACTTTGAAAATGTTCTTGTCTAAAACGCAAGGCCCTGATCCTTAAGATTTGGTATGTAGCAAGGTCTTGTAAACCTAAACCAAGTAAGTTGAAATTATACCTCTGGGTTCAAATTTGGCCCTACCGGGGATCAACTGATTTTTACATAAGTTCATATAGGGTAAACTTTGAAAATCTTCTTGTATGAAACTACAAGGCCCTGAGCCTTACGATTTGGTATGTAGCAATGTCTGGAGGACGTCTCTCAAGTATGTTAGAAAAATTTTCCTGGGGTCACTATTGGCTCTTCCCGGGGGTCACACGTTTTAAATAGCAGTATAGAAGAAAATCTTTAAAAAATCTTCATGTCTGAAACCAAAACGCCTGGAATTTTAAATTTTGGCATGAAGCAAGCTTTATCAAGCTTTTTCGAATAATTAGATTAGGTTAAAGGTCACCAAGGCTAAAAATAGGTTTAAATACTGTACCTCATACAGCTTTCATTTAAAGACCAATATCTTTGATATTCGGTATATAGGATCCTTGCATGGACCTCTACCCATGGGTAGGGTTTTAGGTCACTGGGTCAAGGTCAAGGTCACCATAGCTTATGATAGATATTTCTACTTTCTGTCATAGAGCCTTTATTTATTTACTGATATTTTACATATTTACATTTACATTACTTACATATTTTCAGTTAAAACATGAAATACTGCTTAACTGCAAACCTACAGCCAAAATACTCAGGTGAGCGATCTAGGGCCATCATGGCCCTCTTGTTTATTACTATCTGTCAAAATTTCTTGTTTATTTTAAAACGGCAAAAATAGCCAAGAATTGTCCGCCACACTTAATTATAACTCCAATTTGTTCTTCAATATTTGTTGTTTTTTTCAAGAAAAATGATTCGAACAGTCTTTCCATTTTTGACCAGTCAGACAGTTTTGTCATCTTATAGCTCCGCACAAACCCTGAACAAAAATGACTGGTTCCCGACAACACCGATTTGGTAGAGTATAACCTGAAGAGTTTTCTTATTCAAAGTAACACATGTAGGAGATATTGTAAATTATATAAAGTGTCCGATTGCATGGAAATTTCTCGTTCTTTTGCTGGTTCAATGTATTACACTGCAACATTGAACTTTGATTAAACTAATAACCGTAAAAGACAATTGTAGTGGAAGCGCGAGTGATCGAACTCGCAATCCTAGGCAGTAATAAGATTAATATTTCTATTAACCTATTTTAGAAATTGACCGCTGTTGTTTTGAATAAATACTGACACATTGCCATTTGGCTTAGCCGGAACACAAAACACCAGTTTCGCATATTTTAGAATTATCAAAACAATTTTGCAGCGATCAAATTTACATAACCTTCAAAATTAACCCTCACGTGTTAAAATTTTCATTGTAACACAACTTTTGTATGAGACCTAGAATCAAATGACTGTGTTTCGAATTTAACCTACATATAGATTTCATTGTGACGGAAAAGTGCAGGGCAGCAGATAAAATGCGTTGACAGGGAAATGTGAACCCAAACGTCTCTAGTATAGAGAAGATAAGTTTTGATTGAATTTTAAGGATTAAAAAGGAAATGAAATTACTTCCAATCATTCATTTAAACAGAATTAAAAAAAAAAGAAACTTTAGTATGGAATTGCTCAGGAAACAAACTGAAGTATGCACAGGCATTGATCAAGTAATGTTAACTGATTTTATTTTTGTCTGTCTTTTTGCTATTTGAATTATGCAATCCAAATGTTTTATGTTTGACAATGTTGACCTTATGTTTTGTTATGTTTAACATGTGAACTATAGGGAAGTCAATGCCTTAGTCTGAATAATATGGCTTGAATGACATCTCAAATCTTATGCATTCATGTGGGGAGAAACATAAAAAAATGATGAAAATATGTAACATTCTGTTATGTTCTGTCCTGTTTAATCCGTTCGGATTAGGACCCCATTGGAAATAAATCGATTATTTATGGATTTTCGACTTTATGGGTTATCCTGTGATTATATGTCAACTTGTTATATGTTATATTTTAATGGAAATCAGATATAATGTGATTATGAAAATAAGAGATAATAATTTTGTGATATAAGATTCTGTGATAATAAAAGAAGATGTTATTATATAATATGATATTATATATTGATACTTGTGTATTTTCATGTTTGTATATATATTTATATGACATATATTCACGAATAAATAAATCAGTCAATTCGGACTGTAGCCTGAAACTTAAACAGACTTTGTATTTACTGCTTTTCTCTGTGTTGCAAAATTATTGATTGAAACGACAGTGTTTTGTTTCTGGACAGAAAATAGACTTTTTTGTTATATTTCTAATCTAATAAATTTCTAAACTAATAAAGGACATGTTCAGCAGAAACAGATGGACGTGTAAAGCTAAGAACAAATATATATTGAAAATGGCACATATTTTTTAATGAAATGAATACACTATTAACCGTTTTAAATATAAACCGAATACATTTAGGAAAACTTTGAGAAGATGGCAAAAAATATGACGATAGAACATTTAAAATTTGAAAATACACTGAAAGACTTACTAGTCACCAGAATTTTGCTTTTATATAAATAAGTTATATGTTTATATATTTAAAACTCGAAAATAGTAAGAGAGGCATCATATTTTAAGTGTTTTTCTGTAAAGAAAATTTTAAAGATTTAACCTACCGTTCATTCGCTTCGATCTTCCGAATAATTTCAATGTTTCGCGATCAGAAAATGTGTTGACAGTACGATAAATCAGAAAGAAAAATGCTCTATATATTAAATCACTATAAATTTTACAGGGGCCTAGCCTAAATTCTTCCTGGTTTATAAAAAAATGATAGTGGATTGCATCCTTACAACGCAGAGAATTTTGTGTCATAGTTTTTAGATACACACAGGAAGTTCAGATTATATACAAAACATTAAATGAAAAAGATCAGGTATGAAATAAATCCTCAGTGCAGTGGTTCGACAGCAGTTTGCTTTGTTTCTTTTTGTAATTTTAAACTTCGTAAACATGACCAAAAAAAATTTTATTTAATATAGAATTCAAAAGAGAAACCGTTGAAGCATTTGTTTGTTTTAATATGGAATTACTCAAGGCAAACTGGAGTTTGCACATATATTGATCTTTCAATGTTCACTGTTTTTATTTTTTATCTGAATATCTATTATAAAGCCATTTTGAATTTTGCATCGATCCGAATATTTTATTTTTAACAATACTGATCTTATGTTTTGTTACGATGAATTATCTTGGCATTATATCTAAAATCATATGAGTTCATATGGGAAAATAGGTAAAAGATGACAAAAAATATGTTATATTCTGTTGTGTTCAGACCTTTAAATCCGTTCAGGTAGTGCTCTGTAAATTAAACAGACCTTGTATTTTACCAATTGTCTCTGTGTTCCTAAAATATTGCTTGAAAATGACAGTATTTTGTATCTGGACAGAAAATAGAACTATATAAAATGAATCAATCTGAATCCAGCATGAAAAATAGAAAGCCGATATCTTTCATTACAGGTATTGACTCTTTTTCATTATTATTGAATAATTGTGGTAACAATTCAACTCTTCATATGTAAATCAGTAGATTGATCTTTTCGGAATACCTTGATTAATTCTTTCCATTAATTCTCTGCGAGAAATCACGAAGATCCTATTTATAAGTGAGGCCAACTTTATTCAATGTTTCCGATGATCAAAGGACGGAGTCATTTGCATCGATGATAAATGGCAAATGCTTTTATTTTCACCTTGTTTTTTCACGTTCTGCTCTTGAAAGGGTAAAGTCACATCTGATGTTAATATAGACTGATATATACCAAGTGGAAAATGCTTTTCTCTTAAACGTCTAACAATCTACATCTCTCACAAATTGACATTTCACTTTTTATGAAAACATTAACACCTATCCGGGACGTAATCTCGGATAACCGTTTAACCCTTAACCTGCTGGAACCGAAAGTGATTAGCTTTTGCCACCAGTATAGAACCAGGCCAGCCTGCACATCCGTGCAGTCTGACCAGGCTCTATACTGTTGGTAGCTCCATTTTTGTATTTTGATATTGAAATCCCTTAAACTTTGAATGGACTGTTCCAGATTCAAAGCTGGGCAAATCCATTACAAAATTTTAGCATGTTCAGGGTTAAGTTACGTTTCCTTGTTAAGGCTATCCATCTATCTATTTGAGTTTAATTCGGTGCCGGTTGCCCATATGACCGACGCCCCCTGAAGAGGTTAATTATTTTATGTTGTTGGTAATAGTGCTAGATAGAGAAGGCATCCCATTCCAGAGGCACCCCTGGTTCATTTACATGCTCAGTGTACAGTACTGATACATGGGACCTCGGTTTAACGTCACACCCCAAAGACAAATGTTCGTGGAGGAGCGGGGGATCGAACTCGGGACCCCTGGATTACCAGTCAAGCGCGTTCCACTGGACCACTTATCCGCTTCTTTCGGCGTTCTATAATTTAACTTATTAAGTGTTTCTCGGAAATCTACACGGTAGATGTATGCGCCCCTATTCCAAGTCAGGTCAAATTGTGCCAATGTGTAACATCACATTTATAAAGAGCGTTCTAAAATAGGTCTAAATAGAACTTTAAACTTAACAGTTTACGGGAAATAGACTAGTATACAGTTACACCTGTGAGCCCTTCTACTGGATGGAAATGCAATACAAACATTAAATAAGTTATAGTAAATAAATAAGTAAATACTTAATAAGTCAATAATACTAAATAAGTATAAAACATGTATTTCAGTTAGTATGCATTTAGGAAATAGAATCTTAATGGTCATTCTTTTAATTAAATACTTTACACAATGGTTTATTTTCTAATAGTAATTTTGACAACGATAACATCTTTATTTTATCAATTTACTTGTCATTTTTGTCGACTGTACAGACTGATCACATATCCCAAGCCCTCTAAAGTTTACACAGAACTAAATCAAATCCTACAGTATTTCATTGTAACATCAAGTCCCAATATCACTTTATTAGCATCTAAAGATGTTACCTTTGCCAATTTCTGGGAAGAATCAAACATGAGAAACAATTTCATTCATTTTTTTCATAGCATGACCTCTAAACTTCTCTTGTATATCGTCTCGAAGGAGATCACAAGAGTCACTTTCGTATTTTTTATTACAGTCTGTCGAAATTTCCTGTTTATTTTAAAACGGCAAAAAAATAGCAAAGAATTGTCCGCTACACTTATTCATAATTTTAATTTGTTCTTCAAAATTTGTGTTTTTTTTTCAAGTAAAATTATTCGAACAGTCTTTCCTTTTTTGACCAATCAGACAGTTTTGTCATCTTATAGCTCCGCACAAACCCTGCACAAAAATGACTGGTTCCCGACAACACCGATTTGGTAGTGTATAACCTGACGAGTTTTGTCATTCAAAGTAAGGGATATTGTAAATTATATAGTGTCCGATTGCATGGAAATTTCTCGTTCTTTTGCTGGTCCAATGTATTACACTGCAACATTGAACTTTGATTAAACTAATAACCGTAAAAGACAATTGTAGTGGAATCCTTGCAAAACAGTCAGTTATAAGATTAATATTTCTATTACCCTATTTTAGAAATTGACCGCTGTTGTTTCGAATAAATGCTGACACATTGCCATTTGGCTTAGCCGGAACACAAAGCACCAGTTTTAGAATTATCAAGACAATTTTGCAGCGATCAAATTTACATAACCTTCAAAATAGAACCTCACGTGTTAAAATTTTCATTGTAAGTCAACTTTGGTATGAGACCTAGAATCAAATGACTGTGTTTCGAGTTTAACCTACATATAGATTTCATTGTGATGGAAAAGTGCAGGGCAGCAGATAAAATGCGTTGACAGGAAAATGTGAACCCAAACGTCTCTAGTATAGAGAAAATTATATGCCGATAAGTTTTGATTGAATTTTAAGGATTAAAAAGGAAATGAAATTACTTCCAGTCATTCATTTAAACAGAATTTAAAAAAAGAAACTTTAGTATGGAATTGCTCAGGAAACAAACTGAAATATGCACAGGGATTGATCAAGTAATGTTAACTGATTTTATTTTTGTCTGTCTTTTTGCTATTTGAATTATGCAATCCAAATGTTTTATGTTTGACAATGTTGACCTTATGTTTTGTGATGTTTAACATGTGAACTATAAGGAAGTCAATGCCTTAGTCTGAATAATATGGCTTGAATGACATCTCAAATCTTAGGCATTCATGTGGGGAGAAACATAAAAAAATGATGAATATATGTAACATTCTGTTATGTTCTGTCCTGTTTAATCCGTTCGGATTAGGACCCCATTGGAAATAAATCGATTATTTATGGATTTTCGACTTTATGGGTTATCCTGTGATTATATGTCAACTTGTTATATGTTATATTTTAATGGAAATCAGATATAATGTGATTATGAAAATAAGAGATAATAATTTTGTGATATAAGATTCTGTGATAATAAAAGATGTTATTATATAATATGATATTATATATTGATACTTGTGCATTTTCATGTTTGTATATATATTTATATGACATATATTCACGAATAAATAAATCAGTCAATTCGGACTGTAGCCTGAAACTTAAACAGACTTTGTATTTACTGCTTTTCTCTGTGTTCTAAATTATTGATTGAAACGACAGTGTTTTGTTTCTGGACAGAAAATAGAAAGATGTTCAAAGATTAAACATTTTACACAAATAGGAACCCCGGGGTGGAGCAAATATTGAACCCAAGGAAAATTCTGAACAAACTTGGTAGAGATCCACTAAATGAGCAACATACAAAATATCTAAGTTGTAGGGCATATGGTTTCAGAACAAGGAGATTCTTAAGTCTTCCCAATTCAAGGCTATGTAAAATCAAGTGACCCTGGGGCAGAGCCATTAATGACCCCAGGGGCATAATTTGAACAATCTTGGTAGAAAACTTCTAGCTGCAGGTCCAGCTGTAGACATTGTGGTTTCAGACTAAAAGATTTTTTTTAATCTTCACTATATAAGCGTGTATAAAATGAACTGACCGCCGGGGCAGGGCAATTTTAAAGCCACAGGAATATTTTCAACAGTCCTGGTAGAAGATCTCTAGCTGATGCTCCACGCATAATATTTCAGCTCTAGGCCTTTTGGTTTCAGACAAGAAGAATTTCAAAGTTTTTCCTAGCTTTCTGCTGAGATAGCAACAAGAGTTTTGCATGGAATGGAATTCTTTGAATAACTTTGAAAGAGGTCAGGCAGAAATATCCTTAGCAAGAACTCATCAACTTTCAGTAGTTTAGGAGAAGATTTAAATGTCATTCAAATGAAATGTCAGGTGGTTTTAGGCTTATATTAAAGCCGATATTGAGTCATATTCCGAGTTGAAAATAGTATCTTTTCTTCCTTAAAAAACCCAGAAAAATTCCCAATTGAAACTTCAAAGGACAAAAACAAAAATAAAGATAATAACTAAAATCTACGAAAACAAGAGATTTTTCAGTGTAATAGACTTGTAATGATTGAAAGTTTCCATCATATAAAGTAATTGTTAGTGTTCATTTAAAACTGCAGTCATGCGTTTTACCCAATTGTTAGCAAACCATCGCTGAAATTCTTAATCCCAAGGGTATGGGTCAAGTTCCAAAATACTGAGAAAAAACCCTGAATGTTGACGTCGCACGACGGACACAGGGCTATCCTATTTTTTTTTCTTTTCATGCATTTTCTCAGATTTTTATCCTTTTTCATTAAAACGAAATGCCTGTTTCGTTATAAAACTTGCAGTTATATTCACTTTTGACATTAGCAAATCAAATAATCTATAATAAACAGGAGTTTATTTATCAAAATGATGGTAAGATGACTGTAAAATAATTGACCAGCACCTTAATTTAATTGTCACCATGTGCATTGTGCACAAGGTTGCAAGCACTTTTGAACAAGCAACGATTATTTACATGCGTTTTTAAAACAAATGTCGTACGTTTTGCTATAATGAATTGATTAAAGGTAGAATTTAAGACAATGCTACATTTCAAGATTCTGCTCGACATTTTCTCCCCCCCCCCCCCCCCCCCCGCCCGCCACCCTTTATTTATTTTCATTTTTTTGCTGCAAGAGTTGTTTATGTTAATACATGTACAGTGCCACTTATATTAAGTTGTGTCGGGGGAAAATTGACATTTTTTTCTTATATTTCTGATATTATTAGCTGAAATAAAAGAACGTGTAAAAACTAAAACAAATCTATTTAATTTGAAACCTTAGATTTTATTTGTGAAATAAATACACAATGACCTTTTCCCCATTAAGCAAATACATTCTGGAAGACTTTGAGAAGTTGGCCAAAGTTCGAAAGTGTAAATTCGAAAGACAAAAGGCTGAAATACCTAAAAATAAACCTCACCAAAAATTGCTTATGTATATATCGGGATTTCAGGTGTTACCACACAGATCGAATAATTTCACATATCTTTTTAGGTGAATAATAATCAGTATGATGAAAATTATCAAATCTCAAAAATAGTAAGAGAGGCACCAGAGAGAGGCACCATATTTCAAGTTTTTATGTTTCCATCTAAAGGAATAGCAAATTATCTAGATTTAACATACCAGTTATTCCTTTTGATCCTCCGAATAATTTCAATTTTTAAAGATTAACAAAATGTGTGTATCGTCCATAAAAAGAAAAAAGTCTCTATTATCATTCAAACAAATGAAGTTATAAAATTGTTCAGGTGCCTAAATTAAGTTCTTCATGGTTTGTGAAATTCATTAGTGCGTTTTTGGTGTTCTATATTGTTTACGCTTTTCAGTTCAGCTTCTATGTTATACAAAAAAACTCACATTTCATTCAATTTGCATTTAGGACACATCTTCCTTTTCATTTAAGGTAATGCAATATATCTTCAACGAACAGAGTCGATTGCATTCAGAAACAAAACGACCGTTTACAAAATGTGCGGAAATTGGAACCCGTACACTTTTTGCTGCAAACAATCATGCGGATGTACGCATAGGAACACTATACAATGATATAGTTGACATCAAGCCTAAATTCACTCACGTACACACAGTTGTTTTTTTATATTTTTCAATAGTAATTCTGACAACGCCGATAGCTAAATTTCATCAATTCACTTCTCACCCGATAGGCTATTAGTAGTGGTGGAGCAGGCGACCGAAGTCGCTATCCTTGCAATACAGTTATAATACGTTTATTTTTCTATATAACCATATTTTAGAAACAGATAGCTGTTCGGCACATATTAGTATTAACATTCAAACTCTTTTAACTAATTCAATTATTCATTCATTTGTCTTCTTGCTCGCTCACCGGTATGTTTATGCTGAAACATTATTATCATTATACATGTATAATGATAATTTTTTTGAAAATTTTAAGACAGAAAAACAGAATGAACGAACAAGGAAACAGACAAAGAAATAAGTGTTTGTTAATTTACTAATAAACTAACTAGAGTTGGTGGTTAGGTGACTGCAACATTACTTTTGTTACGTTGCCAAAGACATTAAGATTTTACGAACAAAAGCTGCTGTTCTACCAGAACCCATGTTTTATGCAAGGTCATGAATTCAATTTCTTCACGCTGATAAGCGCCAGCAATATTATTTCAAAGCTATTTCCGCATAAAGTCACCTATTGACAAAGAATCTTAAAAGGCGAGGGATATCGATAATTTATAACTTATGAATATTCTATGGTATCATAAACTAAAACAATTAAAAGTTGCTAATGGCTGCCCGATATGTTGTTGAGGCAACAGAAGGTGTATCAGTTTCAGTACGTTTGTTTGCGATGTTTATTAAGAATTGGAAACGTGTACAGCATCTACTAAATTAGATAAAAACTAGCTAAATAGATAAGCTACTGCAACTTCATATGGCTTCTCTGTAAAAACCAAAGAGCTTAAAGAGGTTGTACTCCAGATTTGACATAAAAAAAATTTCATAAATTATATATTTAGATGCCGTGAGATTATAACAACATAATATTTTACTTCAAAACTGATTATAAAAGTCAAAGTAGAATAAAAAAATATTTTCGCTCCAGCCTGATTCGAACTCTGGACCCTCATGTTAACAAAATATTTCCAACGCTTTTACTGTCACCACCATCGCCGCATGTGATATTACAGATATTTACTTTAAATCTTATACAATATAGTTATAACACTGAAAGGGAAACAAATCATTTTATAATGTAATTATTTGACTTATTTTTGTCAGTAAGTTATTTTTTAAGAATTAGTCATAAATATTACAAGAAATTTATAATACAAGAAAACTTTCTTTTTTTGTCATCTGGAGCACAGCCCCTTTAACAAGTGGTGTGGCATTCACCATCTCAGAACTAGTCTTAATATCGTGAAGGAAATGTACATGAAAATTATATACCAAGGTTCAGTTTGTGCGAAGAAGAAATGGTTACTATGGCAATAGAGCTTAAATATCATCATTAAAACAGTCATCTTTACCAGAGAAATAATGCATAAATGTCCAATTTCAACAATTCTGAAGACAAAAGCTTTAGCTTGAAAACACATATTGTTTGTATAACGTCCACTCATACTGTCGCTTTCAAAATTGTCGTATTTCTTGTAAGGTACTTTATGATATTATAGCTTTAACAGTTTACATATATTATGAAAATGAGAAGTCTTAAAAATACAAAATTGTAAATTTTAGGTCTCAAACAAATATTCATAACTTATAAAGCAAAGCGAGTTTATTTCTTTCTTGTAGTGTCATGGTAGTATTTTAAATTCATGAAATAAAAGTTATGGGCAAAATAAAACTAGAACTGTGTCCAAAGGACACAGATGCCCCCACTGTGCAGATGTGCTCGTAAACAAGAGCAGCTTCATTTAATGTCTACAAAATTCTGTTCTTATCATAGCATTTCAGTTGAAATTTCCTCAATTCATGTATTAATGATAAAAAAGTCACCTAACTCTTGAGGCATCATATTTGGTCTCTTTACAGATGGAATACAATATTAGTGTCTGAATAAAACTGAATTTTGAAACACATGTATGGTCTCCTTTACTTCCATCTACACATTAAGGTTGTTCATCCCTGGAAGTTTAAGCAAAATCTGCCATCTGGTTTAAGAGGAGTTGCGTTCACAAAATTTCTATATGGTATATACTGAAAAATCAACAAAGGGCCATAATTCTGTTAAATTTGGTCGTAGCAAAAATTCCTTCCTTTACTACCATCTACACATTAAGGTTGTTCATCCCTGGAAGTTTAAGCAAAATCTGCCATCCGGTTTAAGAGGAGTTGCGTTCACAAAATTTCTACATAGTATATAGTGAAAAAATCAACAAAGAGCCATAATTCTGTTAAATTTGGTCGCAGCAAAAATTCTTTCTTTCACTACCATCTACACATTAAGGTTGTTCATCCCTGGAAGTTTAAGCAAAATCTGCCATCCGGTTTAAGAGGAGTTGCGTTCACAAGATTTCGGGACGTACGGACAGACGGACGGACGGACGGACGGACAAGTGCAACGCTATATGCTCCCCACTTTGTGGGGGCATAAAAAATAGCAAAACACATAAATATTACAATCAAACTCTTCAAGGTTGTAATCATTTTTTTTCAAGTATTTTTATATCTCTTAAGTTACTTTCTGTTGGCAAGAAGTCTTGCTAATAGAAAATTATTTGCACCTAAAATACACTTCTGTATATAGCTAGGGATTCAAATTAGCTCTCGAAAATGCACTACTGGCTGGCTGGCTGGCCGGCAGTTAGGATTTAACATACACTTATGGCTTGTAGTTAGGGCTTCAAATAAACATTAGAAAATGCACTGCTGTGAACTGTAATTGAGGATTCAAATATGCATTCGAAAATGCAGTTTCAATTACGTGTATTATTTAAAATTTATTTCATATAGCCTTTTCCGCACAAGGTTAGCTGTTGACAAAGTATCATAAAAGGCAATGAATACAGAAAATGCTTTATCTAATGAATATTGTATAATATCAATAATTATATCAATAAAAAAACAAGTATGTATGTATACCCAACTTCTAGCTTGTAATTCAAATATAACATATGCTGGTGTATTTGGTCCGAACTACAAGCTGAATACCCATCTACAAGCTTGTTATTCAAATATTGTATATGCTGGTGTATCTGGGCTGAACTACAAGCTGAATACCCAACTACTAGCTTGTAATTCAAATGTAACGTATGCTGGTGTTTCTGGTCCGAACTACAAGCTGAATACCCAACTACTAGCTTGTAATTCAAACATAACGTATGCTGATGTATCTGGGTTGAACTACATGCTGAATACCCAACTACTAGCTTGTAATTCAAATATAACGTACGCTGATGTATTTAGGTTGAACTACAAGCTGAATGCCCAACTACAAGCTTGTAATTCAAATATTGTGTATGCTGGTGTATCTGGGCTGAACTACAAGCTGAATACCCAACTACTAGCTTGTAATTCAAATATAACGTATGCTGGTGTATCTGGTCCGAACTACAAGCTGAATACCCAACTACAAGCTTGTAATTCAAACATAACGTATGCTGATGTATCTGGGTTGAACTACAAGCTGAATACCCAACTACTAGCTTGTAATTCAAATATAACGTATGCTGATGTATTTGGTCCGAACTACAAGCTGAATACCCAACTACAAGCTTGTAATTCAAAATTTGTGTATGCTGGTGTATCTGGGCTGAACTACAAGCTGAATACCCAACTACTAGCTTGTAATTCAAATATAATGTATGCTGAAGTATTTGGTCCGAACTACAAGCTGAATACCCAACTACAAGCTTGTAATTCAAATATAACGTATGCTGATGTATCTGGGTTGAACTACAAGCTGAATACCCAACTACTAGCTTGTAATTGGCGAATTACAAGCTGAACTACGATGTACAATGTACAAGCCAACTTCACATACTTAAAAAAAACTGCTAATGCCAAACAATGTAGATGAGGCAACAGACGGGGTATTAGCTGGGCTGTTTGTTAAAATTGAAAACGAGTTCAGGATCTAAATAAGCTAGATAATAGTAAACTAGCTAAACAGATAAGCTACTGCAATTATCCGTAAAAACAGGGTTAAAGAAGTGGTTATCACAACCCGTCTAGCATATATCTTGTAAGGAATCTTATATTAATGTTATATAGCAAGATTAGGCGTGTCCGAATTCGAAATGTTTACCATGGCAAAAAAAATGTCTTCTTGAAAACAGCCATTTCACCTGAGAAATAATGCAAAATTATTGTCCTTTTTTAACTATTCTGATAGAAGATGTTCTATACTGTAAAGCATATATTGTTTGCATTATATTCAAATAATGTCTCTTTCAAAATTGTTGGTTTTTTAGTAAAATACTTTAGGATACTACATCAGCAACAGTTTACTTACAGATTGAAAAGAAAAAGTCTGTAAAAAAAGTGAATTTTAGGACAAAAACAGATATTCACATTTTATAAAGCTTAGAGCTTTGGCTCAAGTAGTTTTTTAGAAGCGAAAGCTTCTAAAGCTACACACCAGATTTTTTAGTTACAATCACATGACTGCCTCTTATCCATATGTTTGCGTTGAAAAATAGTACCACAGGTTGTATGAGTTTTTATTGAAATTTTGATAAAAGTGCTTTGATATTGCAAATATCTGTTGAGTTTGAAAGCATGAGGTATATTTTTTTTTTTTTTGCAAATCAAACGGTAAAACTAACAATTTATTAATTTTGTATTCATCCGTGCGTGAGATAACGTGAACACAAAAACGTACACGAACAACCAATCACGCTTTTGACTTCATTGATAATACGTTTTTGTTGTTTTGTTGTCAAATCAATCAGAATAACTCAAATTGTTTCCTCTATTTAATTTGCTTAAAATATTTTACATCCTTGCCTCTAGTTTGCATGCTGATGAAATTATCAATGTCAATATATTTATCTGTTTTTCCCGAATCATGACCGAAAAAAGCAACCCTCGCTATATAATAAACTGTCCGTTTTTATAGCGATAATTCACGTGTTAAAGAACGGAATATATTGTGTTTATGCCAATCACAAAAAGTACATAGTCATTATGTAGGTCTAGGACAAATATGAGTAGATTGATATCCAAAATACATCTAGTAAAACAGCACTGAATGTTTTGAACATGATCATGTAGTCAAGAAATTAGTCTCTGTTAACTTCTGTGTTGTCATTATAATTGCATTTTAGGCCGCAATATATATTTGCAGTATTATTTTTTTTATATCCATTCCAGGGTACTTATCTACTGTTTTCACATCTTAATTATTTGCTCACATGATTTTGTTACTTTTTTATGAACAGTTTACTTCCATAAAAATATATTTGATATATGTGTTGCTTTTGACTTAGATATAAGCAATTGTCAAGTATTTCATTTTAATATAGATCACAATGGTATTTCCCCTATTTTTAGCTTATCTGTTTCGAAGAAAATCTCGAGCTATTATGATCGCTAGGTCGTCTTCGTTGTCGTGCAAAAACTTTGAAGTAGCCCGTAACTGAAACACTTAAAGGTGTCACCACAAAACTTGATGTACTTGCTTATAATGAAAAGGTGCAGTTGTAAGACAATGGGCATTATTCTGAAATATATTTTTGGAGTTCAGCCCTTTAGATTTAGATTTTTTGTCAAAATTGGTTATTGAGTGGAATGATTTCAAATCTATCAAAGGTATCAATATGAAACTTGGAATATTTGCTTATTATGACAGGACACAGTTGTAGATCAAGGGACATTACTCTGAAAGCTGTTTTTAGAGTTCTGCCCCATTTCAACTTCATTGTTTTTTTTTTTTTTTTTTTTTTTTGGAATTGGTTATTGATACAGAAAAAATTTGAAAACTATAAAAAATTGTGTACTCATTCTTGGCCTACTTGCTACTGGGGACAACATAATTGCTACTGGGGACAAGGCACATCTGTACCACAAGAGACATTACTAAGTGATCAGTGCTTCTAGAGTTATTCCCCTTTATCACATGGAAAATAATTAAACTTTTGTATAAATACTAATAACTTGAACATTCACAATCAGAAAGTTATTCACTTAAGTGAAGTGCATAACAGCAATTACTGAATAGCACCATAACACTCTTGAAATTAATTTTATTAAGTCTTTGTCCTTTATATACAAGTATTGACACTGCATGTGATGCTCTTATTAGTCTCAAATGACCATAGTGTCTCCCGTCACATCTGTACGTCACAACTCGGAAAATACTTGAGGGATTGAGTTTATACTTATACAATGGTCACACTTTAGTGACAAGAAAGTCTGAACAATGACTCTACCTTGGTTCATTTTTGGATTATGCCATTACTTTTATGTTGAAATTATGCTTTTCTAGAGCATATCTAAAACGCAATTGAATGCATTGATATGATTCTTATCACATGGGTGCAGTGACAAAAAACAATCTTCACACATTTTAACTTCAGCTTCCGACAGTACTCTCTGTGCTCTGATTTTCTATTTTCTTTAAATTTATGGGCAATTCATGACCAAATATTTTACAAATCGTAAAAAATAAGCAAAATACAGAAACTTTACAATCATGTTCGAGGCAATAATAAATTCTTAAAAGTGTTTATATCTCTTAAGTTACTTTCTGTAACAGAAATCTTACAGAAAAGTATTTGCTGTTGCAATGCACTTACGACGTTAAGTTGGGAACAAATGTGCATTTGAAAATAAACTATAGGCTGGATGGCAGTTGGGATTCAAATATGCATTCAGTTTACACTGATGGCTGGAAGTTAGGGCTTCAACCGACCACTATAAAATGCCTTGCAGACCTGCAGTTAAGGATTCAAATACACATTCGAAAATGCAGTCCTAGCCTGCGGTTTGTGATTCAAATGTGGATTGAACTTGAACCTCTGGCCTGTTCTTTGGGTTTTAATTATGCATTCGAAATGCACTTAAGGGTGGCGAATTCAGCCGTCGGCCAGCATGCCTATTTCTTCCTTTTTAGGGAGCTGCAACAGTCGTGAATGAGTGGGTGTATGTCCCGGGTGACTAAACGTTATATGCAAGTTCATATGATTGCTCAAAATAAAAGAATGAAAAAACACGTGTTTGTTTTATACAGAAACAATTCAATGCAACAACTACAATGTACTAGTATTCTGGTAATGACACGTGTTCTTTCCCAGTATAATGATAGTACGATAAGAAATGGTTTGTTTCTTAACTTCTTGCTAAAGTCGCACGAGATAAGAAAAGAGTATATGGCCTGGATTCCATGTGTTTTGGAGATAATGCATCTACAGGGTATTGCTGCAGAGATGCTTATAGATTGTAATACAAGTAAACAAAAATTATGGAGTCAGATTTTAATAAATTTTTGAATTCCTTCAAGATCATATAAAAGTGAATGACAATATCTTTATTATTACTACATGTCAATGCGACATTTTCATCGTCTAAGTTGTATTATTCATTTAAATAAAAGGAAGGCTAGAAATGTATTTTGAGGACGGTTCTGTTATGTAGTGGCGCAATATTGTTCGATCTGACTTTATATGACAATAGGCGTGTTTATTCCCTTGAAAATACACACATGCGTTGTATCTGCGTAAAAATGTTTATCGAGTTTTACAATAGCCGAAAAATACAAAAATACCACAAATATTAAAAAATACTTACTGTTAATACATATATGTTTCATCGAAAATCACAGAAAAACTCTACATTTGCTCCTTGACTGCCCTGTAACATATGAAGTTTGGCTCGAGCAAATTTCCGGCCTTTAAAAACGTCGGCGACTCATCATAGGAAATGCAGAAGTTCAAAGACTTTAATTAAGCTTTTCAAGCTGCCGGTCATTTCGGCGTTATAAACAATGACGTCATAAACACGCTACTAAAATAATTATATTTACTGACTGCTACGTTTATATGTCGAAATATACCCAGTAAAATGTCCATTTATGTCCATTTTTTGGTGTAACATATTAATTTTTATGTGCATATAAAAACTAAGCCAGGCGAATTTATCACAATTTATGTACCATATTTGTTTGATGCGCGTGTCATTTTCGACCGAATATATTATCACATGTGTGACATACTCGATCCAATTTTTCAGTCGTGTAACATAATCGATCCGTGACATATACGGTTCAACAGGCGCCTACTTCATGAACGTTTTTGAGTAAAGTAGAATACAACTAAAGTAATAAGTATTTAAAATCCCACTTAAGTTTGAATACCAACAAACTTCTGGAAGGTAGTTGGGGATTCGGGCAAATTACCAGCTGAGTAACCTGATTATCCAAGATGGGCGAAGACAGTACAGTTATCTTCTGGTGCCAACCTCATGCACGTTTATACATTAACTTTATAATATTTCCTAAGAAATTTGAATTTATATTTACTTAAGAATTATCAATTACCTTCGGAACGGTAGTGGGGGATTTGGGCGAATTACCAACTGAGTAACCTGATTATCCAAGACGGGCGAAGACAGTATTATTATCCTGTGGTACTAACTTCGTAAACGTTTATGCATTAACTTTATAATATAACTGAAGAAATGTGTTTATATATTTTACTTAGGAAATAGATTTTAAGTTTGAGTGATATACCGTCTGATATATCACGGTGTCGAGTTCATATGCGTAGTAATTTAATCACGAAGGCCGTAGGCCTGAGTGATTAAATAATTACGCATATGAACGAGCAATGTTGTTTTTGTTGTGCTTACTACATGGATATGACCGTTTATGCATGCCCTTATCATACAACTGAAGTAATTTATATTTATATCTTACTAAAGATTCAATTACCGACTAGTTGAGCATTTATGTGAATTACCAACAAAGGAACCTTATCAACCCAGAGGAGCGAAGACAGTACTGTTATCTTGTGGTGCTTACTTCATTAAACGTTTCTGTAAAAACTTTGTCGTATAACTGAATTCGTTTGCAAGTTTTTAAAGTCCTACCAAATTTTGAAATACCAACTATCACCTGGAAGGAGTTGGGGGGGTCGGGGGGGGGGGGGGGGGGGGGGGGGGGGGGGGGGGTCGGGGATTACCAACTGAGGAACCTGATCAACCCAAAGGGGCGTAGACAGTTCTGTTATATTGTTGTGCTTACTTCGTGAAGTTTATGGGGAAAACAAACGAACAGTACAACTAATGTGATAGTATTTAAAGCCTGACTACAGTTTGAACTATCAACTACATGGAAGGTGGTTGCGGATTGGGGCGAATTACCAACTCAGTAATGTGGTCAACCAATAGGGGCAAAAATAGTTCTATTATCTTGTGGTACTAACCTCATGAACGTTTATGCATTAACTTTATCATATAATTGTATTTATTGCAATTTATATTTATATTTTACTGAAGTTTGAGTTACCTACTACCTTCTGGAAGATGTTGGGCATTCGTGTGAATAACTGAGGAACCTTATCAGCCCAGAGAAGCGAAGACAGCACTGTTATCTTTTGGTGCTTACTTCATAAAAGTCTCTGTATATAAACATCATATAACTAAAGTAATTTGTATTTATATCCTTCCTTTTGAATTACCAACTACTTCGTTGAAGATAGTAGGGGGTTCGGGCGAATTACCAACTGAGCAACCTGATGAACTAGAGGTACAAAGACAGTTCTGTAATGTTGTTGTGCTTACTTCGCGAACATTTATGAATAAACGTACAGTACAACAAATGTGCATGTTTTTAAAATCTTACTAAATTTTGAATTAACAATTACCTTCTGGAAGGTACTTTGGGATTCGGTCGAATTAGCAACTGAGTAACCTGATCAACCCAGATGGGCGAAAACAGTTCTATTATCTTGTGGTACTAACCTCATGAACGTTTATGCATCAACTGGTTGTAGTTGGGGATTCAGGTGAAGTACCTACCGAGGAGTTTGATCAACTCAGAGGAGCGAAACTATTGTTTTATAGGGCTTATTAAATAAAGGTTTATGTATACATTTTCATTCAACTAAAGAATTTTTTATTTATATCTTACTAAAGTTTGAATTACCAATTACCTTTCGGGAGGTAAATGGATATTCGGGCGAATTACCAGCTGTGTTACCTGATCAACCCAGATGGGCGAAAACAGTGATGTAATGTTGAGATGCTTATTTTGTAAACGTTTATGTTAACGTATTGTATTGTTAAAAAAAATTGCTGTGCTATTTTAAGTTTGAATAACCAACTACCTGGTGGAATGCAGTTGAGAATTCGAATAACCAACTACTAATGCCAACTACCGTCCAACTTTAGATTCATATTAACAAATTTTGAGTGTGAAAATTGAAGTAAATAGTGACTGTTAATAATGAAATCTCACAGTCGGTCCGCCGTAATATTTATAAAGTTGCTTCACAAGGTTCGATGTTACCGACTTAGACCACCAACAGTCCTGAACATTTTTCTGTCGCTCAATAAACATTTTAGTCAAAAGAAGCAAATTACGTATAAATGTTATTTATATTTTCTATCACATGACAAAATGAGCGAGTGAGTAGTAAAGAGGTAACGTCTTGGACTGGTTATCCAGTAGGCAAGAGTTCGATTGTCAGCTCCGCCACTAAGACAACAAAATGTCTCTCGGATGAAACTACAATTATAGAACCTATTTACTCCATCCACTTATTGATGAGGTGATGTTATCAAAGTGAACCTCAACATATATCTGTGAGGCTTAAAATTATCTATAATTATCGTATTCCTGTACTTTTCTAAACAAATAATCAAAATGTTTAAAAAACACCCTGTAGTTTTTGAGAAACTGAATTTTGAAACATTATTTATCATGCTTGACCGCTATATAACAATTGAAATTAAAATGAAAAATATTCAATTAAATTCCAATAGAAATAAACGATTTTATACTACAATGAAAAAGCCGAAACAATAATAAAGAAAGAATTAAAGAAACTACTCGAGTTTTATTGAACCCATGGTCATGCACTTCCGAGAAATGTTCTCCAGCCTTCACAAATTATGTCATTGGGTATTTTTCAGAGTGGAGGCTAGACATTAATCATACACCTATAACATTTTTTCCTAAACTCACTCAATAAATGTTTGTCATGAAATCTCGTGTTAGATCCTTATAAAAATACAATTAATATTGGCCTTTCTTGTTTTATTCTATTCGCAAAATTAGCCAGATAGCATTCGTTTAATTGAACTAATATATGTATTATATAAGTCATAACGTTGATAATAATTAACGTATTTTTTGTCGTATTTAAAGTACAGACAGTATCAAATTTTTCTTTGCAAAGAAATGGCATATCTTATTTTCTAATTTAAACATTAAAAAAAAACAACAAACACGTAAAAACCACGTGTACGTTCGTGATAAAAGCTGGCAATATTTTTTTTTCAATGCGTTATCAGATATATATCACACTATCAACTTATGATTTTCTACTCACGTAAATACAAACATGTGATATATCTTAATGAAAACAGGACAAAAATTAAAAAGTATACAAGCGTTCCCTAATATCAAGATTTTTTTCCGTTTTTTTTTTTGGTTGTTTTTTTTTGTTGTTGTTGTTTTCTTGATTTGTTTTTTTCATCATGTAAAGGTGAATGATATTGAATTAAAGATATTCTATGCCCATCTTTGCATAAAATACTTTTACCAGGAAATTCGTACTGAATTTGTCTAATTGGGCTACTTGAATACACACACATTATGTATAGGAAGCTGCATTCCCTATTACAGGTCATGTATGTTGCTGCTTTCTTAAAAAATACTGCCAGTTTTTTTTAATGACACTATGTATTTATACTGTGTTTACTTAGTGTAAAGTTTAAAAAGCAACATATCTAATCAGTGTGTACTCAAGTATGTTTATTTTATATTTACTTAGAAAAGGTGTAGTAGTTATTTGTATTTGAAACTTAAGCATTATATATCTTTAAGTCAAGGTGTCAGTTAAAAAAAAATCTAGCTACAACAGATAAACGGATTGCGTTTTTATAAAACTTTTTTTTAAATCAGAAACTTTTTTTTTTCATTTTATAGAACATGAGCTAATAAACAAGACATACAGTTTATCATCCGTTTACTGTAGGGTATATCCCTTTAAAATAGATAGATGTAGGGTATATCCCTTTAAAATAGATAGATGTAGGGTATATCCCTTTAAAATAGATAGTTGTAGGGTATATCCCTTTAAAATAGATAGATGTAGGGTATATCCCTTTAAAATAGATAGTTTGTAATTTTCGGATCAGACTTCAATTTCTTGAAATCTTTTTAAAACTCTGTCCTTAATGACGTTTGATAATCTCGACACGAGAGTGGAGGGTGTCCTAATGAGATCGTAACATTTTGTCAAGTTTTTCCTGTGATAATAATGAACATTTCGAGCTTTGACTTTTTCGCCCTTGCGTTGTTTCATCCACTCTCCCCTACAGCTTCGAAAATGATGCATCGCCGCCTCCTCGGGTTTTATGCCGGTTCTGTAATGAAAATTCCAGTTATTTATATAGATGTTTGAAATTTTAAATCATTAAACGTATTTATCTCGAATCGACCTGGAAAACAATTTTTGCAGCGGTCGTTATATATCTTGCTCGATTACTGCTTCCTAGATTCAAAATGGCACTCGGAGGGAAAGTGTGAAATACAAAAAAGTCACCAGAAAATATCATCCCTGGTTGGTTTCGAACAAGCGACTTGCGGATCTGGAGTCCGGAACCCAACTGTTCGGCTACTGCTCCTAACAAAACCCTACAACAAGTTGAAAATATGGTACATAATTATTTTCCTCTAGTTTTAAGTGAGTGTAAATAGGTCATTTGGTCCTGTTTATTGGACTGATACCATTACCTATCAGTGTCATAGTCTATAATTAGTTACAACCCCTAAAGTAGTGATTCCCACGTTATTCCTTTTCAGATGGACTGGCTACAAACGAACTCTGTAACTATTGAGAACATTAGACATTATGTTTTGATATTGCCAATGTAAGAACATTAAGGAAATAATTCATGCGCATGAAATGAAGCAGCAAAATTGATTTGTCGTTAGATTTTGTTAAATGGTCTCGGTTCTGCCAGCTGTAATGGCTATAAATAAAAGTATTTTAAAACATATGTTACCGTCGGAAGCCTTTTATCATTCTAAACGCATGTGTAGAAACTGTTCCTTGCAAAACCCGTGACGGCATGTGAATTGCCTTCACTCTGTCAAACATTGGTTGTGTACAATTGTTGTACCGGCCTATATAAAGAGGATGGCTATTATCCGAGGCTCCCCACGTGTCAGCGTGTACTTGAACGGTAAAGGTGAAGGCAGCAAATTTTGTTCGTCTGAATTTTTTGTCCTGAAACCCCACAATGAATATGAGTAACTGAATTCAAAAGCATCTAGTTGGTTAATATAGCTTTGATAATGGCGCTTTTTCTAAACGCCTAAGAAATTTCGACAGGCTTTACCATCACATGGCTGCAGACACCGTACAAATTATATATATAAATAATAATAAATATATAAATAATAAATATATATATATATAATGATTATTTTCTTCAAACTGTCATCCGGTTAATGGCTGCATAAATGAAATGCTGATAACGATAAATGGTAGCCAGTGAGGTCATCATGTCACATTGGAAATTTGATCCATATACCTTTAGATTTGTGTAGAGCATGCAGATGAATATATATGCGCCATTTACTTACCAGTAAAGTTCGCCACGCGTTTTCAAAGTTGTCTGTGGAAGGTATTACAAATTCATCTGTATCAATGACGGCAACATAGTCGTAGTGACGTAATCGTTCCTGGCAGTCGTACAACACAACCTGTTCGTCATGAAAGGCTTGCGTAAATTTCTCCCCGACGTCGCGTTTCACAGATTCTGGGGAGGAATAAGACACGTACCTATAAAATTGCTTTTAATTGTGAAGGATCTTTATTTACGACAAGCGTAAATAATGTATCAAGACGTTTCAAAAAGGCTTGCTGAATAATTTGGACTCGAAAAATGATCGCGTTACAATGCCTTTGTTCAGGGGAACGCTGACAAATAACTGTTTAAAAACAATAAAAGGAGCTTCTGTTCAAATAGTTTTGCTCTTTCAGATTAATACCTCACGAACCAATGTTTGAAGACTAGATCGAATTTGTTTATATAAAGCAACAATTCTTATTGACGCCGCAAGTTCTTTGTCACTTAATTTTGAAATACTAAGTATTCATAAAAATTAATTAAGTACCGCAGTCTCGCTGTTTTAGACAATTTCCCAAGGAGGATCTATGCTATACTGCCTCTAAGCACGAAGGTCACGGGTTCGAATACCTCCCGCGGTCTTCGATCTTAACTTCCATTTTCCTCCTTTTGGTGCTAGCTGTTTTACGAACAAAAGGAAACACTCAACGGTCATTCAATGAAGTTAAACTACTTACGTTTTCCATACAATTGTGACTGATATGTATATACCAAATATAAATCTGCGTAAACTAAACCGAATAAACTTTCTCTTATGGTTACTTAGCAACAAACCTTTCTCAGGAAAGTCAAAATCATACACTTCCGCTATGCCCTGGTTCTCGTAGAACTTAAGCACCTTTTTGGCGTCTGTGTTGAGATTGTGCCTATACATGATGACTTTGTCAACACCAAACAATCTATGCACCTCAAACCATTCTATCAACCTACGCGCATCCAACGAACCGTACACTATTTTTGCACAAACTCCGATTTTCGAAACCTTATTACTGTCTTTAAAACTTTTTTGTAGTGAAGTTGGTCGTATGTAAAACTTTTCATCCTTCGGACAAGTTGTGTTTTGTAAAGCTATACTGACCATTTTGATATTTGAGATGTCTCCTAGAACTGGACATTTGTATTGCTTAGCCGGTAATTTTGCTATCCCGACACGAAGCCAATCAATTTTCTCGTATAAGTGTTCTGAAATAATTTCACCGGCTTGAAGCATGTAGCAGCAAGTAAACTTTGACTTGGAAAGATTCTTAAATTCCCAGCCGATAATTAAGACAATTGGCTTGGATGGCTTAATTCCGTTTCTCCGTTTTTGTTTAGTTTGGATTCCATTATGAATGATAAATGCAGAGAACATGTATACTTGTGCTTCCTTTATCTTCACATATATTTTCTCTTCTATGAGTTCTTCAGTTATATTAGAGTCCTGTCTTGGACTGTACTGCAGCTGTCCAAACATCTGGACTCTCTGAAAGGGTATTTTTAAGACATATAAATCAAACTAGTCTGAATGTCGAGTCGCAGTTTTACTGCCATAAACAAACAAACATGTTCTTAGGAAACAAACTGGCAAAATGGCGATCCAATACAAAAATAAAATAGTGCGAGAAAAACATCTATACCATTATATACTTACTGCTAACTGATCGATATTAGTTGTAAACGGGGCCCCTGTTATAGCAAAAACCATGGTCTAAGGGAAGTAACTGCTGTAAATGTTAAGGTTATATACCTGGAAGAGTCATTCCCCGTAGTTTTTCTTTGGAATACCCCGACCAGCGCAAAGCCTCCGTTATAGCGAAGACCACGGTCAACATTTTCTCGAAACAGACGGACGACATCGTTGAAAACATGAGATGTGAGTGTGAACGATCTAAAATTATATATATGTAGTATGGAACAGAATTACTGCATTCATTCCATCTTGCTTGATGACATTGCTACTTACATTAGGCTTGATTCCATCTTGCTTTATGACATTGGAACTTGCATTATGCTTGATTTCATCTACAAAAAATAGCTCTGAGCTATTATAAAAATCTGTTTAAATAAAAGTGCCGTAAATTGCGTAGGCGTGCAAAAGAGAGATCATTGACGTATGGTCACCGCAATTTCTTTACGGAATGTTCCGACAAAAGGCGGAAATTTTCCGTCGATCGTGATAGTAGAGTTCTCGACCCTAACAGTTAACAGTGCAACATTAATCGAAAACTATATACGAAAATTAGCCAGACAATGATTAATATGCAATGTCAGTTGCTCAAATAATAAAAAACGCATGTATTAACACAGCATCGGACACCAAGCTTCATAAAGCATAAACACTGGATAATAGAAATGAGCGAAGCTTTAAGAAATCAAACTAAGTTTGTGATGAATCATTAATTAAAATTCAAACAAAAACCATTACGCACATTTTGGTGTACAAGAGGAAGTATGAAATAAAATATAGTTGACTTTAAATGACAAACATGCAAAAAAGCACTTATCCTTAAATAGTTTGAATAGAGCATGAAGAAAGTTGGATGATACATTAAGCTGTGTGAAATCGCATTTTGATTATTCCAACACAGTAAAAAAGACGATGAAATGGTACAAAGCAATATTGAAAAAAGCGTTATGCAAGTTCAAAGCTAACAATAAGCATAATGCAAGTTCCAATGTTATCAAGCAAGATGGAATAAACGCAGTAATTGTTCCATTGTAAAATAAAGCGTTGAAGGAATTTTACATGGCAAATATGACAATTTATCTTACTTTAGGAGTTTTTATGCTGAGCCATTAAAATGTGAAAAAATAAAAAAACAATTAAACTGTTTTCTTTGTTGAATCTATTCTGTTTCCCAGTTTATCACTTTCTCTTGTACATACATGAGCGTAACCCATTTTTATAAGACCATCTACATGTACGATGTAAAAAGGGAAAATCACTCGTCTATTGTTTTAAACTCAGCCGCTTGGAAGACAAACTAAAGGACAAACTAAAGACAACGACTTTTTCAGGTTTATAACCTGAACGTTTACAGCAGTTCCGTACCTTAGACCGTGGTTTTCGCTCTTACCGAGGCTTTGTCCCAGTCGGGTTATTCCGAAGAAAAACTAAGGAGGAATCACTCTTGCAGGTATATAACCATACTGTTTACAGCAGTTACTTCCCGTAGACCGTGACTTCTGCTATAACCGGGGTTTTGACCAAACCGCCCCCCCCCCTTTCCCTCCCCCCCCACCCCCCGCGTTTACCACAACAATGAATAATTTTTTATTTTGTTCTGTTCCATTCTGTTCTGTTTTGAGAAAAGTAATGAATTACTCAAAAATATGTACATACGTAGATGTCTCTGCGCGATTTGCCAGAGAAAGGATGTTTTTCATACTTACTCCCATACATAGAAAGTCGCAGTTTGCACACAATAAAGAAATACACCCTATTTTTTCAAAATCCTATTAATCTAAATGATACTCACGAAGTCAGTATGTCAGAAAAAAGATACAAGTGTAAAAAAATGAAACTTTTTAGTGTCTATATGCCTCCAAGGAAACATTTTTAATATATGTTTTTTAACATTATTTTTTAATGAACCAATAAATATGTATACAAATATATCATCGCTTAACTTCAGGATATGTCTTTTAATTCAAAAATATACATGTTAATAGAATCGTGTAAATTTTGTTTACTTACAATTCATTTAGTCAGTGATTAAGAGAACAACGCAGAGTTTTAAAGAAAACGTAAAGTACTAATCTACTGTCTAAGAAGTCATAGGGACATTCCCGATGACAAATTATCTCCCTTTCTCAGATAACACCAAAGGTAGACCAAACTGCAAATTGGCCCTTTCAGTTGGAATCCTCTAACTTTATTCTTGTTTCTCTTTGTGATAGTCTTGACTTTTAGTTGTGAAAGTTGTCACTTATACATTAAATATATATTATTATATATTAATTATTGGTGACTATACTTTTCCCTCTTCTCTAGGTTTTTCGGTTGTTGACTATCTTTTGTAACACATTGATGATTTTGATTGTATTTCTGACTTTTATATAAACGCCTAAATGAGTTTTCTGATCATAGCGGAATTCACTTCAGCATCCCAATTACAAAAAACAATTTCACCCACATAAAAAAACATTGAAGAGAAATTCCTAAAATTTGACGAAACTAAGGTATTACAGTTTTATGAATGTATGGCGTCAAAGAGAGAAGACTTATTCAATCTTACCAAAAAAAATAAATTAATGATTATAACGAAAATATAAACACAATTTCTTAATCTTTTATAGACATTCTCAGTGAATGTTCTCATACTGCGTTTGGTAAAACAAAACTTTCGAGCAATATCTCAATCAGTAAAAATTTGAATAAAAAGCAATGGTTTTATGCCGAATGCTACGCAGCCAGGGCCCGATTTAAAAAAAATCTAGAAATGCCTTTGTTATGCAATTATGCACAGAGTTTGTTAATGCAAAGAATAGTTATGATAAAATAAAACATGAACAAAAGAAAATGTATATTTTTCACGAACGGAATAACTTAGATGAGTAAAACACAACCCCGTAAATTTTGGAACAAAATAAGACAACAATATGCAAGAAATACTAAAAAAGCTGAAACATTAACAACTGACGATCTATACGAGCATTTCAAAACATTGTATAGTACAGACAATGTAAATGAAATCGAAACCTTTGACCAAAATATTATAGATGAGGATCTAAAAGAAACCAGCATTACAGAAGTAGAAAAGGCATTTTTTTCGCAAAACAAGAATAAAAGCAGTGGCGTAGACACACTAATATCCGAAATTTATAAATGTTTATATCATGAAACCTCGCAATTTTTTTTGAAGCTTTTTAACAGAATATTTGTCAAAGAACTAATAGGAAGTTGGCAGTAGCAGTAAGCAGTAGCAGTTGGCAGTAGAATTTAAATCAAACGTGAAGTTGGCAGTAGCAGTACGAGCAGTAGCAGTAAATTAGAACGTAAAGTTGGCAGTAGCAGTACCAGCAGTAGAAGTAAACAAAAACGTGAAGTTGGCAGTAGCAGTACGAGCAGTAGCAGTAAATTAAAACGTGAAGTTGGCAGTAGCAGTACCAGCAGTAGCAGTAAACAAAAACGTGAAGTTGGCAGTAGCAGTACCAGCAGTAGCAGTAAAGTAAAACGTGAGGTTGGCAGTAGCAGTACCAGCAGTAGCAGTAAACAAAAACGTGAAGTTGGCAGTAGCAGTACCAGCAGTAGCAGTAAAGTAAAACGTGAGGTTGGCAGTAGCAGTACGAGCAGTAGCAGTAAACAAAAACGTGAAGTTGGCAGTAGCAGTACGAGCAGTAGCAGTAAACAAAAACGTGAAGTTGGCAGTAGCAGTACGAGCAGTAGCAGTAAACAAAAACGTGAAGTTGGCAGTAGCAGTACGAGCAGTAGCAGTAAACTAAAACGTAAAGTTGGCAGTAGCAGTACCAGCAGTAGCAATAGTAATGTAAAACGTGAAGTTGGCAGTAGCAGTACGAGCATTAGCAGTAAACAAAAACGTGAAGTTAGCAGTAGCAGTACGAGCAGTAGCAGTAAACAAAAACGTGAAGTTGGCAGTAGCAGTACCAGCAGTAGCAGTAAACAAAACGTGAAGTTGGCAGTAGCAGTAACAGAAGTAGCAGTAGGAAACTATGAAAGTCTGCGAGAATGTCAGAAACAGTCTCAGACCGGTGCAATCGAACCGGGATGGTAGCTAGACTTTCTAGATTGGCACCAACTTCCTGAAAGTTTGCATTAATGTCAGAAACAGTCGCAGACCGATAAAATCGACATGGGAAGGTCCCTAGACATTAAAAATGATATTTTCCCGATTGGCACCAAAATTCCTGAAAGTCTGCGAGTGTGTCAGAAACAGTCGCAGACCGGTAAAATCAACACGGGAGGGTCCCTAGATATTAAAAATGACATTTTCCCGATTGGCACCAAAATTCCTGAAAGTCTGCGAGGGTGTCAGAAACAGTCGAAGATCGATAAAATCAACTTGGGGGGGTCCCTAGACATTAAAAATGACATTTTCCCAAGTGGCACCAAAATTCCTGAAAGTCTGCGAGTGTGTCAGAAACAGTCGCAGACCGGTAAAATCGACTTGGGAGGAGATTTGTGAAGTTAGCGGCCTAGCGGCCTAGCGGCCTGGCGGCGTGAAGTTAGCGGCCTGGCGGCGTGAAGTTAGCGGCCTGGCGGCCTAGCGGCCTGGCGGCGTGAAGTTAGCGGCCTGGCGGCGTGAAGTTAGCGGCCTAGCGGCGTGAAGATGGCTGCCTTTATCACAATTTAGGTTGATCTTGAAAACGGAATCGAAATCTGTTTTTACAGCATATAATGTAAATTGCAGGGGTGTATAAGAAAGTTATTGACATGATTTAGCTTTTATTTTTTAAAATAAATTATTTAACAAAGTTCTAGCTTATCTGCAAAGACGACTCGGAATCTCTTTGTACATTTACTCCCATGCTCTCTTTGTAAATTACATTTCAGTTGATGATTAAGTAAAATATCAACAAGAACTAGCTTTGATTTTTTTAACTTTTCAAAGCCTGGCGGCCTGGCGGCCTAAACTTAAAATTTATCATAATTTATGTTTATCTTGAAAACGTCTTGAAATCGATTTTTTCAGCATGTAATGTACATTTCAGTTGATGATTAAGTAAAATATCAACAAGAACTAGCTTTGATTTTTTTTAAATTTTCGAAGTCTGGCGGCCTGGCGGCCTAGCGGCCTAGCAGCCTAAACTTAATATTTATCATAATTTATGTTTATCTTAAAAACGTCTTGAAATCGATTTTTTCAGCATGTAATGTACATTTCAGTTGATGATTAAGTAAAATATCAACAAGAACTAGCTTTGATTTTTTTAACTTTTCAAAGCCTGGCGGCC
The DNA here is from genome assembly GCA_012932295.1 of Cyclina sinensis. NCBI lineage: Eukaryota > Metazoa > Mollusca > Bivalvia > Venerida > Veneridae > Cyclina > Cyclina sinensis. The sequence continues at coordinate 27,189,864 of JAAONU010000002.1, read as the reverse complement.
TGGCGGCCTAAACTTAAAATTTATCATAATTTATGTTTATCTTGAAAACGTCTTGAAATCGATTTTTTCAGCATGTAATGTACATTTCAGGGCTGAATAAGCAAAATATCAACAAGAACTAGCTTTGATTTTTTTTAAATTTTCGAAGTCTGCGGCCTGGCGGCCTAGCGGCCTAGCAGCCTAAACTTAATATTTATCATAATTTATGTTTATCTTAAAAACGTCTTGAAATCGATTTTTTCAGCATGAAATGTACATTTCAGGGGTGAATTAGCAAAATATTGATATTTTTGTTGATATTTTACGTTATATTTTAAGATAAACATAAATTATGATAAATTTTAAGTTTAGGCCGCCAGGCCGCTAGGCCGCCAGGCTTTGAAAAGTTAAAAAAAAATCAAAGCTAGTTCTTGTTGATATTTTACTTAATCATCAACTGAAATGTAATTTACAAAGAGTACATGGGAGTAAATGTACAAAGAGATTCCGAGTCGTCTTTGCAGATAAGCTAGAACTTTGTTAAATAATTTATTTAAAAAAATAAAAGCTAAATCATGTCGATAACTTTCTTATACACCCCTGCAATTTACATTATATGCTGTAAAAATAGATTTCAATCCGTTTTTAAGATCAACCTAAATTGTGATAAAGGCAGCCATCTTCACGCCGCTAGGCCGCTAACTTCACGCCGCCAGGCCGCTAGGCCGCCAGGCCGCTAACTTCACGCCGCCAGGCCGCTAACTTCACGCCGCCAGGCCGCTAGGCCGCCAGGCCGCTAACTTCACGCCGCCAGGCCGCTAGGCCGCTAGGCCGCTAACTTCACAAATCTCTTGGGAGGGTCCCTAGACATTAAAAATGACATTTTTCGGATTGGCACTAAAATTCATGAAAATTTGCAAGAGTGTCAGAAACAGTCGCAGAACTACGCAATAGACTCGGGAGGGTCTGTTGGTGTTTAAACATGTTTTATTTTCATTGAAACTTTCAAGACTTTTAAGACTTTCCTATTGCTACTGCTGTTACTGCTACTGCCTGCTTCACGTTTTATTTACTGCTACTGCTGTTACTGCTACTGCCAACTTCAGGTTTTGTTTACTGCTACTGCTCGTACTGCTACTGCCAACTTCACGTTTTGTTTACTGCTACTGCTGTTACTGCTACTGCCAACTTCACGTATTGTTTTTCTGCTACTGCTGTTACTGCTACTGCCAACTTCACGTTTTGTTTACTGCTACTGCTCGTACTGCTACTGCCAAATTCACGTTTTGTTTACTGCTACTGCTGTTACTGCTACTGCCAACTTCACGTTTTAGTTTACTGCTACTGCTGTTACTGCTACTGCCAACTTCACGTTTTAGTTTACTGCTACTGCTAGTACTGCTACTGCCAACTTCACGTTTTTTTACTGCTGCATACTGCTACTGCTCACTTCCTATACATTGTCAAAGAGGAATACCCAGAAGCGTGGGGCTCAGGCATTATAATTCCTATATATAAAGGGGGCGACGTGGAAAGTGCAAAATATTATAGAGGTTTTACCCTAATAAATATAATAGCAAAAATTTACTCGCAAGTATTACTTAACAGACTCACAGCATGGTCAATAAAACATAAAAAAATTATAGATAACCAATACGGATTTCAAAAGGGAAATTCAACGATAGATTGTATCTTTATTTTACATTCAGTTATAGCAAAAAACATTATCTACCAAGAAGAAACTGTATGTGGCATATGTGGACTTCAAAAATGTTTCGACAAATTAGCGCGATCTCACATTTTCTACAAACATTCAAGAAAACGTTAGTTCAAAATTTGTAAATGCAATTCAAAGTATTTATAGCTCTGTAAAAGCGGCCGTAAATTAAAACAAACAGTTATCGCCAAGTTTCACTTTAATATTGAGGCCAAACAAGGCGACACCAGCTCAAGTCTGCTATTTTTATTTTTCGTCAATGATCTTATTTACAACATAAACAGAAATATTGAAGGTCTTTTTAGTCTAGATGATTTACAGTTGTACATGCTTTTGTTTGCGGACGACACCGCATTATTTGCATATACTCCAGTGACGCTATAGTCAATGCTAAATGATTTACAAATGTATTGTCAAACCTGGAGCTTAAAAGTAAATACAGCTAAAACTAATATAATGATAGGTGAACAAGGTAGGCATACAAATAATATCTTAACATTTAATGATCAACCATTAGAAACTGTTCAATCTTTTAAATACTAAGATCTATTTAAAAATGGTCATTGGTATCTAAAACAAAATCATCTGGGACAACACTCCCTATTTGCATTACATAATTTATTCACAGTATATAATCAATTAGATCTAAAGATAAAAGATAAATGTAAATTATTCGACACAGTGGTAACACCCATCTTACATTACGAAGCAGAGGTCTTTGGTTTCAGAGAAGGTAAAAGTATTGAAAAAGTACACTGTAAATTTCTCAGAAAATCAACCAATTTAGATGCCCTATATGGTGAGCTAGGTCGTTATCCATTGGCAATCCATCGCAAAATAATAATGATCAAATATTGGTTTAAAATATTAATGTTAGACAATAATTGTATACTGAAAAATATACAATTTGCTCAAAGAAGATGCAGATAATGGTCTGTCATACAATAAAAAATGGACTTTCCAAATAAAAACTATGCTAATTCAAATAGGTATGTCAAATGTCTGGCTACAGCAAAATGCTCAAACCATTAATAAACAAATAATAAAACTAAGAATATTAGATATATATAAACAAAGCTGGTACACAAATATTAATAATTCTGGTAGACTTGCATCCTACAGAGTCCACAAACACACATTTGAATTAGAAAAATGCTTAAATGTCATAAACAAAGATAAACTCAGAACTGCATTAACTAAATTTAGAGTGTCATCTCATATCTAAGAAATAGAAAAGGGTCGACACGAGAATACACACAGAGAAAATAGGAAATGTCGAAATTGTCCCTTAAATGTAATAGAAACAGAATATCAGTTTTTATTAGTTTGCCCAAAAATATTATAACTTAAGAAGGAAATTTTTAAAGCCATATTTTTGTAGCCTACATTACAAAAGTATGAAACGCTAATGCCGAGTACAAATGTTAAGACTCTAAATAACTTGGCAAGTTACTTATATTATGCTTTCAATGAAAATCGTAACTGCCGAGATCATCGCCCCTAGTTCCTTGTTGTTCCTTGTTGTGTCTCGATATATTTACAATGCGTTAAATACACGCGTGCCTATGTAAGGCTTAAGTATGTAGTATAGAGGAAATAGACTAAATCGATTTTTCTGTTCTAATTATTAAATAGTCGCGTACCGTCCAGTTTTCAAAATTACTACATACGTAATGTATGTGTCGGAGGAATCTCGATTCTCAAAAAGTACATCCTTTTAAATAATGTGCTCATTGCAAATTAACAATTGCCAATTCAAACATCGTAGATTATGATCCATAAAACCTTTTAATTTAACATACAGAGCCACATGGAATTGAACGCTTTGATTTTCAGAAAACTTCTCAGCTAAATGTTTAGAAACTACTGACATGTGTTATGCTTTAGATATATTGTTTGTATTACTTTACATATATTGTTTGTATTACTTTACATATATTGTTTGTATTACTTTACATATATTGTTTGTATTACTTTACATATATTGTTTGTATTACTAGTAGACTATAAGTTGTATGTTTACAATTTTATGTCGAATAAAATATATGTTACATTTTATGTTAAATAAAAACGTTAGGATTATCAAAAAAACAAACGTAATGGTGTTAACAAAACATATTTCTAAATTAAATATGTAATCTGACTTACACTGTTGCAAATAATTAGGCTTAATTATCACCATACTAAAAAAAGAAAATAGCGATGAAAGCAGAGGAATTCAAATGGAAGGACCAATGTATTATCAGAGAGTATTCAGGGTAGATAATCCGCTTATATCCCCCAATGGTCATGTCACAATAAATTACCGTATTACTAATGGTAAAAAAAATGACATATATGTCAGAAATTATGGTAATGATATGTCACAATGCGACAATGCGACAATTTCGGAAAATGCAATTAACACAATGACGTCATCCATATTTGCTATGTTTACACAAGGATAAGATTTTGTTTTACATTTAGGAAGCTAGCTATTTTCAAAACTGGTAATCTCTTTACAGCTTGGAATGCCACAATGCGCCAAAAAGTGATACCTTACTTTAACAGTAGTAAACAGTCAGGATCAGTGTTGACCAAACACGAAAAACGGATGTTGTACTAAATATTCCAACTTACATGTCTAGAATTTAAGACGACAAGATTTGTTGTAATCTTTAGCACGTCTTTGACAATTAGGGATAATGCTATGATGACGAAGATAGTGTAAACCTTGGCAGCAATGCGCCGACATAACTGGATCATCTGAAGAAAGAAAAGAGCAAACGATTTAGTTTTCTACACTTTTACTTTTCTTCCTTTTTCGGCGTGGACGGTTGGCAATTCTATGCGTCATAAGTAGGTAGATGGCAAAGACCTTACAACTGACGAATGTTGGTAAGAAAATACCCCAACCAATTCAGTGATTTACATGTACTTCATTAGAGAAACAAGGAAAGAAAAATTACAAACGATTTTAGACAATTCAATATGGCTGAAAGTTATACAGTTTTACTTTAGTACACACTGATTCTTCTAGTCAATTTATGTCTTGTCTCCATTATTTGTATTGTGAACCTTTGTTTGTATTATTTTTTTGAAAACGGATATTCATTCGCCTATCATAGATAATAAGACCCCACTTGTTGAAACTGATCAATAATTGACTATCTGCTGCAATTCAAGGGTCAAAATTTGTATTGTCAAAACATATTCCAAATAATTGATCTCCAATGTTATTCGCCCTCACTTATGACTCAAGCGAGGAAGCATCCAGACGCTTGCGAACAGATTAATAAACTGGTTAGATACCCAGGAACAATTGTAAAGTAGTTTGACCACCTGGGCAAGAAAAAAGAGGTTAAAATTGCCGTTAAATCCCAATGAAAAGGTATATAGGTTTAGAAGCTAAGATACGGAGCCCCTAAAGTGACATGATACACTCTTATTTTTTGTTGTTGTCACATCGTTTAAACGAAATAAAACGACAACTTATTTCGTTTAAACGAATTATTTATTTTGTTTAAACGACAATTTATTTCGTTGAATTTTTTATTTCTCAATTTACCGTGACAGTATGTGAGATCCTTGGTGTATGATTTTAGCTCTGATACAAACATGTAGGTTTATAGTATAATCGTAAACAAAAACTTAAAACAGTGTTTAAATTCTAAATACAAAAACGATATATATCCGCCTGACTGACTGACTGAATGACTGGCTGAATGAATGAATGAATGAATGAATGAATGAATTAATTAATTAATTAATACCATTTCTGCATTTTTTTCTTTTATTAGAATGATTCTCTATCAGATCTTTTTGCTACCATACGATCTCATTTTTATCATAGTAATAAAAAAAACTATTTCACCACATATCAAACTACCACAGTCTGACTTATACACTTCAGATTTTTCACTCCATCGACTTGCTGAAACTTCCATGGGTCGAGTCATTTTTGTCTGAGTACAATATTCTTGTGTTTTCTTTCGTAAGTTTTTAAATTCTAACAGCTCTTGATTAAAGCCTTCTCCATGCTGGCGAATTTGTTTCTTAAACTGTATATAAATATTAGAGTGAAGTTGGCTAAGAGATCGGCAATCGACGTTCGACATGCAATGTACAGCTATGCATTCAACATCCGGCTATGCATTAGCAAATATGCTAATACACAGCTACGCAATCTACGTTCAGCTCTGCATTCAACGAATGTAGAGCTGTGCAATCGACATTCAGCTCTACATTCAAAATACAATATTCCTGAATGTAGAGCTATGCATTCGATGTTCAGCTCTGCATTCACCAAATGCAGAGCTATGCAATCGAAAATCAGCTCTACATTCGAAATATAATATATCTGAATGTAGAGCTATGCATTCGACGTTCAGCTCTGCATTCAATGAATGTACAGCTGTGCAATCGAAATTCAGCTCTGCATTCAACGAATGTAGAGCTGTGCAATCAAAATTCAGCTCTGCATTCAACGAATGTAGAGCTGTGCAATCGAAATTCAGCTCGACATTCGAAATACAATATCCCGAATGCATAGCTATGCATTTGTCATTCAGCTCTGCATTCACCGAATGCAGAGCTGTGCAATCGATATTCAGCTCTCAATTCGAAATACAATATTCCTGAATGTAGAGCTATGCATTCGACGTTCAGCTCTGCATTCAACGAATGTTGAGCTGTGCAATCGATATTCAGCTCTACATTCAAAATAAATTATTGCTGAATGTAGAGCTATGCATTCGGCGTTCAGCTCGACATTCGAAATAAATTATTCCTGAATGTAGAGCTATGCATTCGACGTTCAGCTCTGTATTCACCGAATGTAGAGCAGTGCAATCGATATTCAACTCTACATTCGAAATACAATATTCTCGAATGTAGAGCTATGCATTCGACGTTCAGCTCTGCATTCAATGAATGTACAGCTGTGCAATCGAAATTCAGCTCTGCATTCGAAATACAATATTCCGAATGCATAGCTATGCATTCGACATTCAGCTTTGCATTCACCAAATGCAGAGCTGTGTAATCGACATTCAGGTCTACATTCGAAATACACTATTCCTGAATGTAGTGCTATGCATTCGACATTCAGCTCTGCATTCACCGATTGCAGAGCTGTGCAGTCGACATTCAGCTCTGCATTCAAAATACAATATTCTTGAATGTAGAGCTATGGATTCGACGTTCAGGTCTGCATTCACCGAATATAGAGCGGTGCAATCGATGTTAGCAGTAGCCGCAATAGAAATTTACTCAAACATGAAGTTGGCAGTAGCAGTACCAGCAGTAGCAAAAGGAAAAACGGGAAATTGGCAGTAGCAGTTAGAACAGTAGGAAACTCTAAAAGTCTGCAAGAATGTCTGAAACAGTCGAAGACCGGTAAAATCGACCTTTGAGGGTCCCTAAACACAAAAATGTTTTTTCCTAGATTGGCAACAAAACTCCTGAAAGTCTGCGAGAGTGTCAGTCACAGTCACAGACCGGTTAAATCGACCCTGGAGAGTCCCTAGAGATCAAAAATGGCATTTTCTTGATTGGCACCAAAATTCCTGAAAGTCTGTGAGGGTGTCAGAAACAGTCGCAGACCGGTGAAATCGACCCTGGAGAGACCCTACACTTAAAGAATGGCATTTTCTTGATCGGCACCAAAATTCCTGAAAGTCTGCAAGAGTGTCAAAAACAGTCGCAAACCGATTAAATCGACTTTGGAGAGTCACTAGACATCAACAATGGCATTTTCTTGATTGGCACCAAAATTCCTGAAAGTCTCCGATGGTTTCAGAAACAGTCGCAGACCGGTTAAATCGACCCTGGAGAGTGCCTAGAAATAAAAAATAGCATTTTCTTGATTGGCACAAAAAATCCTGAAAGTCTGCCAGTGTGTCAGAAATAGTCGCATACCAATTTAATTGACACTGGAGAGTCACTAGACATAAAAAAATGTCATTTCCTTGATTGGCACCAAAATTCCTGATAGTCTGCGAGGATGTCAGAAACAGTCGCAGACCGGTTAAATCCACCATGGAGAGTCCATAGACATTAAAAATGACATTTTTTTTTATTGGCACCAAAATTCCTGAAAGTCTGCGAGAGTGTCGAAAACAGTCGCAGACCGATTAAATCGACCCTGGAGTGTCTCTAGACACCAAAAATGCCATTTTGCATTTTTTTGATTGGCACCAAAATTCCTGAAAGTCTGCGAGTGTGTCAGAAACAGTCGCAGACCAATTTAATCGACCCTGGAGAGTCACTAGACATCAAAAATGTCATTTTCTTGATTGGCACCAAAATTCCTGAAACTCTGCGAGAGTATCAGAAACAGTCGCAGACCGGTTAAATCGACCCTGGAGAGTCAAAAGACATCAAAAATGGGATTTGTTTGATTGGCACCAAAATTCCTGAAAGTCTGCGAGGGTGTCGGAAACAGTCGCAGACCGGTCAAATCCACCCTGGAGAGTCACTAGACGTCTAAAGTGGCATTTTTTTATTGGCACCAAAATTCCTGAAAGTCTGCGAGAGTGTCAGAAACAGTCGCAGACCGATTAAATCGACCCTGGAGTGTCCATAGACATCAAAAATGCCATTTTCTTGATTGGCACCAAAATTCCTGAAAGTCTGTGAGGGTGTCAGAAACATTCGCAGACCGGTTAAATCGACTCTGGAGAGACCCTAGACATAAAAAATGGCTATTTTTTTATTGGCACTAAAATTCCTGAAAGTCTGCGAGTGTGTCAGAAACAGTCGCAGACCAATTTAATCGACCTTAGAGAGTCACTAGACATAAAAAGTGTCATTTTCTTGATTGACACCAACATTCCTGAAACTCCGCGAGAGTGTTAAAAACAGTCGCAGACCTTTTAAATCGAACCTGGTGGTCTCAAGACATTTTACATGACAATTTCAAGATTGGCACCAAAATTCCTGAAAGTCTGCAGGAGTGTCAGAAACATAGGCAGCCCTATGCAATAGACTCGGTTGCGTCTCAAGATGTTAAAATATGTCTTAATTTGATTTAGACTTTCCAGACTTTTCTGACTTCCCTAGTGCTACTGCTCTTACTGCTACTGCTAATTCTATATTGTATTTTAAATGTTGACCTAATATCAGTTGCACAGGTCAACATTCGTTGATCGTCGAATGCATAGCTCTACATTCAGGAACATGAACATTGTATCTTGAATGTAAAGTTCAATGCCGATTGCACAGCTCTACATTCGTTGAATGCAGAACTGAACGTCGATTGCATAGCTCTACATTCAGGAATGATTTATTTTGAATGTAGAGCTGAATATCGATTGCACAGCTGTACATTCGTTGAATGTAGAGCTGAACGTCGAATGCATAGCTGTACATTCAGAAATATTGTATTTCGAATGCAGAGCTGAATGTTGAATGCATAGCTGTACATTCAGGATTATTGTATCTTGAATGTAGAGTTGAATGTCGATTGCACAGCTCTACATTCATTGAATGCAGAGCTGAACGTCGAATGCATAGCTCTACATTCAGGAATACTTTATTTTGAATGTAGAGCTGAATATCGATTACATAGCTCTACATTCGTTGAATGCAGAGATGAACGTCGAATGCATAGCTCTACATTCAAGAATATTGTATTATGAATGTAGAGCTGAATGTCGATTGAACAGCTGTACATTCGGTGAATGCAGAGCTGAACTTCGATTGCATAGCTCTACATTCATGAATATTGTATGTCGAATGTAGAGCTGAATGTTGATTGCACAGCTCTACATTCGTTGAATGTCGTGCTGAATGTCAAATGCATAACTCTACATTCAGGAATATTGTGTTTCGAATGTAGAGCTGAATGTCGATTGCACAGCTGTACATTCGTTGAATGCATAGCTGAACGTCGAATGCATAGCTCTACATTCGGGGAATGCAGAGCTGAACTTCGATTGCATAGCTCTACATTCATGAATATAGTATATCGAATGTAAAGCTGAATGTTGATTGCACAGCTCTACATTCGTTGAATGTCGTGCTGAATGTCGAATGCATAGCTCTACATTCAGGAATATTGTGTTTCAAATGTAGAGCTGAATGTCGATTGCACAGCTGTACATTCGGTGAATGCAGAGCTGAACGTCGAATGCATAGCTCTACATTCGGGGAATGCAGAGCTGAACGTCGAATGCATAGCTCTACATTCAGGAATAATTTATTTTGAATGTAGAGCTGAATATCGATTACATAGCTCTACATTCGTTGAATGCAGAGATGAACGTCGAATGCATAGCTCTACATTCAAGAAAATTGTATTATGAATGTAGAGCTGAATGTCGATTAAACAGCGGTACATTCGGTGAAAGCAGAGCTGAACTTCAATTGCATAGCTCTACATTCATGAATATTGTATATCGAATGTAGAGCTGAATGTTGATTGCACAGCTCTACATTCGTTGAATGTCGTGCTGAATGTCGAATGCATAGCTCTACATTCAGGAATATTGTGTTTCGAATGTAGAGCTGAATGTCGATTGCACAGTTGTACATTCGTTGAATGCAGAGCTGAACGTCGAATGCATAGCTCTACATTCGGGGAATGCAGAGCTTAACTTCGATTGCATAGCTCTACATTCATGAGTATTGTATATCAAATGTAGAGCTGAATGTTGATTGCACAGCTCTACATTCGTTGAATGCAGAGCTGAACGTCGAATGCATAGCTCTACATTCGGGGAATGCAGAGCTGAACGTCGAATGCATAGCTCTACATTCAGGAATATTGTGTTTCGAATGTAGACCTGCATGTCGATTGCACAGCTAGGCATTTGGTGAATGCAGAGCTGAATGTCGAATGCATAGCTATGCATTTGGAATATTGTATTTCGAATGTCGAGCTGAATTTCTATTCCACAGCTGTTTCATTGAATGCATTGCTGAACGTCGAATGCATAGCTCTGCATTCAGGAATAGTTTATTTCGAATGTAGAGCTGAATGTCGATTGCACAGCTCTACATTCGTTGAATGTCGTGCTGAATGTCAATGCATAGCTCTACATTCAGGAATATTGTGTTTCGAATGTAGAGCTGAATGTTGATTGCACAGCTTTGCATTCGTTGAATGAAGAGCTGAACGTCGATTGCATAGCTCTACATTCGGGGAATGCAGAGCTGAACGTCGAATGCATAGCGCTACATTCAGGAATACGTTATTTCGAGTGTAGATCTGAACGTCGATTGCACAGATCTACATTCGTTGAATGTCGTGCTGAATGTCGAATGAATAGCTCTGCATTCAGGAATATTGTATTTTGAATGTAGAGCTGAATCTCGATTGCACAGCCCTACATTCGTTGAATGCAGAGATAAACCTACATTGCATAGCTCTACATTCGGGGATTGCAGAGCTGAACGTCGAATGCATAGCTCTACATTCAGAAATAATTCATTTTGAATGTAGAGCTAAATATCAATTGCACAGCTCTACATTCGTCGAATGCTTAGCTCTACATTCAGGAATATTGTATTTCGAATGTAGAGCTGAATGTCGATTGCACAGCTCTACATTCGTTGAATGCAGAGCTGAACGTCGAATGCATAGCTCTACATTCAGGAATATTGCATTTCGAATGTAGAACTGAATGTCGATTGCACAGCTCTACATTCGTTGAATGCAGAGCTGAACGTAGATTGCACAGCTGTGTATTAGCATATCTGCTAATGCATGGTCGAATGTTGATTGCATAGCTGTACATTGAATGTCGAACGTCGATTGCAGATCTCATAGCTAACTTCACTCTAATTATATAAATAGGGAATATTATGTTGTAGTAGCTGTCTGAGACCTTGTATTTTGCTACGAGCAGCGTGGGGAAATCGATATCTCGCGAGACCGAAGCTACTACAGCATAATTTTCCCTTTATTATATACCTATAAATTTAGACAACAAAAAAGACAAAATGATTCAATTTACTGAACCTTTATTTCACAAACAAAAATATCAGCGAAAACTAAAATGATGAATGGCGGATGAATACATCAGCTTTGCAAAATGACCTACTGTATATACATGTAAACAGTTGCAGACAACGTAGTTAAAATCACGAGGATTCTCTTTTAAGTAGGACGTTATTTGTGTGTTCATAAGATTTTGATAGAAAGGTACAATTTATGGATTTTTATGTTTTAAAATTGTAATGGAATTCAATAAAACTCGTTAAATTATGTTTGTTTACATTTTTTGACGGCGGGATTTCGTTACTAAAAATAGAAACGGATTCCCCGCAAGGTGCTTGTAGTATCGGTTCCCGCTTCCAAATACTACGTCAAGCACAACAAGGATGGGAGCCAACCAAGAAAAATAGTCCGGCACTTCCATGTATGGTACCGTATTTGACACCAACATAATACGGATTTTTCTATCGGTCGAAGCGTATTCGCGCTTCTAGATTTGCGTGTATTTTAGAAAGAAAATTTATAGGTATATAATAAAAGAAATTATACAAGATATAGTTAACTTTGGCATATCTTTGGTAAAAATCACGGTAAAGCGCTTTTGACAGCATTGATCCGTACTTTTTACGAGCAAGGTTTAGGTTAAGGAATAGAATGTCCTTCGTTTTCCACCCTAGCAGTCTTCTCATTAAAACCACTGATTCTTCTAAGTACTCCGCTATCAATACTAGTTTAAATTCTTATCTAGTTTAGTAATTTACAACAGCTGTTTGATTATACAAAGTATACACGGACTCCGGAAAACCAAATTCAACGGCCATACGATTATTTTTCCATGAATTTGATTTTCTTCATTTCGGGTTAAATTTCTTTGGGTTCCTTAAAAAAGGTGAGACAGGATTTGGTCCGTCGAGTTTCCGAACGATGTATTGTGGTCTGAAGTAGTTTAAAATTGATTTGTACAACTCTAAAGGTTCTTTTATAATTCCAACATATACTGTATCACTTTTTATGAATTTTGAAAACGCTTCTTTGAATGAAACACGTGATTGCACAAGATATCGTAATGTTTGTTCGGAGGCGGTGGCAAAAAGTTCGAATTAGTAAGAAAATCGTGTAAACTAATGATATTCGGACATCCAAACTAATTATTAACGGGTGAAAGAACAAATGTCAGATTTCTGTTCCAGCCGTATCTTAGAAAAATATTTTGAGCAGTAGAAATGGCGGCTTTGTGCACCTTCAGAAAAGCAATATATTGGATTTCTTGCTGTGGCACAGTAAGGTCACGTGACGAATCGTGCAAAGAATGGCGTGCTGCTTTCACATTTTTTAATTCATGCGCTGTTTTTAATTGCCCGTTTCAAAAGATAGAATAACGTCTGTTTGCATTTGACGAAGAAACTGTATTTTTGTTCGTAGAAATTTTGAGTCATTTGAATAAGAAATGACAATTAAATTTATGCAGAACGTTAGTATTCCAATGCCAGAGAGCACAATCCTGAAAAAACATAAAATAAAAAATTTGTGGATTGATAATTTTGAAAATGATACAACTTTATTGCTTAAAAGAATTAAATCAATTTTTTATTCTGATTTTAGATGCCAAGTTTTGTTGTTTTAATGAGAGTCCAACAATTGCTTTTCTGAAGTTGCCGTGAAAAAAAAAACATTCATAAGATTTTATGATTTAAAAGTCAACCATTTATAAGTCGGCGCTCCTAATTATGATTTTGTCAAAAGTTATCGACTAGTTGTTATTTAAAGATTAATTTCTTTTTATTTTTACGCGTTCCACTGAATTAAAAAAGTACTGAAATTTAACCAACGTTTAAACCAGAAAAAAAAAAATATTTCATAGGTATGAACAGAAACGTAGATTGTTATATATAGGTCTCTGGTATGAACTTGAAAATATCATGTTTGGAAAGTCTAAACATTTTTCTTAATATTTGGCCTTGACATCTACTCGCAATGGAAGGGAAGTAACCGCTGCATGGAGTTTATAACCTTGCCCTACACATTAATCTCCCCGTGGTTCAACACGTCGAAATTAGAACTTAGTAAATATCGGCTAATATGATTCCGACCATATATTTATGCCCTTTCTTATGGAGCTACTGACTGAATAATGTGTAATACAATTCAGTATACCCGTGTGTTTGTATTGATAGGATAATGGACGTTTCGCATTCTTTACATATTCGCTATTAATGTTCTTTCGCACCTAGTCTTTTCGCTACTTAGTAGATTCGCTACGGGGGTTTTCTCACTAACTAGACATAAAAATCCAAAAATGTTACTTAAAATAGCCGTGGTGGAATATCTTATCTCATATGGGCTTATCCCGAATGGCCTTAGAATGCGAACTACTTTTTGTATTATTACAGTCAATTTCGAGCGTTGACATTTTAAATTCATCTGTGTTTACACATTAAATCACATGTTCTCTGATTAATTTGCTTTTAAATCACTTTAATCCATCAACTTTACTCATTCCTGATGTTTAAACCTACGTAATACGTTTATTTTAAACCATTTTTACTTGAATCGGTGAAACGTGTCTCAGCCATGTTGAATATTGTGTATTGGAAATTTGGTTATGCGGTTGACATGCCTGATTACGCATAAAAAATACTTCCAAATATTTTTGCGTTTGTTAGTATTTTTTGTTCCATGAGTGAGTTAGTGAGAAAAGTAATCAATCATTGGGCGTGGTTGTAGATCAGGATATCCAAACCATCGGGCGACCGGTTCCCGACCGTAAACTTGCCAGAGGCTCGTTTCCGGCGGGAACCGGTCATCCTCAGGTTTGGATATCCCGATCTTCAACCATCCCCAATCATAGATTCTATTAATCACACATTGACTTACTTGTGAATAAAAAAACCCGGCTAAAACGGGTTAGGTTTCTATTTTAAAGCAAATAAACATGCTGATTATATAATATATTTGTATTTCTGTCTAACATGTATAAAGTGTATATCGTTTGGGGCTTGACGAAGAAATAGAAAATCTTAGTTCGATTATGGCTGCGGTGTCGTTATGAATATAACTAAAAGCTGCTATCTTCTGTTTTCTTGTATTTGCGGCTGATTTGTTTAATAAGTTATTTTATTAAGTATAGTATTACAAATTCTTAATCATGAGAAGAACATTTTCTAAAATGTGTCGCCTATTCCGTAACATAGATAAAGTTGGTTTACGAATTGTACATGAATATGATAGATAAAAATACATGAATTATGTATGTGTAAAATTACATGTATCCGACACATTCACATTTTCAGAATCTTCTTAGCCGACTTGATGCTATGCATCATTGCTTTTCTTGTTTATTTTCAGGTGTATTATACTCTATAAATAGCATGTAGTCTCGATGTAGTAAAATAAAACTTGTTCTTACCACATTTTCTCTGCGTATAAAAACTTTCGTGGAAACCTCATATGTAACAGACAACATAACAAACTGAAGGAGAAATACAACCCAATTAAGAACAAGAACACGTTTTTCTTTTCTTTTCAAAAAAAAAAAAAACAATCCTTTGAAAATAGCCTAATCAATTTTAAACTCATTTGTGACTTGAGGTTTTTTTCTTTATCTATTTTTATCACTTTTTTATTTTACTTTTTGATTTTTTTTTCTTCGCAAAGCAATTATTTCTGCTACTTAAAAGAAACTAATGTTTTATGTATCAGTTAAAAAAATATAATTTCAAAACGGAAAATCATCACTCTTATTTATAGTTGTTTGCACGTGCAATAACAAATGTACTCTCTTTTAATACACACAAATAAAACTTTTAGTAATTAACTTTATTTTCTAATACACTAAAAAAACCTTCAGTGATTTGCTCTCTTATTTAAATGCTAAAATTTTAAGGAATAAAAATCTTCTTTTAATACACTGAAAACTGTCAGCAATAAAATTTTCTTAGGAATTTACACCAAAAAAATTTCACTAATGCCCAAAGAAAAAAAAAACATACACACACACCAACAACTTTCCGAACAAAATCTATGGTGAGGCCTTGGTCATGTGATAGAACGCGAGATCTGCACTCATGATCCAAGGGTCATTGTTTCGAATAAAATCAGGGATTAGAGTTTGAAATAACTTTACACATTTAACATTTGTCGAACATTTACTATATTTAATCCAAGAACGCCTACAGGTTATTAAATCCAACTGTGATATTCTTTAAAATAAAATGTTCATATGTTTCACGTGATAAACTCGAGAAGGCAAGGATAGCACGATCCGAATAGCCTGTCTCTCGTGTAAACACAGTCTATTCGCAAGTTAACTACACCCGCAATCCTAAACCAGAACAGATTTTAAAATATACATTTTACATGGCAGTACAACATTGGTGATTAACGTCGAATGGCCAGACTTGATTGGAATATGACATGCTTATAATGAGAGTAGGTCGAATAAAGTTACTTGTTCTTATTCTTATTCTTATTATTATTTCATCACTGCTAATGTTGTCCTCTGTAGATGTTGACCGGTATTTTTGTATTATATTTTTTAATTTGCTCATGATTATGCAAATGCATACTGAGTTTTGAATCTTGAAATATTATTTTGACCCGGAAAGCACATCTCGAAAGAAATTAATACACGTTGCGATAACTTTTATCCCGATCGATTCAAAATAAGGAACACATGACTTTAAAAAAAGGTTCACACTAAATAAACTAAACTATAAGCGAATGATGAAAAAATCATACCTTTGACGTTAGCGTAGTCCTCTGAAATATAAATTTCAAGCGTTTCGCAGTATAACGCAACATAATTTGTCTTCTCGTAACATACACTGTTTACGGTAATGAAAGTAGTGGCCAGTTCTGCATGAGAATTTTGTGTTTTACAAGATACTGGGAATAAACGATTATTATTATATAACATATAAATAGCTTTGAAATGCCTTTCTCTGATTGGTGCAGACGTAACTTTTTGTAAAAAGAAATAACGGTAAGTATCTGAGCATATTGTATGGTGGCTGATTTGTGCCATTTCGCGTTTTCGCCCCGCGACCCCGCCAAGCGAAAAGTCGAGAATTAACAAGTTAAAATGGCGGGGGCGCGGAGCGAAAACACGCTAAATAGCGGGGGCGCGGGGCAAAAAGTCGAGCTTTAATTGTAAAACGGCGGGGTCGCGAAGCGAAATATTTATTGTTATAGGGCGCTAATTAGCGTGCTGTTGTCCGCGCCCCCGCCAAATTATTCTTAAAAACCTCGACATTTCGCTCCGCGCCCCCGCTAATTAGCGTGTTTGCGCTCCGCGCCCCCGCCGTTTTTGTAGTTAAAATCTCGTGTTTTCGCCCCGCGCCCCCGCTAATTAGCGTGTTTTCGCTCCGCGCCCCCGCCGTTTTATACATTTATTAAACCTCGTTTAAATTGGCGCCCCCGATAATTAGCGTGTTTTCGCTCCGCGTCCCCGCCGTTTTATTTCTTAAATCTCGCTCGGCGCCCCCGCGGGGCGAAAATTTATTTCTTAAATCTCGCCCCGCGCCCCCGCTAATTAGCGTGTTTTCGCTTTGCGCCCCCGCCATTTTAACTTGTTAATTCTCGACTTTTCGCTTGGCGGGGTCGCGGGGCGAAAACACGAATGGCACAAATCAGCCACCATAATATCGACCTTTTTTTCCCAAAAATCGATTTCCTGGAAATCCCCTGCATCTGTTTATAATTCGGACTTTTCCGGCGAAACGACACATTTTCGGGAAATGACGAAGGCCGTTTCGGCAAATTCCGTCGAATGCGCCACCTGGCAGGATGTTGTGAATTATGACGTTTCCGATGCGTTCGTTTGACAGCGATATAAGAACAAAATATGCCATATAAAAGCTATTTATAGGTTATGTAATGAAACAAATATGGACTTGGTAAATATGATGTGATACGTACCTAAAAAATTAGTATTGACCCCGGCTATCGCCTCGGTATATTAGTCACTTCTACACAGACGACTTTCAACAATTTCTAATGCTAGGAGATTTAAGTGTATTTTTGAAAAGGAAATATTCTTAAAAAAAAAATAGAATACACATTTAACAACTAAACAAAGATGTTCGTGAAGTTGGCTGGCTGGCGGCCTAGCGATCTAACGGCCTAACTTCAGCGGCCTAGCGGCCTTACCGCAGCAACCTGGCAGCCCAGCGACCTAGCGGCCTAAAATATACATTGTGTATCACAATAGAAATTGTATCTTTGTGACTAAATTTCAACAAACAACAGCAATTAAAGGGGTTTTGCGTGTATTTTTGTTTGTTTTTTTTTTCATGTAAAGAAGTATTTGCAATGTTAAAGCTGCTGGCGGCCTAGCGGCTCAGCGACCTAAAATTTACATAGTGTATCACAGTTAAAATGGTATTTTTGAGCTCAGTTCAAACAAACAACACAAACAAAAGGGGTTTGGGTGCACTTTTGCAAGTTAAAGATATAGTTGGTTTTTTTTTGGTTGTTTTTTTTTTCAGAAAAGGAAGAATTTTCTATCTTTATGCTGCTAGCGGCCCAGCGGCCTAGTGATCTTAGTTATACATATTGTATCACAGTAAAGATAGTATTTTTTTATAGTATGACTTGTCTATAATTCCATGGAATGTTGAGGGCCTTAATAGTAGTTTTTGTGATGATTACTTAAGAATTTTTTTTGTAAATTTTGATATTTTGTTTTTTGTGAAACTTGGCAGAAAAATAAGGAATCATATGAATTAAATGGGTATGAGTGTCTTACAGTTCCCAGACCGGAAAGTCTTTTGTCAAAGTCTAAAAGAGGTCATGGAGGTGTTTGTCTTTTTTATAGATCTGATTTAAAAGAAAGTATTTCAATATCAGAAAAAAGTGACTGTGGGTTCATATGGGTAAAGCTGTCTAAAACTTTTTTTAAACTTGACAGTGATATTTATATATGTTTTCTATACATTCCACCTAGCAATTCTGTGTATTTTAATCTTCATGATGAAGGTTTTTTTTAAATTTTGGAGAGAGGCGTACGCAAATATTCTGAGTTGGGCAAAATAGCAGATATGGGAGATGTCAATTCAAGATGCGGTAATAAGAATGATATGTTGCCAAACATTCATATGTATAATGAATTTTCAGTTTTAGACCAAAATGAAATGGTCAATGATAATAGCAGTATTCCTCATAGATTTTCTATGGATTCAGTTGTAAACACGTCTGGAAACAGACTTCTGGAAATATGTAAAAGCAGCAATTTGTTGGTAGTCAATGGTAGAGTAGGGAAAGATGCTGAGATAGGAGGTTATACATACATTTCTGAAAAAGGGAACAGCCTGATTGGTTATGCTTTATGTTCATTAGAGTTATTTCCTTTTGTAAATAATTTTTAGTGCGTGATTTATTTACTTCTTCCACACATTGTCCAATTCAGATGAACTTGAGAATAAAAAGTGAATTTAGTTATAATGACACAATAAATCAAGTACAAAATAAAATTATCTTGGATGCAGGGAAAGTTGACTCCTACAGAAACATTATTAATACAGTGGTAATTAATATCGATAGTATTGTTAATAAAATTGTTTCTAAAGAACTCGACAAAAGTAGCGGTATAAGTAGTATATCTGAAACACTGTATGAAAAAACCTTTAGTGTTTTTGGTTCATCTGTGTTAAAAAATAGTCGAAGGCGTAATGACAATAGAAAATACAAAAGTCCGTGGTTTAACAAAGAATGCGAAAATGCTAGACGAGACTTTAGATTGGCGAACAAGGCCCATAGAAAGAGAAAATCTATTGAAAATATCGAACTTGTAAAAAGTAAGCGGAGATATTAGTTTAAAAAAAGCCCGTGCACTATTTAAAAGTAAGCAAAAGACGCATATACAAGAGTTAGCGAAAAATCAGCCACAACAGTTTTGGAAAGAAATTCGAAATATTAAATCAAAAAAGTCAAATCTGGGTGATATTAGTAAAGAGGCATTTTTCGATCATTTCCAAAATGTTTTTTCAGAAAAAAATGCCTTCAGTAATGAAGACATAGAATCCGGACTGTTTAGTAATATATTACAAGAAAATGTTGTTAACCAGCTAGATGTTGAATTTTCTAACACAGAAGTTGAAAAGGCCAAGTGGGGGTGCTGATATGTTAGTTGGGGAAATATTTTTAGAATGTAAAGATATTTTATCTCCGGTTCTGTGTAAACTTTTCAACTTTATGTATACAAATAGCCAATATCCTGAATTATGGACAAAGGGTATTATTATACCAATTCCTAAAAAAGGTAATCTCAATGATGTTAACAACTACAGAGGTATTACTCTAACAAGTGTGTTTTCTAAAATATTTTCTATAATGCTAGATGCACGCCTTCGTACTTGGGCTGAGTCAAGCAATTTATTATCTGATTACCAATTCGGATTCAGGAAAAACAAAAGTACTATAGATTGTGCATTTGTCTTAACTTCGTTGATAGATAAAGTTATCAACAAAGAGAAAAAGAAATTGTATTGTGCTTTCGTTGACTTCCGTAAAGCATTTGACGCGGTTTACAGAAACGGTATTTGGTTAAAACTATTCTAAAATTGTTAAAATGTTAAAAGTTATTTATGAAAATGTAAAAACCTGTGTTAGAGTGGAAGGCTCCTTTACTGATTATTTTTGAATGTAACACAGGGGTAAAACAGGGTGAACTATTGTCGCCTCTGTTATTTATCCTTTTTATCAATGATATGTACAATTATATGTATACTGACAGTGTAGATGCTGTCACATTAGATGATTTAAAATTATTCATGTTATTATTTGCTGATGACACAGTCTTGTTCTCTCAAACCAAAGAAGGGTTGCAGACATTACTTGAAAAAGTATATACTTATTGTCAGCTATGGGGAATCTCAGTTAATCCTGATAAAACATGTATCATGATTTGCAAAAAGGGAAATAGACAAGAATATGTAAAATTTAGATATAATAATAAGATACTAAACATTGTAGATGATTTTACTTATTTGAGCGTTACAATTTCTGCAAACGGTAGTTTCTACCAAGCACAGAAAGCACTATCTGATCAGGCCTTAAAGGCACTGTATGCATTAAATTCACTATTATACAAGGAGCTAATGATGAAAGATGAACGTAATGATTATATTAATAAATGGGCCATAAATGTAAAGCGACTCTTAGAAGAGTTGGGGTTTGCGCTTTTATGGAACAATCAAGATGTTAATGTTACGCAACTTAACAGTGTGATTCAGCGAATATATGACCAGTATTACCAGACATGGTTCATGGAGATAAATAATTCTTCTAGGTTAGAGATATACTGTAGTATTAAAGATTGTTTTGAAACAGAAAAATATTTAAACTGTGTAAAAAATGAAAATCATAGAAAAGCTTTAACTCGTTTCAGGTGTGCAGCTCATAAACTTATGATTGAAGAAAGTAGAACTAGAAATATTGATAGAAATGACAGATTATGCACAAAATGTAAAATGAATACAGTAGAAACAGAGTATCATTTCCTTTTGGCTTGTCCGTATTACAGAGATCAACGGCAAATGTATTTACCAAAATATTTTTGTTCCTGGCCAAATGTTCAAAAATTTAAAAACCTAGTGAAAAATAAAAACCAAGGTGTTATTAACAAGTTATCAAAATTCATATATTTAGCTAATAAGCGTCATGAAATGATTTAACTAGATTGTAAGCAAAGATTTTTGTTTGTGATTTTTTTTATTATTATTTTACTCGATTGTGTATATGAATCTTTGCCTATAATACGGTTATAAATGTTTATGTACTTTGATATGTAAATATCTGTTGTAGCGCTCATGCCTAACAACTACATAGTTCGCATACTTTTCTCATACATTAATACGTATGAATTCACATATGTGAGAAGTTAGCAGTGAACAGTGACTTAAGCACAAAGCATTACAATTTATATACTAAAACTATTGTCCTGCTGGTATGCCCTGCTGGCAGAGCAACCTAGCAGGACATTACGAAATATAGTGTAAAATCAATGCCCTGCTGGAATGCCCTGCTGGCAGAGCAACCTAGCAGGGCATTACAAAATAAAGAACGAAATCAATGCCCTGCTGGAATGCCCTGCTGGCAAAGCAACCAAGCAGGGCATTACGAAATAAAGTGTAAAATCAATGCCCTGCTGGAATGCCCTGCTGGCAGAGCAACCTAGCAGGGCATTACGAAATAAAGTGTAAAATCAATGACCTGCTGGAATGCCCTGCTGGCAGAGAAACCAAGCAGGGCATTACGAAATAAAGTGTAAAATCAATGACCTGCTGGAATGCCCTGCTGGCAGAGCAACCTAGCAGGGCATTACGAAATATAGTGTAAAATCAATGCTCTCCGGAATGCCCTGCTGGCAGAGCAACTAGCAGGGCATTCCAGCAGGGCATAGATTTTACACTATTTTTCGTAATGCTCTGCTAGGTTGCTCTGCCAGCAGGGCATTGATTTTACACTATATTTCGTAATGCCCTGCTAGGTTGCTCTGCCAGCAGGGCATTCCAGCAGGGCATTGATTTTACACTTTATTTCGGAATGCCCTGCTAGGTTGCTCTGCCAGAAGGGCATTCCAGCAAGGCATTGATTTTACACTATATTTCGGAATGCCCTGCTAGGCTGCTCTGCCAGCAGGGCATTCCAGCAGAGCATTGATTTTAAACAATGTTTCGGTATGCCCTGCTAGGCTGCTCTGCCAGCAGGACATTCCAGCAGGACATTGATTTTACTCTATATTTCGGAATGCCCTGCTAGGTTGCTCTGCCAGCAGGACATTCCAGCAGTGCATTGATTTTACACTTTATTTCGTAATGCCCTGCTAGGTTGCTCTGCCAGCAGGGCATTCCAGCAGGACAATAGTTTTACTATATAAATTGTAATGCTTTGTGCTTAATTCACTGTTCACTGCTAACTTCTCACATATTGAATTCACGATATCTATGTTTATGTTGGTGATTTTGTAACCACATCATTGCTTATAGTGGCAATGGACATTTATAATGTTTATGCCATAATTGAATAAATCTTGAAATCTTTAACTCAGTTCAAACAAACAACATAAACATATGGGTACTGGGGTGTCATTTTGAAAATTGAAAAGGGTTTTTCACGAAGGAAGTTAATGCTTTTCTTAGGCTGCTAGCGGCCAAACGACCTTAGATACACTAAGTGCATCACAGTCAAAATAGCATTTCTGATCCTAGTTCAAACTAACAAAATAAACAAAAGGGATTTTGTGTGTACTTTTGCAAATACAAAAAGGTGGTTATTAAGAAGAAATTGCTATCTTAAGGCTGCTAGCGGCCCAACGGCCTAAGATATACATAGTGTATCACAGTTAAAAAAGTACCTGTGAACAAAGTTCAAACAAACAACCAAAACAAAAGGTATTTTTGCAAATTAAAAAAAGAGGGTTTTCATTAACAGAAGATTTTGCTTTTTTAGGCTGCTAGCGGCTCAGCGGCTTGGCGGCCTTTTAAATACATAGTGTATCACAATTTTAAATAGTATTTCTGAACTCAGTTAATACAAACAACATAAACAAAAGCGGTTTGGGGTGTCCTTTTGCAAATTCAAAATAAAAAAGAACGTGAACGGAATCACCAAGTTATTTTTAAAGAGGTCACGTTACAAAAACAACCAATCGTCGTTACTCTTTGGTTGCTTTTTGGCATGGATCACGTAACAGGTATTTCAACCGTCCAATCATTCACTGCCAAATTTAGTGCGAAATCTAAATTTTCAATCTAGACTCACGTGGGTCAAGTTAGGAAACCACCCGGTTTTTTTTCATTTAAGGTAGAGCGACTGTAAAAAACTCCCGCCATTTCTTCGAAGATCGGTAAAGATCGATAAATGTCGGCTGTGTTCGGAAGAATGTTTTAGATAATTTCAGTTTTTAACTCTGAAAATATTTTTTTTATATATCTTACCAAATTCCTTCATATCATAACATTTCCACGGTAAATTCTTAGTTTTATCATAAAATATCAATAAAATATGAAAATAAATGCAACCGGATGTAAAGGTGTCTTGCCTTCAAAATCGAAAGTAGGCACGAATACTGGTTTTCGCGACTAAACAGGAAAATGAATCGCGACAAAAAAGGTCGTTTTTCCAGACGGATACGGAATGCCCATAAGAGGAAACACATTTCTCATGATCATAATTATACTGAGAATGCTAAAAGTGACAAGGAACATAGAAAATGAAAGACAGTCATTGATTCTTTAGATACTTGATTAACCTTGATATTTATAAGTACGAGTCCTTTACCCATTTCCAAATTTACAGAAAGAAAGTTATTGATATTAAATAGTATTATTTCACACCTTATAAAATGTAACAAATGAAATGGTCTTCCAGCTTGTACCATGTGATCATCTAGTGTAATCATTATTGGATCTAATCTTATCAGTTAGTCTCGTTTTCATTTTCCGAGTCCAAAAAATCCATATCAATCTGAATTGTACTAATTCAAGCCTCTTTTTCATTTTCCGAATCCAAAATATCCATATCAAATCCATATTGTACTCAAAGAAACTCTGCCTGTTGCTATTGTATCAGTTACCTCTCTTGCAAATTCGAGACGCTTTTTAAAGTTCTGTATCCCAAAGTTGCCTTATTACCTTGACTGTGAGAGTGTTTTCTTTAATGTGTTTTTTGCTTGAAAAATGCTGGTGTGAAAGAGTTCATGATACATTGTTGAGCATAATACTGATTCACTTGGACTCATACATGGCTACAAAACCTTTTGGACTCGGCTAGCATCTCGTCCAATATAGGTTTTACAGCTGTGCTTCGTCCAATAGAATTCTGTATTGTACTCAACAATGTATAATAACCCCATAATATTGTTTCTTTATTATGTAAGGAGACCTCTCAATACTGTCTGTAACCTATTGCAATGTTTATCATAGATTTTTCTTTGACTTGGAACTTTGAAAATGAAAGTGTGCACTAAATTTCAACACAACATCTGTCAATTTTAGCCTCTAGTTGCATTCAGTAATATTAGTTAATAGTAGTTTCAAACTGTATTACTCTTTATAGCTAAATAATACTTCTTACATTCATACCAGTCATTTAAACATTAAAAATTTTAAAATTGGTAAGTGAATCCTTCAGTTTTAAACTTGTAACAAAATTATGGCTAAAATAAGGAGAAAAAACTGTTGAAAATATGAGTCATACATGTTACATTTATGTAAATTTTCCAAAAACTACATGGTAAAATATTTTTATCTTCTGTATTTAAGCTGGATATAGTTTATCTGTTAAAAATATGTCCTAAATATTAAGGTAATAATCATATTTTTAATTTTCTGACTCTTTGTTTTCTCTCAAACCAATTTTTACACTGCTCAGATCATTTGGATTTTTTGCACTCTTCCACAGATTAACAGGTTATGGAAGGTTGTTATCAACAAAGAAAGATTTACTTTCTCTGTTTTCAAGTTTTGACACCTTTACTGCATCTGTAGAAACCAGTATTGTATTGGTATTTGGAAATTTGGGTGAAATATGGGACTTTGTTATACCCAAGGGTGTCAAATAAACTGAACAAAAGACGAGCTGTGGGGTTGTTTCGAAAAAAGTCGTTTATTTCTCTAAAAAGTATGGAAAGCCAACCTAAAATTTTGCAGGTAGATCAGTGAAATGATGCAGATTATGAAAATAAAATGTTAGGTAACATCTGGAAAGGTGCTCATTACAGGTGCGCTACCTTAAAAAGGGAAATATTTGTTACTGGGACTGATCATTGTATTTATTTCGGTCACATTTATAGTATATTGATTGAAGAAACGAGAAAGAAAGCATAAAACTGTTGCCTGTATATCCTTTTAAATCATTTGTAAAGGGGTTGTATTTTAATCAAAACACCTTCCATAGGCGTTGAAATATCTTTTTTGAATTGCTACCGTTTCACCTTTATTAGGATTAAGGATAAAAACGAACCAGGTCGTGGAAAGCAGTCGTTCATTCCACTAAGACATCTAATTGCACAATATTGTGTTTATATACTGATCAAAATGTATCATTAGCGGTTTGCTGTTTGCACCTCATCTTGCCTTTTCTATTTTTACGGGTAGCTGTATTAAAATCGATTGTGACCTACATTTGTAACGAATGAAATTGTTATATACAAAATCTTCAGCTAAGAAAGGAAGTTTACCATTGGTTAAAAGTGTTGCTGTTATGAATCGTTATGACATAATCCGTTATTGTTAGTTTAATTGCGTCTGGAAACAATGCAATAATTATGACATTAATACAACTGAAAATTACATATCAAAACGTTACAACCAAATACATCATGCAAACCAAAAGTAAGTATTGAAATAGGTTAAACCTTTCGAAGAGGAAATACTAATTGAAATATAGGGCTGTTGTTAATTTTTTATTCTCACACTTGAAATTCAGACAAGCTATCTTAGGCCTCTTCATTTACGGTTTGTTACTACTAATAGGAAGTTGGCAGTAGCAGTAAGCAGTAGCAGTTGGCAGTAAAATTTAAATCAAACGTGAAGTTGGCAGTAGCAGTACCAGCAGTAGCAGTAAACTAAAACGTGAAGTTGGCAGTAGCAGTACGAGCAGTAGCAGTAAATTAAAACGTGAAGTTGGCAGTAGCAGAACCAGCAGTAGCAGTCACGTAAAACGTGAAGTTGGCAGTAGCAGTACGAGCAGTAGCAGTAAACAAAAACGTGAAGTTGGCAGTAGCAGTACGAGCAGTAGCAGTAAACTTAAACGTGAAGTTGGCAGTAGCAGTACGAGCAGTAGCAGTAAACAAAAACGTGAAGTTGGCAGTAGCAGTACCAGCAGTAGCAGTAAGCTAAAACGTGAAGTTGGCAGTAGCAGTACGAGCAGTAGCAGTAAGCTAAAACGTGAAGTTGGCAGTAGCAGTACGAGCAGTAGCAGTAAACAAAAACGTGAAGTTGGCAGTAGCAGTACGAGCAGTAGCAGTAAACAAAAACGTGAAGTTGGCAGTAGCAGTACGAGCAGTAGCAGTAAACAAAAACGTGAAGTTGGCAGTAGCAGTACGAGCAGTAGCAGTAAATTAAAACATGAAGTTGGCAGTAGCAGTACGAGCAGTAGCAGTAAACAAAAACGTGAAGATGGCAGAAGCAGTACCAGCAGTAGCAGTTAAGTAAAACGTGAAGTTGGCAGTAGCAGTACCAGCAGTAGCAGTAAACAAAAACGTGAAGTTGGCAGAAGCAGTACGAGCAGTAGCAGTAAACTAAAACGTGAAGTTGGCAGTAGCAGTACGAGCAGTAGCAGTAAACAAAAACGTGAAGTTGGCAGTAGCAGTACCAGCAGTAGCAGTAAGCTAAAACGTGAAGTTGGCAGTAGCAGTACGAGCAGTAGCAGTAAGCTAAAACGTGAAGTTGGCAGTAGCAGTACGAGCAGTAGCAGTAAACAAAAACGTGAAGTTGGCAGTAGCAGTACGAGCAGTAGCAGTAAATTAAAACGTGAAGTTGGCAGTAGCAGAACCAGCAGTAGCAGTCACGTAAAACGTGAAGTTGGCAGTAGCAGTACGAGCAGTAGCAGTAAACAAAAACGTGAAGTTGGCAGTAGCAGTACGAGCAGTAGCAGTAAACCTAAACGTGAAGTTGGCAGTAGCAGTACGAGCAGTAGCAGTAAACAAAAACGTGAAGTTGGCAGTAGCAGTACCAGCAGTAGCAGTAAACAAAAACGTGAAGTTGGCAGTAGCAGTACGAGCAGTAGCAGTAAACCTAAACGTGAAGTTGGCAGTAGCAGTACGAGCAGTAGCAGTAAACAAAAACGTGAAGTTGGCAGTAGCAGTACCAGCAGTAGCAGTAAGCTAAAACGTGAAGTTGGCAGTAGCAGTACGAGCAGTAGCAGTAAGCTAAAACGTGAAGTTTGCAGTAGCAGTACGAGCAGTAGCAGTAAACAAAAACGTGAAGTTGGCAGTAGCAGTACGAGCAGTAGCAGTAAACAAAAACGTGAAGTTGGCAGTAGCAGGACGAGCAGTAGCAGTAAACAAAAACGTGAAGTTGGCAGTAGCAGTACGAGCAGTAGCAGTAAATTAAAACATAAAGTTGGCAGTAGCAGTACGAGCAGTAGCAGTAAACAAAAACGTGAAGTTGGCAGTAGCAGTACCAGCAGTAGCAGTTAAGTAAAACGTGAAGTTGGCAGTAGCAGTACCAGCAGTAGCAGTAAACAAAAACGTGAAGTTGGCAGTAGCAGTACGAGCAGTAGCAGTAAACTTAAACGTGAAGTTGGCAGTAGCAGTACCAGCAGTAGCAGTAAACAAAAACGTGAAGTTGGCAGTAGCAGTACCAGCAGTAGCAGTAAGCTAAAACGTGAAGTTGGCAGTAGCAGTACGAGCAGTAGCAGTAAGCTAAAACGTGAAGTTGGCAGTAGCAGTACGAGCAGTAGCAGTAAACAAAAACGTGAAGTTGGCAGTAGCAGTACGAGCAGTAGCAGTAAACTAAAACGTGAAGTTGGCAGTAGCAGTACCAGCAGTAGCAGTAAAGTAAAACGTGAAGTTGGCAGTAGCAGTACGAGCAGTAGCAGTAAACTAAAACGTGAAGTTGGCAGTAGCAGTACGAGCAGTAGCAGTAAACTAAAACGTGAAGTTGGCAGTAGCAGTACCAGCAGTAGCAGTTAATTAAAACGTGAAGTTGGCAGTAGCAGTACGAGCAGTAGCAGTAAATTAAAACGTGAAGTTGGCAGTAGCAGTACGAGCAGTAGCAAAAAATGACATTTCCTCAATTTTGGCACCAACATTCCTGAAAGTCTACGAGAGGGTTAGAAACAGTTGCAGACCGGTAAAATTGACCCGGGAGGATGGCTAGACATTAAAAATGACATTTTCCCGATTGGCACCAAAATTCCTGGAAGTCTGCGAGAGTGTCAGAAACAGTCGCAGACCGATAAAATCGACTTGGGAGGGTCCCTAGACATTGAAAATGACATTTTCCCAAGTGGCACCAAAATTCCTGAAAGTCTGCGAGTGTGTCAACTTCACGTTTTTGTTTACTGCTACTGCTGTTACTGCTACTGCCAACTTCACGTTTTTGTTTACTGCTACTGCTCGTGCTGCTACTGCCAACTTCATGTTTTTGTTTACTGCTACTGCTCGTACTGCTACTGCCAACTTCACGTTTTTGTTTACTGCTACTGCTCGTACTTCTACTGCCAACTTCACGTTTTTGTTTACTGCTACTGCTCGTACTACTACTGCCAACTTCATGTTTTTGTTTACTGCTACTGTTGTTACTGCTACTGCCAACTTCACGTTTTTGTTTACTGCTACTGCTGTTACTGCTACTGCCAACTTCACGTTTTTGTTTACTGCTACTGCTCGTACTGCTACTGCCAACTTCACGTTTTTGTTTACTGCTACTGCTCGTACTGCTACTGCCAACTTCACGTTTTAGTTTACTGCTACTGCTCGTACTGCTACTGCCAACTTCACGTTTTTGTTTACTGCTACTGCTCGTACTGCTACTGCCAACTTCACGTTTTACTTTACTGCTACTGCTAGTACTGCTACTGCCAACTTCACGTTTTACTTTACTGCTACTGCTCGTACTTATACTGCCAGCTTCACGTTTTAGTTTACTGCTACTGCTCGTACTGCTACTGCCAACTTCACGTTTTACTTTACTGCTACTGCTCGTACTGCTACTGCCAACTTCACGTTTTAGTTTACTGCTACTGCTCGTACTGCTACTGCCAACTTCACGTTTTAGTTTACTGCTACTGCTGTTACTGCTACTGCCAACTTCACGTTTTAGTTTACTGCTACTGCTCGTACTGCTACTGCCAACTTCACGTTTTAGTTTACTGCTACTGCTCGTACTGCTACTGCCAACTTCACGTTTTTTTACTGCTGCGTACTGCTACTGCTCACTTCCTATACATTTTGTTACTTCCGGTGTCATCTATGATTGAAGACGCGAAACATCTAAAAGGCTGGAAGGTTGTAAATGGTCCTCCCATTGACCGCAATGTTAAATCAATAATAGTCTACATGCCGCAAATATAACTGGTACCATTTGGTTTTGTTTTAACTTACATATCTTAAAACTTGATTCATTCTCTATTCAAATTTGTGCTTTGTTGTTGTTTTTGTTTTGGTCACGTTAAAGTATTTTTTAAGATAAAGGATTCTTTTTCTGTCAGAAAGCCATGGGTTTGATCACATAGGATGTGAAGTTTATCTGCGCCATATTTTTGATAGGTTTGATGATTTAACTACATAGCAACGTATCATGTATGTTACTATGTTGCAATATCTATCAAATGTTTGAAGTTGTCTTATGAAAACGCCTAATGGAGATAATTTATTCGGGTGTATTATCTTGTTTTCCGGATTTCATTTACTTCACATCCTTTCGTATTTGACGCGAAACCTCTGTATCCGAAACAATTTAATCATTTACCCCTCGCCGAAAGCATTAGGTTTGTTTTGTATGACGTAGTTTAAAACAAACTTAATTTATTATACCTTAATAGTTACTTTTCCAAAATGTCATCTATTTGTTTTCTAGACCTCAAGAAATGGGGCTTTGCATTGTAACACTCTTTTTAAATCGTCGTTACAGTATCCGTTGAAAATCTTATTCGTCAGAACATAAACTGTACTTTCCTCTATGTGGACGCTTTTTTAAGACAGAAACAACACAAACAGCACGAGTTTCTCGTGAAAAATGCGAGTCACGCTTTCACGTATTTTTTCACAACAAAAGCTTTTTTCCACTAAATTTATAGAAATGTACAGTAGAACAATTTAAACGTTATAAAATAATAATATAAGCGTGAACAAAAAAGATTTTCTGATGTTCCAGCCGCAAAGATGTCTTCAGAATACCGTTATACAGGTAAAAAATACCTTGCTTTTAACAGATGAATTTTTTGCTAGATAAATTACTAAATATGTGTAATGAAATTAGTCTATGACTAGTATTGTCCGACTATTGTAAGAGAGAGAAGAGAAGTTTTTGATGATAAGATTTTAAATATTTTCAGAGAATTTAAAGAATTACATGTTTCAAAGGGTGCACGATCTCAGACAGAATTTAGCAACATAAATAAACATAAACATTGATGAACGAAATTTAATAGAGATATTTCAGGTGACGAGCCACCGCCACCATGGTCTAATGGCTAAAGTCAATAACAAACTTCTCAATGATTTAAGGTCGTGGGTTTAAATCCCGCTACTGGCCATGACCAGCTTTGTGAAAAGTCACAACTTCTTAGGAATGTTTTAGGTCTGACCGTTCCCGGTAAAATGCCAGTTTATTATGAGTTTATCATCACTATATAACTGATTAGTCCATGTACCGTAATCAAGAACATAGAGTTATGTGTGTCCGCTAAACAGTTCGTGTTCTGTTATCAAGGACATTGAGTTTTATTATACCTCGATTTCATTTACAATGTTAATCTTCCAAAGGCCAGCGTGACATATAAGTACTTCGCCTCGGTTGACAGTATTTCTTCAAGTTGTCAATTTTACTGTCACCCTGTCAGACATGTAATATTTATATAATGTGTGTCCGCTAGACAGTTCTAGTACTGTTATCAAGGACACAGAGTTATGTGTGTCCGCTAAACAGTGCGTGTACTGTTATCGAGGACATAGAGTTTTGTGTGTCCGCTAAACAGTTCGTTTACTGTTATCAAGGACATAGAGTTATGTGTGTCCGCTAAACAGTTCGTGTACTATTAACAAGGACATACCGTTATGTGTGTCCGCTAGACAGTTCTTGTACTGTTATCAAGGACATAGAGTTATGTGTGTTCGCTAGACAGTTCTTGTACTGTTATAAAGGACATTGAGTTATGTGTGTCCGCTAGACAGTTATTGTACTGTTATCAAGGACCTAGAGTTATGTGTGTCCGCTAGACAGTTCTTGTGCTGTTATAAAGGACACAGAGTTATGTGTGTCCGCCAGACAGTTCATGTACCGTAATCAAGAATATAGGGTTAAGTGTGCACACAAAACAAGTTTTGTTCCGTAATCAAGGAAATGGAAATAGGTGCGTCTGCTAGACTGTTTATCTCCCGTAACTATTGAAATGGACCTAAGTGCGTCCGCTTGACAGTTTGTGCTCCGTTATCATTGACATGTGCTTCCGCTAGACAGTTTATATTCCGTTATCATTGACATGGAGCTATGTGCGTCCGCTAGACAGTTATGTTCCGTAATCATTGATATGGACCTATGTGCGTCCTCTAGACAGTTTATGATGCGTTATCATTGACATCGAGCCATGTGCGTTTGCTAGACAGTTTATGTTCCGTTTATACTGACATGAAGCTTTGTGCGTCTGCTAGACTGTTTATGTTCAGTTATCATTGACATGGACCTTTTTGCGTCCGCTAGACAGTTTATGTTCCGTAATTATTGACATGGACCTATGTGCGTCCGCTAGACAGTTTATGTTCCGTAATTATTGACATGGACCTATGTGCGTCCGCTAGACAGTTTGTGTTCCGTAATTATTGACATAGACCTTTTGCGTCCGCTAGACAGTTTATGTTCAGTAATTATTGACATGGCCTATGTGCGTTCGCTTGACAGTATATGTTCCGTTATCACGAACATGGAGCTATGTGCGTCCGGTAGACATCTTATGTTCCACTATCATTAACATGTACCTATCTGCGTTCGTTACACAGTTTATGTTCCGTTATCATTGACATGGACCTATGTGCGTCCGCTAGACAGTTTACGTTCCGTTATCAATGACATGGACTTATGTGCGTCCGCTCGAGAGTTTATGGTCCGTTATCATTGACATGGATAAATTTGCGTCCTCTAGACAGTTTATGTTCCGCTATCATTGACATGGGCCTATGTGCCTCCTCTAGACAGTTTATGTTCCGTTATCATTGACATGGACCTATGTGCGTCCGCTAGACAGTTTGTGTTCCGTAATTATTGACATGGACCTATGTGCGTCCGCTAGACAGTTTATGTTCCGATATCATTGACATGGACCCTTTGTGCGTCCTATGTGCGTCCGCTGGACAGTTACAGTTCCGTAATCATTGACTCTGAGTTATATATATTCGACGGAAACGCCATGTACCGTTATCAAATTCATAGAGCTACGACGTCTGCTATATAGTTTATGCATCGTTATCAAAGACACTTTTTACGTCCATCCTAGAAGCATTTAAGGCACTATTTATAAAAAGGTTATTTCATTTGTACTTTAAAACCTAAATATGTAAAACTTGTTCACCATGGGCACTAGCAACCAAATATGAACAATCTGTTTTGAACAACATACCACGTGTTCATTACAATTTGTCAACCATTCTTTCAACTAACACATCTGCAAGGAGGTGCAGACTTTCATCCGCTTTAAGATTAAGACTATCTCCCTTAAAACACTCCATTTACACCTTAAATTGTCATTCATAATTATTTAGATACATATACATGCCATTAAAATTAAACCGTTACTATTTGATAACCGGTGTCCATTTCCGTGTTTCCGATACGATTTGAAATTGCAGGAACGGAAGTGTCGGCATTATCTTAGGGAGTTGATAAGGATCCACTTTAGCAGGCATTTGACAGTCATTGTTTGGTTAGCAATTAATATGGTAGGTCTTTGGTTTTATGTTAGAAATCTCGTAATATAAAGCTTTATTTGACGTAAATACTGTATGTGGCGTTAATGAATAAAATGTAAAGAGGTGACATTTATTGTTTGAATCTAATAGAAAAAAAAATCAGCAAGCTTTTTAAGTAGTTTAATTTCCATTCAAAGTCTTCTGATCTTAAGGTTCTTGTTTTAAAATCTACAATCCTGTATTAAAATTTTACTTTTGTTTAATGAGTAAACATTTCTAGAATAAACTGTCGTCTGCTTTGCTTCTTCACAACAGTAATGAATGTTTAGTGAATTTGTTGAGACAAGTAAAACTCATTAAAAGAGCGAAGCTAAACCCACATTGACTTACTTTAACTTGTTCTACTGTTTCTTAAAACTCGTTTATGTTTTCGAACAACAGACGTGATGTGGGTTTTAGACACGTTCGTCTGTTTTGGATGTCTGGTGGGAGCAGGTAAGAGATTTTTGTTTTCAGTTCTTATTTAAAACAATTTAATTTTTATTGTAAATACCAAATTAACACCTGTACCGGATGTTACACAAAGCTAATTCATAAGTCTAGTCAGACATTTTTTACAATTTGAAAAATATAATTTAGAAAAAAAAGAACATCTGATTCTTTTGAATAAAGCTAACCATTTTCCCCCACAAAGTAGCGTTCTGAGTTATCACGTGCATTTTTAAAGACAATTCTTCGTTATAACAGATTGATATCTGACCAATTGAAAGAAACGAAGAAACCGCTTGATCAAACAAAATAACAAATTTCCAATCTTAGGTTACATAATATAGCTATAATGTTGCTGTTACTGTTCTTGCTTCCGTTTTGTTTTATGTCCGTTTTCATTGTCCAGTTACATGAGTTTTTCTCAGCTTCTGAAAGGATCTTTACACCATCGGAATATCACATTTTTCAAAAAAAGAACTTAGCCTTTTCTTAAGTTCTCGATATTATCTAAGAAATGTTCTGAAGAAAAGAGCTTTCATGTTTTTGTTTTGTCATTGTTAAAATAATTACAAAAGCTTTTAAATTGTTTCTCATCCATTTCTTTTCCATTTCTCTATTTTCTTATTATGTAAAATCGAAAACATAAATGTTGCGGGCAAATCAAATAACTCGTCCAATAATACCTGTTGAATCAAATGTGACAGCAAAATGTAAATTATGTCTATATTTAGTAACACGTTCTTGACCTCAAAGACAGAAAGAAGCCATTGTAATGAAAACAGTGCTACTGTCCTTGCTATATATAACAGCAAGGTTAAGATCTGGACGATCTGGACTATCTCCACAATATCTCAGTATGCATGTATAACTTAATTATCTTTATAGTTGTTAACACTGTTTGTTTACAAACTTGACTAAGTCTTGTTTTCCACAATTCTTCTATGAAGATATTCCTTTTCTGAATTCCTGTATTTCTTAAGAGAAAAAAAAATAAAAAAAGAGGGTCGATTCTTTAAAAAAGTTTTCATTTTCCTCCGAAACAATTAAATTTTCTTTTTATTCCATGCTTTCAATGGTTATTTTCTGAAACCAGATCAGCAAAAGTTACTCTCGTCCCCGATATGCGACTGCCTACTTTGCAATCTGTTCAGTGCGTAAATAGCAGATGTGATCATATTTTTAAAAAAGCTCCTTAAATCATCACGTTACTGCAAGTTCCTCTCCCATGGAATTGAAAGGGGTCTTTATTTAAAGTTTTTATCCAAAGATTGACAATTGAATATACAAGAAGGGATACAAATGGCACTATAAGTTCTAGTTCAGTGACCTTTTCTCTGATATTTTAGCAATAAAGCATTTAAAAAATAACTATAAAATAAATAAAAAAAAATTCATAAGTGACGTTAGGAATTTTTTATGTC
Source organism: Cyclina sinensis (assembly GCA_012932295.1). NCBI lineage: Eukaryota > Metazoa > Mollusca > Bivalvia > Venerida > Veneridae > Cyclina > Cyclina sinensis. Next base: position 27,154,771 of record JAAONU010000002.1, on the reverse strand, counting down.
GGCCATCTCGTATAGTTTTCGTAACTAACTCGGATTTTGAAGTCAAGAGCACATTAACGAACAAAGCTGACAGAGATTTTTCCCTTTACGTCATAACACTTTACGTCTTTTTACGTCATAACACTTTACGTCTTTTTACGTCATAAAACTTTACGCCTTTGTGTTTTAATTATCACTCTCAGAAAGTATTTAAGTACTTTTGAATAATCTTGTGAAAGTGAACGGTTATGTGCTTCTTAACTTACAGTTCAGGTTAATGAAAATATAAACTACTGCTGTATATCAGTAAACGACTTAAAAGCATGAAATAAAAACATGTCTATTTTGAAACACACAGCGTGTTTTTGTCCCAATTTCTTCATATCTGGTTTCCGATTGTATTTTTCTTTTCAAGTTTCAATTATTTCAAAGAAATTTATATAAAACAAATATCAATATTTTTATTATATGTTTTGTTTGTATGATTTTGCAGTATTTTCGGCTTCCGCCACCCCACCGGACAATAAAGGACTTGAGTTTGTATTAATGTTCATGGAAAATGAAAAGCTCGGAGCTCAGGTTTTTCCTTTAGAGCTTTATTGCACCACACAAGAAAAGAAACCAGTAAATGTTCATGTAACGTCACCAAAATGGAGTTCTCCAAAAGTTGACAAGACATTTACAGTAACTGACGGACATGTTGAAAAGATATTAATAGACGTAGCGTTTCGAATGACCGGAAGTTCCGTTTCTTCAAAAGCCATTCTTGTACAAGCTGATTCGGAAATTGCTTGTTACGGCGCTAACAAAGAGACTTTATCTAATGACGTATACCTTGGATTGCCTGTTGACGCGCTGAGCACAGATTATTACGCAATGGCATATAGTCCGGCAAGTATAAAAACTGAACTCGGTATTGCCAGTACGGATGACGCGACTAATGTCAAAGTCACATTGCCAACTGGGAATGGACCACTAGATGTTGCGTTCAAAGGGAAAACGTATCATGCTGGAGACGTTATAAACGTTCCACTTGGGAAATATGATACACTACAACTACAAAGCTCTGGTGATCTCACAGGTAATCTACATTTTTTTTAAATATCAATTTATGCGTGCAATCAATGAACTGTCGGAGCATTTTCACGACTGAAATAAAAAAAGTCTTACGTATCTGAAAATTGGGCAGTTCATTTCAGTGCACAATGGCGTTTCTCGCGCCTTAGGTGTCTGAAGAAAGCGTTATTTTAACACGATATGAAAGTTATCAACTGCATAGACGGTCTTTATGCAATCTGTATAAACAGATATTTAATAACTTATATTTGTTTGATATTTTCAGGGGCACATATAGAGACAAACAATCCAGTAGCAGCATTTAGCGGCAACATCAAAACCAATGTGGGCAACGGAACGTTTCAGGACCATCTCGTCGAACAGTTGATCCCGTCGGACAGGTGGGGACAAAAGTTCGTGACAGCCCCGATTCCCGGAAGAACTGTGGGCGATGTGTTCAAAGTCGTTGCCCGCGAAGATAACACAGTTATCAATGTACCTGGGCATGCACCAATTCATTTAAACAAAGGGGGCGTGGCAACGTTTGAACTACCGTCGGATCAGTATAACTATATCACTTCAACAAAGCCTATTATGATTGCGCAATTCGTTAAAAGTCAACAGAAACCTACGGAACCAGCCGATCCCTCCATGATGATAATTCCACCATACGAACAGTTCGGTTCAGACTATACTTTTACCACCCCTGAATATTCACACCCCGAGTACGGGACCGACCCAACATTCCGATACAAAAATGAATTCATGATCGTTACAAAGAAATCCGATATTCAAGGACTGCTGCTGGACGGCAAACCTTTTCCAAAAACAACATGGACGGATATTCCAGGGACAGACCTGGTGGGGTCGTACGTGACACTGCCTCACGGACCGCATACTGTCCGGCATTCCAATCCTTTATCTACTTTTGGAGGGTACCTTTACGGCCATGCATATCACGAGTCGTACGGATTTCCTACCGGAATGAGAACAGCCATTATCTATTCCGCCGTAGGTATATTTTAGAGCTGTTCAGGCTTTGAATGTATTCAAATGCCGGTAAAAGTGGCGGCGTGGCCGAGTGGTTAACGCGTCGGACTAGTATTCAAAGGAATGCTAGCCGCACGGGTTCATACCCCGTCAGGGGCAAGCCGTTGTTTCCTTGAGCAAGAAACTTTACACTCATTGCTTAGTACTGGTTAGTTCCAGGAACGGATTCGAGAGTGTGTCTATAAGTGTAGTCTAGTCTAGCTTAGTGTAGTTTAGCGTAGTGTCGCGTAGTGTCGTGTAGTGTAGTGTAGTGTAGTATAGTGTCGCGTAGTGTAGTATAGTGTATCGTCGCGTAGTGTAGTGTAGTGTAGTGTAGTGTAGTCTAGTCTAGTCCGGTCCGGTCCAGTACAGTCCAATCTATTCTAGTCTAGTTCAATTCAGAGTTTATCTCAGTTCAGTTTATCTCAGTTTAATTCATTTCAATTCAGTTTAGTTTAGTTAAGTATTGTTCAGTTCAGTACAGTGTTATAGAATTTTTCATGGATAGGGAAGAAGCTTACAAATTTAATCATCCCTGCCGCTGTCTGCTACCAAAGTTGGATCCAGTTAGGCCCCTATAGAATGTGGAAAATAACTGGAGATCTTTACCCATGGTGGGATTTGAAGTAGCACCTTTGAATCGACAGTTCACCGTTCTATCCCTTCGTACACAGTTCTGAAGAAATGTGCGTGTTTCAGTAAAAAAAATCAGTTAGGACATGTGTCACTTGCGTATAAATTAAAGAGCTCTTTCAGGTTTATTCTAAGAATGAACAAAAGCGTGTTAATTTTCAGAACTGTACCCCTACTGCCAGTGTCCCGGGGGACGGGATTGATAACGACTGTGATAACAGAATAGATGAAGAACTTTGCCCGAACAATATTGGTAAAATTTCAAAATATTTTAGCTGACTTTACATAGATTTAAGTATCATTCTGTAGTATAAACCATAACTTTTCTTCGCATGATTTCTGTGGCGTGAACTGCATGTAAAATGGCAGATGCTGACATTAAACAAGTATTCTGAAATTTTAAAAATTTGAATGAAAAAATTTAATGTGCTTATTTTTTAAGAACCTTTCTTTATATGTTTAAGTCTTTAGCGGTTTTACGTTACGTGAAATTTAAAAAAAAAGAATTTTCAGCAGACGAAAGAAGCGACTGTCAAGTATGTGTTGAATTTCTTTCCGAGAGTTAGTATAACTAATACACAATGGTAGGATACTACGTCATCGCACACCAGTTTTATGCTCTCTCGCGGACCTTTTTTTTGTCAACAATCCGTCGCTTGAAAGGTAAAATGGTCTTTTTCAATAAGAAAGTGTAGAGTTGCAAAACATCATGTTGTGCACCGAAGATTGGCTGATGTACTTTGTATTTACGTAAAGAATTTTTATAATGTAAAATTCTAGTTTAGGCCTGAAAACGAGTGAAAGTTTTTTCAGCATGCATTCAGAAAAAAAACTTCAGGCCTAAACTAGAATTTTACATTTTAACAATCTTTTACGTAAATACAAATCACACCAGCCAATCTTCGGTGCACAACATGATTTTCTGTAACACTACAGATTTTTTTACTGAAAAAGACCAGTTTACCTTTCAAACGACGGATTGTTGAACCGCGAGGGGAGCATAATACAGGTGCGCAATGACGTAGTATCCTACATATACAGTTAAGAGTAAGTTTCTAATATACTTATGATATGATTTCCTTTTCAGACGATGATCAGGATGGCAAAAAGGACGAGGACTGCGTGAAAACTTTTCCAAGTAAGATTGAAGAAGCATGCTCGGCAAACTTTTTCATTTCTTAATTTCAGTTCTAAATTTCACTTTTACTTTATTTTAGATATGCATGATCAGTAGAAAATACCAGACAGTTTACCGTTTATAATTTTTAAATACTTTGCTCATACTATTCTACTTTTCTTTACGAAAGTCGACGGTTTATGGGGAAACTGGGGTCCTTGGAGCAATCAGTGTTCTGTAACATGTGGTGATGGTGTGCAAACGCGAATCCGGAAGTGTGACTCTCCTGTGCCGAAGTTTGGCGGTAAAAATTGCATCGGAAACGATCAGCAGACGAAGTCTTGTTACGGTGGCCAACCTTGTGGAAGTAAGCCCATTTATAAAAGCTTAGTTTGCTTTTAGTCGTTTTGTTAAGTGTCGTCAGGTTTTGTTGCTAAATAAGTGCTAAATCGGTTTTTTCGAACATGGTTTGAAAAGTACACTCACCGTTAGAGGTTAAAACCATAACCAAAGCGTCTATATTTGACGACGAAACGATCAAATTCCAAGAATATTTTTATGTATTTAATTGCACCAATGCATCTAGGGGCAAGATGGCTTTACTTGAATTTTTAAACAACGGCTTCATTTTTGGTTTGACATTATACATACTAAAAAAATAGTCAATGAACAAAAGCCAGAAGACGATAAATTTCTGTTTTATAAAAGTATTCGAACTTTTCAACCAGTCATTATTTTCACAAAATGTACGTTATAGTTGATATCGCTGCTGTATGCGCAGCCAATAGCAGGGCTGTTGTTCCAAACCCTCTGAACTGTGCGCAGTATTACGATTGTGCGAAGAAGTCAAATTTAGCGACGCCTCATCTTTTTGAATGTCCTTACCCTCAACTCTTCAACAATGTTACCCTGAAGTGTGACGATTTTGAAAACGTGAACTGTGGTCGAAGGCATGAACCAATGGCGCCTTGTAAGTTGTGCTTTAACTTATTGATACATATTTAATACTATATTATGCTACTAATTACAAATATAAAGATAATAGGTTATAGCTGATATCTTTATTCTTGACTGTAAAAAAATAATGCCGGTTGTGTTTTGTGTTTTATCAAAAGTATAAAATCAGTAAAAGCAGTGTATTTAACGCTCCTTGTGCTTTTGAATGCTTGATTTAAGCACTTGATTTAACAAAACAAAATACATATGCGTTTCTCCCATCCAGGTGAATATATACAGAACAAATGCAATGGTTCCGATCCAAACTGTAAACCCTGCAATCAGCGTCTATACAGTTGTGTGGGCGTTGACGACGGTCGTCAGCCACAATCGGTATTCGCCCCTGAATACAAAGACTGCAAGAAAAATAGAACTTTGTCTCAAGGGAAATGTGAATTTGGTTATTTCAATCCTCAAGCTCACAGATGTATGCCTCACAATCCAGGTAGAAGGGCTTTTTTGTTTTTTGTCCAATTTGTCATATACGTATGTGCTTTGCAATAGTCAATTGAAATTCAGTTGTTTCTTTTTACTCACATAATTTTGTTCTTTAGTTCCAGTTTAAATATTTCTTAATTTGTAAGGGTTTCTGCTAACGAAATATACTTGATTTTTTGCATTTAAGTTTTCTCCCTTTAACTGAATTTTACTTAGTGCTAAAAGACATATTTTCATTTTATGAAATTTACACAATACATGAGGTATTCAATTTTATTTCGTTTAATGGATTTCACATTCTACTTTCTACATCTATAACCCTTTTTTGTCCTTCACTAAAAGTTACATATCAGTTAAAACTTAAACTAAAATTTCCATGTTCCTGTACCTCTCTCATGAAGAGATTTTCATCTTTGCATAGTATTTCTGTGACTAAAATTGTTTTTCGTGATACTGTTTATTGATTAGCCTGAAATTAAATCAAATACTGATTAGTTTATATATTTCTTTTCTGTGTCTCTTTTGATAGCAAAATTTAAAATCCCAACTCTAGGTGGTTTTCCAGTCAGAAAGGTCCTGAACCCTTTTCCAAAATAATGAAAGAAAACCCTGACTGCATTTAAAAAATCGAATTACAACTTTGAAGATATGTTCTGCACCTGACCGGTATTTTAAAAGTATGACGTCAGATTTGTCTTGATTGCGACCAATGTGTTTCATTCTCATTACAGGTACCCTAAGTTTCCACTGTCGCCAGCATAAGACAGACAAACTGGCAATACCGGACAATTGTGCTAAGTTCTATAATTGTGCAAAGACCGGAAGTACACTGGCAGACAAAACGGACGAATGTACCTATCCAGATTTGTTCTCTACCGAGAAGGGTCAGTGTGAGAATTTTACTACAGTGCAGTGCAAGTCCAGGATGGAACCCCAGGCACCATGTAAGTTTGCCTCCTGAATTAAAATGCAGATACTTACTGGCCAGTTTTTTTAATAGTACGCTGTTGTTTCTTTTTATCTATACTATAACTTTAACTTTCGGTGAAATTTTAGTTTAATGGTATCCCTCCCCCCTAAATATATGACTATATTTTTTTCGAGGTATTATTTTTGAGCGTTTGTCTTTTGTTTCTGAAAAGAGCCATGACAAGTGATAGATAATGCGAAATACAGAACTTCGCTCATAATTTTTTGTATAGATCACGTCACATGATTACCGCGATTCCTTTATTAATTCCACTTTTCGAAGGAAAAACGTGCAGCTATTGTCATGATCCTCTCGTCGGCGTCGGCGACAGCGTCGGTTTACCTTTTTGTTAAGGTCCATTTCTCAGACACTATCAAAGCTATTCACTTCAAATTTGGAATAGTCGTTCACTATCAAAATATGACACCATTTCTAAAGGGCAGATAACCCTCAAATTTGCAAAGTTATGTTCCTTTTTCAAAATTCTTGGTTAACCTTTATTGTTAATGTCCGTTTCTCAAAATCTGTCAAAAGATATTCCCTTCAAACTTGGAATACATGATCACCAGCAAGACCCCTACAAAGACTGTTGGTACCCATGTCCCTGGGGTCAAAGTTAGCCACACCTCAAGGGTCACTTGATTTTGTTTAGACTTATATGGGAACAACTTCAAATGGCAAAGCATAAAGCCTAGAACTAAACTATTTACTTACATAGTATGGGTAGGTACTTACCCCTCCCCCACCATCCCCATGCATGGCTCCATCCGCCCCTCCCCATCGGATTTTTTTCCTTTAAATACATAGGTATTTGACTCCACCCCACCCCCGCCAGCCCCTCCCCAATCAGACGCCACCTTCCCCACAAAAAAATTCTTGCATAAGTAACACCTCCACCCACCGCCATTTTTTTTCTCTCTACTGGAGTAGCTACTTGTCCTTCCCACTCAATTTCTTTCACTTGGGCCTCTTGTTTGCCTTAGCTTATAATTTATTATCCAGCACTGAGAAAAGTGGAGCATGCTGTCCGTAGACAGGTCTTGTTTTTACCTATGAAGTTGTGGGGAAAATAAAACCCGCTTGGCCGTGAAGTCATGAAATTTTAATCTTAATCTTACGCTGCAATAGAAATTGTTCGTTTTCTTTCAATTTATGAATACCGTAGATTTAAAGCGACTGACACACACCGTTCGCCGATGCATAAACAAGAAAATGGTTATACATGCAAAATTTCTAGTTGTATTTTTGAAAAACGCTTGAAAACTTAGTGTCAGACTTGTTTTTTTATCAAGGAAATAAATCAAAATTAATAGCTTTTCATATTTTCATCAGTAAATTTGATAAGAATAAAGAATTTCTTTACATTGTAAATTCAGCGAAATTCGTTCAGTGGCGCCGTAAGTTGACATGTTTTACTTTATTTTATTGAATGGAACTGCATGGATTCGAAATCTACCACGGTATGACCCTTTTCTTCCGTTTTCCAGCAATATAGAAGTATAAAACTATGTATTTGAAGTTGTATTTTGAGTTACCTTTAATTGTAAAGAAAATAATTTTAAGCTAAAATCTGTAACTTCCATTTATCCAAGAACATTATCATGTTATTTAAAATGTGTATGTTTGTTTTTCTTGAATAGGCGAGTACGACCAATATAAATGTCCTCCGACCAATACCACGTGCATGTGCCCTGATGAGCATGCAGATTGCCGGGGTCAGACGGACGGCCTTGAACCCTGGAAGGGAAAGATCTGGGGACCAAAATACGCAAAATGTTTCAAAAACAGAACGCTCTCACAAAATAATTGCCCAAGTGGTCAATATTTTCATCCAGTTCAAAAGAAATGTACAGACACCGTCCAACCAGGTAAGTTTTTTTTATTTGTAATAGCATTTTTTGTTTTGTTTTAGGGAAAGTTGTTGAATGAAAAACTACGTCTTCTTCGGGAATATGATGTCCTATTCAAGCTGACCCTGTTAAATGTATCTTTTTCAAGCTGAATTATAGACTACAATTATTCGTTACTTACTTTTATATCATTTGGTTTAACAAAAGAGTTTTTGCACGTGCTTTCTACCACTTGCATTGTTTTCTAGTTCTACGTAGAGAAACCGTGTGTAAAACAAGCCCTTAGTCCGTAGCACAGCGTCAACTATTTTACCTTCAATCTTACCTGCGTCACTACTTTACGCTTTTACAGCAATATTTTGCATATACGCGCCTTTTATGTATACTTGCGTCCAAAGCGTTCGTGATGTAGTACAAATCGCTTGTACTTGAAAACCCATGCTATAAATATAGCTTATTGTAGTCCCGAAATAGTCTTTTCCTCTTATAAGACGCAACTGTCATGTTCATAAGGTTTAAGTGTACTCTTAGTGACGGCCCAGTAGACGAGAACAGCTGTGACTGTTAACAAATCCACATGTCGTGAGAACTGACAAGCTGGTATCAAGTCACGTTCAACTGGCTTTCAGAAGTCTGTGAAGTGATTGATTCACATTTAAATAGACTGGCCCACACCTGTGGATGTCATTTGGTACAAACGGTACAAACATTCAGTCCTGCAAACCCCACACAGCGGTTACTTCCCTTTCAGGACAGTAATCACAAAGTCTTAAAATTGTTACTTTTTTTAAATTTCGTAATTTTCAGACATATTAATTGGATGTAATTCCAATCATAACTTAAAGTACGAGAAAAAAAAATCTTTAAAAAAAGTTCATAAATGTATATATAGCTTGATACAAGCAAAGGCAGAGGTATTTTTCCGAAGAATGAAGGGGAGATCACTGCGAGGGGATTGTCAGTCCTCGTGTTTGCTTTGTGTACTATATGACATCGTTCTGTTTAAAGAACTGATATGCAAGTTCTAAAAGTTTGTAAGGTGTGGTGATTTTATAAATGGTTTGTCTGTTACACCTGTAGGAGTTGAACTTATTCTAAGGTCATTATTTGGTACAATTAATTCAACAGTTGACCGGAAACTGTCCTTACATTTGTAAGGAGATTTTTTTCAGTTCCAAGTGTGAAAAAGGTCCCTGTGTAAGTCAGATATTGAACATATCTGTATATGGAACTGTTTTGTGGACTTTGTTCATCGGTATAATCTTAATTTAGAACAAAGGAAGCTGTCGGCAAACACTCACAGACTAATGATCGTATATAAGATTTAAAATGATATACGAACTCAAAGACTTCAGAATTGAAAATATGCATTAGTTATCAAGTGTTGCTTTAAAAAATCTCTTTCTGGTTCAACTTGTCGGTATAAATAAAACCGATATTTATTCGTTTCTAACTAAAAGTAAGGATGTCTACCATGCCAGTACAAACGTATTTTTCCGGACACAAAAGTTTTTGAGATAGAATAATTCCATTCACAATTTTCTGCATAAGTTAATCATTCCTGCTAAGCCATTCTGAAAATGGCGTTTCATGTTAGCATCAAATGATATCGACTTTGTAACATGCATACCCTGTGAAATTGTATTTTGACTGATTTCTTAACAGCTGAAGTTAAAGATGTCTGCCGAGCCAATCCGAACATGGTATTTCCGGACACTCAGAATTGTGCAAAGTATATCGACTGCACGGCAACCAGTTCACCACTAGGTAACCACGTGATGGAATGCAAATACCCGAAACTATTCTCTACTAAGACAAGAAAATGTGAAGATTTTGAACAAGTCCAATGTTATAAAAGAATAGAACCCCAAGCACCATGTAAGTTTAATCATATTTCTGTTGCTTTTGTTGTTGTTGTCGTTGTTGTAACAAAACGTACTATGAACGTCCCAAAAATAAGCAGACACCGGAGTCTTGGCAGAAATGTGGATATTTTGTATATACACATATATTTGTTTATTAAGGTGGTTATTTGTTGATGAACTGTTAAATGAAGATCAGAAATGATATGCATGTGATTTTATCATTTTCTCGTATCAGCTATTAAATTCAGTATGCGTTTGGACATCATCAGAAACCCACTTTCGATCCATTTCGTTTAACACTATTCATCGACCGTAGGACAGTTGGTTGGTAAAATTTCGTACTCATGAATAATTCATTACCTATTTTCATTGGTTATTGCTCAATCTCAGCCAATGGAATTACTCGTTACAATTTGCCTTTCGCGGCCATGTTTAAATCCTGGGAAGACGAATAATCTGCAGTCAATTGTCCCACGGTATATAATGTAGTTGTGCAAAATATGCACTGGGCGCAACCGACGATGGTTAGTAAGATACACATAAAAACTGCTTGTTTGACAAATATTTTGCAAATCTTATGTTATTATGATATTGTAGGTGATTATGAACAAAATAAGTGTGCCCGTGGGAATACCACATGCTCATGTCCAGATAATTTGCCCAGTTGCGTCGGCAGTAGTGACGGTGACCAGACCTTCCCGACAAGAATATGGAAACCCGACTACATCAAGTGTTATAAAAATAGAACCATTCTGCCAGTAAAGAGGTGCACCAAAGGGTATTTTCATCCCGTACAAAACAAATGTTTGGAAGATGTTGCCAAGAGTAAGGCTTGTTATGCAGACATTAGACATATCCAGATCTTTTTCAATAAGTCAAGCATAAATTAAACCGTGTTATCAGTCCTAAATTAAACTTTGTTCCTCCAAAAAAGTAAAAAAAAAAAATATTACTTCAAATATTTAAGTCGGTATTATTGAAACAAAAACTTTTCCGTAATATCAAAATTTTCAAAGAAACTCTTAGTGGAAATAACATCCCGTGCTTTCTTGATTAACAAAATTTTGAAATTTTTAACCTTCAGTATTCTGAATTACAAGTTCAGTGGTATGAAAAAGGATTAGTGGAAGGTTCAGGAACATAATTAAATTAAAAAAAAAAACTGTGTTACTTTAAAACGAAGTGTTCTTAAGAACAAATCCAAAATTAATATGTCACTTTTCACAGCCGACGCCCATCCTTACTGTCAAGCAAATCCTAATGACGTCATTACTATGCCTGATAATTGTGCACAGTATATAAACTGTTCTGTTGTGGTTGCCATGACGATAACTTCTGACCCAATACAAGAGTGCAAGTACCCGGATTTATTTTCCACGGTTTCCAAGACATGCCAAGATTTCACTACGGTTACCTGTGACAAGAGATTGGAGCCACAAGCACCCTGTAAGTTGAAAAAGGTTTTCTGCATTCGCGATCATTTATACACATTACATTCAAAATATGCGCTTAATTAAAGATATTATATCAGGTTTGCATCTGAAATCTTAAGGTTCTTTCCTTGTATCCAGTTGAGTTTGATACATATAGAAACCTTGATGTTTATGAGAAATGGGAGACAAAATATTTGAACAAGAAAACGCATCACTAGGCAAGTTTTATTCTCAAAAATGCCCCAAAAGGTTGGAATATAACAATACAGTGTGCGTAAAGAATTGCTTTTTGAAGAAAAGTTGTTTGGACCATTTTTATAAATGTAAAGTTTAATTTACCAACAGGCGAGTACAAACAGAACATCTGCACGAAAGGTAACACGACGTGTCAGCCATGTTTAGACCGGTTACCAAGTTGTGTCGGCAAAACTGACGGTGACCAAGCTTTTCCAACTAGAATGTGGAAACCCGACTATATTACATGCACAAAGAATAGAACCATTCTACCAACGAAAAAGTGTACGAAAGGATATTTTCATCCAGTACAAAAACAGTGTGTAGAGGATGTCAAAAAACGTAAGACATAATAACGCTGTATTTGAAAACATGATTTAAAAAATACTTCCTGAATTTTATCAGGTTAATGCAATATCAACTTTGCTTAAAATAAAGCTTTTATGTGTATCATATGCACAAAATACGTATAATTAATTCATGTTTCATATTTTGTCTTACAGAAAGGTAAATGCATAATGGGTCGCTTACTCTTTTTGACGATTTGTTATTACGTTGCTATATCATAACACTGCTGCTTTATAACTCTGCTGTCCTTGCTTTTAAATATCAGCCGGTTAAATTAAAATGACTACTTTTGCAATGCATTTGGAATAGATTTCTTTTTATACATAGCTGACGCAATGCCGTTCTGTCAGGCTAATCCGACCGCTATCGTACAAATGTCGGACAACTGTGCACATTTTATCAACTGCTCTGCTGTACGATCTGGAGGATCAGCCTCCGATCCTATACAAGAATGCAAGTACCCAGACCTGTTCTCGACCACTTCGATGACTTGCCAGGATTTCACAACTGTACAGTGTAAAAATCGGACAGAACCAAAAGCTCCATGTACGTTCATTGTTTTGTGTCTTTTTAACACTGTAGCAAAGATTTAGTGGAATCTAGTAAAGCTAGTAGAATCTTGATGATTTGTACAAACTATCAGAGGTAAACTGTCTGGCTACATAGCTATGATAGTGTTAAATAGCAATAGAATCTGAGAATTTGACTAAACTATAGAGTTCTCATGTACGAGTAAATGTTACACCTGTCATATATCTTAAATGCTTCAAATAAAGCAAAGAATTGGCATCATTCCAAATTGTTCCAGTATAGTAAAGTTCTCAAAGAGACAGCCAGCAACTTGAAAATCGTTATGCATTGCAGCTATTCATTAATATAACTTTTAATTAATTAGGTCAATACAAACAGAATCTCTGCGACCCGACAGACACCCGTTGCATTCCTTGCCAAGACAGGCTGCCAACGTGTGTCGGTAAGAACGACGGAGATCAGGCGTTTCCGACGAGGTTGTGGAAGCCGGACTACATAAAGTGTTACAAGGACAGGACTATACTACCGACGAAGAAATGTACGAAAGGTTATTTCCATCCTGTACAGAAACGATGCGTGGAGGATGTGGCAAGACGTAAGAGATATCTAAGTACCCATAATTTTACAAAATCCCATTCTCAGCATAAACATACCATAAACATATCATCTAGAATATATACGTAAAAAACACCATAAATAATAGTATTCTGCCTTTTTTGGTGAAGGGAATAGTATTTTAACAAATGTTTTTTTACACATACGCTGATAAATATTTATTTGCTAAATACAAACCAAAACTTTAAGTTTTACCAATGAGAAGAATTCATTTATCTGACCAAGCACAAATATATTTTGAAAATATTCACGATCATCCGTCTTTGAATATTTAAACATAGTGATACAAAAGTTTTTACACAGTCACGCTGTGTGTACAGGTAAACCATTTAGACGCGTCATAAAATGCAGTCTCATTGGCTGGAATATAACAATATTGGAAATCCAGATTATCAAGAAGATAGAATTGAATACTTGTAGGTCGTCTTCAGATCGTGTACTTCTGTCAGATTGTGTCGTTTACCTACATAATTTTTACACTATTTGTTCATGGACTGCTCATCAAGGCGATTTAGCTACGATGAAACATATTTTTAAATACACTGAGGTCAAATATCAACAGTCAACAGTGTCAGCACCTTTGTTCACCAATTTGTATACATTACAGTTCTAATTATTCTTGAGGACCACAACCACAGTCACTGTTTGGAAAAAAAATACATCAGACAGATAGATATTTTTTCTACTGTCCTAGCAAAAATACCCAGCTTGACGAAATTTATCATGTTTGAAATAGTACAAATCAGGACGAACAAAACCGTTAGAGATATAATAACATCCGTGTTTCATATATAAAAAATACATAAATCAACTTCGTGCTGTTATGGAAAATAAACACTAGTTAATAACTACACTTTGTCTGACTAATGTACTTTATGACATTCCAGTGGTTAAGTGCAAACTTCCAATAAATTATAAAATTACATTTCAGTCGTTCAGAAAAAAAATCTGATTAATAGAGCTAAAAGAATATTTCAAGGTTTGCGTATATTTTCCTTTCAGTTTCCGAAATCTGGGTTCCATAAATTCTTACCTTTTTCTTCCTTTTTCAAAAATAGTTTTATAGTGTTTTATATTTGAAAGCTGACGCCAGATCCTACTGTCAAGCGAATCCCAGTGACGTCATACCGTTACCAGACAACTGTGCTCAGTATATCGACTGCACGGTAATGATCGGCGGTGGAAATTCTGCGGACCCTGTGAAGGAATGCAAGTACCCGGATCTGTTCTCTACGTTGTCTATGACATGTCAACATTTTACCACCGTGACCTGTGATAAAAGAAAGGAACCACAAGCACCATGTAAGGAAAACAATTCAAATAATGTTTTTGCATCAGCTTGTGAATTTTCTGATCGTGTTAAGATAATATTTAAAATAAAATCGGAGAATTGCGTTCAAGAAATGTATAAGTTCAAACTTCAACCTTTACTCTCATCAAGAATGGAAGTGTAAGTGACGTAGAAATACCCATCGATAATGAACCTTCCACTCTCTATGATAAAATATGGGTTTCATTAGAACTATATACAGTGAAATTTCGCTATTAAGACCACCTAGCAGAACTCATAAAGTGTGTCTAATTATCGAGGAGGCCTTATTACTGTAATACGTATATTAGTCCTATATTCATCAAAAGCATATACAACTGTAGTTTACAAGAAAAAAATCACTAGTAAAGGCGCTTTGTAAGACAGTGAAAAGATGCAAACATATCAAAACATTAAAAGGTATTTAAAGTATTAAAATATTTAATTAATGCGTCTCTATGAACGATTCATCGACGAAATGATTAATCAGTACTTAACATTCTTCATAACAGGTGAATACGATCAAAATAAGTGTGCAAAAGGGAACGTCTCGTGCTCTTGCCCTGAGAACCTACCAAGTTGTGTTGGTAAGAGTGACGGTGACCACGCCTTCCCGACCCGGATGTGGAAACCAAACTACATCACGTGTTACAAAAATAGAACCATTCTACCAACAAAGAAGTGCACTAAAGGATATTTTCATCCAACTCAAGAGAAATGTTTGGAAGATGTATCACGACGTAGGAAGTGTTTTAATTTGATTAAATGCTGTTCTTTCAATTGCATTTCTTAGATTTCAATTTAAATATCAGATATATGTCAGGCATGAAAATTTTTTTAAAAAGTTGAAAAATTATCTCTAAGTTGCAATTGCTAAGAATGCCAAATTCCCAGTTTGATGAATGCAGGATATTTTTTTTTTGGGTGGGGGGGGGGGGGGTGCCTTTACCCATCTTAAAAGTGGCAAAATATTCCGCCTCTGCGACCAGTAAAAGCCATGATCTGCCTGCACGTCCATCCGTGAAGTCTAATCTCCTGATACTTACTTTTCTCAACTGAATGATAGATAAGTCAGTCTTAGAGATTCGACAGGTTAAGAGTTGATGACTGGAAGACGGTCGTAACGCCTAATTCATGATTAACCATATATACCTTCTCTTTTATGATTTTATTTTATATTAATATTATATTGTTATTAACAAAATTTTAACATTAAGAATATATTAAGAATGAAAAAGTTTTAACACATTTCAAGCTGATGCCAATTCCTACTGCCATCAGAATCCCAGTGACGTCATACCAGTTTCGGACAACTGTGCGCAGTATATAAACTGTACAGCGGTTACCATGGGAACTGGGACAGATCCCGTACAGGAATGTCAATACCCAGATTTGTTTTCGCGACAAACAAGAACTTGTCGCAACTTTGTTATTGTAAACTGTGATAAAAGGAGAGAACCAATGGCCCCTTGTGAGTGTTGAACTGTTATTTTATAATCTTTTGATAATATACAGTAATTAATAGTTTTCGTTACAATATAGATGGAAGCATTTGCATAAATAGTATTTATTCATTTTTAATAGAGTAAAGATTTTGATTCATGCGAGAAATACCCTAGACAGTCAATAACTTTCCGAATTAAATACTGTAAAATATTCGCGACGTTTTCATGTTTGCTAATATACGGGATTTCAATACCACGCGAATTCAAAAATTTTGCGAAAAATTCCTTATCCAAATAACAGTTGATCCGAAATTTTGGTACTTACAATTGTACCTTTGTATGTTATGACGTAAACGGACTGTACTTGGTTTGTGAAGGCCATTAACTGCCCGATTTGATGTTCAAATGCACAAATATAAGACTTATATTTTTCCTTGTATATCTACAGACTAAAAGTAACTGTTCCTGTCATTTTGTTTGTGATTTGTAGGTGAGTATGATCAAAACTTATGTGTAAATCTGAAAACTGCCGGCTGTACCCGCTGTCAGGACAGATTACCTTCCTGTTTGGGTAAAACCGATGGTGACCAGCCGTTCCCGACGAAACTGTGGTCGGAAAATTATATACATTGTTTCAAGAATAGGACAGTAGTAGATAAATGCCCTTCAGGAGCGGTGTTTGATCCAAACACTAGAAGATGCACCACGAAAATTAATAGAGGTAAGCTTTAGAGAGAGTTTGCGCTATAGAATTTTCTTCGTAACCGTTTGGACATTTGGAAAGTGTCATAATTTGAGGTCAAAGTCACCCTAGCTTTCTCTTAAAGTGGGATATGTGGAACAACATACCCTTAAATGGGTCTGTCAGTTTTTCGAAGAATCAAGCTTCTATATAACTTTCGATGCATAATTATTTTAGTTATCTTACTGAATTCTACAAATGCTGTTGCAGACGGCACAAATGTCCTTATATTGTTTAATAATTCGTAATTTATAAAATGCTTTAGATCTATACATAAAAATACACAGATTACTTGGCTCTTTTTGTGTCACTGTCAAAATATCTTGCATACACTATATACCTGTAGGCAATATCGATTCCTACTGTAAGTCGTATCCGACGGCAATAAAGACAAACCCTCTTAATTGTGCCCAGTATTACAACTGTTCTGACAATGCGGCTGCCCTCGGTCACCATCTAGAAGAATGCAAGTACCCGGATCTGTTTTCCGAGTTAACACAGAGATGTGAACAATTCGAATCCGTTCAGTGTACCAACAGAAGTGAACCTCAGGCCCCTTGTAAGAAAACCTTCTTATTTGAAACTGTGTTATAGTAATTTTCCTTGTGCAGAACTGAAAATAAACCTTGCGCAATTACGTAATTTTACAGTGGCCTTAAAGGGGCGTGACTTGTATTTTAGCGTATTAAAACAAATGAAACTTTAGCGATTAAACAACGTCCTACAGTCATAGTCGGACGATATACGTATTTTATTGATCAGATCAGCATGGTTAATTTCGATAAAGTGGGACTCGCTACTTAACATGACTATAGTTCATACTATTACATAAGCTTCATTCACGGTAGAAACATACACTTCAAAGACGAGACATTAATGTTCAAACGTGACTGAGGTTCAAACCGGAGACCTTGCTGCAGTGATACAAACACTTTTCGCAGATAAGCGTAGATTTGAGACTATGAAACTGTTTTAATTTTGCCATCAATGTATTCTAGGTGATTACATGCAAAACCTGTGTCCTACATCAGACCCAGCTTGTGAAAGATGTCCTAACCGGATACCAAGCTGTGTTGGTAAGAGTGACGGGAACCATGCTTTCCCATCGAGAACCTGGAAACCAGACTATATCACATGTTACAAAAATAGAACTGTAAACGTCACAAAGTGTGCAGTTGGCTATTTCCATCCAGTCAACGAAATTTGTACAACTGATGTCAATAAACGTAAGTTTGTATGCTGACAGCTTCTTAAACGGTGTCTTCTACAAATGAAACCTTTAGATATAGTAAAAGCTCTGTAAAATTTGCTTAGTCTATGTTGAAGAACTTAATTTCGTCCATATGTGTATGCCAAAAAAATAAACAGTAATAACTTGATGGTACAATGATGTTGCCTTAAGACAAAATGTTGTTGGTTTACATGAAACACGGTAGTGATAATCTGAATAAAATTCTTGTTGACAGGGTATGCTTAAGAGAGATAAAGACGTTATCAAGTTTCAGTTTTACGAAGTCCGTTTGTTACATTTAATTAAAATAAAGACAGGTTGAATATTGCAAATGCTCTTCTTGCCCATTATTTTAGAAATTTAGAAAAAAATTCTACAATATATTCAGATCTTCATCAATCACACAATGCGTGGATGATTTATTGTGATTAATTTCTTTACAGCGGACGCAAGGTCTTACTGCCAGTCCAATCACAATGATGTCGTACCGTTACCGGACAATTGTGCACAGTTTATAGACTGTACCCTGTACATAAGCGGTACTGCATCAGATCCGGTACAGGAGTGCAACTATCCAGATCTGTTTTCGACAACTACAAGGCGGTGTGAGAAGTTTGAACTCGTGACGTGTGACAAGAGAAAAGAACCAATGGCTCCATGTAAGTTATATTAAAGATAAATCTCTAATATGCTTTTTCTATCAAACTAGACCTTTACTAGAAAAAAATGAAATTCTTCATCTAGATCAAACTGATTGCACTAATTGCAAAACACAGTCCGTATTTAACTGAAAGCAAACTGAAAATATACACAGTGTCTGATGAGTCTTTCAGATGGACTGTGAATGGAGCTTACTGGTTATTCATTACAAACTTGATATAAGTAACTTAAATGTGCTTCGTTTTTTTTCCAGGTCAGTACGAAAAGAATATTTGTCCTGCAAACGATCCAGCATGTGTGCCATGTCCAAACCGGCTCCCGAGCTGCATTGCGGTTGCTGATGGCCCAAACGCTTTTCCAAACAAATTGTGGAAACCAGACTACATCACGTGTTATAAAAATAGAACAATTTTACCCGTCAGTCAATGTCGTACCGGATATTTCCATCCTGTACAGAAACAATGTGCAAATGACGTCAGCAAAGGTGTTTATACTCTAGATTTGAAGATTCATTTTACCATATAGAATTATTATATGTGTTTATATATTTTACATTCCTATTGCCATTTAGACATTTTGTGAAATAAATTCTGAAAAATAAAAATGCAAGTTTTGCCTGTTGATAGTGAACGCAGCATTTTTTTATTGAGAAAAACAGTCGAAACTTTGATGACTGTTATTTTGTGTGCATTGCATTTCTCATTCAAAGATTTTAGACATGTCTGTTTTCTAATGTTTCAGTTGACGCTAAGCCCTATTGCCAGGCCAACCCTTATGCTGTTGTACCAATGAGAGACAACTGTGCCCACTACATTGACTGTGCAACAGTTCTGGCTTCGCCCACGTCAGACCCTGTATCAGAATGTGTATATCCAGATTTGTTCTCAACTATCTCAATGGTGTGCGAATCATTTACTACAGTCACGTGTGATCTACGGCCGGAGCCACAAGCACCATGTAAGAAAAAACATATCCTGGCGTCACTTAAGAAAAGAAACATTTACGTTTTTAGTTAAATTATTTAAATTAGACCTGTTTTCTAATACATTATTAATGTGTATTGACAAGAGCTATTGTTGCAAGAACCTGTGGCATGCCGGTTTATGCTTTTAATTTATTTTAGGAACATGGTCTTAAGGATTCTTATTGTCGATTAAGACTTTTTACGAATGTAAGAATCATGTGTCGAATAGTTATTTTTCGATTGAGTGCTATTCTTGAGGAGTAGCGATATGATTTGAATGTACATTACTTAGCTCAGTTTGAATTATTCCATACATGTGGCGGCCCCTTTATACTTTTTTAGTTTGAATCGTTCTGAACACATTTGCGACACCCCTTTACATAGACAATGTCGAGTTTAAAAAAATATGTTCACAGTTTTGTGCTCCCCCACCTCCTTACCCCCAAACTTATTACAAACCTTGCTGAGATAATATTTTGCATTACACAGTTTTTTACTGTCATTATTTCATATTGTTTTAGTTTGAATTATTCCGCACACATTTTACTTCCTCTGGTTATATATAGAGGTTGTTTAGTTTGACTTTTTATAAACACAATAATTTTTGAGGCTTCCCTTATTTCAAACTTTGAGTTCGAATCATTCCATGCACACTCAATGTGACCCATCTAATTACAACCCTTTGTTTTGTTTAAATGGTTTCTTACACAATTTATCTCCCTTATTTACAATCTTTGTTCGTTTGAATTTATCGGAACACAGTTATATTATATTTTAGATTGAACCATTCCATACACATTTTTTGTGACTTACCTAATCATAGAATTGTTTGAGTTCTTATATTCTGTACACATTTCACCTACCATTATTACAAATTTTATGTATTTATTTATTTATTAATTTATTTATTTATTTATTTATTTCACTTAACTATGTTTGAGTTACTAGTATTCCGTTCATTATTCACGAGTTGTTCACTTTGAATAATATTAACAGGCGAATATGACCAGAATATATGCAATCAGGGCAACACAAGTTGCGAACTATGTCCCAAAAGGTTGCCAAGCTGTATAGGACTTGCCGACGGTGCGCAGCCGTTCCCGACGAAGTTATGGACCAGTAATTATGTACAATGCTATAAGAACAGGACTGTAGCCATTACACATTGCCCACCAGGGAACGTGTTTGACCCAGTGAATCAAGCCTGTGTATCAGACGTCCCAAAAAGTAAGTACTAGATTTTCATTATTCAATTCAAACATAACAAAATGTCTTTTGAATATCAACTCTTGATACATATACATTGAAATCCGTGTGTCAATTTCTTTAAGCTACAGAAAAAATACTTTTTAATTAATGCAGATCTTACACACTGTCTTGCAATCTATATGCTTTTACGTTTCTAAATTTAAAAAAAGGAAACTTGCAGCCATATTTTGGTATAACCTTTATCTAATGCCTTAATATGGCATGAGTTCACAATGAACTGTTACATAAAAAATTAAACTATGTCCATAACCCGGGATTACAATATCTTTAATTTCCTATACATCAGGCAGAATGGACAGCTACTGTCAGGCTAATCCAGGAGTTATCAAGGTAGACCCAGATAATTGTGCGCAATATTTCAACTGTTCCAACCAGGCTGCACCACTCGGCCATTACAGACAGGAATGCAAATACCCGGATTTGTTCTCGAGCACGACCTTGACCTGTCAGCCATTTAACAGAGTCAGCTGCCAGACACGCCGGGAACCAAAAGCACCATGTGAGTTGTGTCTTATCGATTTTAATTTTCTGTGTTGTTTTTTGTTGTTGTTGTTGTTAAATAAGAACAATGCACTAAACTATAACTGATAAACTTCATGTTGATAGCAGAGTTTAAAACAATTTGCAACACAGTAAGCGACTGACAAAGAAAGATTTTTACTTATGAATACTTTATAAACACTAATTCGATTTTATGGCTGATAAAAGCAATTATACAGTTTGTAAGAAATAATTGTGTTATTCATACGGTCAGTCTATTTTCGAAATAGAACTCGTCTTAAATCTTTAATTTCAAGTTTTTTTTTATTTCATCACCCCGTGCTCTAAAACACAAATATGAAAACACAAAACAATTTCTCTTCATATTACAGGTGAGTATGAACAGAACCTTTGCAAGCCTGGCGATACAAACTGTGAACCATGCCCTGACCGTCTGCCTTCATGTGTTGGAAAGAGGGACGGGGATCATGTCTTCCCTTCCAGACTGTGGAAAGCAGATTATATTTTATGTGATAAAGAGAGAACAGTGGCTGTGAAGCAATGTCACATTGGTTACTTTCATCCCTCATTGGGAACCTGCACAGAGAAAGTTCAACCAAGTAAGAGAAATGAAAAACATTGTCTCGTTATAATTTCATTTATCTTGGTTGATCGAATGGTACAGATATACATGATTGTCCTAGGTAATGTGGGGTGTCGTTAACTTCGAACTTAGTATCAAGCAGCATTGTGTACACAGTATCTTCAGAATTCATGTGACGTTAAAATCGTAAGGCATATAAGTTAGAACGAATTTTTGTTTACAATTTGTATTTTGTGATATGTTGCAAAGTTTCATTCAGATACATAAATAATTTACATACTTTATTTGTACAATAACATATATCGCAAAAAATTTGAACTGAAAACATAAAATTCGAGTTTTTGTCTACCGTAGTTGATGCTAAACCATACTGCAGAGCCAATCCACACACTGTTATCCCGGCAGAGGACAACTGCGCACATGTGATCAACTGTACCGCGTATTCATCCGGAGCCTTGTCAGACCCCGTGATGGAGTGCTCTTATCCTCAGCTGTTTTCTGTTACAACAATGAGGTGTCAAGACTTCACAACAGTGGTTTGTGGTAATAGGACCGAGCTGAAAGCACCATGTATGCCCTTCTTTTATGAATTTCAATACAGAAACACTTGTCTCAGTTTTTCGTTGCTAGTCTTATTCCATCGTCGGTGACCCCAGGTACATATTCCGCACAACTACATTGTGTAGATAAATAGAGTGAAACGGAATGGATCGAACTTGGTTTTCCGACGATGGTATTATCCTTTACAAAAGTTGATTTTATATGCCTCTATCATATTTCTTGATACGAGAGATCGATGCAACCTTGTTTCTATTCATTTATCACTTTTAATGTACCCTGAAACGTTTCCATTTCCTTGTATTTATATACATGCCTGCCTTAAAAATGGATGATTCATTTCAGTATGTATCAATATTTTTACACCGCAGGCGAGTACAAGCAAAACCTTTGTGCTCTGAACGACCAGAGTTGTATCCCTTGCCAGGATAGATTGCCAAGTTGTAAAGGCCTTACCGACGGTGACCATGCCTTACCGACAAGACTGTGGAAACCGCAGTATATCACATGTTATAAAGATAGAACCCAACTGCCAACGAACAAATGTTCTAAGGGTTATTTCCATCCAACGAAACAAATGTGTACAGAGAAAATTGACACACGTAAGTTATGAAATTAATTTCACAATATATGAGGAGAAATTTTGCCTGCTAATTATAGATGCAGTACTTAATTGTTCAACATTGATATGTATCTTAATGTTTTGCTCACTTGGTGTTGAGGACCAAACTCTATTAAATGTATACCAAAATGTGTTGCATATCTACACTATAAACGCACGATGGTGTTACGCTTCTGTTGTTACTTTGTTCAAAACCACAAAAGAAAAGTTATCTTATGAGGACACAATATAAATAACTACTAACTTCTTTATTCTTTCCATCGTCTGTCATTCTATGAATTCTCCTTTTTGTTTTATAACTTTAACATTTTTAAATAATTTCAATTTCAGTTTACAAATGCTTACGTAAGTCATGTCTAAGAACTCGATAGTTAGTATTTCAACAATCATTTCTTTTGTTAAACTTAGAAATTTCAGCTTCTTCCGAAACAAGATTTAGACTAGGAAATTATGTTGAGACAGATAACTCACATGTATTTGCCTTAAACAATAACTAACAGAATCTTGTTTCGTCTTGTTTCGATGATAAATTTGAGTGTTAACAATATGATAATGGTCAAAATGATGCCGAAAGCGTAAGAAATGTTACTTTGCACCATTTTTTTTTTTAAAAAAAAGTAAAAATTCCCAATTCTTTTACTTTAATAATTCATTGTGAGAAGGGTTTTACTACCGCTGAGTACGGTTGAATTTTGTAAACATGACCAGCCATGTTATGGGCGTTTATAAAGTGCAATCGATTCGACACTGGTATGTAACGATGTAACAATGTTTAGTCTTTTCTTTTATATGTCGTACACCAAAGTGCGTTCGATGATTGCTACTAGTGAAAATTACTGTTTGCAAAAAAAAGGAGGTATGATTATTTAGAAATGGTGTTTGAAACGACAAAATTGATACGGTTTTGCTTCAAGGTTATTTGGAATATGTATTACTTTTCTAATTTCTAAGCTGGAACGAGTTCTGAGCTAAGTTGCTGTACGTTGTATTTTGTTATTTTTTAAACATTCAGCGGACGCCTTGCAGTACTGCCAAGCCAACCCGGGTGACATGCTACCACTGGACACAAACTGTGCCAAATACTATAAATGTTCGGCGTCACTACTTGGTCAAGATGTTGTCCAGGAGTGTCATTACCCGGACCTATTCTCAACATTGTCCATGACCTGTCAGGATTTTACTACAGTGCATTGTGATACAAGACCCGAACCACAGGCACCTTGTATGTTTTAATATTCTTTAAACTTTATGATCCTTTAATCCCTTTTAACTTTTGATTTCATCTGTTTCAACCCACTAAAATGGATCATTATACAATAAAACAGTCATGGCATCAGTTGATTTATATCATGATTTAAGATTCTGTTTTAGTATTGGACTTGTCTATTTAAAGCATGCTTGTCCGTCCTTATATATTGTTTCTAAATAGTGTTTCCACAATATTTTCATTAGAAATACGCCAATATATTTTCTTCACCATGATGGCATTTTAATTAGGTTAGAAAATAAATATTTTGCTCTGTTTAAGGCGAATATGATCAAAACTTGTGTCCAGTTGGCCAGACCTGTGAACCGTGTCCCGACAGACTTCCTAGTTGTGTTGGACTTCCCGGCGGAGACCAGCCGGCGGCAGGACACAGATGGACGGACATGTATGTTCGGTGCTACAAGAACAGAACTCTCGAAGTAAAACATTGTCCGAACGGTGCTGTGTTCGACCCTAACAGACTTGCGTGTGTATCGAAAATAAAGTCAGGTAAGTGGATTTAGAAATGCCAAGAGGTACATGTATTTCTGAAAAAAAAGAGTGTCACGATAATTCCATTAGAATCAGAAAAAAGGCTTTGTCGTCTATTGAAAGCCAGAAGGCTCATCAGCTTAAAAAAAAGGTGCCGACCTCATATAGTTTTAAATTGACGGTTTGTACATACACCGAGAAGTACGTGCAGAAATCCTTCAAACTCGGCCTTTCTAGACTGGCCCCTTTTCGAGCGGACCTTAATGTTTTATGCCGTTCTGTACCGACACACATACCATACTTTAATTTGTTATCAATGAATAAAATGAATTTTATTTAATTTTATTTAATGTACTAGCCATATATTTTGTGCTTGATACTGCCGTATGGTTCTGTGAAAAATATAACAAAATGAAAGTTTCTACTGTGTCAGTGTTTGGGCTGACGTAGAAATCAGTGCATCTTTTTTCCTTTTTTCGAACTTATGGGAAGATTGTTGATATGTTTAAGCATTCGATGCAGGATGTTTCAATGGTGACTTAATTTCTTCCAGGGGATATTTCGTCTTTCTGCCAAGCCAATCCACGTGCCATAAAGCCACATGACACAAATTGTGCACAATACTACAATTGTTCTAACCCTGCGTCCAGGTTTGAAACTTACGTTGTATGATAATAATGTTCTGAATAAAACTGAATGTATTGACCTTTAAGTAAAGCTTGTTAAGTCTTTGTTGAAATACTATTTTTAGCCAAGGTCATTGGTCCGTTTTATTTTGTATATTATTCTTTTCTAAATTCCAGTTTTGAGGTGTTATAACCATTTTTTTGGGACTGGAGAATAAACAAATATGACAGGATTAATTCTATGGCTGTAAACACACTCAGACAGTTAGACAAAAACGGTAATTTAAAACTGTTTTCGACCAAGATGTCTTTAATGTTTTTCTTGCCTAGGTTTGGATCGTATCTGCAAGAGTGTAAATATCCAGATTTGTTTTCCACCGTATCACTACGATGTGAGGCTTTCGAAACTGTACCATGTGGCACAAGACACGAACCCATGCCGCCATGTAAGCATATATGTTTACAGAAATGTCTGTAATTTGTATCTGTTCCTTTTACGTACAATTTTTATTCGTTTATTCAGAATACGTTTTTGCAAATCTTACGCCTCGAATAAAAGCACACGTGTTCAAAACCCAGACCAGCGTGGGAACTGACTGTTGTTTTATTTAGGCACCCAAGGTCGAGGGCATCTCAGCACATCTCTGGGTGCGAGTAACAGAACCTTTGTTTATGTTGTTAGTACCATCATTTAAGTGATTTGAGGACTATGAATATTCATGGTATCTTGCATGTAATGTTGAAGTCTGAATGAGGGACATTCCTGATAACAAATTATCTCCCTTACTCAGATAACGTCAGAGGTAGACCAAGTAGCACATTGGTCCTTTCAGTTGGAATCCTCTGACTTTATCCTTGTTTCTAACTGTGATGGTCATGACTTTTAGTTGTGAAAATTGTCACTTATATATTAAATAAAACGTTAGGATTATCAAAAAATAAAGATAATGGTGTTAACAAAACATTGCTAAATTTATTGTGTAATCTGACTATACCACTGTTGCAAATAATTAGGTTTAATTATCACCATATCAAAAGAGAAAATAGCGATAAAAGCAGATGAATCCAAACGGAAGGACCAAAGTAATATCAGAGAGTATTCAGGGTAGATAATCCACTAATGTCCCCAATTTTTTTGAACATTTAACAATATATGTAAGATTCCGACATGTCATATTAAGAAAAACCAAAAAAGTATTTTGGACGTAGTTGATAAAATTATTATAAATGTCTGTATTGTACTATAAAAACTAGCTTAAACTTGACTGAATATCTTCACTTCAGGCGAATATCTTCAGAATCTGTGTGACGGTTCAGATCCGAGTTGTGTCCCCTGTCAGGAACGCTTGCCAAGTTGCGTTGGTATAGCGGACGGTAATAACGCAATAACGGGGAAGGAATGGACGGCTGATTATGTAGAGTGCGATAAAAACAGAACAGTATCCGTAAAACATTGTCAGACCGGTTACTTTCATCCTGTAACGAGAACTTGTACAGAACAAGTGCAAAGAGGTACCAGTAATGACTTTATGAAAAGTTCTTTTATCCTCGTTAAATTTACATTCCGGGTGAAAAAATAAGTCAGGTCTCTGTGTATTCAGACGCATATCGAGAAATAAAATACACTCCTTTTTTAATTTTAATAAGTTGAATAAGTATTACAAAAAAGTTTTTGTTTAGCTAATAAAAGGTAAAATACACGAAAATATTTCTTATGTTAACGTTTAACACTATACCAAAGTTACAATATGAAGTTCAAAGACTCATTCTACCTTTTTATGAAATAAATATCTACGCTAAATAGATCAGGCGATAACTTTTGTGCATGCTCACTGGTGACACATTAGCAGAAATACAATTTAACAAAAAAGAAACGCTTCTTTTCAGCCGATGTGAAGAATTACTGCAAGCATAACCCGACGGCAATAATGGCGGCACCAGACGACTGTGCCCAGTATTTTAACTGTTCTCAACGGACCTCGGCTCTAGGGGAATATATAGGGGAGTGTAAATACCCGAGTCTATTTTCCACCTTCTCAATGACCTGTGGCTCATTTAGAAGGACGTTCTGTGACACAAGGCCAGAACCACAGGCACCGTGTATGTATCTGTATTCTGTAGATGTAACTGGTCAATGAACTTTGTTGTTAGAGAAATGTTCTTTTATTTCACTAGAGTTGCTTACACGCGAACTCAAAGGTGGATGGTATTGTTTTCCAACTGATATATTGAAACTTAAAGACACATTGAGCCTCAGAAATGGCTACAATTTTTCCTCTCAAGAAAATGCAAAATGTGTTTTACAATATTTTAATAATGGATTGAGAGCATGCTATATGCTTAGCACTTGAAGATAGTTGCGCTGAATGTGAAATAATTTATTATAAACGTAGCAAAAATGTAAACAAAGTGGTATTTTAACATCCGTACAAAATACTAATTCACTATAGCTTTACCAGTGGCCAAAAAGCAAAGGTGACAAAACATGGTTCATTTATATGGCTAATAAATACCATTTTGGAAATTGTAAAACAACGCTAAAATGAAAAGCTTTTGAGAAAATAAAAGTAAATTTTTGGGGCTTAATGGGCCTTTAAACAGCGCCGGTTTCGTTCTTTTGAGCTAGCATATTCAAATGCATTTTTACATGTTTTGGGGTATATTGGTCAGTATGTTGCCTGCTTAAAGTTCACTTAATGTAAGATTCGTAACATAGGCTGACAAGCAGATTGTCTAATAGATACATTTAATGTTTAATGTCAGATTCGTAACAGGCTGACAAGCAGATTGTCTAATAGATACACTTAATGTCAGATTCGTAACACAGGCTGACAAGCAGATTGTCTAATAGATACACTTAATGTCAGATTCGTAACATAGGCTGACAAGCAGATTGTCTAATAGATACACTTAATGTCAGATTCGTAACAGGCTGACAAGCAGATTGTCTAATAGATACACTTGTACAATAAAAAAACAAATTTAAATTTTCACTTTTTGCAAATAATTCCACTTTGCTGTTTAAAAATAGAAACGTCTTGGCAAAACCCACTTTTTAGATCGTATAAGGTATCAACGTTTGTTCATGAGCTGAAGTAGTTGTACCTATTTAACTACAAACCCCAAAACCCATATATCATTTACTCATATTATTATGACACAATTATTTAATTCGATTTGAAATTGATAAATGTATTAGCTAGTTAAGACCCATGTAGCACATATGATATTTTGTCGATTTTTAACAACGATTACAAAATTAGTATTAAGTAGAAATGCACCGAAAGCTGCTATGTAGGATCTGGTGAACTTAGTTGAGGAAAGTTCCTAATCTTTTTAATACACTTAGTAATATTGCAATACAAGATGGGCGAAAAAACAGCGCTACAAACATCAGCTTAACAAAATAACTCGCTGCAGTTTCGTGTATCTTAAATTGTATCATTCAAGTCTGTTCTCTAATTATTGTAATATCTAATTGTTCTTGCTTTTGTTATTTGTATACACAGGTCAGTACGAACAAAACCGTTGCTTACAAAATGATCCCAACTGTACACCCTGTCCCGAGAGGCTGCCAAGCTGTGTGGGTCTGTCAGACGGGACACAGCCCCACCCTTATAACCTATGGAGTGACAAGTATATTGAATGTTTTACTAACCGTACCATGGCGGTGCGCACGTGTCAGTCTGGGTACTTCCATCCACGGCAACATCAGTGCCGCTCCAAGATTGACCCAGGTTGGTAGTCCTGTGTAGTTTTATGCATGTCGATTTTCACTGAAAACATGTTTGAATATTTCATACAAGTACTGTATTTCACCATGTTACTAAGTATGTTAATCCTTTGATGAAATAGTTTGAAATTAAAAAAGTTTAAAAATCATTTAAAATGATTATTTTCCAGTACTGCTTCTTAAACTTTACTGAAAATATTTTAAAAAACTGCTTCATTTTGAACTGCTTCATTTTGCTTCCCATAAGTATAAAATTTGTTTCGGTACGATATATAAAAAAACCCTGAAATTTAAACCTTCTACATTTGTATATCTTGACACATCTTAACAGCCTTTAAATGGACAATAGTTTACAAGCTTTTTATTGTATGCATTAGCACCCAGCATTAGAATTACAACTTCATTTTAGCCTTTGAGAGATCACTAAACGCGAAATATCGCACAAGTCTTATTTTAATCGTACAAGTTTTACGTTATGTAATGAATACGTAACGTAATAAAACATAATGACCAATATTTTTTGTCTAGTTGACGTCACGGAGTACTGCCAGATTCACGTGACTGACGTCATAACCAGCCCGGACAACTGCGCAGTATATTATAACTGTTCGTCGCCTGGAAACGGTTACGTCACGGAATGCAACTACCCGGATCTATACGACACGAATCTACAGATTTGCCGAGATTTCTCACTAGTTTCGTGTCAGGCAAGACCCGAACCAAAAGCCCCTTGTAAGTATATCGTAGATTATATTATTGAAATTTCTTCAAAATCCTGGCAAAAATAATACTTACAAAGTATGTTCCTACACTATATTTTAAAATACGCACTGTGTTGCTAAACTAAATATCCAGAAGATGTGATACATTTTTCGTAGCAAAATGCCAGTTGTAGGGTGCTTTATAGCCATGACCCCCCACGAAGCTATGGCGTAGTACCAGACCTTGTCCAGCACGTGAACCAAGTAAATCCGTCACGTGACTAATGACAACGATCCGATTGTCTTTCTGTATTGCCAAGTTGGTTGTTGGTAAACAGCACGTACAAAAATAAATTTTCAAATTATTTGAATTATCTGAAACCTAAAACGTGTAGGATTGTTAGTATTTAGGAATAATATGACATCATGATTGCTTTATTTTTCACAGGCCAGTATAAACAGAATCTGTGTCCAGCTAATGACACAAGCTGTGTGCCTTGTCAGGATAGGCTACCTTCCTGTGATGGACTACCAGATGGAAATAACCCAGTGTCCAGCCAGTTATGGGGTCAACGATATATCGTCTGCTCTAAGAATAGAACCACAGATGTCACGAGATGTAAAACTGGATTCTTTCACCCACGATTGAGAGCTTGTGTTTCAACAATTGAGAAAAGTATTCAATAATTGTTTTATGAAATTTTTATGCAACTAATCACTATTCTATACTAGGTCATGTCGTTTCATACAATCACAATAAACAACATCACAACTTATACTTTACTCACGGCTGTAAAAACTGGTATTTGTATTTAAACCAGCAAGGTAGCAGCAATTAAAAACCGTCTCTGCAGAAAAAATAGCTTCAGTTTAGTTTTATTGTTGTACAGTTTAATATAATTATGATATTGCAAAATTGACGAAAAGGCAAACAAAAATGAAAGAAAAAATTTTACTTTTCATATAATGAAAATAAACTTGTTTTGTTCTTGCATCAGCCGACACTACTGACTACTGTACGAGTCATCCAGAAGCCATAATACCTTATCCAGACAATTGTGCACAGTATGTAAACTGCTCTGAGGTAACGTCACAAACTGTGAGAATCAAAGAGTGCACGTACCCAGATTTGTTCTCAGCCGACACACTAACGTGTACACGTTTCACGAGAGTGATATGTAACAAGCGGCAAGAGCCACAAGCACCGTGTAAGTTTGATTATGTCGTCCTCAGAAGAAAACGTTTGATATCTTAGCAATGTTGATCGTGTCAAAGCCTTTTTCCTGTTACTACAAAGACCCCTCGACTCAACTACTGAGTTAATTAATAGCAGCTTCCTAGTCTAGGAATTCTTTTACGACTTGGCTTCTGATTAACAAAATCAGTTCAACACTTTGTACCGAAACAAGCAACTCATTGATAAAATATTATATTTTTTCTTTCATTAAACAAACTTAAATTTAAATCCGTTTGAACAGTTCAAATTAATTTTACAAACTTCTTTTTTAACATTTCAGGTGAATATGACCAGAACAAATGTGCACCGGGAGACACGAGTTGTTCCCCTTGTCCTCGTCGTCTGCCAAGTTGTATCGGTCAACCAGACGGCGCTAGGCCGTTTAAAGGGCTGGAGTGGACGGAGAACTACGTCGAATGTTACAAAAACAGAACGATGGCCCTAGACAAGTGTCCTATCGGATCAGTGTTTGATTCGATAGACCTTGCGTGTACCTCCAAAATAGACAAGAGTAAGTGATAACAAATTGTGAGCGGCTGAGCTTTTATTTTCATTTATAATTTCTTTGTATTATAATGTTTTTGTTACATTAGGTTATACTAATGAATTGCTTATAAAATCTCGGTTAACAAATTCACATACTGTTTACATGTATTATTATATTCTTATTTAATGCCAAGCTAAAACAACATGATTCGTCAGTAAAATAAAGCGCACATTGTTTCAGTCAGGTATCAAGCCTTTTTTCTGAAATCCACATTCATTTTACTGACGAATTCTACTGATAAAATATAAGTCCTATGATACAGTTAACGTCACGTGGTTCCGGTTTCAGATGCCATTGCGTCATTCTGTCGGTTTAACAGCCTGGCTATACAGGAGCATCCGGATAACTGTGCACAGTATTTTAACTGTTCCATGCCAGGCTCACCGTTAGGTCCCTATCTCATGGAATGCGAGTACCCAAAGCTGTTCTCTTCCCAGCTCAAAGCTTGTGTCAACTTTGAGTCTGCACAGTGTGGTGACAAGAAAGTACCACAGAGACCATGTATGTTAGGTTCATTCTATGCATATCTCTAGTAATTTATCATTCTTAACATATGTTTCCTTCATAATCAGGTGCACAAGAAGTGAATAAAATAGATGAAAAAAACAGCATATAAATAAAGAGTTGTGACTTTTTTCTTCCACCTCTTTGTCGTTAATTGCTTTCAGTAAATAAACCTTAACCCAATAGATGACAACATACTTTTTTTCTTTACAATCACTATCATAATATCGCATTTCAGTTACCATTGCTTTTTTTAATAAGTATGTCTGTTAATAAGTAATGGATGACATTGTGTCCCCTTTCTTTTTACAGGTGACTACCTCAACAATCTTTGTGCACCACAAGATCTGTCCTGCACCCCATGTCAGTCCAGGTATCCTAGCTGTGTCGGTCTCGCCGATGGTTCCCAGCCCTATCCGGGACGTTCATGGCAAGCGGATTACATGAAATGTTACAAAAACAGAACAATTTCGGTAGAGAAATGTCAACATGGATACTTCCATCCACAGCAACGCGCATGCGTAGAAGTTATTAACCAAAGTATGCTATTTATCGGTGTTACATGTTTAATATGCTTACTTTTGTTCCATGTTTAAGAAGGAACATTTTCATAAAATAATTACAGATATGATAACTAGTACACGTATCAGACATTTTTCTAATAAGAAGATAGCATTGCAGTATATAACTGCATAAGCTATATAGAATGTACAATTACTTTTAAAAAATCGAGTTTATTCACTTTAAATAACTTTCCAGTAAACATAGTGAGTTACTGTCAAGTGCATACATCGGATATAGTCACGGACCCGAGCAGTTGTTCACGATACTTCAACTGTTCTGATACCAGCTCGCCACTTGGTACCTATCAGTCGGAATGTAAATATCCGAACCTGTATTCACCGGCTGTCCGAGCATGTTTACACTTCGACTCTGTGGATTGTCAAACCAGACCAGAACCTGTGTCGCCATGTATGTATTGACTTCAAGACATTTTTTGTGAATTCATATAATTATAAAATCATTTGGGTGCACCATTTATATTTCTGTAAATATATTAATTCAATGTCGATGGTTTCAAAAATTATTCGACAATTTCATTCAAATTATATTTTTATTTACAACTTTCATTTTTTTTAATTTATTGTTTGAACTTCAATGTACAAATTAAATTCGTAACTTTTCTTTGTCAGTAATTCAAAGACAAGTTTTTAGCCGAATAATTATACTCAGTAATAATTTACATTTTTTATTATTGTCTGTGTTTTACTTCAGTCTACGATATATTTATCAGTTTCTAACAATTATTGTATCTTACTTTTTCCAATAAAAATTTCATGTCTTCAGTTCTTTTCGTTTACTGATGTGTCAATTATTCCAGGCGAGTATGCACAGAATTTATGTAACCCCAGTGACAGCTTATGTACACCATGTACCAAACGATACCCAAGCTGCAAGGGTCTCCCAGACGGCAAAAATCCCGCGCCTGGTCCGCTCTGGTCACCAGATTATGTCGTCTGCCAGAAAAACCGTACGCTGTCTGTAGAAAAATGTCAACAAGGAAATTTTAACCCCAGAACAAGAAGTTGTGAAACGCATATATCTCCAGGTTTGTAGAAGTAACATTTTTGTATTTATTTAACTTACACACATGTTTCCTGTTCGATAAACGAGTCACTTCAACGATCAAATATTACTATATATATAATTAATGTTAAAAATTAAATAAATACGATTATTGTTTTGAATAGTTTATAATTTCATTTGTTAAGATCGCTTTTAAGTTGTGTTTATAAGTGAGCACAGATTTTAAGCTACAGGATATCAATTTTTTCACGCATGTTTTATATATATATTTTTGATGTGTGAGGGATTATTTCTGTCTTCGTTTAAATATGAAGATAAATTTGTTCAGCAACTGTTTCCAGCCATCTTAAGAGTAAAAAAACAACAACAGCAAAACAGGAATAAATCGGTTACTACATCAAAATTAATATCTGATGGTAAACATTGTACGTTATTCATATAAACTCTATCATTTAAACTTAAATAACTTAAATATAGATTTTCCGTTGTCATTTCCAGTTGATATAGTAAATTACTGCCAGGCACACACACGTGCTATCGTGCCCCAGCCTGACACGTGCTCACAGTACTATGACTGTCCACATGTCCTCGTGACGTCAGGAGAGGTCAGTGAGTGCAAGTACCCTGACTTGTTTTCAATAACAACGCTGAAATGTGAACCATTTGAAATTGTGGATTGTGACAGCAGACGTGAACCACAGGCCCCATGTATGTTGTTTTTTTTTTTTTTTTCACTTTTAAAAAAAAATAGAGTTAACCTGAAAATAGTTTATCTTATTCATTATTTAGTAGGGATGTTTATGTAACAAGATGAAGCGCCTGTTGTTTTGGTGTTACTGTTGCTGTTAATATTGTTACTGTTGTTGTTGTTGTAAACTGATCAGCCCTCTCACCTAATGGATGTGTGCCAACAATAAGCAGTAAAAATATATCTCAGAAACTTATATTTTCCTAAATTAAGCCTCCAACTTATGAAAGGCAAACAATATTTCTCGAATAAGTAAAACCAAATCATAAACTGCACACGGTAATCAGGTCTTCAACCTTTTGGCAACTATGTATCGATAAGACATATTAATTTTAACGGTATCAATCGTCTTATTCTCACAACTATACATTAATGGGTAAGAAACGTGCTAGAATTCTCGATACCCTCTCCGTTGTCCACTGCTTAGGGGTCAGGGCCCCTCTTCAGATCCTATTTAATTTAGACGACAGCTTCTTATGAAAGATGGGAGTCTAGTTCCGGTACTTCCTGCGACCGATAATTAGGTAAAACGAAGCCTTGATACGACTGTAGGGCGTTAACCTCAAACTTAACAAACCAGTAACCCTATCGACTTTATTGCTTAGATAACTGTCCTGGCTTTCTTATAAAAAGGTAAACACCATTAAGTCGTGATTTGTGTATAAGTTAAAAAAGTTACTCTATCAATGCCATATTCCATTCTAATCGTTGTTTGTATACACGTGAGGCTAAAGTTTTTACTGTTACTTTTTGCTTGTACTTTTCAGGCGAGTACTCCAAAAACTTGTGTCCTGCAAATGACCCTAGTTGTGCCCCTTGTCCAGCTAGATTGCCCAGCTGTGTTGGCCTGCCTGATGGCTCACAACTGTTTGGGTCTTTGCAGTGGTCAACAAAATACGTGGATTGCTACAAAAATAGGACAGTAGCCATAAACCAGTGCCCACAAGGGTCATTTTTTAATCCGGCGAGTCACCGATGCACACAGAATATAAATCCAGGTGAGTTATATGAAATTGGGAGACACGGGTTACCTTGTAATAATAATGATAATAATTTAAGTTTCGAAGGCAACAATGACTTGAGGAAAGTGGATCTTGGGTTTCGTTCAGTTTGCGTTCATGGATCACTTCGACGACTGACGTCTGTTTTCTGGTTTGGTGTACATTTCACTGTATCTAGTACAAATAAAATTTAATACTGTATGTAATAAATAATGCTCTTATAAACCTAGATATGCCAGTAAAATGCGCAATATTTTTTGTGACTATTTTATGAACTCTTCATTTCTAGTGGATATTTCGAGTTTCTGTCACGCCCATCCCACGGCGGTTAGACCACACCCAACAAACTGTGCGCAATATTATGACTGCTCTACGGTGGCTTTCGGCGGAAGCCAAGACCGGGAATGTCCTTACCCGCAATTGTTTGATGCCGTGACCTTGACTTGTAGACCATTCAACAATGTTCAGTGTGGCGTAAGATACGAACCAAAGGCACCCTGTAAGTTTAAAAACTGAAGCTATTTCGAAAAACTTACTTACGAAACGATTGCACAAGTGAAGCAAATCTTAATCTGATCACTTTTAACTCAAGATGAATTGTCTTTCTTTGGATAAAATTCCAGCTTTCTCACGACATTTGAAAAAGGGCAATAATTGTTTTTGTTATTGAAATATCCACATGGCGCAGTCAATGTTTTATTTTAGTATAGTGTATATTGTGTTCAATTGTTTACAGGCGAATACAGGGCAAACCAGTGTAGCCCTTCACAAACATCATGTGAACCTTGCACATATCGTTTGCCTTCTTGTGTTGGACTTCATGACGGAAATCAGCCAGTTCAAAGCCAGTTATGGCAACAACAGTTTGTCGTCTGCAACCAAAACAGAACAGCTAATGTATCTCGATGTCCGGGCACCACTATCTTCAACCCAAATACAAAGAATTGTATGGAAATTGGAGATATCACTAAAGGTAAGTGACTGCATGATGTATTCAAAATCACTTTATCTACGCGTTGTAGATTTTGTTGTGTAATAAGCAAACAACATTTTTTTTCTTCACGTAAAATTGCTACTTTCTTTCAGTCGAAATTACCGACTATTGCAAAGCTTATCCAAATGCCGTACTTCCGGACCCCGATGATTGTTCCCGGTTTTATCGATGTAGTTTAGCGACGTCTTCGGGAACCAGCAGCCATCAGCAGTGCACATATCCAGATTTGTTCTCTCCAACCCAACACAGATGCGTTCAGTTTGACACAGTGAATTGTGGCTCTAAGCCTGAGCCAACCTCGCCATGTAAATATATTACGTATACATTTTACATACAATTATAAAAAAGGAAGCTCTGTGTCGTTGCCCAACTTCAGTTGTTTTATTCCAACTTGGTTTATTTGCCAAAAATGCACGAAAGAAGGTACTCTTGTCAGACATTTTTTTTATCGACTAAGATGGTTATATATTTGTTGGAAGCTTAAAACTCAAATTTATTTCAAAAAGTTCAACAAAAGTTAAAGTTATATTCGTATTCTTTTTCCAGAATTTTAATTAATTATTGTTGATACTGGCGTGTTTTCTACCTCCTGTAAGAATGCCAAATTACAAAGAAAACAAAACAGTCAGTGGCGACTTTCATATTGTGGCGTATCGATGAATAAAAATTATTTGGTAGATAGCAGGTTTATGTTCTTTGTATTAGTTCAGTCTCTAAAGACGTCTACTCTTATTTACTTGTAGGTCAGTATGACCATAACAAATGCCCTGCAGGGGATAAAACCTGTATCCCGTGCCAAATTAGACTTCCGGATTGTACCGGCCTCCCAGATGGAGACGATGGTATACCGGGAATGTTATGGTCGGTTAACTATGTAAGGTGCCACTCAAACAGAACCATGGAGGTGAAGAGATGTACACAGGGCGTGTTTGACCCAAACATCAGAGCATGCAGCCTCCATGTTCGTCCACGTAGGTTAATTGATGCTGTACTCTGAATCTTCTTGTTTTATACTTTTACTGGTTTCACAAACTGCTTTGTTTCTCTGGCTGTCTGTCTCAATACACAGACAGATGTAACAACGTGTGTCCGGACTACTTTTCTCATACTCGCTAGTGTAGTTAAATGATACCATGTAGAACTTTTCCTCGCCATGTATAGATGTGTATATTGTCAGGACGTTAAATTTGACTTTTGCCAGAGTTACTGATCTCCACATATGAATTCAGTAAGAGTAGCCTAAATGCAAACGACACTTGAATCAGTCCACTGTATAAATTTATTATCATGTTTTGAATTTCATTCATAATTTCGGACTTTTGATAAGAGTCAGTTATCATCAAATTCCACAGATGGCAAAGTGAACTGACCTCAGTTCTTCATTCGATGCATCTGTGGCTTGCCTCAGTTTCAAACGATCCCCTTTTGATATTTTTTGTAGTCTGGGTTTGTTAATAATTATAAATCAGAAGAAAAACAAACTCTTTGTCCTGACAGCGGATATTGAGAGACAATGAAGAGTGCTGGAACTCTAGCTTGCCTGATTGATTATATCAAAAATATTCAATCCTGTAATAGACAGACAAAGATACATCGTCAGTTTCTTCGAAACTGGCTTGCTTTTCAAACAGTTAATGCCCTTTTCAACTTGATACATAAAACACCAAAAGCACTATTTCTTGTTCGGATTATTGCCGACCAACTGAATAAATCACGACAAATCAATGAAACGTTAATAGGCAAGAAAAGCAACCCTACCTGTACGCCATGCGCTTGACACATATCTTTAAAGCAAAGGACAAGTTCACAGAAATGTTATGTTTTGGTCATTAACTAATGCATAAGTAATGTTTTTATAATCGAGATGCCGTCAAAAGGTTACATCAATGATACGGTCAAATTTACAAGTCACTTGTTGCATGTACTTAAAATCAGTCTTTGATACAATGATGCAGTGATGAAATTGAAAGGTATTGTACATTACGTTTTAATGTAATGTTATTTTTAATTTTGCCGAATTGAGTAAAACGTTTTGTGTTCTGTTCTAAGTCTTTTTGAAAAAAATGTTTGGTATACAACAGATGTTTATTTTCAGAACATATTAAAGAAATGTGTTTTTCAAACCATCGAGCCATTGTGCCTCACCCAACAAATTGTGCCCAGTACTTTGACTGCTCGAAAGACAACACAGCATTTGGACATTACCTCATGGAATGTGATTACCCAATGTTGTTTGATGAACAGTCGCTACAGTGCAGAAATTTCTTTGATGTTCAGTGTGGAACAAAGTTTGAACCCAAAGCACCGTGTAATTGTTGCGATTAATATGTTTGAAAAAACTGTTAGATAATCTCTTTTTTTGATAAATATGATTAGAAAACTTGTAGAGATACTCCCTTTCTGGTAAATGTCCACGAAAAACCTGTGAGACAATCTCTTTATGATAAATTTTGAAAAACCTGTGAGATAATCTATTTGTGATATATATCTTGAAAAACCTTTACGAGTGAGATAATATGTCAGTGATATAGAGGATATTTATAGAAGAGGATATATATAGAAGTTTCATCAAGCAGTAGTTCCGGCACAAACAGTGTATTATCAAAATGGTAATTAACTGATTCAAAACAGTGAATTATCACTTTTATCTCACTGATATTTCCCTATATTTCATTGGTAGGCATAAAATAAATACGACTAAATTTCCGAAAAACCTGTAAGTAGATGTAAAGTATGGACTAAAGCATTATTTCTGTTGGAATTGCTTTGTGATAAAAAAAGATAAAGTTTGATTAGTGCAGGAAAGAATACCCTTTGACTCAATTTCAGGTGAATACTTCCAGAACATCTGCCCCGCTGGCAACCATTCTTGTACATCCTGTGCAGATCGTCTACCCAGCTGTGTAGGGCAACCCGACGGGAACAATGCCATACCAGGCCAGGCTTGGTCTCGTGACTATATGACCTGCTCCAAGGATCGAACTCTATCGACGCATAGGTGCCCAGTTGGACAGTTCGATCCGTCACGAAAGACATGCACTTCTACAATTAATCCAGGTATGTTTCCAAGAAATAAAACAAGTATGTGTTTAAAATGTGCAATGCATTAGATTCTGTTGTCCTTTGGTCTGATATTTTTTCGAACACTAATTTGCACTGGTCTTACTTTGAACAAAGACGGATATATATTGTTTGTCTCTTATCTGATTCTTTGGTATGTTAGCAAATACGAACTATTTGTTACAGAAATGTGCTTAGAAAATATTCTTTGTTAACTCTGGTTTGTCTTCAGTTATAGGCTGTGTTGTGGTTAATACCGCCGATGTTTAATGTAATAGAAAATGAAAATTTTGATACTTGTAGTGGATATTCCAAATTACTGTCAATCAAACCCAACAGCTGTATTGCCGGACCCTTCAAACTGTGGCCACTACTTCGACTGTAGAGACCCGTCAAATGGTTACCTGCACAAGTGTTCATACCCACGTCTGTTCTCGGACAAGACCTCAAACTGTGACGATTTCCAGTCAGTATTCTGTGGTACACGTCCTGAACCGCAAACTCTTTGTAAGTGTTTGATTATTACTCAAGTATTTTATTGGGAAACAAAACATTAAACAAGCAATATTTTGCAAAATTAAACATAGCTTTAACGTCCACAGAAACTTCAGTTTCGAAGAAATATAGACAATCATTAAATTAAATTTCTAATTTCTGAGGCCGAGTTCGCTATCGGAAGACATTGATTGTATACCCGTATATTTTTTGCAAAATTAATCAAGCGTTTTGATGTGGTTATAAGAAAGTAAAAAAAAATCGTGTTTCGAATAATGAAAGCTGTTTTTGTGTATTCACGCAGGCGAATATACAAATAATCAATGCCGGCTTGGAGACAGTAGCTGTGTGTCATGCCAAGACAAACTACCGTCATGCAAAGGACTTCCGGATGGGATAAATCCCGTATCTGGAAAATTGTGGACGGATTTATATATTCAGTGCCTCAAAAACAGAACACTTGCAGTGGATAAGTGCAAAGCTGGAATATTTGATCCCACAATAAAGAAGTGTGTTGAAAATGTAGATCCAGGTAAGTATTTAAAAAATTATTTTCCATGGACTGTTCTCCATTTTGTATACTTTAAAACATTACATTTCTTTATGTTACTTTTTATTTTTTAAGTTTTAATATTAGCTGCATATCTCAAAATCAAACGTTTTCAGAAAGGGCAAAATTGCAAGAGCACAGTCATTAGATAATCTTTTATATTCATTATGTATTTTTTCATTCAATTTGATAAACACAAAGACTGCATAGCTATTTCAGTGTTTGGTTTCATTCAGGACCCTTCTTGTAGACCGAATAATTATCTTAAAGATTTTATGGTAAACTTCTGGTTTTGGCAGACTGCAAGGTCACATTAGAATATTCATTCCATTGTATTATTTTTTTTCAGCTAAAATCAATCAAGTTTGCCAAGCCAACCGTGACGCCATATTCCCAGATCCAACAAACTGTGCGAAATATTACAACTGCCAGAAGGCTTTTGGTTTTGGCTTTGGTGTTTATTACCAGGAAGAATGCCCGTATCCAAAGTTATTCTCAACAGAATCAAAGTCTTGCCAGAACTTTACAACTGTGAGGTGTTCAGAAAGACCAGAGCCGCAAGCACCCTGTATTTTTTTCTTTACAATACATATGAGTTGTTTATTTCTTCCATAAATTTTTGTTTGACTGTCTGAAAACTATTGAAAGGACCACCCAGCTTTCGACCAGTTAAACTGTTACCAAGACATGTTGTCTGTTTATGGCCTATTAACATGTTTTTACTGATTTTTGTTCTTTTTCATCGACAACGATTCCTGTGGACTTATTTCATATCGCTGTAGAAGACCAACTTGAAGAAAATGAGAACTTTCATTTGAGATGTTAAAATTGAATACTGTGAATGAACATTAATTTATACTTTTACAATTTCATTTTATATTTGCATATTCTCAATTCTTTTTCATTTACTGTCGTTTTTAAGGTGAATATACTCAGAATCAGTGCAAGGGATCGATAAGCTGTCAGCCATGCTCTGACAGACTGCCAAGTTGTGTTGGATCACCAGATGGCGCCAACGCGTTCCCACGTCACCAGTGGTCACGTGATTATATCGTCTGCTTGAAGAACCGAACACTGAACATCACACGTTGCTCAGGGTCACTTATATTCGACCCAGTTTCTAGGAAATGTGTTAAAATTGTGGAACCAGGTATGCTTACTTTTTACTACCATTTTTTTCACTTATATGCTGCTGTCTTAGGAGAAACTTTCAAGAATGACAATTTTTAAATGAGTGAATATAGATTTTAGCAGAACTTTAAGTTTTAGACGAAGTTATATGTTATGTTGCATCTCTAGGTCGCAAATGTTTATTCTTTTACAATTTATAATTAAACGGTACACAGAAAACTGTGGTTTTTTTTAATGACATTCACTTTATCTGGACATAACGATATAAAAAGCTATTGTTTTTTATCCTCGTTTGCATTGTTTTCTTTTCAGCTAAACTTCCATATAACCATTAGCCGTTAGTACTTTGTCACGTTTTCATCTTGTTTTGTATGTCAGGCTACATTGTCCATGTCACAAAAGTATTTTACACACGGCAAACTTTTATCAACAAACCTGCCTGAATCTTAGTTTAGAGAGACAACGGAACCAAAACCCCCACTAAGCAAATAAACACACGCTTACAAGCAAAAAATAATGGTTTTTGTTTAACTTTCTAACACTGTAAGGTTATTGCTTATATGGACTACCTGACGCAAAACTGTGAAAGTTAAAATAAACCAAATAAGGTTTTACCTTAGTTTTGCACTACACCATTAATATGTCGGCAATGATATCTTTGAAACATGTTTCTGCTGTTTTAATCTTAAATATCCGGTTGTTGCAACCGTATGAGCTTGAGTTTTGACAAACCGAATTTTCTGTTTATAAAAATGATAATGACAATGACGACAAAGAGAATGATAATGATGACAATGATCATTGTGACGTCGACGGCGACGATCATTACAATGATGATGATGACGAGAATGTTGATGATGATGATGATCTTATGTTTCAGCACATGTACCCGATTACTGCAAAGTCTTTCCTAGAGCGGTCCTGCCTAACACCAGAGACGCAGCGCAGTACTATGACTGCTCGAACCCGAGCTCGCCGGTTGGCGTGCCGCACCTGCAAGAGTGCAACTACCCTGACCTGTTTGACAC
Organism: Cyclina sinensis; assembly: GCA_012932295.1. Classification (NCBI taxonomy): domain Eukaryota; kingdom Metazoa; phylum Mollusca; class Bivalvia; order Venerida; family Veneridae; genus Cyclina; species Cyclina sinensis. Next base: position 27,112,113 of record JAAONU010000002.1, on the reverse strand, counting down.
ACAGACACTTACCTGCAGGGATTTCACAACAGTTCCAACCGACCAAAGACCCGTTCCACAAGCACCGTGTAAGTATTCTCTGAATGAATCTTTAAGAAATAAAGTTTTGCCCTTTTCACTGAAGTGAGTAAGCTCTGTCAAGTTTTAGACTGAAAAGGTTGACCTTCTTTACTGTTGTCAACATGATGATTTTAAACTGCAACCAATAAAGAGTTGTTGAGCATTTGTAATTCACCCGATATGATGTTTTTATCCGTACCGATCTTTGATAGGAAACTGTATCTTTCACTTTATCAAAACATTTACACATTCAAAATTAGTTATCATATGCTCGTAAGAATTCGGAAAAGTCAGATTTCTTTAAGTCAGGGACGTAAGGGTGTGTTTAATTCACGACCTCCTTGTTTTTACAAGGAAAAAAACCTTTTAGGTTGCAATTTTCTTGAATTTTACAGATTTGTTTATGCAATTATACAATTGTTTTAGGTGAATATCAAAGAAATATTTGCCCACCTTCAAATACGGCATGTACACCGTGTCCCCAGAGACTTTATAGTTGTGTAGGATTGCCTGATGGCCCGAACGCAGTAGAAGGAAAACAATGGACCACAGATTATATCACTTGCCGACTTAACAGAACAATGGGAACTAATAAATGTAGTCAAGGCGTGTTTGATCCGAACAAAAGACAGTGTAAGATTCCACCGACGTCAGGTCCAGGTATAGATACAGCATTGCTTCAATCTTTTAAACCATCTATAGTTTAAACTTACTTGGAATCGCAAATGAACTTATTCTTGGGTTGTTTTCTTTGCCAAAATGGCGGAAGGTCTCAAGCCAGAATTTTCGATCTCAGTGAGAGTGTAACATCTTACAAGTTTATCATTTATTGGGTACCAAGTAATGGGCCATCAAATTGAAGGTCATGACTTCATGATTTCCTAAAACTTCTTTACATGCAAAGAACCAAAAAACCCCGTAGGCTTCAACAAAATATTGCAGTTATATAGAGCAAACTTGATACGAAATTATGCTTTTATGTGTTTACATGTGTGTATCTACATATATGGTGAATGTCCCGGCTATGACTTTCAAACGACTCTATGTAGAAACAAATTGATATTTAAATGTGTAAAAGGCCTTGTTTTGTACCGTTTTTAACAAAACACTCGGTTTGAGATATGACGAATACCATTTTTTACTAGTTACAATACAGGACCAGTGCAGACTGGACCCTACAAGACTGATACCATATCCGGGAAGCTGTTCTTTGTTTTACAACTGCTCAAAATCTGTCGCAACGTTCGGTCCAATTCTACCACTTCAGTTAGACGTAAGTTTCACATTTACACGTAGCAGAGATGTTTCTTGATAACTGAAACAGAAAATCCCTGCTGTATTTGGAATTTATGCTCTACTGTACGTTGAACACTTCCATTTTGATTGTTTGAACTTGTTCTTTCTATATGGGTGGGAATTATAACATACACAAAATTGTTTGATGTGATATAAGCGGTACAGTACATGTGTAATATTCTCTAGAGTCATGAGCAAAATTTGTGCCTTAGAAAATAATAAATGATTGAAAAAAACGTGTTACATGCTTTGATACCATCACCTTTTTACTTGTTTGTATATTCGTGTTTTAACTTTGTGCATTTAAACAGGAATGTGAATATCCGAATCTCTACTCGACAGTGTATCAGAAATGTCTGGACTTCCAATACGTACAGTGTGACGACAGGCATGAGGTTAAAGCACCATGTAGGTGAAAGAATTATCGTCGTCATTTTTATGCTTTGTCTGATTTAAATCATGCACAGATCAACATCAGCATAAGCATTTGCTCCCGTTTTATGTTATAACACAGCGCCCCCTTTGAGATGTTTCTAGATGAACGATTGAAACAGTTGCTATATTTGTAACTTTAAACTTCATGTAATATAAACTGATTTTGTAGGTTTACACAGCTCTTGTCGAGATTTTAACGTGGAACCTGCATAAAATCTTAATGAATGCCCCAACCATTCAATGGTCGCTGTTTGTTTCTGCTGTCTTAAATCTTATATGATATGCTTATGGAACTTGGGCAAGGATTTTTGTTTAATCGAAAGTCAGGTAAAGTTTTTATGGTTTCTCGCTATTATTCCTCCTCTAAGGTCAGTATCTCCAGAACCAGTGCAGCCCTAATGATGTCTCATGTGCACCATGCCCAGAACGACTCCCTAGCTGCATTGGACTTCCGGACGGAAACAACGCCATCATTGGTCGATACTGGTCACGTGACTACATCTACTGTTACAAAGAGCGAACGCTTGGTGTTGAGCAGTGCCAGAACGGAGTTTTTAATCCAAACTCCAGACAATGTGATAATGGTATTGATGACGGTTGGTATTTTTGTTCCAGTTACGTCAAGATGATTTTATTGCATTTAAAAACATGAAAATTTTTAAAGTGACAACTCTTTGCTTTATTAAGATAAAATGATATTTTAACTGCTTGAAATCTGAACAAACCTTTTTCATACGCCAGGTAACATATTGTGTTTTCACCCTGGTCGTCCGCCTGCCTGTCTGTCCATTAGCAATTTTGCCCCTATATCTCTTGAACCGCTTGAAAGATAGTCATGAAACTTTGGTCAAATGTTTATTTCAGTGAGGTTACGTGCAGAAGAACCACTTAAAGGGCAAGGTCATAATTCAACGTATAGAATTCATTTCCATTCCATTCTCCTACAATTATGAAACCTTGGTCAGATGTTTATCTCATTTAGACAAAGTGTAGAACCAATATACCTAGTGCACTAAATTTGCGTGATTTCGGATAATACATGTTTCAGATATATTTCTCATTTAGAATATTCATTGTGACAAAATAGCTTCCTCTCGGCGTTTATTGCCCCGGCGTTGTTTATCTAATGCATTGAAGTTATAATATGTTATCTCAGTTATTAAAGAATCAATTTGTGGTATAGCTCTTCTTCTTACTAAATCCATGTAAAAATTAACGAAGGAAGATGTCTCCTGTCATAAAAAGCTGGCTTCTCATCAAATTCATAAGCAGTTGTATCAGTATTGTAAGCATTGTTACATTTTTCAATAGCCAAGTTTGACAAAAAACAACAACAAACAAACGGTTTGTACATCCAAATGTTTGTGTTTTCTGTTTCAGGAAACATTGATGACTACTGTAAGAGCCATCCTACCGAGCTAATAGCAGATTCTCAAAACTGTGCCAAATACTTTGATTGTTCTAAATCTGCCTTTAGGTAAGAACTGTTTTCAACTATATACCTCACCTTTTTGTGGAAAAAATGAAATGCAAGGATGGAACGCCGTATTTGTCCTTCAGAAAATCATGACAAAATACTGTCATCAAGTGATCATTGGACATTTTTCACAATTTTTGCTTTTCTGTCTGACAAGATGTTTCACCGCTTAGATAGAAAATCTAGTGATTTAATTTCTTTTTATTTGTATATACTTAAAATGTCATGTTAAATGCAACGTGTCATTTGTGCACATCATATCAATTGCTGATGTTATTCTTTACCATAGGATCGGTGTTGCCATGCCTGGAGATTCATACCTCAGTCTGGAGTGCAAGTATCCGGACCTTTTCTCCACTATCACGAAAAAATGTGAACCCTTTAATCGAGTCACGTGTGACAAGCGAAAGGAACCTCAAGCCCCATGTAAATACTTCCTTTTTCTGATATTTTTTACTCTTCTCAATGACTTTATACCGGTATTTAGAACCTTGACGTTCATTGTAAACATTTTTGTTGAAGTCTTTCTTTCAAGCACATGATCAGTAATTTAAAGGTCTCTTGGTGTTTTTATTGATGGCACATTGTTTTGCAGGTGAATACTCACAAAATATGTGCCAGCCACACGACACAACTTGCGTTCCGTGCAACACGAGACTGCCGAGTTGTGTGGGCTTACCCGATGGTTTCTTGGCCGTACCTGGGCGGGAATATACTGATACCTATTTGGACTGTAAACAAAATCGGACCCTGTCTGTAAACAAATGTCCAGGAGGATTCTTTGATGCAGGACTGCGCATGTGCGTGACAAAAATCAACTCGGGTAAGTCAACAGCCTATTCCTTTACTTACAGCAAATTGAAGACATTTCGTCACAACATTGATTACAGCATCGTCGGAAACCCACGTTCGATCCATTCCGTTTCACTCTATATATCTACCGTGAGACAATTGGTTGGTAAAAATTTCGTACTCATGAATAATTCATTACCTACTTTCATTGGTTTCCGAAAGATTTCCCTTGCGCAATCTCAGCCAATGAAAGTACTCGTGACAATTTGCCTTTCGCGCCCATGTTTAAATCTTGGGAAATACGTCAATTTTAAGTAACTTGTCATAATCATACTATTCACACTGAAGGGTATCTATTTGTATTGCGGAATCTCATTCGACGAGGAGTTACTTCCCTTCGCTAATAAATATTCATGAAAACGAATAATCTGCGGTCAATTATCCCACGGTACATAATGTAGTTGTGCGGAATATGTACCGGGGGTCACCGACGATGTGATTACAGAGATAAGAGGGAAAGCTAATATATATTTTAAATTATTGAAAACAGATTTGTTGTTTTATATGTAGTAAAGTATTTCTTAGAATATATAAAAGGAAGAAAACATTGTTTAAATTCACGTTTGCTTCATTTCTTTCTGAATGTATTATAGAACTTTGTACTTCCTAACTTGCCCAATTTTGTCTTGTAATTTAACCTACCATTTTAAGTATTTTTGCCAACAGAATTCTTTATGTCTGAAATATTCTGTCCACCTTCCCAAAAGCGTCTCAGATTTTATCACGTTTTCAGCCAACATTGCGCCATACTGTAAGAGCAACACCGGCGCCATATTGCCACATCCTACAAACTGCGCCTGGTATTACAACTGCTCTGTCACCGGTCGCACACTACAGAGCGTGTATCCCTTCGACATAGAATACGTACAAGTAAGGTACCTGTCGACTAAAAGGTCGACTAGTTTAAGATATTCGCCATCGATTAATCATAAATTGTGCGCCAACGATTAACAAACGAGAATATTTATGGACAAAACGCATTGGCTTCACTGACAGATTATCAGATTTGAATGACAATCTTTGGATAAACTATTAGAAAGAGTTAAGCCACATATGTTTGGCTGATTAATCATTTCGTCCATAAATCGTTGATGCAGACCTTCTGATTAATCGTCGGCGATTATTATGATTTTAACGGGTCAACTAATTAGTCATTAATGAAAAATGGAATGAATTTTGCTCATGTGTCCATATAGAATTAATTAGAGCTTTGATAAAGGTTTAATATTTTGAAACAGTCATCAAACCAGTCATTTAGCAGATAAAATCGTAAAAAATTCTTGCAGGGCTGATATGTAAAAGTTTTTATGCTGATGAAACATGGTATAAGTAACTTTACTTAATAATCCGCAGCGACTTCGGAATGATTCTAACGACACCATTCATTATTGGAAAACATGTATAATGTATTCTTTATTTTTTTCGGTCCACATTATGTTTATAGCCACAGTCTTGGTAACAAACATCCAGTGTTGATAATAAAGTCATAGTAGATTTGAGTTCAAAACGACTAATTTAATATATTATATTACACATATGTAAAATAGTAAGAAATTCGTTTTTCTCTTCTAGTTTGGGTGCGAAATATCCCTACAATAGCTTTCTTTTCTTAAATACCGCCATTTTCCTTACTGCGCATGTGCAAGCATCCCACCAATGTGTAATATGAAGTGACACTTTGCTTAGCCGAAAAAAAGCATAGATATAGAATTTGTGAATTTTCAACAGTTTGTCAGTTACAGATACAGGGTACGTCAACTGAACAAATCCTACACTTGTAAAAGGCAAGAGCGGTTTTTATTTAACAAGTATTATTTCCAATTTAGTCATATTGAATCATAGATATTCAAGTAGGGATAATCCACGTGTTTGGTAATAAACAGGGCGTGAATCTTTTGATGATTTCTATTTTTAGGTTCTGAAGCTTATCAGTTTAAGTGCATCTTAAAAATAATGTGGGAGATTTTAAAAAGAATTGTTCACTTCACACAAAATTTCTACCGAAATTCGGTCCACACCCGTGATAAGTACGTTTGTTGTTCAACAGTGTGTATAACTTGACAAAATCTTTGTTTACTTGCAGGAATGTAAATATCCCGACCTGTTCTCAAGCGCAACGATGAGGTGTGAACATTTTGGAAGTGTTTCGTGCATTGGTCACTTCGAACCACAAGCGCCCTGTATGTAGAAGTGTTTAACTGGGCGTTTTTTTTCCTGAAAAATGCTAGGGATTTTTGTCATGTAATTAAATTCAATCAATTTTTTTCTTCATTTTGAGATTTTGTTTGATTCTTCGCGAATGTTTTCTACACATATTTGTTAATATACGATTAAATACGTTATACTAGCGTCAACTAAATTTTCATTGAACTGGCCAATCAAAGCATTTTCAGTAGCGACAGAAACGAAACATCAGAATGTTTTATTAATACATGTACGTTTTTCATTAACAGGCGAGTATTTTAAGAACAGATGTGACCCAGCTGCGGCAAGTTGTATCCCATGTCCAAATCGGTTGCCTAGCTGCAAAGGTTTATCGAATGGGCGACAAACGATAACAAATCTTTATGATGGTCTACAGTACCTAGTTGACTGTTCTCAGAATCGTACTTTATCGTATAAATTATGTACGACCGGAAATAGTGAATGCGCAACAGTAACTACGCACGCAATGACGACACAAGCACCTGTTACGCAGCCAACGGCGCCATTGTTTACGTTTTTCCCAACTGTACAAACACAGCCAACCACAGTTCGGCCCAGTAAATATCTCTGAAATTAAAGTACAAACTATAAACTTAAATATAAATTCAACTTGATGATTTTAGAGGACTGAAATTCATTAACTTTGAATTATACATGTATCGCATTTATTTATCTAAAAAATGTGTAGTATATATGTCCAAAATTAAGTTCAGCATCTTCATTTTGCATACTTTAATATCTTTCTCAAAATTCAGAGGTCAAGTCGATATTTCTGAACATCAATTACTATCAATTACTTTTTATAATGGTATTTTCATAAAATCTCTGCTAGGTGTATGTTCCCAGAATTTCGGGCGTGTTATGCCGAATCCCCACCACTGTGCTCAGTATTACAACTGTACAAGGACAAATCCACCATTCCTCTTTGAGTGCCCGTATCCTGACATGTTTAACGAGTTCACCGGAAGGTGCCAGGACTTCCGGTTTGTGTCATGTAATGCCCGACCAGAATACAAAACACCATGTAAGATATTTTGTAATAGAACATTATATTGTAAATACCTTTTACGAAGCAGGATTTGAAGAGATTTTGCTATAACACTTATGTTAATGATTTGAATCAAGTACGCCTTTTTGAAAAATAAAATGCATCTTTTTATTAAAGTGTCTTTCAAAAAGAATAAATGAAGAATTGTATACTTTTATACTTATACTTGCGTAAAGTGTAAGCACTCACTTTACTGTTCCAGGCGAATATCAACAAAATATCTGCGCAGCCGGAGATTTGACCTGTATTTCCTGTGCTCAGAGGCTACCGTCGTGTCTGAACCTCGCTGACGGAGACCATCCCTTCCCAGGTCGCGAAGGATCATCTAGCTATATTACCTGCCTCAAAGGACGCACAATGGGTGTACATCAGTGTGCGGCGGGTTTGTTTGATGTATTTACAAACACATGTTCTGTGCCTACTACCAGAACCAGTTCGACAACGACCCAGGCTCAGACTGGTATTGAATTAGAAAACTTAAAAGATCTTTTTACTGCTGTTTTACTTTGTTAATTTTTACTACAAGTTACTTCATTATCAGTGTGTGGTCAATGAAAAAATGCAAGTTAAACAGTACTGTACATGATACTGTAATTACTAACCAATCGTTTGTATTGCATTCCCTTCGATTCATTTTGGAATTATTTATGCACATTACAAGAAATTCCAGTAATCGGACGGAACACACACCATGATTTAAAATTCTACTTGTCTACTTGTCTAATTGTATTTAAATGCATGTCAAATGTAGACATGGTTTAGTACTCTCAGTATAACAACAATTTACGTATTTCTTGTAGGGGACCCGAGCTTTTATTGCAGAAACCATCCATATGAAACAATAGAAGACCCGACCAACTGTGCTAAGTATTATAACTGCAGAGATATCTTCTCAAGTACTGTTATAACTGCTACAGAGTGTCCGTACCCACTGCTGTACCACCCGATCATTCACGCATGCGCGGACTTCAATAACGTTCAGTGTAAACAAAGATTTGAACCACAAGCACCCTGTAAGTATTTCATTGGCAAAAAGATAACTCTTTTAATACAGCCAACTATCCATTTATAACGGTAACAAAGTGTTGATAGTTTTGTTATACTCCAACACCCTTTGTTGCTCTTGCTTAATCCTAATCCCAGGTTAGTGGGTCTGCTCTGTCTATTCATGAATGCAATCTAGCGAAACGTTTCCCCCCAAATCTTGCAAGTTCTTTCAACAATACTCCTAGTGATAAAAACAAGGGAGATATAATTCACACACAACACACACTCGTGTTTTTTCCTACAGGTGAATACTCAGAAAACCAATGCCAAGGACTAAATTGTGTTCCATGCTCTCAACGATTCGTGTCTTGTGTTGGTCTGTCCGACGGAAATCACCCCTACCCAGGTCAACCATCTAGATATGTTCGTTGTCAGAGAAACCGTACCATTGCAGTTGAACAGTGTAGTTTCGGTGTCTTTGACCCGGCCAGTGGGCAGTGCAGAATGGCCCCAGCTACCGTAGCAACCTTTACAACGCCAAGACCAGGTAAGACATGTTACATTATGTATGTGTACTAAAAAGATCTGAAGCGTTATCATAAAACACATTAGTAAATACTATTATTTAAACAAACTGCTTAATGTCATGTACATATATCCTGCCTCATTAGTTTATGAGACATGGTTTTTTTAACATATGCATATACAAGTTTTTCGTTGTAACTAGTCAACGTAACACGTCGTACGGCAACCAGAAAACCAATATGCTAGCTTTGACTGCATGGTGCATTTGAATGACTAGCAACGTAATCGTTTAAGCCTTTAATTAGTTTGAACCCTCGGTCTTCTGCTTCGAGAGCCAGGCTCGTCAGAATCGTTGAACTACAGAGGATTTTTGTTTGAGAATAAATATACCTCTAAACATTTCAGACACCATTAAATCTTACTGCCGGTCTTATCCACAAGCTGTCATCCCCGACCCCAATAACTGCGCGCGATATTACTTGTGCAATATGGTCAACACGGCTCTGGGAAACCATCTCATGGAATGCCCTTACCCACAGCTGTTTGACGAACTAACACTGATGTGTAGGGATCGTAATTGGGTACAGTGTGGTCAAAGGCAGGCACCTACGTCACAATGTAAGATCTTATTGCAATAATTAAGTCACTGTAAATGACTGATTTGAAATAAAATAATTCTCTTATTTCCATTATACAGGCTACACAGCAATAAGATTTTGAGTTATACAGAATATGAAAACTAGAATGTTTAACTTATGATCCGACGATACGATCCGTTTGAGAAGACTTGTGCCTAAAACTTGGAAAGGTTCACATGACCTTTTATTTAAACTGAAAATTCATTTTAAGTACAAAGACAAACCAATGTTAAGCTAACCATATCAATGACTTTTCATAAAATCTTTGGTGATTTTAAGGTGACTACAAGCTGTACCAGTGTATCGGTTTTGACTGTAAAAGATGTCCTGGTCAAATTCAAACAACGGTCCAAACATTTGCACCGCCACAAACACCGCGACCAACTTTCCCGTTTGTTACAACACCGGCGCAGATACCCGTTCAAACAAGCGCGCCTTCAGGACCTACGTGTATCGGTCGACCGGACGGCTTGAATCCTTACCCTGGACGTGAATTAACGGCTTACTACATTGTATGCGATCAAGGAAGAGTTATTGAGACGGGAATTTGTATCATAAATAAAATTCTTGACCCGATACGAAGACGATGTACGGACCCGTCGGATCCAGGTTAGTATGTCAGTTTTCAAATATAATATCTATTTATCAGTTAGCAGTAGGGTTAGTCGGAACCTCCAGAGTAAATCCTTTTGGACTCTCTCAATGCCAATAACAAACAACAGTAGTGCCAACTGGGGCAAAAAACCCCTACAAAAACCCAAGACAATACACCGAGCCATTATGGTCTTATCAAAAAAAAAAAAAAAAAAAAAAAATAAGGCTTTTCTCTTTTTACGTCTGCACACTGCTGTGTCCGCCTTTTTTGTTGTCAAGTGACGTACACGATCACACTGCCAACAACGACTTCCCTCCGTTTCTTTTAGCGTCCGTATTAAAAATTCTCTTTTCAATTGCTTCTGTGATGAGAGATTTATACTTTCGAAATGTAGCTAGCTCATGTAACCTGTGATGTATTTTATGGTTGTAAAATAGAAAAAAATAGTGCAGAAGGATTAAATATTCTTCAAACTCCAGAATGTGTCATACAATGGATTCGATTAAAAATTCGTAACTTTATTTATTCGTAACTTCTAGTTCGCGAGCAAGGAACCAAAATTATTGGACGCGCTTGACTGAATGTATACTGCCATACGTCGGTCATCAGTAATTTTTTTAATCATTTGGTATGGATTTACATCCCTACCTGTTTTTGCCGGTCTTTTTGCCCCAGATTCCCTTAAACCCACCACACTCCCAGAAACTACTCTGTTTAACACAATTTGACACAAAGTAGTTTTGATACACAGTAACACTTCTATTGTAGAAAATTCACATGAGCATCAGAAAAAGTTCTTTTCAAACGTTGAAAGCATTCTGTGCAAATTAATAATTTTACCTTGCAGACGTTATTGACGCATATTGTAGTGCCAACCCTGGTGTTACTATTCCAAGTGTAACCAACTGTGCACAGTTCTACGACTGCGGAAGTGATGTCAATGGCCATCGTCACGAGTTACAGGAATGCATATATCCCAAGCTGTACTCGACAGTAGATAATACATGTAAACATTTTAGTCAAGTGCAATGCGGTCAGCGTGTGGAACCAATTACTCCATGTAAGACTCAAAAAACATAATTTAAATTTTATCAAGACATACACATATACGCGCGCACAAACAAACACACACACACATTCATTTTAACTGTTGATAATGAAAATAACTACAAAGGTGGGATTATGCGGTTCTTGAAAATAAGAGTTATATTTCTATGACACTACTTTGGTGTTATGAAGGCTGATTCAAGAACCAAATGTGTGTAAACAGTTGGTTTTTCACTGAAGTTTTTTATGCTCCCCGAAGGGAGAGCATATAGTCGCCACCTTGCCCGTCTGTCCGTCCCTTGTGCTTGTCCGGAGCATAACTTGAAAACCCTTAGACATAATTTGTTTAAACTGCACACAGTGGTAGAGGGCATTGAGGCGGAGTGCAGTGCCAAAGAACCATAACTCTATTTTGCCCCGTTTTTGCATTATATCCCCTTTGGGCCATTGAGGCAGAGTGCAGTGCCAAAAATGTGCGCACTTTATGACTTTGCCTGTATGTTCTTGCTTTGCACATGTCCCTTTGGCTCCTGCTTCGGGGAGCATATGTCGGTTTTACCGATCGCCTTGTTTTTATTAATTTATTACGAGTGTTAGAAAGGATCAAGATGCATGACGGTCAAAATAAATGCTGAAAACACAGTCACTGTGAATTTCAGAAATTAGAAATACCAAAGATAGCTTTTACTTCAAACAGATATAAAACTGATATTAAATTGAAATATACTTACCGATATAACTTTTGATTTAATTTTTGACAGGGTCATTTATATTTCCCTGTATTCAACTTTTACATAATACGAGTAAACCTTTTGTCCCAAATAATTATGTTTATGTAAAGAGATTGGTAATAGTTTTCTTTCTTTAAATACACTTCGTTGAAAATTGATTGATTTTATAAATTGTTTTACTGATCGGGGTCATTTTGAGCACAAAATAAATCTGTCAATAATAAGAGACACAGATGTCTCTGCAATAATCAAGAATTTTAAATTTTAAGAAGTTGTGTACCTTCAATGTTTTAAATTAAAAGGTTGATAAGGATGTGAACAAAGCATCTAGTGCCTTATGTACTTTCTTTGTACAGATTTCTACAAAAAAATATTTGCACACTACTTTTTCTTGTTACATAGGTGATTATCATCAGTACCAGTGTGACCCAACAAACCCAACTTGTATTCCATGCGAACAGCGCATGCCCAGTTGTAAAGGAAAACCGGACGGTTTAAACCCGTACCCTAACTCATCCGGAACTGCGAACTACATTGTCTGTGATACGGGCCGGACAATTAAAATAGACAAATGTACCGTGGGATATTTTGATCCGGTATATAGACATTGTCGGATGGTAAAGTGAAGTCTGGTGATTCCCAGTAGTTCCTTTTGGATTATATGAGAATTTTATTTTTTGCGTTTTTAAACCGTGTGAACAATTTCATATATATTAAAATAAAGTCGCTAGCGACGGCAGTTAACTGACGTAATTTCCTTTTCGTGTGAAGCCATTGAAACAAATTTCGCCTTTTTACTTTTATTAACACGTTGTCCCAGCAGTAAAAAAATCGTCATACAAACTCATTTATACAACAAATTACGAGTTACAGAAAAAAAATAAGGTGACCACCTTTAAATGGCATTTCACACATATTTTCTGCAAAAACAAACTTGTTTCCGCGAAGAAAGAGCGATTTAATGTTATAAAAATATCGAAATTCATTTAAATGCCTCTTTTAAATGTATTTAAAGTAGACGAAGTCGTCCCGACTGCGTATCAACGTTCATTTGGACGTGTGGTTCCCCTTATCAGCATAACAACAGCGGAATACAGACTGTGTTGACTTTTGAACGCGCGAATCAAGATAAATATTTTGATCTATGTTTACATAAACAAACGAATGAAGAGTTGAGATAAGGCACTCGGACTCTTTAACTTTAATCACATTAATTAAAGGAAAACATTCTTATTGGAATTGAATTAGTCCTCCACGCATCCTGTTGCCTTGCTTATGCTAAAACAAAATGTTAAGCCGTGGATTATTGCAAAGAAAGGTTACTGCGCAAAAATTCTTTAGCGGACATCTCGTACCCAAAACAATTCGAACCCATTAAAATGTTTAAAATGTCTCACTCCAATTAACTGTTAAGTGCCTTAGGGCGTTTAATTGCATGTTACACTAACATTTTGTGTTTTCGATACACATGCTCTTGCAGTTATTGTAAACAAGTCACTCTCAAAAAATTTATGTTAAGTGGTACACTCCAGTAAAAATCATTTAGGCTGAAAAAAGATGTAGGTTAAAAAATGTTAATTGTGTCTGCGTTTCTCTTGTTTATATACTTGTTATCCTATCCTGATGAAACATGATTACGATGATTATTTGATAAAATATTACAATTCAATTAAGGGCCATAACGTGTTGAATTCAGAGATAAATGCGGGTATATGTGTATAGTTTCCCCAACTGGACTGCACGGAGCGGAGTGACGTGGCTAGCAACAGTCCTTAAGAAGCAGACAATTTCGACGTGAACCAAAAATCAGATTTGGTATCAGTGGTGTGCGGGATGAAAGTCCGTGCTGATGGTTTTGTAGTTCAGCTAACCAAATATTCTATCATGGATGACCTTGTTCCTGTCAGCGTGGTTGAATTACTGCACATCGATTCAGTTAGCCTTCTTTACGGCTGAAAATAAGCACCTTATTACAGTGTTTGTTTTATTTCAAATAGAAGTTTGTCAAAACTCTAGTTTCACCGCTACGGCTTTAACAAGCTTGGAACAAAATGTTACAAACTAAACCAGTATCAGTTAAGTATAGATTTACTCAATCTCGGCTAAGTTAAGAAATTATTTGTTTTTGATAATTTTTCAAAATGTTGATTCCGGTTCAAAGTAGCAGAAATACTGTTTTGTAACATTTTCAGGACATATTCATCGGTCCATTGTACATATTCAAATACAGTCCTCGGGATAAAAAAAAATTGTTAATATATCTGCGCAGTTCTATCTCTTGACGTAACAATGAACCCTGACTGAAATTACCTTCTGAATTATAAATTCAATTTTAAGTTAAAACACCTAGCCCTTTTAGTACTTTACAAAAACAATTTATTCTGTTTTATCTACAGAACTTAAACTTTCTTATGAAACTGTTTGTGGATTTCAAGGTATCATCTAAGAGAAAGGGTTGGGTGTTTTAATTTAAATGAAAGTTTTAATTTGTACTTTTACCGAATTTTCTAAAAGGCGTGTCTGATAATAACAATCATTTTCGATATGTCATTAATCAATGCACTCCCTAAAGCCGTAGTTCTTTTATGACGAAATTTTGAGGTGACGATTGACATCTTCAGAAGTACATTCCAGTGTGTGATACTGCAGATTAATCGGGTACATTCATGAGTGTGTGACCACATCAGCGAGCAGTTTATCAGCTGTCTATTTATAATGCCTAATCCTAATGTGTATTCGATCTCCATCACTGAGGCATTCTCTAGTGAAATCATTACTTGTCTTGATTAAAGATTTTAGAATCTGTTTGACGGTTATTTCATTTTCATCAAACGACATTTTCATTTCGTTACGCGATGGCGTCATGTAGGAAGCCTCCTCTAAAGTAAACATTGGCAACGTTTAAACTTCCGAGCCCGTGTTTCCGCTGACCAGTTTTTGCTCAAGTCGGACGGAACCTTGGATTTTAGGACAGAATTTAAACTGTTTGCTTACAGTTCATAACGAAAACAGAACTTGTTTGTGATATATGCACATCAGAGAAAAATGAAAGTTTTAACTTTTATATTCTGTTTGGGTAAGTATTTGAATTAAAACCTTCAGAAATTTTAATATTGACAGATGACTTCTCAATTTTATTCTAAAATAAGCAAAGTATATTTAATCATGTGAATATTGTGGATATTGCATCGATACATACACCATTATTTTTTATAATAATTGTAGTTATTTTGTTCTTTTTTATTTCTTATCTAATAGTCGTCATTTTATTTTCCAGGAATCACACACTCGGCTCACCAAAGATCCGCCGTTCAAACAGCCGGTAAGAGTTTTTTGTGTTGTATAACTTATAAAGTAAAAGGTTTTCGTTAATGTATACAATTAACACTTCAAATCTAATTTTAATCTGTTTGCGTACAAAAGTGTGAATATAAGCTACTATTGTCTAAGTATTTGCTGAAGCATTTATCGATACTGGAGAGAAATTATTTTATCAATCAAGATACAGCTGGGTTATTATCATAGACATCTTTTAAAAGGCTTTGTCACTAAATCGTCAGTTATTCATATAAGGCAGACTACAGCTAGATTCATTTATTTCACTGTTCAATTCAACCATCCATCTTTATAAGTTTTTATGCGGTACAGCCAGCCGTTATTATAAAGTTTTTTTTTTCTTTTTATTCTTCTTTTCTCAAATCGTCCTCGAGGAAAATATTATCACTTTACGCTACAGGACACACTTACACTCTCCTCAAGCAACCTGAACAGTTTGCATAAATAAGTTGTTAAAATCACTCTGTTACTAGAATTAAACACAAAATCTCAGCATTTAAAACATTCATGATAATAACAATACTTGAATATATATGTACTTGCATATCACAGTAAATAAGATGTTTATGAATATTGGGTAGTTCTGTGTATCTCACAGATAAAATGATAAGGAATAACTGACAAACTTCTCCCTATTGGCACTGTTTTTGAGCACGATGTCAAAGTATCAGTTTAAATGTAGGCACTTCGTCCAGTTCTGCTTCGTAGTTGAATAACCACCTTCCACCTGTGATTGTTTCACCATTCCTTCTGTCCTCCCAAACACCTTCTGGCAAGTAAATATTCCTTCTCCTAGCCCCCTCTAATACAACTGGTGCGACCATTAGCTGGTCCCCGACAAGAAATTGAGTTTCGCACTCCAAAGCATCAGTGTCTTGGGGTGCCAACCACCATAGTGGTCTGATGATAGGTGATCCTAAAAATTAATTTCTTTTGATTTAGGATGTTTATTGTCTTGTTGAAGTTCTGGCTCATTAAAGACTTAAAGGATATATCTGGCTTCAAGCATTTTGGTGAAAACTTATGTAAACGCATTGCTTTCTAAATGTCCACTTTCAGCAAATAAAACTAACTTTGGAAATGTTAACTTAACTAAGAAAAATTTAAGATACTTTATGGATATTGCCACAGCCGTCAGTAAACAAGAACATGCACAGACATAAGACAAAAGATGCCTATACGCGTATTTATACCCCAAGATAGAATATCTAGGGGCTATATTGGATTCACGTACGTTGGTCGGTCCGTCCGGTCGTCCGTAGACAAAATTTGTCCGGACCGTATTTCTCAGATTTTATTAATACTTTACAAGAATCATAAGTACTAAGCCTTGTTCTAGTTGTGCATATTATTACCGCATTCCACTGCCATGATTTTTGGCTAAGTTATGGGCCTTTGATTTTCTTATACATTGTTTTGTCCATGTTATTTGTCAGCAACCATTTGTCATTTTTTAATAATACTGTGCAAGATTCATATATACCAATCTTACTTGTGCCTGACATTGCTGTGTTCCAGCCCAAATAATTTTCACTGAGTTATGGTCCTTTTATTTTACATAGAAAGGATAAAAAGTTTGTCCATCTTGTTTCACAGCAACTGTAAGTCAGATTTTATTATATACCCAAACAGAATTTCCGGGGGTTAAATTGGATTGCCATACGTTTGTCAGCCCATCTGTCAGTCCGTTCTGCTGGCCGGCCTTAGCATAGTTGTCTCACATTCTTCTTTGGCTATAAGCCTTTGATATTTTTCTTTTTACATGAAGGCTAACATAAGTTTATCTACTTTAATTATCAGCAGCTGTTTGATTTATTTGAAAAAAAAACCCCACAGTTTGCAGGATCATAAGAACTGACAATACATGTAGTTTTGCATATTGTTTGCGTATTTCACACTGAAAATTATTCGTTGAATGATAGCTCTTTGATGCTTATATGTCCATGTAAGTTTTTCAGGATTAGTTTTCAAATTCTATTAAATTTTGTCTGAATTCAGCTAAACATTACTGAATAAATTAGTATGAAGAGTTGTTCTGCTTCAATGATTTTGTCCCCAGTTCTGACGCTAAGGTGTTTATTCTTCAAATTAAGGCTATTCACAGTTACCTTGTGCAATGTCTCGACAAATATTTGTGGGGTTTCAATTAAACTTTGCACGACTAATAACTACTATAGACATTTGATGTTTTTTGTTGTTTTTCTTCTTCTTAAAGTCCAGTCTAAGTCTGTGCTTTTTTTCAGCAATTATTAATTGGAGTATAATCAAATTTCTTAAGTACTTTGCATGTCCTCAGCATGTACTCTGTGTATTGTGAGTTTTGCTGATTTTTTTTGCAGGATGGTTACGCTGTATTTGTTTATCCCTAATGTTTATTTACACTTCTGAGTTTACTTTCCACAGAAGTTTGAGTCTTGAGTTTTTCAGCCATTTTCATATTAAGGCAGACAAACTATAAATGTAGAAATTACTATGTCAAAGTGGTATCTGGGGGTATTTATCACTTTTTCTGATAGTTCTTGATTTGAAAATCTACATAAATGCTACGAAAATGAAGACTTCACAGTCTTTTTTCTAAAATAAAATAAAAACTTTTCATTAAAAAATGTATTAGACTGATAATTTCACGGAATTAAATTTTATTTATTCTTGGATCAGCTGGTGATTTAAAAAAAAAAATATAACTTTAACATAAGCCTAGTAAAATCCATATCATAAGTTTAACATATGGTACATTGTCAATTTAAAAAAAATGGGAGAAAGCCAGAGAGAACTCGTTATTTTTCATATACGAATTTTTACGGCCTTTTCACTTAGATTTGATTTTGGGAAAAATATGTTTAATGTTATTACATTTTTATTACATTTTCGGAGCCATTGGCTGTAAGGAACGTATCTATAGGGTATGTGTGCGTCAACTTACGTGGCTGCGTTGCTTCGATTTGAAGAGTATTGAAATAAAAGGAGAGAAAACTTTCATAGTTATCGGTTAGTGCATTGTTTGTAAGACAAAAAGCATCATTTAAAACGGTATGAATAAAAAGGTTACGATTTTTTTCACTGTCTACTGGGCACTTTTTTCAACAATGCACTGAAAATGAAACATATTAAAGTCATCCCATTTCAAAGCTTCACCAGGTACATCAATCTCTTTGCACTTGTTTGTTGAAAGCAAACAGAAGTGATAATATTGAAAAACATTCATAAGGAAAATACTTGAAACCAAACATGACCCGTGATAAGTCAATAGTTGGTGATGACGATTACTTACATCTGAACATATCTGACCACAAAGTAAGCAAAAAAAGACATCGTTTAATTGCTCTTACTGTGTTCGTTGTCGAGTTATCATGGATTTGTTTTAATGCATAGATCTCTCGGTAGGCAATCCATGCCTTGTTTAATTGCCTTATGTCACCACGATATAAGTAATTACAGTTTTAAAAAGAAATTCCATGCGTGAAAGCCGTTGTCAGGCTGACGTTGAGGTTTCAAAAAAGTCTTAAATATTCGTACTATGGTAAAACAATCCGCTTTCGTGGAGTTTTGATTTCATTGCAAGCCATTACTGATTTAGAGACTTATAGCCAGTTAGAGATCTAATTAGTTTTATTAGAAAGTAAGCAATTCCTTGATGAGGATTGTTTCAATTCTACACAGTATGCTGTCCACTAACGTGAATGATGCTGAAGGCAGTTTTAGTCCAACTTTCTTAATTTTGCTTTAGTTTCATTAACTATTCGATCTTAAAGATAACGAAAACGACATGGAATTACCTTGCAGAAAAAGCATAAACATAAACTTAGCAATCCAGATATAACAGGTAGCCTATTCCTAAAAATGCATGGAACGTAGCTCAGACCTATAACACGCATCTGAAATAAAAATCCAAACTTATTACGGACTGCCATACTCTATGTCAATAAACTGCTATTAAGGATGACTGTAACAAATTAAGTTTTTTA
This sequence comes from Cyclina sinensis, assembly GCA_012932295.1. NCBI lineage: Eukaryota > Metazoa > Mollusca > Bivalvia > Venerida > Veneridae > Cyclina > Cyclina sinensis. The sequence continues at coordinate 27,092,916 of JAAONU010000002.1, read as the reverse complement.
TTTCACGTGCATGTTAAGGATCCAAGCTAATTACCTAGCACCTGTGGCCTTATCTTTTAAACGTATATCGTCTTAATATAAAAGTATGCACTTAGCAGACAGATAAACTAACTTACCACTTTCTTGTGCCTGCTTGGCAGCTTCTATAACTATTGGCGTCACAATGTTTTCGTGTATGTCCACATATTTCTTGGCTATTCTCACGACCTCATCGTCATACTGCCATGGTACGAATGAGAACTGCATCGCTGGCAAGTATGCTGTGAGTTCGAGCCATCGTATGTAGAGTTCCCTGTAATAACGACATTTGAATTTACACACAGGTGTATGCTTCATCAAGTTTTTTTGTACATAGTATAGTAACATAATATAACTGAAATTTATTTGAGAAAATACAATTATAATTTTTATATTATAAATAAACATATAATAAACACAGCTAAGCGCTGACACTTTATACCTTAAGCTCTAGAGGAACTTGATTTACCAACTGTCTGCAACCACCGAATATTACAAATAAATTTCATATAATATTATTCCAGATGGATATTATGTTATCTACTTAATAGCACAGTTAAAGCACGAAACACGTTGCTTAAGACTAAACAAGACTACGTTTGTGAAAAATATTTAGATCAAACATTTTTTATTTCAAATAAAATGTAAATATGGGAGAAAACATCGAAAATGTACATAAATTGTGACCGACAAATCCAACCAACTAAAACTCGTACGATATTATTTAACGAATTGTTAGATTTATGTACCTGCTCACATTTTACTCGCGCAATCAACCCATGTCAATAGTTTGTTCTGTGTTAGCCGACATACCGTTTTTTTTTCTAAAAATTATACTGATAATGCCAATGCTAAATTTTCAAGAGGGGCCCAGGTTTTGACCTTGCTTGAATGTGAGCGAACGCAAGAAAAAAGTCGCTAGACATCCCTCTTTCGACAATAATACGTCTCATTTGATGTGTCAGATAGGTCACCTTAAAGCATACCGCGTGTAACGTCGGTAGGGCAGGATTATTGCATACGTCAACGCCATCTGCGTAACTGATTTGTGACGGCGGAATCCACGTCAAGTTCAGTGGGAGGAGGCCACACGCGCTACTGACTGTGTCAGTGATATTTCTCTTAACAATCAATTGTATTTGAAATCTGAAGCATAATGTGACCATGAAATACTGTGTATTTGTTACCAATTCTCTTAAAAGATCAAATTTGAGGATTGAACTGTTCTTTCTATTTACCCACAATTAATAGAAAATTGTACATCGGGTTAGAATAAGGCGTTTCTTTTTCTCACCGGCGTACAATATTGCATTTAAAAAAGGCTGAATTGCATGTATTTGAATTTTGTGTTATGAACATGTGCTTTTTCGAAACGCTACCTCAAAACATTTTATATCCTTGGTAGCCCTCTACATCTTTAAGTGATCATATCGAAAATTAACCTACCCTGTACATTATACAGAGTGTAACGATCTTTTACTTATAAGCAATATTAATCACAGCTAAACTGTACCTATCTGGAAGTTCTGTAGCAACAAACGGATTGTCGATAGTCTCATCGTAGACATATCCATTACCACCAATCATATCTGGAAGAATATAAGGGTATCCTAATATACCCATTGTCAACACTGTAGGAATTAGGGATTGCAGACCATTATCAAAGCCCCATCTGGACTCTTTGTCACCCATCCTTACAAATATAGGGAATCGCTGAGACTTGTACCCACATCGTACCTGAAATAAAGATCTTACATTAACCTCATGTAAAGAAGAATGATTATTGAATGCTCGAGTCAGTAGTGCAAGTACAGCTGGGGAATTTAAAGTGAAAACCTTCTTGCCACAATGCTTAACATTCTTGGGCAATTCTTATTAAAATGTAGCAAACCGTTCTCTATAAAAGTTTCCGTTTATAAAACCAGCATGTCTAGGTAATGACCATATGTGAATAACTCAGCATCAACAATATTTCTGTTTAGGAATAATTATTATCAACTGCTATAGGAAATTATGAATGTTGTTTCTAAAGATAATTCTTGTTAATAACCACTCTGTAAACCAAAAGACATTCAAGACTGCAAAATTATATAAAGTCGTATAGAGATTTACAAATTATACAAGTCAAATTATGCTGACCATTTTTCAGGAAATCTGACCTTAATTTGAAGTTCCCTTTAGAACTGAAAATTGTTTATTCCCTTTTCAGTGGCCCTTTCTGACAGTATCCCCGCTTGCTTATACATTTTTACCCCCCCCCCCCCCCCCCCTCCCACCACCACCAAAAAAAAACGGGATCGTGAAAATTTGTGACAATCGAAAATGTTGCCGATTTGGCAAGTTAGATATAAATGTCCTTCAGCAGTAACATTTCAAAGGTAAATTCAATCAAAAATAATGCTTTAATTCTTGCTCTTACCTACTGATAGTATAGACAAGATCGATCAGTCATCACATGTGTCGCCTGATGATATTAAGCAGTTGTATTGAGGGGCGATTGAACAGTTTGTTGGCCAAAACGCCTTTTTTATTCAAGGGCCATAACTCAGCCAAAAATCATTCAACTCAAAAACCCGTTAAATATGCGAAAGTACTTGAGGTACCGATCAATCCTGTAACATTTCATTCAAATTGAATTAGCAGTATAAGAGAAGTAGTCCGGACAAACTTTAAAAATAAAAATCATTAAAGGGACTTAACTCTGACAAAAATCATTTAACTGGAAAATACCGATCATATGCATAACTAGACTTGGTACTGATCATTCCTGTAAAGTTTGGATGACACTGCACCAGTAGTTTTTGAGGAGTTTGGACAAGTTTTGTGACGGACGGACAGACAGAAAGACACACAGACAGACAGACGACGGAGAAGTGATCCCATAATGTCGCAGCTACTTTATAGCAGGCGACACAAAAATAATCACAGTATGATGTATTTATTACCTCTATCATCGGTCCTAGTTTGCTCACGGCTTCTACATATTTCGTTGTATATAGAGTTTGATCCGGCCACTGTGTGGTATACTCGTGAACAACTGGAATGAAAGTAATTTCGCCGGCATCAAACTTGAAAGAATCCACACCATACTCCCTTTTCATGCTTTCAAGACGGTTAATATACCACTTGATAGCTTCACCGTTTTCTACGTCTAAAATACCGCCTACTCCCTGCCACCATTTCACTAGAGCTGGCACTGTGCCGGTTAAGTCCTTTAGCCAATATCCTTTTTCTGTCCCTTCTACAAATGTTTGGGAATCTAGATTTGCAAATGGAGTTATCCAAACTGTAACCCGGAATCCTTGACTCTTCAATGTATTTATCATGTCCTTTGGGTTTTCGAATTTGTCTGGTGTGAAATTAAACTCGCCATAGTGAGTTGAAAACTTATCATCGATTTCTATTTGCGAGTTACTAAAGCCATTGTCAACAATTTCATTTGCATACTGCAGCACCTTCTTCTGATTAATATTAACTTTATACTTGGCCCAAGTTGACCAGATCGGTGATCGGAACATACGTGCATCTGGCATTCCCAAGGGTGTTGATGCATAGAGCCGAAACATTTGTTTAACATCAGCTGCTTTGCACATCTCATACGTCAAAGTAACACTTTCTTTATGTTGTTCCTTTATGGATGATATTGTAGCAACAAATCCGTTATTTGCTTGAAAGCAAATTTCATTTTTAGTGTTGTTAAAACTTACTGAAAGTGGAACATTCTCGTCAACACGTATACCAATGCCCTTTGAATTAATCCAATACCGGTCTATAACATTTCCAAATGACTGATTCAGAGGGACGATATCATTGGTAACGAACGGTTGCATTGGTAACGCTGTTCCTTTAATGGGCCATCTCTGGTACTGCAGCTCTGCACCCCCGTACCAGAAAGCACCATTCAAACTATAACATACTTCCGGTTTGTAGTCAAGACTTACGGCTGTAAGCTCTACCCTTGTACACTGATATTCAGGCCCGTTATCAACGCTTGTCGCTTTCAGTACGAAGTACCTAGATATACAATTCTCTAGCAGGCTTGGCGTAATCTTACCATCGGGATCACAGGTTTGCAGATTGTGTTTAGATATGATAACTCCATCTAATAGTTCATTTAAGTCTGTACCTAAAATCTTTATGTCTTTATCTGTAAATGCATCCTTCAAACTTATATCTGTCTTTACTACATTAATTAGTAACAACACTATGAACACTGCACAAGCTTCATAAACACGTTTCATTTCCGTTCAATGTCGTGATTTGATCTACTATGTTTAAACTTGATTGTGAATACAGGTTGAAACGGGTCACCATCAAACTGTTGAGTTTATAAACATCGCCTACAATACATTATCAGAGAGTAAAGCAAGCACGCAGAGAAATGAAAATCATTAATTACTTAATATAAATCACACTGCAAGGACAATCTGTCGTTAAGTTTTGTTAACACAAAACAGTTTACAATTATCTTTTTGTGTGTCTAGCTAACTACTACTATAGCGGTTATCATACTTATCAGCTATAACATTTAGGTACCTCCGTTATAGATCTAACACTGTAACAGGTATATGAATAGTGATTTATACATTTGTTTACCTCCAATATACAGGTGTAATATGCCTATCTGTCAATTATCACATAAACACAGTAATTGTATTACACTTTACCATTAGCACAAGTTTTATCCTATCAAACTGACCTAACCTAAATGATTTACAAATGTCGTTACTATAATTAAGGGAAGTAACTGTTACTTCATTAGTGTCGCAACAACTGCTAAAAAATTAGGAAATAATGGAGGAAAGGAATATTTCAGCTCACTTTTAAAACTGAATCAATTTTAATGACTGTAATGTATAGGGAGCTTGTTTATCGTTTTAATGATCGAAAGAGACAATGTCATTTTAGAAGAGACAAAAGGGGGATATCATTTATAGACAGCATATTAAGTATGATATAAATATTTGATTATTTTCCTGACAGATATATGCAAGGATGATCTGGCAGCTAACTTCGCTACAACAAGTATGGCCTCCAGTCATTTTTCTCCAAATGACAAGACTGTAAATTTTGGATCGGACAGAGCAAAACTGAATGCAACTGAGACGAAGGATGCCTCTGGGGTGACACAAATGGGCGCATGGGTGGCAGAAAAAAATAACTTCAATCAGTGGATACAAGTAAGTTTCAATTTACTCGCGCATATTTGTTGCAGATATATATATGGACTATAAGAATATTTATCACATGAAAATATTGTTTCTTGTGTAATAGCCATGTGATAAATCCGACCCTCGTAAATATTTCATATGGTCTTCAATTCAACTCGTCCAGGAACTCGTAGAATAAAAGTTCATATAGAATGTTAACTGTGTTAGATCCTGTATGTACAAGAACAGTATTATAGAATGTATTAGTTGTAAATTTTACGTACGGGATGGCATTTGCCTGACGTTTTGCATACACATATTATCAGTGTAAAAGTGAAAGGCTGGACAATAAATAGAGGAATTAATGAAATTTCATATACCAAACAAGAATATACATTACATAAAGGGTTTTGATAAACTTCGGCAGAAGAATTCAAGTGAGAACACAGTTTCAAACAAATGATATCATTCATATGTAAAGGTTGATAAATGTAAATGCATTACTTGACCAGGTCGAGCTGAAAGACCCTTCTCTCATACGTGGTTTAGTGACGCAAGGGCGGAACGGCTGCTGCCAGCAGTGGGTAACAAGGTACCGTGTCCTGTACAGTGAGGATTGTCAACATTGGCATACAGTTGGTGGATTCAACGTTACTGACAAAGTATGTCTATAACACTTAACAAGTCTTTACTCGGTTTCATTAATAACACAACTTAAAACTTGACTCTTACAATTTTGTAGCCCCTAAGTTCGAGTATTATAAAATTGTAGAAACATGCAGAGTAAAATAGGACACGAAATGATGTGACTTTATTGTAATTCTTGACAGCATAAGTCTTAAAATTGTATACAATGTATATAGTTTCTTCTTTTTCTTCTTTGCTTATTGGCATATTTGTAATATATGTATGCGAAATAAACTTGCGTTAACACCAATTTCTGTAATGCTAAAAATTGCCTCACTTTTTACTTACATAAAATGACACTTGCGTTGTGCTAAACGCCTATGATATCAAACTTGTGTGAACAATTTCTTTGAATGTACTGTATTTCAGTTCTTTCAAGCTAACACTGATGAAAATACACCTGTTACCAATACATTTGATTGCCCGGTGATGGCAAAATGCATCCGCGTGAACCCTCTCGGTTGGCACAAAAATATTGCCATGAGGCTTGGAATACTGGGATGTCCACTTGGTATACATTTGAAAATATTTTAGATAGTCGGTAAACGAATCATAAGATTTTTTACCAATGTTCATGTCAAGATGATATCTTGTTTACGTTTAGTTTAATGAAATGTTACTCTCAACTGAAATTTTTCACATGTTTTGCGTGTTTCTTGTTTAGGTCACTTTAGTTCTAAGATGAACATACTTAAATTCATGTGGTACCTTTTATGTTCATCGGTTGATCCACTTACTATGTTTTAAAAACCATATTCTAGTCATATTTAAGTTTTTCTAACGCTAAATATATGGAATTTGGACTAACCTTGTTGAAGGATGAGTTACAGACAGTATAGTGTACATGGAGAAAGTCAGCTTAATTGTCACGGTAGAACATTTTGTATGCTTTACAAAGTTCAAAACATGAGATCGATGACAAAACGTCTAATTTTTCTCCACATGTATTACTGTGGTTTTTTTTCCAGATCTTAAAGGAGCACGTTTGTCACAAGCTACCACTACAGTGTTACCGCAGACTACGTCAACTCAGGCAACAACAACGCAAACACCAACAACAACAACAACACAAAAACCAACAACAACAACACAGAAACCAACAACAACAACTCAGAAACCAACAACAACAACTCAGAAACCAACAACAACAACTCAGAAACCAACAACACAAACACCCACAACTGTGCCTACAACACAGCCAACTACACAGCCGACAACACAAGCTCCAACTAGTAAGCTTTAAAACAACTTTTACTTTCCTTACTCGTACTACAAAATATGAATTTTCCAGCAACATGTGATGGTTTATTACAGACATTATAAACCTTTGTTATAGCCAATTGGTTTAGCGAGTTGATTCTATGCTAGTTCCCGACTAAAAGAGGTATAAGGACATATGCTCGAATCCCGCCACTGACCTGGCTTAAAGTAGGCAGCCTGATCCTTTATAACTTGATAGCTGGCAGTTTCCTATTTAGCGTCTGGTCTAAAATCAGTTAGAAAAGATTGATTACTTCTAATAGAACTTGCCTTTGCAACCAAAGCAGACAATAGCCCTATCAGTTATAAAATGGAGCTGTACACACTGAAGGATTGACAAGTCCTCTTTGAAAATTTAGCAAGGCAAATATTATCTTAGGTTAACATGAAAACGTGAACTCGACTTTAAAATTCTGATTTCGAGAAGGCAACAAATATTCGATTTTTAAAAAGAGACTTTAATTTTAGATATATTGTTTCGAGTTAAATTGCTCGTGAATTAGACTTCAGAGGTGACACTTTCCAGAAACAATACTTTTTTTCTTCTTTTTTTATTCCACAAAAACATATATACATGCATGCAACAGTTACATAATGAATATATATTTATATAATATATTTTGATTTTTTCAATGCAACATGAATATAAATATGTTTTAAGGGTTTTAGGGGTTTTAGAAAATGGAGAGTTTAACCGTTGGTTACATAATTGTAGGAATGTTCAAAGAGCATAAGTTCTTTTAATTTCAGTACATGTAAAAAATGGTGTGATCTTTAAGGCTGAAAAAAATGTAAACAAATTACTTAAAAAGTACAATACTTGGGTAAACCGTCAAAATGATACTTTGACAGACTAGAATCGACATGTTAAAACTGCAACCCACCCCCCTCGATTTTTTTTTCAATTTGATCTTGTTTTCCATTTCAGAAGCAACACCCAAATCTGGAAACGGTAACGTTCTTCCAAATCAAGGAGGGAAAAAAGGTAATATGTCGGAATGTTTTCAGAAATCTGTAGAAATAAACTCGTAACTATGTAAATCCATACTCATTATAGATCTTATAACTATTATAGTTTATAGTGAATATACACACAAACTTAATTACAGGCATCATATTTTTATATAATATTGAATGAAAGTGAAATTAAATTAGATTTAATATAGCTGATATGTACAGTACCTTTTTATTTCAGGGTCATGCATCAAATCCTGCAAAGGACGGGCAAACGGGGACTACCAGTCATGTATTGGTTGCCACTTCTACGTCACGTGTGTTTGGGAGGCCATGTTTGACAAACGCTCGTGTCCATTGTCCTTGAAGTGGGATGACAACGAAAAGCGATGTGTCCTGAAATCAAACACATGTTCATAGACTGGATACAGCCAGTTCTTGACACTCGAAGGAACAATTTTTTCTTAGACGTTACACTGAGATATTTATGTCACTTTTGTTATTTTACTCGCGCCTTAACTGTTACAAGTCAGTGGCGGATTGTAGTATCAACAAAAATAAATATGCACAAAAGCAAGTGTATAGTTCGTAGTCGCATTTAGCTCTTAAGGAGAAAAATCGTCATGATTAAGGTTGTTTTCAGAATTTGTTTTCCAAAATAAGTGCGTGACTGTAAAATATGTAAAATATGTATTAAGGTCAAGGTTAAATTTTGTATTTTGTAATACAGTTTGTTAAAATAAAGGCAAGACATGACTCTTTTTTGATGAAGTGTGCATCTCTTTTTTTTTACTTTTTTAATGCGTCCACCATACGAAAAAATACGCCTGTTTAAGTGCGAATCCGGTTTGTTGTTATGATGCCAGATGTGAACTGTCAGCTGGTTGACTACCTGAATGGAGTCCGGTTATATGGCGTACATTACGGGTCAAAAGTGTACTTTTGCAACTACAAAATGTGGTTGTAATATCCGATGTCATAATTTTATAACTGTAGATACAAAATACTAGTTTGAGGAAGAAACAGAAATCATTTTTATTACTTTTGGTTATTTCTGTTTACCATTTATCCAGACTGTACAGGTAAATATGATTGCTTACAGTTAAAAGTATGAAAGATAAAGATGTAACATAATAGTGACATATAACTCCCACAAGTGTTACATTAGGAAAATATATCAACACTTTTTTCAGCTTTACTTTCAAAAAATAAAGTGAATTAAAACAAATGAGAATAAACATTTGAATTACCAGGGTCTCTCAAAAATATGTATATGAAAAGGTGTTGAAACACTTCACAAACACTTCCAAACATGTTTTATGTATAACGTAAGACCATGTCTCTAATTCTTTTCAGATGCAAGTTTCTAAATAGTCACACTTAAGGAGATATTGTAACCCACATTCCTTGCTGATTCTAAAATGTCAAAGGTTTTCAGAGCAAATTTAAGATTTCGTAATGAGCCTTTGTCATCGACGTAATGCTTCTTCAATTTAAGGTCAATGCCATGTTTCAGCGTTTCGAATTGGTTTGAAATAGCGAAAGGTTACAATGACCTAGATGTTTGCCATTCAATAAATGTCAGTTGAAAATAAAAGTAATAATTATAGTCTAAGGAATCCTTTCAACATGGGAGGAGAAATACATTTTCTTGTCAAGTTGATTTATTCAAAGAAGCACAATAATATTTATTAAATATTATTTTTAGATTTTCTGAGGATATCAAAACAAAAAAAGCGAGTCATATTTTAAAAGCATGGCAAAGAGTATTCTGTTTTAAATATTTGATTTCAGTGAACATCCACAGAATTCTTAGTTACAAATGAACCCACTTTGAAAATCTGGACAACCAGTCAAACGCTTGATTACTTCTCGACATCGATGACGTCAGATACACGATTGTCTTCGATTAGAGGAACTGAAAAACATGTTTTTAAACAATATCATTATTTGATTTAACTCTTCCTGGTTTAGTCTAGGTAGTACCTCAAATGCAAAAAAAAAAAACTAAGATTAAAAAATTTCACTGCCTATTTTTTATAATTTTGTGTTTTTTCATGTCCCATAATACAACTTTACCTGAAAATTGAAAAACATGAGATGAATTGTGTTATTTTAGATAATTATATTACACAATTACGTTGTGTAATTTGATTTTTTTCATATCTTACACAAAAGAAATATAGCTACATGCATTGGCACATAAAAGCATAGAATCAGCCGAAATGTAACATGTTCATAGGGTTCCATGTTTTTTGTTGTTGTTTTTTACAGGGTAACATGGTACACTGAATTTTTAGTTCAGTCGAAAACTATAGTTCTAACTTATGTTCGCGAACAAAGTGCCTGTCTGTCATAGGTCTATATACGGTTGGTTGGATAGTGCTATCACTTGTGTCCTGCAGATCGAATAGATGTTTAAATAGTTAAAAAGTTTGGTAAGAACAACAACTGAAACAAAAATGGTGAAATTCACTACATCAGCAGTTTGCCCCTGGCCCCAAATGTTTCCGCTGATTACCGTTGATTTTAACTAAAGTTCTTGCAGTTTAAGTACGGGAGCAAACTTGTTCAAAAATCTAAGAAAACTGAAGAAGTAGATTGATCACTTTCAATGAGATGCCTCTGATATCAGCTTTTTCTCATTCTGACCTTTGTTTTAGCCGAGTGGGGAAAAGAGACTTCTTTAGGTATTGTGATTTTTACACGTAGCTTAACGAAATCAAATATTAAACTAAACTATAATATGTTCTAGCAAAATTGTTCCGTCTTAAATGTCATTCAACAATATTTCAGTTCTATGACCAGCCATCAAAGCTCTAGTTCCCTGTTTGAACTTCTGAAATACATTTCAAAACTGTCTCTTCGCCCACGTAAAACGCCCACGATAAAACAAATTTAATCAAAAGATATAACACTACAGCTTCCGAAGACACATTTGTTTGAATACTGTAAAACGAACACTGCTTCAGAAATTATAAAAATGTTTTCAAAGTATCTTATTCATTTATTTTTTTTATTAAAACTGCTATTTTACCAACTTCTCGCCCTAACATGTTTTCTATCATACGCACAGGAAATGAAATTCCAAATTCCATACGCCGCCATATTTGCATCTCATTTCCGTTAAAGTGTCTAAACTGAATTCCTTTTGCTTCGGTGCCGGGTAAATTAATAATTAATTTGCTGTAGCACAAGATATATTGAACTACTTCTGTGTTTAAAGTGTCACAGTTTCAGGATAACACTCACGCTTAAGGTGCTTATGAACTAGAAATCACCTACGCAAAATCTTACCAAACCTCAGATATAGAACGCAGGGTTTGAAATATGACTAACTATCGTGGGTAATGTAACTAATTTAAACAAATTAATTTCTAGCGGTTAGAAGTTCTTAAGAGAAGACTCTTTAGAGAAAACAATCGGGGAAAAATGCAGTCCTTTATGAAGAAGGCAATCTTAATTGGAAGCAAACACCACACACGGATATTTTCTTATACAGGGAATTTAACAAAGTTCTTATCAGAAGAAAAAGCCATGTCATTGTTCCTTAAAGGGAAAAAGACCAACAAGGCACTAAATCAACCTAAAATAAACACGTGGTATCACTGTTCACTGAAAAAAAAAATATCAACAAAAATATCTACTTAGTGTTTCACGATATCGTCTTGTAGTTTTTACTTTTACAAATCTGAATGACTTACCGTCATTCTGTTGGCATGTAGAACAGCTCGGTAAATCTTACGACCAAACCTCTGATGGGCTTAAATCTTCTTCCTGCTCCTTCAGGTCACTATCATAGGACGTCGGACGGATCAGGCGTCACAGAAGATACATTACTGACTGATTTTGACCCGTATTGTCGACTGTATCAAAGGCTCGAATCGAACACTCATCTGGTGGCTTACACGTGTCTTGGACTGGTTATCTGCAAGAACAGATTAGCTTATATCTTTTTTAACGATAACTTAATACAGTTTAGGTTTTATTGTCGTCCATGGAGTCTGCAAGTAAAACTGATTGTATTCAGTTCTTTAGGGACTCCGTTTACGTCACTAAAGGTTAAAATGGTGTAGATTATCAAGTCATTTTGAGCCTTTATCAGCTTTTATGATGCAAAATGGCATTTTCTGTAAAATCTCTATCTAATTTTGAGGAAAATGAGTGAATAACGGACAATAACATTTGAACGAAAACATATTCGGAACGGTTAAGATGAATCGAAAACATTACAACAGCATTATATTCGTTTTGTTTCTTCGTTGAAGTGAATCTTGCTCATAACATATGTTTATTGTCTCATTCGGATACCATTAACATCAGACTGTCTGCTTTGAAATGTCTAGCCATTCCATTATCTAAGGGTAAAATAATCGTCCGGAATAGCAATAATTTAGAAAAACACTGAATAATATATGGTCTCCGAAATATTGAATCTTTCTGACGTTTTGTAACGAACTTTAACGTCATTAGTAATGAAGACATTTCTCTAAAAAAGAATAGTGATTAAATCGCTAAAGTGTTTTGTCAAGTTCCTCATTTGTAATGTTTTTTTTAAATAAATTGTATCTAAATGTTTGGTATTTTTGTACTTCACCTGACCTAAAAGTTCTTACCTATTTTTTAATGCTTTGTAACTGTTCTGAACTCCTTTTTAGCCACTTTATCTAGAAAATGTTATTTTTATTGACAAGCACTTGCTTTTGAAACTTCCTGCTAATCAAGAAACGTGTTTATGCCCAAGCAGTTCTGCTATTTTCCACCATCATTGCAGTCATTTCCTAACCTTGTCCAGTCTATACTGTTCTGTTTTAGATACTCACATTAAAAACTGTGGAATCGCACCCAGATTTCTTCGGAAGTCTCATCTCAACGTTCTTCTATGAAGCAGCTTACTGTGTCCGCACCCAAGCCCCTCAAACTTGATACAACAAAATAATACGTTATCAAGTTAAAATAAGTTAGTAATAAATATTGCCAAAGGTTATCCTGTCAAACACTGGATCTTTCGTAGATAAATGTACAACAACATTTATCCGTAAATGATTTATTTTTTTTATCATCTCTTGTTCTTTAATTATTTCCATTTCAACATAAGTTTCACGAAATGCATGCTATTCACAGTGATATTAAAAACTTACTGGTGTGGAAATAGTAATTAGTAATTAATAACGTATCATAATAGCCCAAACAATCAGTTAAACCTTTTGATGATGTTCAAGACCAAGATTTTTTATGCTTATCTTTTTTTATCTTTTACCTTTTTTTCAACATACAGAACGTCATATCATTGGCCTAAAATACATAGCTAGCCCTTTATCTTTTCCGAATGCATATAGTCAAAATGCACATGGTATCCCAGACCAGGATAATTGTACGGACCAAGATAATTGTACCTTTCGATTCTGTACAGGGATACATCATATTATTTTCCAGAAAATACATATAGCTAGTCGTTTATTTCCCTTAATGCACATAAGCATGGTTTCTAAGGTGTGCCAGAATAGGGTATAATAGGCCTTAAAGCTCATCGGCTACTTTTATCTTTTGATTATATCATTCTCAGTGTACGCCGTATTACATGCGAATCCGACAGTCTTTGTTATAGATGTTAGTTGATTTCTGCTGTTTTGCCTACAATATGGGATGCAGTTTATTCCTGAAACTTTGATGAAGCAGTCTATCGAAACGAAAAGAGATTTATGTTATGATATATGCCTAAACCTTTCATTAACAGAAAAGCATGATCTGGGCTTGTGTTGATAATCCCAACGATGTTGTTCATTAAATATTTAAAGCGGCTTTTATGTATAGGGAAGAGCATTGACCAAAACTGATTGTGTATTTTTTTAATCCGTTTAGAAGGCTTTTTACATCGGTTTTAACATAATCCTTTTTCGAACACTTTAAAGATATGTTACGAGATAACACTAAGACGTCACAAAGTCCAATGCATTGTACCTTACAGGTCTGACATTCTATTCTTAAACATGTGTCGTATTCAATAAGCCAAACTATTTTCTTCCCGTGGTATTTACGTATTTCCAGAAAGGTTATTTTCTTAAATTTAGAATCCTGACAAAATATATTCACTTTGATTTGCTCCTCCGACCAATATAACTAAACTTTCCATATCAGGATATCACTAAAGCCAAGTCTCTTAAAATCCTTGAAAATAATTTGTCGAGCTATACTAAACACAAGATGGTTGCTTACTAAAAGTAGTGATGTACCACCTAGTTTGCTCTCGTGCTTTTTTGTTCGTTTTTGTTCTTTTTTATTCGAAATACATGTATACTTTTTGAATGAGTATGGGTTTTCCTAACAGTGCAGGTATTGTAGAGATATAATACGGCACTTCTACTCCCTTGGCCACCAGGTTGCTTTTATGCAAGTCCAAACCCAGCTTAGTGCAAGTAGATTTTTCCGGGTTACACAGGAATGAACATCATGATTATCATTTGTCTTACACAGCTGATTTGAAATCAGTTCGTTTCAGAGTTTTAATTATAAAGATACGTAATGCTTGTTTATTGACAAGCCTGATCAAAGTTGCTCTTCATGCTAAATTTTTCCCTTTGGTAGAGCAATTGTTATGTTCTTTTTCTTGTAAACTTTTACAGTGTACTAGATAATATTCATTGCTCAAAAAACCAATATTCTGGCACCGAACCAAGAACTTTGCGATCTTCAGAGAACAAATGGTGTTTTTTAGGTCACAACATGATTTCCCAATAAGCACTCTTTGTGTGAGTCATTCTACAGCTCAGAAAAAACTGTCCAAGACCTATATTTTGGCCGTTTATGTATAAGATATTAGATAGTTTTGGTCTGCAATAATCTTTTATAACTTTTTTTTCCGCGTATTTGTCTAAGTCAGTAATTGACCTACTTAGCAGCAATCAAATGTGTCGCTGACAAAATGGCAACAATTCCTTACGAATAGATTAATTTTGTTCGTTACGAAAGTTGTTAATCTTAAAATCATAACCTGACAATTTTCAAGCGATTAAAAATGAATTCAGCCACCATAGGTCATAAGGGCAGATCTGTGGCACCGCACCGAACCTGTAATCCAGGGTTCGCGAGTTCGATCCCGGCTCCTTCACTAACACTACAAATTGTCCTTTGGACCAGACTTTAAATTGGGCTATTATGTATCGAATTATAACTAATCCCATCTTGGCGTCGGTCATATAAGCACAGCATCAACGGTAAATAAATTCAAATAGTTGGTCATTGATTCTGATAAAAAAGAAGTAAGATTATTTCTAAAGCACTCAAAGGCATTTCCGGTCATAATATTTCATTGAGTAATTGCAAGACTGTTATTATAATTTAAGGAGGAGTGTCAATGAAATTGCCAGGATTTTAAATACGTGCAAAATAGTGGTAATGCCTTTTTTAACAAGCAAACATGTATTACAATTACGGAACAGAACCAAGTATTAAACTTTATTTGTGGCACGACCATCAAAATCGAACACCTTTTCACGAATATTTCTTTTCTCTTGGTTTGATTCATACTGTAGAATGCATCTCAACACTATTAGATCCGGTCTTTTTCAGAAAACTTTTCTTCATTTCTGTGGACCTTCTATGTTTGGTAGCTTCAAACTTACTTTAACTCGAGTCGGGATGATAAATGAACAAAACGAAAGGAATAATACTTAAACCGAAATTTGTGTTTATTATTATATAATTTTTTAATAATTTACAAACAAAAACAATAACAACTTTAAAAATGGACTACAGTAAGCTATATTTACACTATTCTAAATCCAGATTTCTTTAAATAGACATACAGTTTTCACTCTTTCTAAAATACCACGGTATGGAGATTTAACGTCCTCAGAATCTATGTACGTGGTTTTTCTCACAAATGATTCCAATTTAATATTAGATAGAACTACAAAATGAACTATGAAAACATATTAGTAAAAGTGAAATTATAATCATTATTTTAATGGTTGACTTGACCTTTTGCCAAATGAAATGAAGCTGTGTAGCCATATACTTATGTTTAAGAATCGAAATTAATGTCTGCTCTGAATGACTTTTTGTATTCTATTAATAGGCAGGTGCTATGACGTCACTGTATAAAATAACCGTCACTAATCATGGTGTTTAAATGAATTTTGATGTAATTGCTTTCAATTTCTCAGAATAAGATTCGATTTAATGGATCTTTTCTTGGCATTTTCGCAGAAAGTTTAGATCGACTTTTACGTTTATTCTTATCAAATGCTACTGTGAGAGTCATTATATCACAAGCGAGCCATAAATAACCGAAAGTATCTACCGAACAATATACCACCACAACTAAGTGATAAATGAATTACAAATGTGAAGAAGAACAAATGTAACATATTGTCAAGCAAAAACAAGAACATTATTTTTTTTGTTTTTAATTTCTAAAAAGAGTTTGCTCGATCTTAGAATCGACGTACAGTGTCGACATTTTTAAGTATACAATCCAAATGCTACTACAATATATACAGAGAGAAAGGATATTCATTTTTTTATATAAATACGGGATTTATTTTCATCGAGTGGTATGAAAATAAGTCTTTCACCACTGGCAATAGCCACGAGTGAAATATGATACTTTTCATACCATGAGATGAAAGAATACCGTACTTATAAAAAAACACTTGAAATTTCTGTTTATTATATACTTTCTCTCTGTTTTGACCTTACGATTCGAAAGAATTCCCCTTTAATGTTTGTGTTTTGGCTAAATTTAAAAGAAAGTAGTCCGGCAAGACACCAGTGAAAATACGGAAAATATGTTTCACTGCAGTGAGCACTAAATTTTTACAGTGAAAATACGGAAAATAAAAATACGCATTTTATTTCATCAATATTTCTCAATATTTCATTTATA
Source organism: Cyclina sinensis (assembly GCA_012932295.1). Lineage (NCBI taxonomy): Eukaryota > Metazoa > Mollusca > Bivalvia > Venerida > Veneridae > Cyclina > Cyclina sinensis. Next base: position 27,075,960 of record JAAONU010000002.1, on the reverse strand, counting down.
AGTATATGATGTTTCATAACGTTTCCTCTATCAAAGGAATAAAAAAAAGTGCTGATATTAGACTGAATCCTGGCGTTTATATTTAAGCTAGATACTAGATACGCTGTGTTACATGAAGGAATGTAAAATACCCTATATGAAGGTGTAAGGTACCTATATGAAGGTGTAACATGCCCCTATGGAGGTGTAAAAAGCCCCTATGACGGTGTAAGATACCTCTGTGAAGGTGTATGATACCCCTTAGAAGGTGTAAGATGGAAACTAAACTTTATATTACGTAGTTTCATCTAAGCAACGGTTTAGATTTTTTAGTATTTCAAATAAATGGTCTTTTTTAATGAATTTATAATTTTCAGAAACAAAAAAAAACGATCATTTCGGCTTTGAGGTTAACAAATACTAATACCTTTTAAGCTAAGATTAAGGAATATATTCATTTTGCATTTATTAACTAAGTTAAATGAATAACAAGGACATGTGAAATTAACAGGAAGCGAATGAGAAGAAAGAAAAAACGAAAATGATTTTAAATGAAAATTAATCCTGTTCTACATGAATATGTAAATAACGTAATGCCACAGAGTATAATTGTCAACTGCCTTTCACAATTTCATGAAATAGGAAACACCGCCGTAGTGTGAAAATAGGGTAAAATAGAAACTGTGTTTTGAATAAAAACATTGTACTTATTCTATTTGATACATTCTTTCTTGTTTTCAGGAACGCTATAGACATTTTCAAACCATTTAACAAATACTGATAATGCTCTGGGTTCATCAATTATTTTTTATCGCACACATTTGAAGTAAAGTAACATCTGGATATGTTACCAGTTGTCTAATGAAAATGTCGTTAAAACTTCTCGCCGATAAAATACAACTATCCTTAAGCCATGCCATCTGTTTTTTATTTGCTGTTTGGTCGCTTGATGTCAACAGTCCCTAAATAAATAACGTATCTTTATTTACCAACATTTTACGCACCAATACAATTTCATTTGCACTATTGAGGAAATTGTGTATGAACAAACTACGGACTAGTCATACTATTACTAGAAAAAAGGTGCAAATTTATGGGTAAAATTTTTTTGGCTTCGTAAAAACAAATATACGAATATATAGGCTATATATGCTATACAGATATTGCATAAAGTAATATCGAGTTGAGTGATTTAAAGTCCTCTGCGTTATACTCCATGATTACAGCCTCGTTTCTGTCACTGGCTACTGATTGGGTAACTACCAGGCGCCCGGATTGCGAGAACGCAATGCATTTCGGATAGTTGAGTCCGTCTTTTGATGTGAGCACCTCCCATAGTCGGCCATTTTTGGTCACTATGTATACAGCGTTGTTGCATATTACAATGGTATTGTCCTGTGAATCAGTACACAGTCCCTGTAAGGCGCAGAAGCTGTCGCCTATTCTGTAATCCTTACTACTAAACATCCTTAAAAGTTTTCCCTCGAACTGGAAGATCTTAATTGAGCAGTTCCCAGAATCGGATACAATGATTTGTTTTTCTTTGTTCACAGTCACAAAATACGGGTGATCGAACTCCTTCGGTTTGCTGCCGTATGTACCAAACGCGCTACATATTCCCCCACTCGGATACAACACATATACACAATGCTTGCATATATCTGTCACAATCATAAAGTTATCGTGACTTATGGCTAGACCATATGGGAATTCCAGAAAAGTTTCATTACCGTATTTATTCTGAAAATCGCCATTTTGTGAAAACACTTTTATGCAGGCGTTAACGCTGTCTGTGACGGCAATACAGTCATCCGTTGTCATAGCAACACTAATAGGGTAACACAGGTTCCCGGGTTCAGTCCCGCGAATTCCAAATTTATGTTTGAATGTACCTTCACTGCCAAATATTTGAATTCTGTGATTTTCCGTGTCCGATATGACCACATCACCTGAAAATGGAAAAAGAAAAGACTTTTGAAATACGTTCAATAAAATGATGGTATATTTTACAAACTTACAGAAGAGGTCTAATTGCAAGTTTGGCTTTAAAGCATGAGCGTTTTTTTTTTTTTTTTTTTTCGTTTTTTTAGTGTTGTAATTGTTGTTGTTGTTTAGATGACGCTAGTCCTTTCAGTTAGAAACATGTACTTCTTACTTCTATTCACGTCTGCCTTATAAGGGTGCACATTCAGTCACGGGATGTTGTATTCGGTATTAATCCTTAATTTTTAGTTACTATTTGGTACCACATGTGCTTTCAGTTTTGCCTCATTCACCAAAAACCATCATGCCAACAGTTCAGCTTGCCATGATAGAAGGAAAATAATTCTTTAACACGGGAATCTTAAGTACCAGTCACTAGCTCTAAAATATGTCAATTTTCTACAAGTAGGTCAAAAGTCGCCTAAGACACCAGCATCGAATAACATCTTTAGCTTATTTTGAACTCTAGGTCAATGGTCATGCTTTTGGCAAAAAAAAAAAAACTGCACATTGTAGGTATCTTTAATGGGTTTTAGGGAAGAATTGGTTTATCCGGCCCGAGGGCAGCTTCATTTTGAGATCAAGAGGCTCTGTCGAGTTCCGGTCAGATGCAGTTGTCTGAGGCCGGATCGACTCATCAGGGCTTATTGTCCACGAAAGTACAATATGTGTATCTTGAATATTTTTGTGGCATACATTTTTCAGTTTGCACTCTTCTTCAGTGCATAGATCCTTACAGCGAGAAAGTTTGTATTGTTCAAATATTCAAGTGAGAGGTAATGTTTACAAGGAAAACTAGCATTCACATATATTTGATTTTAAATCTGGTGAGGCAGCTCAAGGGCAACTGTATTTTCGCAGAGAATCTTGACTGACATGGAAGTCGAGAGACCCACATTTGTTGTGACTCCACGGTAAGTAGTCTTCTGATGAATATTATTAATGAAATTTTATTTTGCCAAATTTACTATTATGATATGTTAAGCGTGTTTATAACAAATTTTAGGAATAAAAAACCTGAAAAGTATTACGTTGTATGCTCAAAAGTTGACTTTAAAGGAGAAAGTTCAGGCTATGTTTGAAGTACAGACTCAGTCTAAACAAATGTTTCCGTTCCCGCTTTCGTAAGTTTGTGGCGTACAATTCAATGCCTTTTAGTTTAAACCTTTTTGTTTGACATCGATTGGGAAACAAGTTTTTCCAACTCAGATCAGTCCCGCTCGATGACTGAGTTTAAACTAGTACCCGCGCCAGAAGTTTGGAATGTTGAAAGTCACTGGAGACTCTCATCCTTGGTGTGATTCGAACCAGCGACCTCCGGATCGGCAGTCCGGCACTCTAACTTCTAGACCCACCTTCATTTAGCTTGATTTTTTGCCTTTGCAACATTTATATACATCCAGTCTTTCGATGCAATTAAACGAATTCAAAGTATATAACCGAATGAAAATTGTTGCTTGTTTATGTTGTACAATGTACGTTATATTGATGAAGATAACTGTTTCCTCTGGAAGGTTTTAGGAGTAAGCTGTTTATAGCTTTCCTGTCTTCTGTTGCTCTTATTGTTTTAGATAACGCTCTAGTGCTGAGACCCTATGGGAAAGTCCATTATTGTTTTGTAATAGTTATGGATCATACACAAGATATTCCGAACAAAACGTTTGCTGGTTCAACTTGATTTATGCCTCTCGTATATATTATTGACAGCTCTCTTCCTAAAATGCCAGAGAATAAAACTCAGGGGACGGTTTAAGATATTATTTAGAGTTTCTTCTAATAGTTACTATGAATAAAGAGAAACTTAATGGTTTACTTACTTAAGTAAGCATAAAAATTCTCATTCAGCTAAATAATTCATTTAGGCGTGAATTGCTGACGTTTGCACGTCGAGAATGGTTTTATAGTACAGAGGTTAGTCATTTTCGGATCTTCCGTCTTTTTTCACTTACTAAACTAAATATTATAGCCAAGATATGACTAGATATAAAACTAATTTTAACAATTTACCTTGCTTGTTATCATGATATGAGCAAATTCTTTAAACAAAGAAATTTATAATGCCTTGTTGTGTTTTGACAATTTTTTGCCAAATGTCGTAAAACGTAGGCTAGATCTGATTCTAACTTCGGATCATGGAGTATCTTGATAAGGTCTTGTTTTTTAGAGATAATGTGACCTTCACACTTCAATGGTAGGTTCCATCACTGATCACGTGTAATAGGGTTTTAGTGATATACTACTTTCCGTGATAAATTTCTATAGATGTTTTCTCCATCATTCAATTAGAACACATTGATTTCAACTGAAAATCTCCTGACTGAATTGCGAACAGGTCAATGACTAGTGTCCGGTCTGCAGGTAAACATAAGTCTGCACAGGTCTAAAAACACTGCAACTGGCAGAGTAAGGTTTGAACCCTTTACCGCAACTTTTAGTAACATAATTAGTTCAAAGATTCACTGCATTAAACAAATATTTTTATCAAAGGCAAAAACAAGCTTTAAAATTCAAATTGCTGAATACTGTGGTCAGAGCCAAACGTTCGCAAAATAAGCGTTAAAACATTTAACTCTGATCATCAGAGTAACAAACAAGGGGCAATGGTGGGCCTTTTATCCCTCACCTCAGTACAACTGCAACTACTTCCATTCACACACCAAATATCTAAAACTAGACCTTGTGGCTTCTGACGGGAAGATTTTTTAAAAAAATGTTTTTATTTCTAGCCTGATTGACATTGGCCCCAGTAATCTCAAATCCAACTCAAGGGCAGATGCCCATTGTACATACATACCAAATATCTAAGATATCGGCTTATAAATAACTCCATGGGGAAAAATATATAAATTTATTTTCAGTCTCGGTGACCTTGACCTTGACCCCAGTGAACGGCAGAGATTCATGCAAGGGCCTTTTTACCAAATATCTAAGATATAGGTCAATAAATAAAGGCTCTATGACGAAAAGTTGAAAAGTCTAATTTTAGCCTCAGTGACACTAGAGGCGGGGCAAAGTTTGACCCGCGGGCCAAAAATTGAACAAACACATCAAATATCTTAACACCAGGTTTTGTGGTTTCTGACAAGAAGATTTTTTTTTTAATTTTCCTTTGCAACTCTTTAAAAACATCAAGAGACTCCAGGGGCTCAGCCAATTTTGACCCAAGGGCCATGATTTGAATTAACTTGGTATATGTAGAAGTTTACTAGGCCAGGCTACACACAAACTATCTAAACTCCAGGCTTAATGGTTTCTCACAAGAAGATTTTTAAAGTTTTACCCATGTTAGTCTATAAAAAAAACCAAGTCACCCCTTGGTTGGGGCTAATTTTGACCCCAAGGACATGATTTGAACAAACTTGGTAAAGGTAAAAGTCCTCTAGACCATGTTATACAAAAAATATCTAAATTCCAGGCCGTGTGGTTTCCGACAAGAAGATTTTTAGAGTTTGCTACCCATGTTAGTCTAAAACCAAAATACGCCCGGACCAATTTTGAACCCAGGGTTATGATTTGAGCCAGTGTGGTAGAAGTTCACTAGATGATGCAACACGCCAAATATTTAATCTAGGTTTTATATTTCGAAGAAGAGGATTTTTTAAATTTTTACTTCAGTTCCTGTGATCCAGGTATGCAAAGAATCGGAGCCATTTGAACAACATTGCTAGAGATTCATAGCATGATTTATCAAATTTTGGCCAAGTAGTTTCAGAGGAGATGTTACTTGAAATAATTTAGGATGATGGACGACGACGGACAGCCACCGATCCTATAAGCCCACATGAGCAATGTGCCCTGGTGACCTAAAAGCATTATATTATTTTCATCGAATAACGTTAATCAGTATCGAGTGTTACCACTGTTTGAAGTTTCAGAGTTGAAACCAAAAACAACATGAAGTATCCTAAAAGATATACGGCAATGATGGGGAATAAAGTAAAGGAGTATGTTTTTACAACTATCGATTGTATTGTACAGATATCTATTTCTGTTGGGTCCGAAACAGGCTACTTTTTTAGTAAATGTGGAAATATCTCTCAGTAGAAGTCGTGCAAATATTCATTCGGCATTGTTTTACGTCATCATACATAAATAGGTCAAGAGTGAGGTTTTACAGCTATGCCGAAAAAAACAGCATGCCTGAGTGTATTGAAAAAAAACCGTGCACAGCATTGGAATATCAGGTCACTATTATTAAATTTTGCACAGACGTTTGCTATGACGTCAAGCAAAGCCAATGTGTCATTTTCATTCAGAGATGTAGTAAACCGCGGTGTCAAATATAGAACTATTGCGTGTGATGGCCTCATTCACAAATGGTAACATTAACCTGGTTTATAACTGAATTTTATAACGTAATGAAATCTAAATAGCTGCGTCGTCAGTCTCTAAATTATCAAATAGCTGGTTTAAAAAGCTGATTTATTTGGTTAGAACAACAACTGCAGAACAGTGAACTGCTCATTTTCAGCAACGTTTTGGCATTTGGTCCAAAATGTTCAAACTTATTTACAGTACCAGTCTTGTTGCAGTCAAAGTACGAGTGAGTGTTATAGATTTAGGAAGTAAATAGAACCCTATCGACTTCATGTCACGAGTGAGACGTATTACATGTCAACTTCCTGACGTTCTGGCCTTTGTTTGAGCCAAAAGAAAACTATTAGTTCTTGAAGAGGGATCTGTCTTTCATATGCACCAGAGCCTGATCAAATTTAAAACTAAATTTAATTATCTTATTGCGAAAGCATGCAGTGTAGTTCGCTGTTATGTCATTCAAACATATTTCAGTTCTATTTTCAAACCAGCAAGCTTTAAGACCCCTATTTCTGTAGAAAATGCAAACAAAGCACCATTTTAAAGATTGCTGAACGGATTTTTCGAAGTATTTCTTTCTGATTTCTTAGCAACATTTCTGCGTAAAATGTCCTCTATCATACGTACAGGAAATGAAATTCAAACTTTCATACGCCTACAGATTGGCTTCTAATTTCCGTTAAGGATTCAAATTCAATGTTTTTTTATGCTAGGATGCACGGTAAAATGATAATTACAAATGTATTTGCACAAAATATTGTACTGCTATCCTAAATAAAGTGGAACAGTTTTACGTAACGTTCATTTTTTTGGGGTATATGAACTAGAAGTCACCTACACAAGACCTTATCCAACGTCAGTCTCAGATACAGACAACCGCCTACGCAAAATTTAAAATAGGAATAAATCATGTGGTAAAGAAGACAATTTTAACATAGAGATGGATTTATGCCGCACGTATTCGATATGGTCCTTTGAAACGTGTACAAATATTTCCATTTAAAAAGGGCAGTCGCGGTGGATAACAGGCAGTAAACACGGTTGAAATTCTATGCCAGGGAATGGTGTTATGTTCTCATGAGAATGAAAATGTGGTATTAATGCCTTTATAATGAAGAAAGACCACCTAAGGACCAAGCATAGCACAACCGATCAAGAATTAACATATCTTTTTTTTTCTTAAAATGTTAACAAAAGTGAAAAATAAGTTTGTGTTCTCCGATCGTTCTGTTTGCTTTGTTTTTGTTACTAACTTGAATAGCTTACCAGCTTTTGTTACAGCTACGCCCGTTGGCATGTTGAATTGACCTTTTCCCTTGCCCTTGCGACCAAACTTGCGGACGAGCTTGGACGCTTCAGCCTGCTCCTTCAGGTCGCTGACGTCGGACGTCGGGGAGACCAGGCGTCGCAGAAGGTACATTATTGACTGCCATTGACCCGTGTTGTCGGCTAGATCAAGGTTTGAACCTGACACTTTTCTTGAATGTGGCCCAAATTCGTCATGGATTGGCTATCTGCAAACATATGATAAATTCCATCTTTAATACTGATGAATACATGTAGGTTATTTACTAGTGAAAAATATTGTCTACATTGTTAAAGTTTGTTGAATTCTAAATGGTTCATCGTCATTAAAGGTAAAAAATGTGTGGTCTACCATGTCATTTTAAGCCTTAATCTACATTTCTGTAGTGAAAAGATGATTGCAAAAAGCCCCTGACTTTATCTTCAGGAAATTGAGTGAGAAAAGGACAATGTCATTTGAACGGCGATAAAATCGAAACGGTCAAGAAGAACCGAAAACTTCTATCAACATCATATCCGTTTTATTCATTCATGAAAGCAAATGCTGCTCATAACATTTGATAAATATCATCGTATTTGGACGCTAGTAACATTAGCCTTTCTGCTTAGAAATGTCTAGCCATTCCATTATCTATGGGAACAATAATCGTTCCGGATAGGCAATAATTTAGAAAATAACTGCATGATATAAATAATATATAGCTTTGAACTGCTTATTCGTTCTGATGTTTTAAGGCAAAATTTAGCGGCATTAGTAATGCACGATGTGGGACTTAATTAAAGATATCGTTACTTCTAAGTGAATGTGTAATATAAGCGTTTTAGGTTTTACCAAATATCTCAATGCTTGCAACTTTTGTCCTGCACAACCTGATATTGTTAACCTACTTTATAGTTTTGTAACTGTTTTATCTCGTGTATGAAAAATGTCACAATACAGTAATCACAACGTAATTGTTTGAGTTAAATTAATTTTTCTTGTTTTTTGTTGTTGTTGTTTTTTTATATTGTTTTAATTTTTCGTACAACAGTAACTGTCACTGAAAGATGACAATGCCCCTGAAATGATGCATTGACCTTGGAGCTGAGGACCAGATGAAGATTAATTGTAGACACTTCCAAAGAATTGTTTTATTAACATTTTGACCTGAAGGTCAAAGTCATTTACGGGTCAAGGTAAAAAAAATATGTTATATGAAAATCTCTCCCAAAGGATTTCTGTGTACAAATTAAGTCTGTTGATTCAAAAGAAGTGAAGTTTTTTTGACAATTCACCTCAAGGTCAAGGTCACTTTGGGTCAAGGCACAAAATGTAATTGAGAAGATCTCTCTTAAAGGGTTATTGTGTGCAAACATGAACCAAAACTGTTGAGTAATAAGGGAGTTACGGCCTCAATGTTAAGTAGTTTTGACAATTGGACCTTCCAGGTCAAGGTCATTCAGGAATCAAGATCAAATAAATATGTTAATGGGAAGGTCTTGTCCAAAGGGATGTCCAAGTATGAAGTAAATCCACTCACTTATAAGGAAGTTTTGGGCAAGATTAAAGCTTTCGGACGGACTGGCGGACGGACCGACAGACGGACAGTTCAATCACTATATGCCTTCCTTCGGGCGCATAATAAAAACATAGAATAGTACTATTATTAACCTCCATATGTGTATTTTACAATCATTTCCTTAACGTAGCCTCGTATGGAGCTTGAGTGAATTCACTGAATTGCATTGTTATTATGCCGCCGCCAAAGCTCCAAAACCTAGACACATAAATATAACCTTATTAGCCTAGATAAAAAAATATTGCCGGTAGAGTTACACGACAATTAGTATATAGAGAGTGGTTTTATGGCAAATCGTACAATTACTCTTGTGAAATAACGTATTCTATATCGATTTTCGTTCTTTTCTTGTTTCATTTTGCCGACGAATTGCAATTTTACGAAGCGCACGCTATTTACAGTGATACTGGATACTGATTTCAGTGGGAAATTGCATCGCTGCGTAGCATGCAAGGTTTATTGATTTGTAGGGCTAGTTTGGAATCAGTTAATGAATATTTAAACCTATTATTTGTGTTCGTCTTGCAAATTGTAAATGCATACGGTTAATTATAGCATGGCAAATGGCAGATTATTGGGTTACAAACTTAATTACTGCCAAAACCTAGAGAGGCACCACTCTATTACATAATTAATGAATATCTTATCACAGGCACGTGTCTGTTGGGTAATTAACGATGTGGAATGAAATATTAATCTGAGAATCGCTTCCTATAGTAGTATTTTAGAGTTTTATTTCTCTGTAAGTTTACTTTGCTGTGTTTTCTGGACACGGGTATACGGTGACGTAGCCATATTTAGGACGTTCTGTTTTGATAAACATATTTTCTGTACTTTTGTTACATTTAAACCGTTACCGAGCTACATTTCTAAAATGGAGCTGTCCATCATTCGTTTTGGACAAACCCATTTGCTGGTCATAACAATTGTACACGTATTGTCTGATTTGCAAGATCAGACCACAGGGATGTGCTTCCTAATCATGTCACTAGTCGCAATTGATACCATTGGGCTTTTGTTGTTGTTTGTAGAATAGCTTAGTTATTTTAGGTTATGGGGAATAGTGCAAGATACAGAATATCCGCCCAACATCACGAGTTCCTAAACAGCTTAGTTCATACATAGTGACTGCCTATACTTTCCTTTAAGGGGAACAACTGCGTCGGAATTTGGAGACCAACCATTCATGTGACGCATCTCATTTTCCTAACTATATTTGCGTTCTTCGCTTAGCGCCGTTCAAGCGGACGGGATTTATTGTATGCTTTTCATTAAGTACGCCGTGTGAGTAAATATAGGAATGTATTTCCAGCATGATTAGAACTTTACATGAATCACTGATTTGTAATTGTATCTCTTCACAGAAGACCAATAATCGATAAGATTTTCTTTACTTAGACGTTTTGTAACGCCGTGGTATGATCATTGTTAAATATATACTAGTGGTATGATTTTGCTCAGTGGCGTGAAAATATGGTGACGAAGTTTCTCTAACGAGTCTGACATTAGTTATTGGAAAACAACAGTTGACATCTTAATTTTGACACGGTTATCAAATGATCCATTAAATGTAGACAAAAAAGAACTAGCTCAACGGGTAAATTTCTATCAAGGACAATTAAGGCTAATTTTGCGAACTAGATATGAGAACCTTCTCACGTATCACCTAGCTAGGGCTTTAGATGGTTTATGCAGTGATTTGTGTTGCTTGCTTAGATAAAAACGTGTCTTGTTCATCTTTAAAAAGTTTAGTATGATATATAGTCATACCATGGGGAAAAAGTATGGGACACCTCTTCTAAGTAATATTTTACTCAACCATTGTCTAGCTCACCTAGCGGCCCCTGACAGGCCTCGAACCTTCGACCGATTGTTCCGCTTGCATACGCCTTAATCATTTATGGCAGAGAGACGTCCCTCGTACGAATATAAATGTCATATACCCCTGAAGTAATGATGTTAATAGGCCTATATTACAGACAACGTAGCAGGACAAATATAAAATTTTAAAATACTTAAAACAGAAAAGCCAAAAAGAAGCTTACGCTTCAGTTGATAAAGAAATAATAATGTCTACAAATGCAGACACAAGATCACTAGAGATATGCAGATACTTCGAATTTACGTAAAAACAGAAGTTTACCAAAGACCTTATCTTGAACCAATTTGGGACGTTAGAACAGCAATTTATATGCATTCCCGTATACAGGCTAGCATTATTTTGACATTATCACGGAAGGTTTACGTAACAGAAGAAATATTATCTCTGTCTTCATGCTAGAATCATGGTCAATCAATAATAATGGAATCAACTGGTTTTCTTTCTTTCTATTTGAGGTTATTTTATCTGTTTTACACTGACATGCCATAAAAATGTATATCTAGTCGCCATCTTAATGACGTAATTAACATGTGCCTTTTGATGATGAAGAAACTAGTGTGCAAATGGCTTTTGATGACGTAAGTAATTAATACAAAAATCTCATTTTAAAGTCGAGTATTTTGCACGCCGGTTAGAAGTTCATTAAAAGACGTAAGAAGTTAGTGTGCACATGTCGTTCTGATAACAAAATTAAAGTGTGCAAATGGAGGTATGGTTGCAAAAAAGTGTACAAACGTAATTTTGATAACGTATGTAATTTGTGAAAACAAAAGTTAAGGATATGTTGTTGCCATTCGAGATAAATAGCAATTTTTAATGCCAAGACCGGGAGAGTAGATTTAGTACATGTTAAAATCATTGAAGTTTTTTCTTTACATGTTTCGACACTGACTTCAATTGAAGTTGGAGCGGAGTGGCAATTTATTGTAAGAACAAGTTAAAACTTAAAAAAAATCAGTTAAAATTAGGTTATTTAAATTCAACAACCCAAGTAGACTTAATTTTTAGATTAAAAAAAAAGTTACCCATTGAGCTTGTGTTAGTTCTGTAGGATAATATAAAATTGATAACTTTTATATCAAATAAAACATTGATAACTCTGGCATCATTAAATACCCGCCGATATATCACGCCTCGCCGTTGTTTATTTTATAAATATATACATAAACGGACAAAATCGATGGATTATTATTCATAAAAACCTGAATTCTGCAGTGTTTTGTGCTTCTTTAGATTCTCATTTGTTTATGAAAAACTTTCTTTAACTTAAAGACTTAACTCTAACTAATGTGATTTATAATTTTACATACATGTGATTTATAACTTTTCATACATGTGATTTATAATTTTACATACATGTGATTTATAACTTTACATACATGTGATTTATAACTTTACATACATGTGATTTATAATTTTACATACACGTGATTTATAACTTTACATACATGTGATTTATAACTTTACATACATGTGATTTATATAGAGGATATTTGTTTGTTTTTGTAGAAGATGAGAATTTATTTCATCGAGTGAACACCATATGTGAGTGGCGCAGCCAAGAGTGAAAATATCAACATATGGTGTTCACGAGATGAAATAAATTCCCATCTTCCACTAAAAAACAAACAAATTTTCTTTTTATTTTATGCCAACACGTCAAAAATGGGTATTTTATGACATTTTTAATCAAGGCCTTCAATAAATTCTCCATGGTGAGCCCCAAATCAGTTAATGCGTACTTTGGTTACTCCGCACAAAAAAGTGCAGACAATCTCCAATACATATGATAACTTTACTTCTGCTGAAATAAACTGAATACACTTTCATCAAATAACATTTATTTTTCTCTACACAGTTTATCAATATTTATTGAATTTTAGCCATACATACTTTAATTATAAAAGCGGATTAATACCGAGTAATATTCAATCAATTGAATTGAAAGTCGGCCATATTGGATATTGTCCATGTGAGTTATGTAAACAAATCAGACATTTTAAATAATTTATGGCAAATTTTATCATTGTTCACAACTAGTTAGGCTCGGGAATTCAATATTATAATTGGATTTAACAAGGTAAATAAATTTCACTCGCTGAAATACAGCGGATTCTCTTGTATTTACGTGGTGGGGAAATTCCTGAAGTTTCATCAAGCAGTAGTTCCGGCACAAACAGTGGATTATCAAAATGGTAATTTCACTGATTCAAAACAGTAGATTATCACTTTTATCTCACTGATATTTCCCTATATTTCATTGGTAGGCATAAAATAAAAATTTATAACTTTACATACATGTGATTTATAACTTTACATACATGTGATTTATAACTTTACATACATGTGATTTATTTAAACTAGATTAAAATATATACTTAAGTGTGGGTTTTGCTGACCTAATCATTACTGTGTCAGTACTTAAGTTTGAATACAACCACACTAAAGCATATCAAAAACTCTCAAGCGACAAATCTGAGTGTTAAACTGCTATTAAACTGCTCTGCCGAACAAAGAGCTTGGTTCCAGAGATGGCTCTTACAAACTGCACACTATAAGTTGTGCATCATGGCTATCTAGAATCACCCTTTAAACGTTTGGTTTCTTTCAATTCTAGTGATGGTTCGATTTGCTTTTATGACGGAAAAGTCTGGACTTGACCAACATAAATTATACATGATTTAGTATGTTCGATAGCGTTTTACGGTAAGGTTAAGCTCATACGATCACTCAGACAGTGGTTTTAATCGGTCTCCATAGAACACATATTAATAGTTTTGAAAATAGAGTTTTGCATTTATCCTTTCAATCTACTGGTTTTGTAATAAAGAAAGTGGTCTTACGAGCTGAACTTTATCGGTACCCTTTTCTTTGGCATGTTCTGTGAGGTTTGACAGGTCATATGTTTCCTATTCACTTGTCTTTTATCATCTGACAACGGACATTAAACAGATGTTTTGCGCTTTTGCCTCTTATGACTTTGTTTCTCATATGGTAATTGCTAGGTTTTCGCTCTTTACCATTATCCTATTCGGCGTAGCTGTATTAAAATCGATTTTGACCTACATTTGTAACGAATGAAATTATTACATACAAAATCTTCAGCTGAAGAAGGAAGTTTGCCATTGGTTGAAAGTGCTGCTGTTATTAAATTTTAGGGCAGGATTCGTAATTGTTAGTTTAATTGCCTCTGAAAATAATGCAATAATTATAACATTTATACAGCCGTCAATTATTTCAAAACGTTTTAAGCATGAAAAATTATGCTAAACGAAATTAATATGTAATAAATATGACAAGATATTTAATTTACTTCAAGAAAATGATATCGACACTTTTGGTATCAAACTCAACTCATGAAAGAAAATGTTCTGTATGTTAAAGGCTAGAGGATGAATATCACTTTGTGTTAGAACGTCAATTATATAATATGTAACCAACTCATTCCTATTATATATATATTAGACATCCGAAAGTTCTTAAATTTGTTAAATACAGAAAATGAAAATATTTTATGAAATTTAGGTAAATATATATATCATGCTTTCGAACTTAGAAAAACAGACGATATTTTTACAGTACAGTTGACATTGTGTGCTTGACTAGTTGAAAGGTATTTTTTTCATCATTATCTGTAGTAATAATACTTATTATATTCAACCCACATTCACCTTTCGGGTCGAAAGAGTGCATGATACTGGGTAGTTAAACCGTCAATTTATTTTTTATTTATCAATTATCAGCTCTCTATCCATAACGTTCTTATGTTTCGTTTCGGTAAGAACAGTATTAGTGTTTATGTTAAATGAATTTATTTAGGATTTAGAAAATATACGAAATAGTTTTATACGACTGATTACTCTATGTTTAACATAAATGTGCATTCTCCAAACTAAATAGGTAAATGCAATTTGACTAACTGTTTGCCATGTTCATTGTGTGTATATGTATTTGTATATATGCTTCATGGACCATGAGGTCCAATGGTTAAATGAAATAAAATTTCGAAGTTCAAACTATATTCGTCTTATCACTAAAATATAAAGCCAGAAAAGAGATTTTGGGTGACCTGTTTTGAAATTTCCCTGTGATTTTGAATACAGTCAAACCAGAATTCCTACCAACAGTACATCTGACGTTTGTAATATCTTAATTTCTTTAATAACGGTACATCTTTTAATTATACGTACGGATACACATAAGCCCTGGGTTTAAATGCGCAATACGTTATCATGAAAATTGTTTTGGCCAGAAACTATTTGAATAACTGTTAAAGCAGCTTTAGTCATTGCTCCCCCCCCCCCCAAAAAAAAAAGGTGTTAAAAGTATGTCCTTAAAACTTTCGCGTTTGAACTAAAGAACGTAAGTACCATTACAAATGCTTCTCTCAATAATTCCGTCTTTAAGTTAAGCTCAGACCCCTCCCCACATTTTCACAAAGCATCTGACGTTGCTAAATTAGCTCTTCGATATATTTACATTTACTTCCCAAGTTAACAATTAACCCGTACGAAGGAGCGGCTCAGCCTGACACGAGGCATTACAACTTCTTAGGCGTCAGACAGCGAAAGGATCGATAGCCGTTCATTATTGTACAGATTACGTTACAAATCACCGAGGGAAGTTTTCTATTTGTCCGTATCTTGTAAATATCATTGAACTGCAGGAGATGATTCACATATTTTGCGTTTTTGAGAATGGAAAAAATAAAAAATGAGAAACTGTATAAATATCAGCTATTGATTAATGACCTGAAAGATGGTTCTCATGTCCAAGAGCTGGCAATGAAAGGAGTTTCTACGTGGCATGTTTAGTAGTTTGTAAAAATTTTCTCGTGACATGTTTTGAATGCGTCTAGGGACGTTTTTGATAAGATCTAGCAGCATGTGTTATGCAAATATGTAGTTTGTGGTATTTTGATAAAATTTCAATACATTAGTTATAAATATGCATTGCCAGGGGCCTTTCGATTATATTTATCGACCTACGTCATAGCTGGGAGTGGCAAAAATCTCTTTCACATTCTGTTTGAATATGCGCTGCTCTAGTATGAAGAAATATTTTGTTTACATTCATATATGCGTGTCTAAGGTAAGTAAAAAAATATAGCTGTCCCAGTTTCAGCAACAATTATACCTCGTTTTCATATTCAGTTAAATGCACCCACCGTTAAATTGTACCTCTGTTAAAGACATTAGAAATGTTCACTAGAACCTGTGATCCTGCACTATCTGACTGTGGTGTAATCAGTACTGACCAGACGCCAATGTTATGAATATTAGTTGTCGCGTGTGGTTTTTTTTTAAAAACCCAATGTATATTTTGCATATGCACCATCCCTAGATTTTTTAAAAAAAATCGCAAATGTGTTATGAAAATGCGTGTGCAATAGCGTAATGCTTATTTATCCATAATTCATACTGAATAGTTCTCAGCAACAAATCAAACTGGGATCTATGCCAAAATGCGTTGTTGTGGCCATTCGGAGACCATGAGTTTATAAAATATGAAAGGTTCTGTATTCACTGTTGCACCTCAGCTAATAATTCCTACGACAATAATACTTTATCTGAGCACTGTAAATCGAGAAATGGATAGCTATGCTAAAAGAATGGTATTTAAGCAAACCATGCCTAGGGATTTCTGTTTTCATGTCCTTTAAGTACAATCGTAATGTAACATTGCTGTAAATAACATTTCCATGCGATATACGTAACAAACTTTTTAATTATAATGAAACTGTAGACGAAAATCGCAGATATTATAGTGCTATAGCAGACATGATGTGCGGAGTTTACAAATGACACATTCAAAAACATGAAGCATTATGGAGCATACCTTTTAGCACACTGTTCGTTGGCAAATAGCATAAACAACAGCTTTAATCATTTTGTGGAATGAAAGTAATATTTCAAAGGATTCTGAAGCTTTGCCGGTCAGTAAAGTGTATGATAAACACAGATCTTACATCAGAAATATTATAACCTATTTCAAGTTTAATGAGGAGAAACCTGTATGCCATTTCAACTTAATTGCAGGGAATTTTAAACTAGTTCAGGGAATTTGCAGGAAAATTTGTATGCCATTCAGTCATTTGTGATATCTGTCGAAGTCCTTGCAGAAAAATTTATATGCCAGCTCAGTCCAATTGAAGGGAATTTGTGATATCTGTCGAGGAAATTGCAGGGAAATTTATATGCCAGCTCAGACTTACTGAAGGGGATATGTGATATCTGTCGAGGAAATTGCAGGGAAATCAATATGCCAGCTCAGACTTACTGAGGGAATATGTGATATCTGTCGAGGTATTTGCAGGAAAATTTATATGCCAGCTCAGACTTACTGAAGGGGATATGTGATATCTGTCGAGGTAATTGTAGGGAAATTTATATGCCAGCTCAGAGTTACTGAAGGGGATATGTGATATCTGTCGAGGTAATTGTAGGGAAATTTATATGCCAGCTCAGACTTACTGAAGGGGATATGTGATATCTGTCGAGGTAATTGTAGGGAAATTTATATGCCAGCTCAGACTTACTGAAGGGGATATGTGATATCTGTCGAGGTATTTGCAGGGAAATTTATATGCCAGCTCAGACTTACTGAAGGGGATATGTGATATCTGTCGAGGTAATTGTAGGGAAATTTATATGCCAGCTCAGACTTACTGAAGGGGATATGTGATATATGTCGAGGTATTTGCGGGGAAATTTATATGCAATGAAGGGACGTGTAATCTACACCAAGGCGACTGCATTAAAACATATATTCCATACAAGCATTTTGCACAAAATTGTGACTTTTGTCAATATTTGTAAATATGTATACAACATCAATATAATTTCAGACATTTTAAGCATTTGTTACGGTAAAAACAATGACATTTTTATATTTATATTAACCCTTAAGCATGGAAATTAAGAACTACGTCAAGGTAATTGCAGGAAGATCTAAAAATAGACAATTTTTAGGTTTGTAGCTGAAACAATGTACGTATCAATGTAGTCACAGGGAATGTTTATGCCATATGAAAGTAATGGCGCCATACAATTCTTTGATCTAGTATATATTAAGATTATGTAACAGGGAAATATGCACGCCATATGAAGGCTGTGGTCGTGAACCAAACCTTTAGTCTATTATAGATCAAAATTATGTAACAGGCAAATATTTATCCTCAGAGAAAGATTTGATCGTAAAGCAAATATTAAGTCTATTTATATTCTAATATTATATTACAGGAAATAAGTATCCTCTATGAAGGTTTTGGTTAAAGGAAACTTTTAGCCTAATATAGTTAAAGATTATATTACAGACAAATATGTATCCTCTACGAAGGTTTTGGTCGTTAACAAAACCTTATAAGGCTTATATCCAATATATTCAAAATTTATATTATTGGCAAATATGTATCCTTTGTGAAGGTTTTGGACGTCGAGTAAACCTTGAGACTAATATATTCAAATATTATATTACAGGAAATATGATTGTGTCCTATATGAAGGTTATAGTCGTAAAGCAGACGTTTAGTCTAATATAGTTCAAGATTATATTAGAGGCAAATATGTGTCCTCTAAGAAGGTTTTGGTCGTGAGGCAAACCTTTAGTCTAATATATTCAAGTATTATATTTTAGGCAGTGAAGGTTTTGGTCGTTAAGCAAACCTGTTGTTTGATATATTCCAAGTTAAAATAACAGGGAAATTTCTCTGTCGAGCTGATATCACAAGAAATGTTTTAGTTTAGACTAATTTATTTTACATCGATTGCGATACAAGTTCTTACAACTTAGATTCATCACGCTCGATGACTGTTTCCTGGGTTCAATATCAGTATTCGCACAACGTGGAGGAATGTGAAGATCGTGAGAGAACCTCGCCTCTGAGTGATTCGAACCCGCGACCTCCGGATCCGGAGCCCTGCGCTCTTCCCCTGAACCACGGTGCCTCTGAAGAAATGTTTGAATGCAATTACGGAGGATTTAAAATAAGCTTAAAGCACATTATGTTTTAAGTTTTGTAAAATTGTTTACAAGGAAAATGTGCCTATGTCATTTCAAAGTTAGTCCTTGAAAAATGTTTTGAAGTTAAAACCTTATTGCATGGAATTCTAATTTTAAAATGGCTAACTGGGAAACAATCAATTATTGGAAAGCCACTCAAAGATTTTAGAAAAAGAACTTTGATTGGAGACATTCTGTCTTCTTCCATAGAGCCACTATTGACGAATCGTAACGTGAACACAGACTCACAGAAAATCAAACAGACAGAGACATAGAACAGTACTGAACATTAAACAATTTAAGCAGACGAACACACCCTTTTTATTGTGATCGATGAATATAAATTGGAAAGCACCGTGAGTTCTTGCATCACGTGCTCGTTAGCTAATGGAACCGACGGTTACCACAAGAACACTCGGTCATGTTAAAGACAACTTTTAAAAGGAATACACTCGGTCATGTAAAAAGTAATGCTAAAAGGAATCCATCAATAGAAAGGTCTTATCCAGCAAGATTAAAGAAAAATCGTGACCTTGTAAGAGCATGAGATTGCAAATAATGCGTTTATCAATATCTCTGGATAGGGTGTGTTGCACAGCCTGACGTCATTCATATGAATTATCATTTTGATTAAACACATAAAACCAAATAACTCCCCGTCTGAAATAATTTCTGAACTGTTTTTCTAGCAGTAAAATATTTGTTCTTGCTGGTTTATATATTGATCGCCATATGAATCAAATTGAAACTCTTTTATGCTGCAGTTTGATATTTCAGCTTTGCTCTCGAATGGTATTTTGGGATTTATATTTTGTCATGTATGACTAATACAAATTATATGTAGCATTTTATATTTTCTGGTTGGGTCTTGCACGTTGCTAGATAAAGCATAATAATACTCTTTTGTGTATATTTTCTTCTGGACTTTTTTTTCTTTTGTTTTTCTCTGTTCTTTTTACAATTTTATATATCGGTACAATGGGTACGTTTTTTCCATTTCCTGTAGTATGTATAATAATTCCCAAGCTTACTAACATTTGAGTAAAATGTTGTTTTAGATTTCCTTTGAAAATGCCAAGTCTCTTCTTAAAATATTTTACACATCTACAAAGAGCTACAGACAGCCAAACAAGAGCATGAATGGCAATGGTTGTTTTTAACTGCTTGACACTTTAAGCCACTGCTCCATGATACAAGCAGTGATTTAACACAGTTAATCAAAGCCTTGTTCTTCCTATACACACTTCCGCCACAGACTATTTAAAGAGTCGTATTCTGTAATACATGGGTAAATGACCCTTTGCTGTCGTGTTTAACGTTCTATATGTTCATTTAAAAAATTAATAACTGAAAAGTTTTGTACATATAAAAAAATGTTTCCGGGATGGGAAGAAATGTGTGCCTTCAGGTAACAGTTATGTTATTCTTGTAAGATTAGTCTTTTATGTTTATGCTTCCATAAAGAAAACTATGCTATGGTTGCATCATTCATTCTTCTAACTAGGTCTCGTGGGGTTTAACATGTTCGTTAAAAACAGTCGAAAGTTGCAAAGTTTCTTACTTCACAACTGCTAAGGTGATAATATGCACAGATCATATTTAAACAGCTTTTGAAACCGATGTCAATGATTTGCCTCAAGGGCGATGCAAACATGATGAATAATTCTTGTTATGTGGTTTTATTAAAATGTCTCTTAATCTGTTGTGACAAGATAAATTTGTTTCTATCATAATTAACGACTCTTATTTTTCTACATCAGTGTATATGAAAGAGATACCGTCCTATGTGTTCTAGCTTTAGTATTACTAAAGGGCAAGGCGCGTGCTTCTAGACTTTTCCGGAAGGTGACGTCATTTCTTACACAATGGTATAAAATATTTACACCATTTTTTGTCATTCATGCAATTAAAAATTGCAAATACATGTACTTGAAAATTTTGTGCTAGAAGTGTGAAATATACATGAGCGTAGCGAATGACCTTTCCTTACCATAGTGTCACTTGATCTTTCAATGTTTTATATTCAGCGTACAACAATTGATTATTCCACACACAAAAAATAACCATTGACGTACGAGTCGTATTGAATTCTCAATACCACCGACACCAGTGGAAGATAGAAGCGACTGAATAAATCCAAATTAAGACACAAAGCTTCGATTTTTACATTACTACTATGTTACTGATAATTTTGCAACGGGTCACGTGTACTGATTATCCTTTGCTGTTGTGTAAAAAGTCATTGATCTTAAATGACATCTGTATTACGCGCAGAGCTAGGAGCGTCCATTTTAGTTTCGAATTTGATATTTTTAATCGTATTTGGGTAAATATTCTAATATAGTTGTGGAGATTATTCCTAAGAATAGGTAAAAAGTAGATATAAGAACAAAGACCATGGATATGTTGTCTGATCGTATGATGCTAATACTCTAGGTTAAACCTCTATACGTCGACAATCCTGCAGAGTACCAAAAGACATTTGTAACAGACTCCTAAAATGATAAAAGACGTGGGCGAAAAACGACATGTAGAGATGTCTATATTTCTGGGGAAACGCTAGAACAAATCCGAAATTTACGCCAGACACTTGTATTACAATGAAGACGAGCAGCAAAACAAAACTGATTGGAAAAGTACAAATATACCTAAAAATATAAAAAAAAATGAAGAAAAAAAATCGACATTTGCTAGTTCCAAATGAAATGTCACTGTAGGAAAAAACATTACCGAGTCTCTTAAATAAAGATTTAGTTTTAGTATATCTAAGTCTTATAAAAAGGCCACGTAAAGAATAGGAAGCGGACTAAATGATTAAATAATTATCTTAACAATAATAAGGTAATGATAAGTATGTAAAATAAGTTATTAGATAACATACTGTAACCAGTGTAGATGACGCTGCGAAAGAAATATCTCGTTTATACTATTTTTGTTGTTGTTGTTGTTTTTATTAGTATTATTTCACTAAGAATGACCCCTTAATTAACATAATTTACTAAAGTATCATTTCAAAATTATTTAAAAAGTCACATGAATTACTATATCATCGCGTATTACTTTACTACATGAAAATCATTTAACATCACTTACTTCAAATCTACCCACCATTACGTTTTATAGTATCTCGCTTCACATTATTTAATACAATATAACTAGCCAATACTTATCATAGTACCATTACTTATCACAGTATCTCCTTTTATGTCACTTAATACAATATAACTAAAAATTACTTATCAAAACACCATGAAATTATCACAGTATCTCACTTTATATTACTTAAATCAATGTAACTAACCAATACTTATTCTAGTACTGTTACTTATCACAGTGTATCACTTAATACAATCAAACTAACCATTACTTATTATAATACCATTACTTATCATAATACCATTACTTATCATCGCTTCAATATCACTTAACATTACTTATCACAGTATATCACTTAATACAATCAAACTAACCATAACTTGTTATAATACCATTACTTATCATCGCTTCAATATCACTTAACAGTATTTATCACGGTATTTTACTTAATATCACTTAATAAATATAACTTAAAATTACTTGTTATGAAATCTCATTTTCTGCCATTACTGGTATTTACTTGTATTACTTGTTATAGTTTTTCACTTAAATTTTTTTGATTCAGCATTACTTCACATTCCTTGCTATTACTGGAAATTATTCACAACAATATTGATTAACATTTCTTATCACAATATCAATACAGTATCAATAACAATAATGCATTTATCAAGCAGTTGCTTACTGTTTCCTGCAAGCACTTTGAAGCTGTCGGTTTAGTTTGAATATGACTCCTAATTCTCATGAAATACACATGCTAGCACTAAGGATTTTAATATTATATCCTATGTTAAATACAACAGACTGGCTACTTTTAAGTTTTTAAAAAAAAACTGAAATGAAATATACTTTTGGACAATAATAAAACATATATTTAGAATTTACATTAGATACATGAAAAACTTTTACTTACCTTTAAAATCTCGCTATCGATAAAAACCATTACGAGTTATTTAAGCAGTTCACTAGTCCAGTATAGCATTTATTAATTTTGTTTACTTTTCTTTGTATTCTGAATCATATATGTCTAATGGGTTTTATTTCAATAACAGATATATGTCCTCTGCAAATTTTGTCACGAAATCTAGTGTCAGACTTGTCACGACATTCACAAATAATCAGCTATAAATAACTTTTAATTCCTACTCCTTCACGACAACGTGTTTGTGTAATTATTCAACAAAAGCACCGCCTCCTACCACTCAAACATGAAGTATCCATTCTTTCCTGAGCATCAAATTAAAAATCTATCGATAAAATCCAAGCGTTTCAGACGTCCTTTATGAACGCTTTCCTCCTCGTGTCTTTCCGCCGATTTTCTTCGGGAAATAATTTAGTGCCAACGAGAATCTATATCGTAATTAGTTCCTCAATCACATGATATGAGCCAATTGTAAAAACAGAGAAGCAAAGCGGTAAGAGAGAGAGAAACAAAATTTATTCTATATAAGTCCACCTCTCGACTATTTTTAGATGAATGTTGCCTTACTGCCCGCAGAAAAGGGAGTGTGCAAAAAAAAGCAATCTTCATCTCCTAATAAAGCAATCCATGGCAGTAGAAACTATCGGTGGAAACACAACGTTTCTGCTACGGTAGCTTTAAATGTTCAGTTCTAGTTTTATCTTAAAAACTCCGTTCGGCTTGAAACTTTAACTCGGTTTAAATAATGGCGAACATTGTTGATTGATTGCAAATAAAACAATACTGCATTGCATATAGCACTGGTTCCAAGAGGAAATGGTTATGAATGGAGAAAAAATCTATACTTCTCTTTCGACACGCCTGCTAAGGTGGTCAAAACCATCAGGGAATAATTGAATATCGTTTACTCAAGCAAAACAAACTTTGTTTGATAAATGAAAAACAAAAAAAATGCTTTGAATCCCACGTGTTTTATAGCATTTTAAAAGGGTCTCTATTATTTTGAATTGTGTTTGGAAAAGAATTTGTGATTGACTATATGCCCATTTATGGTATGTTGATGATTACAACGGGATTGGTTCTGGTTTAGACAGTGCTAGTGAACAATTTAGCGGTATTTGTGAGGCGTTCATTTCGAATTATGAAATTTTAAGAGGATACATGTATTTGCGTTACATAAAAGCAATGTCTGTATCAAAACATTTTATGCAAAAGTGTACAAAATTGATCGATGAAATTCATCCAAAAAGAATACGCACCACTTCGTAAATAAGGGAATTAGAAATTATATTTTGTTACTTTAGTCAAGTGTTATTGAAATATATACTAGTATATACAATTGGCCTGAAGTATTTAGAGGTAACATGGTAACACTGTCACTTACAAGCCATTCGTTTTAACCACTCTAAAATGGGAGTATGTATAACTCAGCTATATGCCACTTGGTCGGTGTTTTTCAATGGTCCCGAAATCGGAAAAAAAAATCTGATCTGCTGTCTTGTTTTGCTCTGCTCTGTTCTGTTCTGACACTAATTGCCTCGTTCTGGTATGCTTTTATCTGTCCTACTTTGTTCTAGTCTGCGTTGTTTTGCTCTAGCTTGAAACGTTCTGTGCTGCTCTATACCGACTATCTTATGCTGTTTTGTTATGCTGTGCTGTGCTATTTCGTTTTGTGTTGTGCTGTGCTGTGCTCTGCTTGGTTGTTCTGTGCGGTGTTATGATGTTAAGTGCTCTGCTGCTCTGTGCTGTTCTATTCCGATCTGTTCTGTGCTGTTCTGGTCTGCTTTGCTCTGTTGATTAGTCCTGCTCTACTGGTGATGAACATTTTAATAGAACATGCGTCAGTATTTGCAAGTACAAGTATTTCGGCAAAAGCTCATTTCAAAATATGTTTACTCCAAAATTACAAGATTAAATTTGAAGAAAAAAGTTTTCTTATATGTTTTTCCGGTAATTTGTAGACAAAAATCACATTGCCTCAGTAAACCAAACTCTGCTTCCAATATTGTTCACAGTGATTGCAAATTTATTGATTAGGCGCCAGCATTCGCCTGTCAGACTCGCTCACAGAAATACTTCGAACGCTCGCAGAAATGAGCAAAAAGCACATAAACGATTGTCGAATTGTGTTTGCTTAAATCATCAATTACAATTTCTATGATTCACCTATCAGATATTACGTGCTCGTTCAAATAAAAGAGAAGCTCGTATAATATGTTGTAAACACGAAAACGAGGCGGGAATATTTGTGAATGAGGCAGCTATTTCCGGGACGGAGCTAAATATTTCATGAAATTATTTCTTATTTGACATTATTTCGCTTTATTATAAGTAACATTTTCAATCACATGGTAAAGGGTTCTAAAACAAGCTTTCTCCTCTGCTCATAAAATATAAAAATAGAAACCACGTGCAATGTAACCACTCAATCGAGAAACAGTATATTCGGATGCCCTCATTGTCTTGTTGTACATGACGTCATTGCTTGGGAGTTATGAATGATCTCTTATATGTTAATTGCTAAAACTCTCGTTTTGAGAGTCAAAGGTTGGGTCCCTGTCCAGAGAAAGACATGAAAAAGGTGGCTTGTGAGGGTGGACATTATTTCAGTAGATTTATTGGTTTCCCTGAGTTATTTGGCCGGCAAACTTACTATCACTGTCAAGAGGCACGGAGGTGACATGCACTACTTATTTTGTTTAGTTTATACCAAATTTATTTTAGCTCGATTGTGTAGGGAGCTTTTAGCTTATAGAGACGCTCTCGAATCCGTTCCAGGAACTAACCAGTACTAAGCAATGAGAGTAAAGTTTCTTGCTCAAGGAAACAACGGCTTGCCTGCATTTCTCTTCTTTATGTCGTTCCAATTGCAATTTAAAAACAAAACAAGTATTGCATAAAAAAAGAATAGTGCAATAAAAAAAGTAGTGCATGCTGTAGCTATGTAAAGGGAACTAACTCGAGGGAATGACTAAGCTACGTCATGGTAACGAGTTAACTAGATACGAGATAGCAAGATACTGCGCTACCCTTTTTTTCAATGCAATACTTTTTAAATTTCATATTTCATTTCCCTTTTACATATATTGTTCCAACGACATAGCCTAAAAAAGTATTGCATCGCGTATATTCATTGCAGAGTTGATGCGATTACCGATGATGATGATGATGATAATGATGATGATGATGATTATTAAAAAATTATTAGGCTGATTAACTCGTGGGAACGACAAAGATATGTCGTGGTACCGAGTTCCCAGATAGAGTTAACTCGTTGCACAGTGTCAGTAAGTCATTCCCTCAACAAAACCAGCAAGCAAGCTGATCTTTTTTATCGCACTGTTCTTTTTTTCTAACACTTCTCGTTTTTTTACTGCGCTACTCTTTCTTTTAATGCAATTCTTTTCTCTCAAAATTAACTTCTCTTTTTTCATGTCGTTCCCAAGAGTTAGTACTAGTAACTCGTTTCCACGACATACTTAGTCGTTCTCTCGAATTAGTATCTCGTTGGAACGACATAAAAAAGAGATGTATCTTCAGATGTTTAGAAAAATGACTTTGCATGTACAAGAGCATCGTTTTAAAAAATAAAAGTAAAAGCATTGCTTTGATGTCTATATACAACAAAATGTACAAGTTAGAGAGTCTCGCACAGAGTATAAGGTTCGAAACAAACCGTGGCTTCCTAACAAGCTGCTGAGTATTCGACCGGAATATGATTACAGTGTGTTGTTATGTTGGCTCGGACTCGTTTTAGTTAGTTGTGTAGATAACTGATCACACAGGGGTCTATTAGTATGAAAACACACAAGCAAATAGACTTGATCTTTTTAACATTTGTATGCATAAAATAAAAAGGCTTTATTTGGTTGCTTGCTCTAAAATATCTATTGTATCTTTGATAATTATGGCTGGTAAAGCTTCAATCCAGTGAAAATTGCAAAATCTGTAGCGCCATCGAAAGGAAATGGCAAATATCTTCTGAACACAAAGCAGGTTCCGGTGTAGTCCAAATTAAAAGATTATGCAAGTGTTACAATATTAAACACCCTGTATGTAAACCATGAAAATTTGGTTTCTGGTTTAATCAAAATAACTAGAAAATATTTACTTGATAATGAGTCAAACGACAAATCTTCGAAACTTTATGAAAGCTATATTGCTACACAAAATCTAGCGATTTAGGTACATCGATCTTTAAGTATATATCAACCAGAATTTCTAGCAGCTCGTAGATATTTTGCAATTGAATTTTGTTCTGCAGAATAAAACCTATTTATAGAAGAACGCGGGGGAGTAACAAAATTGATTTCCGTTTCCTTCAGCGTCTGCAAATGATGTCTTGACATTTTGTTGAACACTGAGCGTTCCTTTAAATGACTGTAGTCGATGCCTGTATTAGCCAAAATTCCCGCATTCTCGCGGGAGATATTAATTTTATTCTGAATAGAATTTAGATTTTCGGCGACTTGCAATGCCAGTAAGGAAAGCCATCTATTACAGTTAATTGGTGTTAATAATGGGAACAATTTAAGTAACTCCAAGAATCGCTGTGCTACTAAAGCATGCCACTGAATGATTACATTAGAAGTCTTGTATGTGCAACCCTCGTATAAATGATGATAAAACGAGTGGATCAAATTGGAGTTAACAAACCGGACCCTGCGCAATAGCAAGGCTATGAACATCTTAGTTCATCTGATGTATGCCGAATCAAGAAATTCTAGAGTCATCTAACCCTTGTATTTTCACCAACGTAAAAGTGGATGGGGTATGTCAACGCCGAAATCCTAGATAACTGTTGATAGCTTCTGGCATTTATTGTTCGTCTTCATAAAAGTCAATTAATAGGCGTTGATCGAAGTCCGTTCAATAGTCTACATTTTTGATTCAGTTATCAATTTGAATTGGCAATGTAGCTTGCAATGTGTGAGTAGGTTATACCAAGATGATCAAAGCGAAAAGTTCTATTAAACTTAGACAAAAGCTTAAACATATTTCCTAGTACAGATCGAGTGCACATGTATATACTACTGATTCGTGGGTGTAACGAATATATCATGGCACCGGAAAACATCATCAGTGTAAATAATCACTTCAAGACAGCAGATCTTGAACATCAAATGTCTTGAGTTCGAACCCAGACATCAACATGGTTAACTATATCAAAAAGAGTTCGGCTTTTACGAAGGATGGCGGGTATAGTGTCATGATAAGTACTTGTTGGAATAATGATTAATAAATGTACTATTCTATTTGTACGTTACTGTAGAAGAGCGTACAGAATGGTTAAAGAGGGATCGCCATTAACGGTTCCAACATTAAAACTATATAATACTTTTAAACAAAATTAACAAGTCGTTTAACTAATATTGTCTATGTTTAAAATAGACAATATATTGGTTGTTCAAAGACAATTGATTAATGCCCGGGTTGAATAAAACGTCAATCCATCCTAAGTAATTTAGATAAATTTTCCGTGCAGCTAGGACTATTTTACGTTTCTGACTATATCTGGCAAATAAGATTTCATAATAAATATGTTATGAAAAGTGTTCATTACATTTAAACGTGATTTGGATTACAAGTAGATATTACGGTTGAAACGAGTTGTATCCCCTGCACAACAACAACAAAATAGGCTTCCGGAACACGGTGGACTAGAATACTACTTCCGCTTTGATAAGAAAATAGTTCCATTAAGTGATACTTAAATCTTTTCTCTGTGGGTTTAATTCTTGAATGTTCATTGCTAAAGGAGAATAACATTAAATTTGAAGAAAATCTGTTTAATGTCATTTAAAATCTTTCATCACGTCAAGAACTTATTTGCTGCGGATGAATAGACCTACTTGACGTGGCTCGCGAAGTGTCGGCAAAGCTGAGACTTGGTTATTTTTCACTGCAGATTTCGAGAAAGACAAAGTAACATGGTAAGATATATATGCTCTTTGTAGCGTCGAAAAAATGTAAGAATGTTCAAGACTACCTGGGTTTCACTGCACTATAAAATTGCCCTTGAAATATTCAAAAAATAACCGTGTTGATGCTAGTAAAGTGGGTGGGGTACGGGGGTACAATTGAATTTGAATTCCCCTAAACAAATATCTCAGACAACTTAAGTAACATGGCATTTTCCTCCATGTTAGCTCTTTCGAAACGGGTGCAGTATTTTGGTAAAACCATAATTTGTCGAATTCAAATGATAAATACACATGACATCATAAGAGTGCAACGGTCAGCAGCCAGGTATGCCATGAATGATTATAGTTACACTAGCAGTGTCACACAAATGCTGCAATTCCTTGAATGGCAATCCCTAGAGAAAAGAAGGTTAAACACGACCCTTCTCATGTTATATAAAATTAGAACCCAAACTATAATTTCAAGTTTAATTTCAGCCATCATTTCCCGCCAGTTTGTTGAAATGAACAGATCAAGAATTGAGGGTCTGCTGGCAGCTTTCCCTAAGCTGATGAACACTGGTAAACAGCACACATTTGTTGAAACTGAGAGTGTGCGTTATGTTTATCAACCCCTAGAGAAAAGAAGGTTAAACACGACCCTTCTCATGTTATATAAAATTAGAACCCAAACAGTTGCAGTAGATATCAGTCACTTTATACCCACTAGGAACCTTAACTACCTCATCCCCTACTCTAAAACTCAGTACTTTGCCAACTCTTTTTTTCCCGCAATCTATTAGACTCTGGAACTCTCTTCCCCCATGGTCAAATCTAGCCTCAGTCTCAGTATTTTCCCTGAGAGACTGGCGGCGGTCAATCTGTAAACTCATCTCTGTTACTTTTTAACTGTAATATACTATGTCTAATCTTTTAACACATGTAACAAACTTCTTTAACAGCTTGTTCCCTGACTGTTAGCGCATTAAATACCCAGTCATAATCGGAAATTGATTGTTCGGTTATACAGTAGATGTAGAATTTCTTTCTTATTTGCAGGTGCTGCTTGCAGCAGCAGTGTGTAACAAAGGCGGGAAAGGTAAAAGATTTCACATTATCAAACGCTGTGTCCACTTCACTAAATTAAAATAATCAGTAAGACTCAAAATCGCAACAAAGCTTGGTTAGCTTTATTAGAAGGCAGTGGCTACGGTTACGGAACTGTTATCCTAGCCTCCTATTTACTTCATACTTGGACGCAAAATCCCTCAGCTCAAAGATAAAGCACCACTTCGGGGGGCTTTGTCATTTTACAGTGACAGTTCTTGTTTGTTTTTTTAATTCTGGACAATATTGGAATATGAAAAGATTTTTACATAAAAAAATATATGCCATTAGCAGAAATTGATAACAGTTAGCTTTTAACACTCTGGTATTTGTTTGTTTTTAGGGTATTGAGTCTGTAAACAATTCTGCACAGGTTTGTAATTTCAAGTTTAATTTCAGCCATCATTTCCCGCCAGTTTGTTGAAATGAACAGATCAAGAATTGAGGGTCTGCTGGCAGCTTTCCCTAAGCTGATGAACACTGGTAAACAGCACACATTTGTTGAAACTGAGAGTGTGCGTTATGTTTATCAACCACTGGAAAAACTTTACATGCTCCTAATTACAACAAAAGCCAGTAACATCTTGGAAGATCTTGAAACATTAAGGCTGTTTGCCAGAGTGGTAAGCCATATTTCATTTTCCTTTATTTTTGAATTAGGGGGAAGAATATAATGTTTTTTGTAGTCTAAAGCATCAGAAGAGAAAGAAATGAACCAGGCCTTTTAAAGGATATTTGACAAGAGAAATTCAGTGTATTTAATAGTGCAGAGAAAGTCGAGAATTCTTATACTGATATTAGATGCAAGTAAATATTGTCTTTGTATTCTTTTGAAGGAAAGATAGTAATGAATAGCTTTTGAAAAATCAGTCAGATATTTAAGGATTTATGCTGGTTATACAACTAATAGAGTTATTGTGAACTTTGAATGTCACTTGAGCATGTCCATGTAATAGAATTTTCGTAGAGTTTTCATACCTCATAGAATCCTTTAGAGTAATTCAGCACTGATACTGATTGTTAATTTAAATACTTTGTATTAGCATTGAAATTAACGAGAGTAAACCATATAATTAAACTTGTTTTCAACTCTATGTTATTTAATGCTAATATCACTATATTACATTTCAGATACCGGAGTATTGTAGAAACATGGAAGAGTCTGACATTGTGGACCAAGCTTTCCAGTTAATATTTGCCTTTGATGAGATAGTTGCTTTAGGATACCGAGAAAATGTGAACCTAGCACAGATCAGAACATTTACAGAGATGGACTCTCATGAGGAGAAAGTGTTCCTGGCTGTTAGACAGGTGAGTTGACATGCAGAACATTCTGCATTCAGAAGGATCTGCCTTGATGTTTCAGTTTTCCATTCCTGTTGATAAATGTTTAAGCATTAAGAAGAGAATACATTTTTCAACCTGTTATACAGAAAATATTCTGCCGAATGAAATCAGAGATAGAGTTCTGGTCTAATTTATCATGATTGTATTTGTCAGGGCTTCTGTTTGTAACCTAGTCTTAACAGACTTTTATTTGAATATAGTTTATAAATTGAGATACCTTATCAGAATATTCACTTGGCCAAACATTCCTTGGTAATAAAAAAAAATAACAGGATTCGAAACCATGCCCTTCAGGTTAGTAAAATTAGGAGCAGCGATCTAGACCACTGGGCCACTATGGAATGCCCTTTATTAATGTCAAAATTAACAGTATAAACAAAGTAACTACACTGTGTTAAAATGGATAAATTTGTATGCCCCTTGAGGGAAGGCATATTGTTTTTGGTCTGCCTGTTTGTTGGTCACAAAACTTTAACCTTTTTGAGGCCCCATCGGGGGCATGGCATTCACTCCAACATAGTGCTTGTTAAAGATAAAAGTCTGAAAATCTCTATATAATGTGTTTCTGTAACAAAAACTGAGACGGTAACTTAGTTGAGATATGTTCTTCACAGCTACAACCAGAAATTTTACCTACATAAACAATTTCTTTTTTATGCATCGTCGACCCATGTGTGTGTCGGTCACTTTAATTGCTTTTTAACAAACTGTAACTACAGTTGAATAGTAACATTGGCAAGTATTTACTTTGCAAAATTGAATTCAGAGGTGTTAAATTTTTCATGTGCATATTACAATAAGAAAAATCTTAGAAAAGCCAGTGTCAAAGCTTGTTAAGATGAGAAAGTTTAAGGTATAGAGAAGTTCTTAAATCCTGTGAAAGAAGTGATAACCTTATACATGTTTCATGTAATTTAGACCCAGGAAAAGGAGGCTAAAGACCAGATGCGCAAACGAGCGAAGGAGTTACAGCGACAGAGACAGGAAGCAGAGAAGAGTGGCAGGGCACCATCTGGCTTTGGTGGAGGTGGTTTTGGCAGCTCCTCATTCAGTAGAGGTGACACAACAAGTGTTATTGATACCACTCCAGTAGAGCCTAGCAAACCAAGTTACACAGCCCCAAGGTATGTATTGGAATCTATTGTGTTTAAATTGAACTCTGCTACATGTATATTCACTGCCGATAGATCAGTTACAGTTTAATAGGGTTTCAAAAAATGTGACACCTCTGCAGTTCCCAATGAAAATTACCAGAATTTTCTTTATGACTTTTGACCCAGAAATTATGTTCTGTCAGATAGGGAAAGGGGATGCTATATTGTATTATTAAAGGCAAATGGTTTTTGTTGGCATATAATCTGGATGATTATATTCTCAGAGGACTGTAAGAAATTCACAAAGACCTATGAAACAAGTGTCCATGTTTCTCTAACAATATCTTGTATTACAAGTTGCATAAATAGCCATTTATTTGAAAGTGACATTCGTTTGCACAATTTTGGAAAATAATATTTCAAATTGTATTGTTTATGAAACAGATGATAAGCTATTATTTTAGCATACAATAATGGTTTTTGCATATTATGTTAAATATGCAGTGTCTTAATAACTGAACATGAAAAGTTTGTGTCTGCTGACAACTGTTGACAATTGAGGAATACCAAATAGACACAAAATATTAAAACATGCAGGTTCTCTTTTGTATGCTTGCTTGAGAAAGAAAAACTAATTTTGTATGTTTTGTTTTCCTTCTAGTCGACCTTCAGGAAAAGGCAAGGCAATGGATTTAAGAAGTAAAAAGAAGGATGTTGACTCATTTGTTGGACAGCTGATGTCAGAGGGAGAAAGTAAGATTTCATTTGTTTATTTATTTGCTTGAAAAGTAATAATAGAAGCCGTTCAACTGACAACTATACAAAGAAAAGTGTACAAATGTAATTGATAATGCAGTGCTCACACCAGTTACTGATTTGTAGTTTTGTATATATCTTGGATGAAATCCTTTTATAACATATTACAGGCAGTTCCAAAATCTTATTGACCGTCATCAGAAATTGTAGCTGATTATATTCAGAAACAAATGTAGTGTATTTACATCCTTGCAAAGTTACTAGTACGAAAGCTGCTTTTGTATTGTTAATTTTAGAAAAATTAAGTCATTGGAGATCAGATATATAGCAGTTGTGACTTAATTTGTAACTCAGCATTATCACAAAACTGTATGGCTTGTTAACAGTTTGTTGACATTTCTAGGGGCTTAAAACAAACTAAACAAAAAAAGAATTCAGTATGAATATCTGAATACACATGTATATAACAGTACTCTTATTTACCGTAATGTTCCTATTTACAGAGGTAACCAGTGTAACATCCAGTACTAACAGAGCTGTTGCCAAAGTTGCAACTCCAGCTATTAATCAAGAGGGGTAAGCAATATGAAAAAACCAAGTTTTGTATTCATAAATAGTTATTTGGAGTGAAAGTAATTTGTGGTAGAAGAGTAAGCCATTATAAGAGTTATTCCAGGAGGAATTGTTTGGTATTTTACTAGTCTGCTTACATACACCAATTACATACATCATTAGGTATCAATGCTTCTACTGTTCAAGAAAACGTGTAAAAATGAAAATGGTACCAGTCTGGACACTTTTGTTAAGATCAAAAATGTGATTATTGCTACTGTTAAAGACATTAAGATGTTGAAATGTCTTTATCATTGGGATAAATAAAAGGGCTATCAGTTTCATAAATGAATATGATGAGATTGTTGGTTTGTTTTTGAATGGGGTTAATGATGTACATTGAAGACTGGTGTTAATATTAGGAGTGTTACGGCAGTATGATTAATTCTAAACATTACAGCGAAGAAGTGAGAATTATTTTTTTAAAAGTTTTTTTTAAAACATTATATAAGAGGTCTGACTCTGTGCTAGTTTATTTTTGCTCATTTAAGACATCATTCATTCCTTTCCTTCTTGCAGTATACACATACGTATAGAGGAAAATATCTCAGTGACAGCTGGCAGGGATGGTGGATTACAAAGTTTAGAGCTACACGGCATCATCAAGTTGAAGATAAATGACGAGAAGATGGCCAGGGCTTTACTGAATGTCGTTAATAATGACAAAAAGGGAATACAAATGCAGGTAGGAGATACATGTATTATGGACACTACTCAGTTGAAAAATTCTGGTTGTTGTACCTGCATAGCCCTGTTCCATGGTAGAATAGTAAATTTCTTGAGTGTTGATACCAGGATTAAGGAAGAAATTAAACTTTCCAGTTTGTTCCATTAAATTATAGCTTAAATTTTCATTTGTGTGATGTTTTATCGTTATTTTCTGTCAAGTTTAATTTTTTCATACTAAGTAGAATAGTGCAATGTCTTGAAAAGGTATTGGAAAACTATTTGATTAAATAAGTAAAAAAGCAGTACAATGTAATTTTGTCCAGACCGCTGTGACACAGAACAGACCTTAAGTTTTTATATAGACAGTTGCAGTAATTGGCATGTTCTCGAGTCCAGAGGTCTTTATTTTTTTTTCAGACTCATCCAAACATAGACAAGAAACTTTTCGCCTCTCAGTCGGTGATAGGACTGAAAAATCAGGACAAGCCATTCCCTGTAGGGCAGGATATTGGGGTGCTCAAATGGAGATTTAGTACACAAGACGAATCGTACATGCCATTATCAAGTAAGAAGCATTTTGATGAAGATAATTATCAAATTATTATGCTGTACAAGACTAAAATCTTTACCTGTTGTTAGCTGTTTATACCCCTTGCCACCAGTACAAACCACGGTCAGCCTGTGCATCCTTGAAGTCTATGGCATATGCTGTTAGCTTGTTAAGAAATGTGATTTGACAGTTTAATAGTGTCTTTTTGCAAAAAAAAAAAAAATATTCAAAAAGCAGAGATGAGAATCTTCAGCTTTTAAGTTATTTCAGATATTTTTCTGAACATTTAAATGTAGCAGATTAAGTCTGATCTATTCAGGTCTGATGTTTTTGCATGGGGTTTTGAGCTCTTTTTAGAAAACGTCATTGTCATCCCTGAAAAAGATTGAAACTGCCAGTTTGCAAAAAAAAAAAAAAAAAAAATCGACACTATCAGCCTGTCAGTAGTATGCATTGACTTGCTTGTTTGTAAAAGTATTACCCATTAAAGATGAAGAGCTAATTTTATCTCTCTTTTTTTTTCAGTAAATTGCTGGCCCAATGAGAGTGGTAATGGCTGTGATGTGAACATTGAATATGAACTTGAACAACCAAACCTTGAACTTAATGATGTCCTCATATCTATACCTATAGCGTAAGTAGTTGTCAAACCAAAATAATAATTTTCTGGCTGTATTTATAATTCTGGAAGAAATGAAAAAGCATTGTCCTGTCTCACGTTTCTTCTGTTTGAATTCTAATGTTTAAAATTAGCAGCTTTATTTGACAGGTTTCAAAGTTATATATAGCCATTTTGTGAAATTGTAATCCAGTCCTGGAATGATTTTTCCATTAACATTGCATTTATGGACCAAACAAATGCAGAGTTCAGTAGATAAGATGGCTGTCAATTTTCCTGGACATGTCTTGCATTTAAGGGCTTGTATTTTCCAGTTCTGGAGGTAGTTCACCAGTTGTTGGAGATTGTGACGGAGAGTATAATTTTGACAGTCGGAATCATGTGTTACAGTGGAGCTTACCAGTCATAGACATGTCTAACAAGACAGGCAGCATGGAGTTCAGCGTGGGAGGCCATCCTGATGATTTCTTTCCAATCAACGTGTCATTTGTTTCAAAGAAATCATACTGTGATATACAGGTAGGATGTCCTCTAGTTATTGGAGAGGTCATCAGACCTCTCCACAGTGTTGGCTTTAATTGCTGAAGGCATCCATTTTTGCATATCAAACGTTAGTTAATGATCTCATATTAAGCCTAAAATCGTGAAAACCAGTCTACAAAGATAGTTATGCGCATGCTCCGAATCATAATACGAATTTATTTAAACGAAACAAAATTTAACATCGGGTCAAAACGGCCAATGGTTAAAACGGCCCATAGTTAAAACGGCCCATTATGAACAGAACGTACAGAATGATTTTGTATTCCCTTAACTAAACACAAAAAATACAATTATAGAGATGCATGTCTTATAATGCATGCTACTTTTTAAAAACTACAAATTCTAAAACACATTTTTGTCTGAGAAACTCATCAGCCTGTTGAACAAATTAATATTTAGCCATGGTTATGAAAAAATGGTAAATATTTTTTACGAATTTCAGAGCATTTTTGACAAGTCCATTTCCTCGATTTGGATCAAATTTACGCCCTTTTAATATTTAGTCCAGCTTAACAGATACTATCGCTGATTATTTTGTAAAATATTTGGACTAAGAAAGGTGTAATAAAAGCTTGAAAGGGAAAACAAAATCTTAATGGGCCTAAAAAAGCAGCAGCTTAACATGGGAGTTCTGGCTTCAACAACTACATGCATTGTTGTAAAAGAGGGGGGAGTAAAACCTTAGGGGCTTATAAGCAGATCCCCAAGATTCTACAAGTTATGAAATAACATGAGGTTATCTTGATTTGTTTCATTTATTTAAATGGTAGATACGCCACCATAAAAAAATTGAAATAACTAAATTATTGTCAGTTTCGGTCATTTTGCCTAATAAGGTATTAACTAATAATAATAGTTAGGTTACTAGTTTTTTATAATTATTTAAATCACAGAACGTTTAAAAAATTCAAAATGATCTTGGAAACAAGTAGATTCATTCTTTCAGTGATGACAGCTGCTGACCTCTCTTTGGCTTACTTTTTAAAGGAAGCCAACTTGTTTTTCCTTAGGAAATAATGTCTGTGGAATGGTTCTTTTTCCTGAATAAAAATATGTTGACTGGTTACTTTTCCAGAAAAAAATAGAGTTGTCTACCTAGGAATTCAAGATTTTCTCTGTAATTGTAAGGTTGTCATTATTTGGATTTGTATGTCCCTGGTGTACTGTTATGTCTTGTATTAAGATTAGTAATGTGCTATCCAAAGCTAAAGTTAAGGTTTGAATTCCCCTGTTGACACGGTTAATGATATGATGGAAGGTAATTATCTCTTCCTGGTTTGGGAGAGGAACAGCTATTTGTGTTTACTTCTTTAGTTAATTCATTAATTTGAAGGTTATTTAATAGATAAAAACTAAATAGGATGAAAAATAGTTTGAATCCTGAAAAGAAATATTGCTTGGATTGAAACCTGGTAGTCCAGTGTTTTCAAATAAGTACACAACCAACTTTCAACCCTTCATATGGACTGCATTGAATTAAATCGGTTAATTGATTTATGTATCTAGTTTTGATAATAGTTCAAAATTATAAAAATTTAACAGGTATTCTACTCTGAAAACTGTCAGTCGTTTGTTTCCGGGCATTTTTGTAAGGTTTGATTTATTTTACAGATTACAGATGTCAAACTCTTGGAAGATGACACATCAGCTAAATATTCATCAGAAGTCTGTTTTTATGTGGACAAATATGAAATAGTGTAACATAAGAGGCAATTTTGAGAACTTTATTTATTTAAAAAAATACATGAACATAAATGAATGACCATGAAAGAAAAGTCAGGCAAAAAAAACTAGATTTAAACAGCTTTATTGTTCAGTCGGAAAAGACCTCAGTTTGTGAAAGACCCTTGGTTTAGGAAGCAGGTTCAAATTATGATACACTCCTGATATTGAATGCTTCATTAGTTGTGACCTTAATGCACAAAGTCATTGGAAAGGAAGCGTTCAGAATTCATGATACAAATTGTACCTGAACGCACACGAAGTCGGTCAGCTTTCCGAAGAATGATGTGAAAACAGAATTGTTCAGACTGTGGTAGAACTCAGTTTTATTCTGTTTTTGATTTTGTATGAAGCAAAATTTCATGGACTCTTTTCTTTATTTTTCCTCTCTCTCTGAATATGATTTTTTTTTAGTGAAAACAACATCCGATTAGCTTTGTTTAATGCTGGTTGGTGTTTGTTTCAAAGGCTGTGTTGAAAACATCTTTTTCCTTTTGTTGGCAGTTACATAGTTTATAATATATTATCAGCAAACGTCTTCATTCACCTTACTTTATTGTAGGCATTTTTACAATTGTTCATATATATTGTTGAAAGGAGATAGGCATCTTTAGTAAAGTGCTGTTTATTCATATGGACCATTATTCTTGATGCATGAAAGTTGTGTGTGAGTGTGTTAATTTGGGATGTACTTTCAAAAAGTGTGAAAGTAGCTTATCGAGTATTTGTCTGAATGGGAAAAAATGCAGCATTATTTTCGTAAACATTTCAGTTGTCACCGACATTTGTAAAGTTCTGAACTTGAGCCAGTCTAACTCTGTTAAATTCTAGGTTTGCACCATTCCAAATACTTCAGCAGTTGTTTTAACAGAGTAACTTACACTTAAATAAGACAGCATTTAGTTTGATATTGGGTTCAAATTGAATATCTTACTTCTAAGATATGCATTATTCTTTCATCATCATTTTATCTTGTGCCTGCCATTAAAAATCTGTTCTTCTTCAGAAATGAATAGGCATTTTAAGGTTGTAATGAGCATGTAGATAATCACATACAAGTCATGTGTTATTTAACTGTGCAGTCAAATAACACAAACTTCTGAAACATTCAGCTGTATACAGTGTCTGATAATGAATGTAAAGTAATCATGCTTTCAAGAATTTCAAAAGGTTAAGAAGTTACACAAAATCTTGTTAGAAGTGTGGAGACTGCTATAAAGCAGGGGTTTCGTGTTGTACAAAAGACCCTTTTTTGTTAAGAAAAAACTCTTCCTCATAATAAGATACTCAAGAGAGGGGAAAAGTATGTGGTAATTTTTTATCAATGCAGACAGTGGGTTGAATGAAGACTAGGAAAGCTAGCAATCACGACGGATCATTGTGCTTGTCCATTTTTTTCTAATCGTAATTCAGAATTAATTGTATCTTTCTATTCAGGAACTTTTTCAGCTGTTAAGGTCCTTTAATGCAGCAGTGGTTGTTACATGGTCATGAGAAAGTTTTGTATGTACATTGTATGTCAGACTGATGTAAGGGAAAAATTTGCAATACATTTTTACATTTTTCTGTTTTTCAGGCAAATGTCAAAATAACTTTGTAACACATATACATGTTTAGTTTTCATTTATTTTGTTCAAAGGCATTTTTTCATGGTTGAGACTATAATTTCTTGACATTTGATATGAGGGTGATGAAAAGTTTGTGCTGTATTACTTACACATGATCATTGATATTTAAATGAATGTACATAACTGAAATAAAGTCTATTGTACAGATCTGTACGGATTTTGTTCTCAGTTTCTCACTGATTTAGACTGCACTGTTTATATGCCAATTTTGATACCCAGTATAGTCTATTGAGTAAAACATCCAGTTCATTAGAAGTTTTATCAGTCGTGGTCTTTGGCATTTGTGATCAGTGCAGACACTAATTAGCAACAAATCATGTAAGAATGTTAATGTTATAGAACTGACTTAATTTAAGCAGGCTATTCATACAAGAGGGCCAATGGCCCTAAAGCGCTCACCTGGGTTCAAAGATGAAAGAAATTTTTATGAATGTAATGATGCATATCACAGAAATGGACCAATGCAATTTCATTGCCATAGCTCAAAAACCAAAAATTAGGTCAGTAGGTCAAAATACAGGTCATGAGATAACATTTTTGAAATCGAAATGACAAGCTGTACACACAGTCCAAATTTCATTGCTGTAGATTTAAAAACAAAAAGTAGGTCAAAAATATAGGTCATGATATGACAATTTTGAAATCGGAACAAAAAACTGTACACATGGTCCAAATTTCATTGCCATAGCTCCAAAAACAAAAGTAGGTCAGTAGGTAAAAAATATAGGTCATGCGATGACATTTTTGAAATCGAAACAAAAAATGTGCACATGGTCCAAATTTCATTGCTGTAGCTAAAAACAAAAAGGTATATAACTCTATGTAAATCAAGTAAGCCCTCAGCGGGGTCAGTTCTGACCCCAGGGTCATAATTTGAACAATGTGTGTAGATGTCCACTAGATGATGCCTCATACCAAATATCTCTACTAGACAATGCTTTACACCAAATATCTAAGCTCCATGCCTTGCGGTTTCTGACAAGAAGATTTTTAAAGTTTTTCCTATATAACTCTATGTAAATCCGGTAAGTCCCGGGCGGGTTCAGTTCTAACCCCAGGGTCATAATTTTTGTAGAAGTCCACTAGATGATGCCTCATACCAAATATCTCAGCTCAAGGCCTTGCGGTTTCTGACAAGAAGATTTTTAAGGATTTTCCTATATAACTCTTTGTAAAACGTGACCCTTTGGGCGAAGTCAATTTTGACCCAGGAGCCATGATTTGAACAATCTTGGTAGAGGTCTACAAATTAATGCTGAACAGAAAATACCTAAGCTCTAGGCCTTGTGGTTTCTGACAAGAAGATATTAAAGTTTTTTCCTATATAACTCTATGTAAAACATGTGACCCCACGGGCGGGGCCAGTTTTGACCAAGGGGCCATGATTTGAACAATCTTGGTAGAGGTCTACTAGACAATGCTGCATACCAAATATCTAAGCTCCATATGTTGTGGTTTCTGACAAGAAGATTTTTGAAGTTTTCCCTATGTAACTCTACATAAATCGGTTGGGTTCATTTCTAACCCCAGGGTCATAATTTGAACAATCTTTGTAGAAGTCCACTAGATGATGCCTCATACCAAATATCTCAGCTCCAGGCCTTGCGGTTTATGACAAGAAGATTTTTAAAGATTTTCCTTTAAAACTCTATGTAAAACGTGACTCCTTGGGCGAAGCCAATTTTGACCCAGGAGCCATGATTTGAACAATCTTGGTAGAGGTCTACAAGATAATGCTGAATACCAAATATGTAAGCTCCAGGCCTTGTGGTTTCTATCAAGAAGATTTTAAAGTGTTTAGCTCACCTAAGCACCAAGTGCTCAGGGTGAGCTTTTCTGATCAGTCTTTGTCCATCTGTGGTCAACTTTTCATTCAGATGACATCTCCTCTGAAACCAAAGAGCCAAATTAAATGAAACTTGCCTGGGATGTTCCTTGCATGAAGTTCTACCAAGATTGTTCAAATGGTTCTGGCCCATTGCATTTCTGGTTCACTGGAGCTAAAATTAGATTCTAAAACTTGGATTTTTAAAAATCTTCTCCGAAACCTCAAGGCCTGGAGCTTAGAGATTTGGTATGAAGCATCGTCTAGTGGGCCTCTACCAAGTTTGTTCAAATTATGACCGTGTGGTCAAAACTGACCCTACCCTAGGGGTCTAGAGTTAAGATATTTGGTGTGCAGCATTGTCCAGTGGACCTCTACCAAGTTTGTTCAAATCATGGTTTCAGGGTCAAAAATGGCCCCGCCCCAGGGGTCACATCTTTTATATTGAGTTTTACAATGTTATATAGGAAAAACTTTCAAAAATCTTCTTGTCAGAAACTGCAAAGCCTAGAGTTTAGATATTTGGTGTGCAGCATTGTCTAGTGGACCTCTACCAAGTTTGTTCAAATCATGACCCTAGCTGGGGTCAAAACTGGTCCCATCCGGGGGTCATTTGATTTTACACAAGGATTTATATAGGAAAAACTTAAAAAATCTGCTGCTCTGAAACACCAAGGGCTATACCTTCAATTGTTCATTGTTATGTCTCCCTCAATGCCCGCCCTTCTCATGGAGACATATTGTTTTTGCCTTGTCCATAGGTGTCTGTTTGACTGTCTGTCTTTCACACTTAGTTTCCTTTCAATAACTTGCGTACCAGTTGACCTAAAGCCTTCAAACTTCACAGGGTTATTGCCCTTATTGAGTGCAAAAATCACTTTTGTGTTTTGGGTCAGTAGGTTAAAGGTCAGAGGGACCTCTAGAGTGAAAACCATTTCCACTCAATAACAGGATTACCAATTCGCCCAGAGCCTCCAAACTTCATAGGGTGATTTCTTTTACTAAATAGAAGAACCATGTTGTTTTTGGGGCTAGTATGTCAAAGGTCAAGGTCACAGGGACCTGTAGAGTGAAAAGTATTTCTGCAGAGTAACTGTAGTACCATTACAACCAAAGCCTTCAAACTTTATAGGATAATTGTATTATAAGAACCCTATTGTTCTTAGGGTCCATAGGTCAAAGGTTAAGTTCACAGGAACCTGTTGAGTGAAAACTGTTTCTGCTCAGTAACTCAGGAGTACCATTTTACCCAGAGCCTTCAAACTTCATAGGATGGTTGTCTTTACTCAGTAAAAGAACCCAATCATTTTTGGGGTCAGTAGGTCAAAAGTCAAGGTCACAGGGACCTGTCGAGTGAAAACTATTTCTTCTCGGTAACTGGAGTATCATTACACCCAGAACCTTACACCTATAAAAACCAATAACGATATTTGTAACATGAGCAATGAGACTCAGGTGAGCGATTTAGGACCATCATGGCCCTCTTGTTTCCTATATAACTCTATGTAAAATCAAGTGACTCTCAGGGTGGGGCTAGTTCTGACCCCAGGGTCATAATTTGAACAATCTTGGTAGAGGTCCACGAGATGATGCCTCATACCAAATATCTTAGCTCGAGGCCTTGTGGTTTTTGAGAAGAAGATTTTTAAAGTTTTTTCTTTTGATTGCCATGGCAACCAAAGTTCTGCATGGAATTGAATTCTTTGAACAACTTTGAAAGAACTTTATGCAAGGAACATCCCATGCAAGTTTCATTAAATTTGGCCCAGTGGTTTCAGAGGAGATGTCGTTTGAATGAAATTGTTGACGCCTCGCGACGCACACCGCACGACATTGGGGTATGCCAAAAGCTCACTCTGGCACTTTGTGTCCCTGATTGTCCTAAAGAGCTCATCTGAGTATAACTGCTAAGAAAATCAAGTGCAGTGTAATGGATTTATTATCAAAATTAAAAAAAAATAAACCAGGGGAATAATTTGAACAAATTTATGCAGAGGTCTACAAAGCAACGCTACAAACCAAATTTCAGAAGCCTCATGTCTTCTGACAAGAACGGGTTTGAGCCAAAATGACCCCAGGGGCAAAGTCTTAACAATCTTGGTAGAGGTCTACCAGGCTATGCTTCATGCAAATTTCAGAACCCTGGGCTTTATTGTGTCAAAGAAGAGATTTAAAGATTATTCAGTGTATATTTAAATAAAACATGACCCATTTGGTGGGCCAATATTGACTCTAGATGATGTGATTTGAATAAAAAGATGATAAAATACCATTAGATAATGCTTGCCAAATTTAAGAGGTTTCCAACAAGAAGGATTTAAGTGTTTGTCTATTTAAAACATTTGTCACAGGGGTGGAACCAAAAATGACCACTGGGGCAAAATATGAATCTTGGCAGAGGTCAAATAACAGTGATTTGTGCAAAATTTTATAACACTAGGCCAGGAAGAATTTTTTAAGATTTTTTTTATATATTTCTATGTGAAACACGCGACTCTTGGAAGGGGCCAATATTGGACCCAGCAATATAATTTGACCAAACTTGATAGAGGTTCACTAGATAACGCTACACACAGAATTCCAAAATGTCACCTT
The DNA here is from genome assembly GCA_012932295.1 of Cyclina sinensis. Classification (NCBI taxonomy): domain Eukaryota; kingdom Metazoa; phylum Mollusca; class Bivalvia; order Venerida; family Veneridae; genus Cyclina; species Cyclina sinensis. The sequence goes on along the minus strand of JAAONU010000002.1, from coordinate 27,031,949 downwards.
AGCAGTTTTTGACCTGGAAGATTTTTTGAGGAAAAAAATGAGTTTGCTTGCACAACTCTATATAAAACATCTACCCCAGGGACAGAGCCAAAAATGACCCTTGGAGCCAAATTTGAACAATTTTGGAAGATGTCCAATAGACAATGCTACAAACCAAATGTCAGAGCTTGGGGCCTGGTGTTTTTAGATGAGATGATTTTTAAAGATTCTTTTATTTAAGTAGCCACAGCAACCAGAGTTCTGCATGGAATTAGATTCTTTAAACAACTCTGGTAAAGCTTCATGCTAGGAATATGCAAAGTTAAGTTGCATTATCTTCAGCTTGTGGTTTCAGTGATATGTTTAAAACTTTAAAGGCAACAATTTCTGGACACATGACAGTGATTGATCACTATAGCTCACCCCAAGCCTCTGGCACATATAAGCAAATAAGCATAGGACTCGAGTTTTTCCTGGGATAGGCAGAAAACTTCTTTTAACAGTGGATGCATGACAAAAGGATGCTGCATAACATTCCTATGAAGTTTTATCAATTCGAAATATTTAGAGATTTAAAAGAGATAGGCATGCAAAATCTGGACAATTTAAAACGCTTCTTGAACCTTGATTTTTTGTATGAAGTTTCTTTATCATAGCTCTAAGCTTTAAAGAGATTGGAGATAAGTGCAACACAGCTTGTCAGACGGATAACATGTGTCGCTCTCCTTCTATGGGGTAAAAAATGTAAGAAATGCCATTGAAGCTTTAAATTTTATTTTTTGAATGTTACAAAAAAGTATTGTACAATTATCTACATCTAATACAATCCATCTGTATATGTACACAGCTTTATCACGAAATTATCTAGTAAGAGTTGTACTTAAAATATATTTCCTTTTAAGGCAACGTGATAAATATAATTCATAAACCCGAGTATACAAACTCCTTGTTTTTATTTTTTTTAAAGAAGTTGTGTAAGAGTCAAATAAATGCGAACTTAAATGTTTAATGTTTATTAAAACTTTCACTCTTTTTTAGATAACGCTCTTTTTCAAAATACTGATTCTTGCTACTTTAAAGCCGAATACAATGCATATATAATCTGTTATTTCTGTTTGGATTTTATAATTTAACCTAAGCCCTAGCATGTTCTCTAGCGCAAATCCCCCATCCCCCCTCCCCCCACCTCCCACCCCACCCAACAAGGTCTTGTCATTGATTCAAGCTTTTTGCATGATGAAACACTTTTCTCTTAAAAATACTATTTTTAGATCAAGGTTGATATAGATAATTATTGACCTAAGCAAAATGTGCTAAGGAACAGTTTAACCTGGGTCAACATAGCTCATCAATGACCTTGGATGAGGCTAATTTTTTAAAAATGACTGAAAACAAAATTCAAAACATGACTCTTGTAATGGTGAATATGATATTTTTACAAATGATGTGTACGGAATGAAAATATGAAATGTTAAAGGAATGTTCCACAGTATATATATATATATATATATATATATATATATATATATATATATATATATATATATATATATATATATATATAAAATGTGTAGTAAAATGATATGTAGTTAATTTCCTATGATAAAATAAAATGTACAGATATGGATAAACAACATTTGCCAAGGAATGTATTAACTTTTAATCATCACAACCTTTCTTCTAAATAATCAAATTATGATATGCATAAACCAAACAAAAATGTAAAGTGTTCCTTATAGGGTAATTAACTTTAAAAAAACAACAAATTTTCAGCTGTCTGAGACATTGTTTTCCTAAATTTCAAAAACATATCAGCAATTTCGCTGAAGAAACTGAGAAAGATAAAAGTCCAGAATTTTTCTTATCAACACAAAAAAATTATATCAGACAAAGTATACTTGTATTATTAAAGAACATCTGTTTGTTTATAATAGGTTGTTTTTCTAATGTCTGCATAGCCAAATATAGTCCTGAAATCAGATCACTGCTACAACAACAACTTGGCTAGTGTAACCACAGCAACGGTTGCCAACACAGAAACAGATATAGCAGATGCTCCTTGGGCTTCAAATGATGGACAGTTGGCCCCCTGACACTCCATAGTTTTTGAAAACAGAGGAAAGATATTATTAATTCCAGTTTTTTCACGATCTTTACATAAAAAATAATTAACTTTTAAAGTATTGTGGACCTTTTATTAAACTCAACATGAAAACTTTATTAGTTATGGTATTTACAACAAATCCAAATTTTAAAAGGTTTTACAATAAACAGAATTCTTAATTTCTCAAAATTACCAATTGCATTACTCATTTTTTTTAAAAACTTGATAAATTAACTGTGGATGCCATCATGGAATCTGATGTATTTCTAAGATATAATTTTCACATCAACACATTGATATTATTACTAAAATGATGGCAACTGCAAGATATGAACAATATGTTTCAGTTTGGTGAATATTCATGCAAGGAATTTTATCTGACTAGTTACTAATTCTCAAAAATGCTAGCAAAATGTTACCGAAAAGCTCAATGCTTGTTGTTCTGTCTTCACCTATCCTGTTTCTAGCCACACAGAAATATTTTGTGTAATCATTTGCCTCCACGTTTTTAATCCTGAGCACGTACCAAGCTTCCTGGAATCGTAACGTTGTCGTGGCAATGAGCTTGGTAATTTCATATTTCTCATCATCATTAAGCTTCATCAACTGAGTATTCCCCTCACTCCTGGTTGGTTCTTTGTACCAAACCACCTCTGGCTCCGGATAACCTGAGACCAAAGTATCATACAATTTGTATAAGATGTGCTAACTGCGTACTAACATCCAAGTGAAAAAATCATACAGGTAAAATTTTCTAAAATATCTAGAATCAGAGCCTTACATTTCAGATATGTCGACAGAATTAGTTTACTTGAAAATGTGTGCAAATTCTTTCATTGATGATTCTGCTCATGTTTTTAGTCAATGTTAAGTCAATGACCCCAATACATCTTAGGATCAGTAGGTCAAATATCAAGGTCACAATGACATAAATACTGAAAAGCATTTCTCGATTTCTACTTTCCATACAGACTTCAAACTTCTTAGGATGATTGCCATCATTGATTACATGACCCCTATACTGTTTGGGGTAAGTTCATAAAAAGGTCAAGGTGACAGTCAACTAAACAATCAATATTTCTGCACTATAACTTGATAAGTTCCATGCATCACAGCATGAACATCATAACTTCTGAAAGACTGACATTTATACAAATTATATAACCTAAAATTCAGATATGATAAAAATCTATAAAACTCTAAAATTATAATATGTTAAATATCAAAATATTATAGATCAAAAACAAAAAAATCAAAATTTAAAGCAAATCATTTAATTCCAAAGCCTTAAAGGTTTCCTCCCTTACATCATAAATGCATCATACTAAGAAAAAAAGAACCTTCAGATATACAAATGCTCCGCCCAGCAGTGCTCTTGATAACTTTGAGGTCTATCTATACCAAAAAATGGCATTTTTCTGGCAGCATTTACATTCAGAGACAGATTTGATTTTCAAAGGCACTCTGCTGATTTGACCTGAAAGTGGATAGAATGAGGACTCTGACTAAGGCCAATAATAATTCAGTCTGCACATGAAAGTCTCAGGTATCAACCAAATAACCTACCAGTATCTCTACACTCTAGTTTTGCATCAAACTGTCTGTTCTGGGCCTGTCCCACTGTGTCTTGCACAGCCATGGTTTCTGGTCTGAAGAAGACACTCAGTGATACAAGATTAACATCTGGAGGTCGTACTTGGTTATCTGCGATACATTTGTATAAGCCCCTGTCTTCTTTTGTTACATTCTTCAGTGGTAAGATTGAACTCTGAAACAGAAAGTAACATTCAGAGTCAAAGAACCCATGCTTGCTCAGGAAGTCTTAATGAGAGAGAGAGAGAGTAGTTTCAAGTACATGGATTTTGTTTCTCTGTATCATAAGGGACTAAAATGATTATATTGTTTGTCTTCTGAACATATATTCCTTGACTTCAATCATGAGTTTTGAAAAATAAAATAAGTTTGTTGCAAGAACAAGACACAAGAATACTGAAAGAAAACTGAAAAAGTTCAGGACAGAATATGACACAGACAAAAAGAGGCAGATTAAATACAGACTGATTTACTCGGATTATGTGAGAAAGTATAAAAAAAATCAATTATACCCTAAGCAGGGCCCCATCAACCCCAGGAAGTAAGCCCCCATCAGACCTGACCCACGTAATGTTTGGAGCAGGAACTCCAGTGGCTGTACACTCAAGGTTATGTGAATGTCCCACATCTAGCTGTAACACGGCCACATTCTTGCTGGTGATCGTTGGTGGGACTGAAAACCAAAAGCAGAAGTGTGTAATAATATGCAAAAATAAATCTGTATATATATATATAAAATATAGTTAAAATATTGAGACAAAACTGAAGTTCCCTGGAGACTAAAATGGTTTCTTATTACTGCAGAGTTCTGTAACATAAAACAGAACTAAATAGTTATACTCCTATACTTAAAATACACTTCTGTTTTTTATTGATTAATGACAGCACTTACTCCTTTATAAGCAGTTTTGGTTGAGCCTTACAATGATAAATATCTAAAATGAACTTGCCCATCTTTCAGTTTGGACGGATCCATTAATTGTTTATGGGGGTGCTTATTGAAAATTTACTGACTGGTGAAAAGTGCAGACCATGATCAGACTGCACAGATGTGCATGCTGATCTTGGTCTGTGCTGGTCGCAATGGCAAACACAACTGCCACCAGCAGAATTAGGTTTAATATTGAAAGAAACATAGTTAAAGATTTCATGATAACTGACCCTTTAACCAATGCCTAGGTAGGCACTAAAATACAATTTAGCTGCCAAACTTCTTTTCAAAAATGCATGTCAGGGCTACATTAAGATATAATTATTTATAGCAAGTGACTATATATTTCAGCTGCTGGTAATGCTTACACATAGTGAGGAGTCATACAATTTTGCATATTTTCTATCATATTTCTAGCTGCAATTTCATAACACTAAAATACAGCCTAAATATTATCACCAAGATGAGAAGCAATAAATTCCTTGTTTCTAACACTCAAGTTCTGAAAAAAACACAGACATTAAAATCATCTTCTAACATCTATAGAACAATGCTTTCTGAACCCCTTACCTTAGACAATAAGATGCCCTATTTTAGCTGGCCAGGAGGCAGAACCTCTAATCTGAATGTAACACTTGTAAAACCCGTAATCCACCACCTCAAGACAGTTGATTACCAACATGTATGTTACACGCTTGTTGAATTCACGTTTTACTATTTCATACTTTTTCGAGCCTTCCTTACACACTTTGTTTTCAATAAAAATGTTTTCATCAATCGTAATGATTTCTCCACCTGACCTGGCATCGAGAAAAGCCCAATTTACCTAAGGGAAAAAAGGAAAAATAACATGTTTTGTGGATAAAAGGACAAGAGAAGTCAGCTAACAAGAAAAGCCTCAGTGTATGTTGCAACAAATACATCCAAAAGGGTAAGTTAAAAAGGCTATTTCTGAAGAATGACATACAGTAATCATAAGTCACTCAAAAGTTTCTCTTTTTATATGTTTATTTAATGAAAAAATTGATGAAGGACCATAACTGCTTTCGTTTTACCGAAATTCTTCAAATACTACAAAAGGAGTTGCCTTCACATATCTATTTTTTTGCTATATTGTTTATTAAATAAATTTAAGTATACTGACAAAAGGTATGAATTACTGGAAGAATATACAAAATGAAATATAGGCAATCTTATCTTACCCTGATCATTATAACCTTCGTTAAAGTAAATATGATGCATCTTTTTTTTCAAAAATATTACAGAATACATAATTATGCAAATTAATAAATTTCTTTAATTTTAATCATAAATAGAACACTTAAAAGGGACACTGTTTAATTTTATCATTTATAGCCAAATTTGGTATCAAAAGATTTGTATTTTAATCAGAGTTATGAATTTTACATTCTTATTTTTCAAATTTGTACTTTGAAACAAAAACTCATAAAATTATGATTATTTTACTTAATTATTTCTCTGGTATACAAGCCAGACAGATTTTGCCTAAGTGTTGTTTTAGCCATATGGATTTACATTAGCACCTTCAGCTCAAATTAAGGTTTGTTTGTCTTCTTAAGCCTTTTTGTGTTTTGAAAGTTGATTACTTATCCAATATGTTAAATTCTAACCTTTTACTTATCTAAGTGAGAAGCAATCTGCAGCAAGCTATCATATATGCAGACTAATAAAATAAAGCCATTTGAGTGTTTACTTGAGAATTAAGAGATTCCTATATAAGTATTTAGATTTTATGTTTAAAAAATATAGATATAGAAATATGACTGGACATCCAGAGTGTTAACATTTATGACATTACAAGTTTAATTATAGGAATTCCAACTGCTACATTGCGTTAGAAACTGTTTGTATCATTGTGGATTTCCATATCTGTTGTTGTTACGATCAGGATTACCCGTGTTGTTGAAAAAGTAAAAAGGAAAACCTTAAAATCAAAAGAACTTTGTCCATCTTTGCATCCTGCACAGACACAATCCAAAAGGAATAAAAAAAAACCTACTTCATTATAAAAGGACAGTAATTTAGAGCTGCAGGAAATTATAGCAAACAACCAGAAACTGTTTACAAGCAACCTTTTAGCTAGTCAATGAAATATGTACAGCCATATTCTTATTCTGACCCTTTTAACAAAATAATTGAAGACTCCAAAAAAGTAATGTCATGAGCATGTTACCTATCAAAATTTACATGGTATTTTACTCACTGTATCACCATCCTGCTTGTTGACAACAGTACAGTTCAGTTTGGCCTGTCCACCCTGGGAGGTTACCTCAGGTATGATTTCATTCACAATTTCTGGATGCAGCTGACACCATGCTATAATGAGAAGAAAAAAAGACTACCTTTGTTTGATATAAGTACATGTACCATCACTGTCTTAAAATAAGCTGACTGTACATGAATGAGTCTAGGTGACACACATGTAAACTTAAACTAGAATGCCCATGGGCAGCACGTTGAGCCCGGCAATGGAAAGCCGCTTTTTGGAATGGGACAGTGAAACTAGAGATCTGTTCACATACCAAGTTTGAAGTTAGTACCATTTTTAGTTATGGAGTTTTTCCCCACACTAGACAGAATGACATATAATAATGGTAGGACAAGGCAGGCCTATATATATGATGTCTCCTTCAGGGACAAATTCTTCCATGTATGGCCCAGACAATGTCTATCATTAACATTTTGGACCTTTGAGCTGTCACTGTGACCTTGACCTTTCAGCTAGGAATCTGGGTCTTGTATGCAACACACCATATCTCACCAAGAAATAGCTCGGAAACGAAATTCGGACAGAAGGACAGACAGACGGCTAAACAATATCCCCTCCCAATTCCATTGACGGAGTATAATAATTGCAATTATTATAAGAGAAGTAATTAATTAAAATCAAAATTATAATATGTGAAATGCCTTGGGATGCAATGTCTTAGGGGTGAAATGTCCGTCAACCATAAAGTGGCATGCAGTGCAGAGATAAGATCAGTAGTCTCAATATTGTGACTTCATGCAGAATGCTGATGCCTTTCTGAAAGCGGATATCTACCATTAAAAAAAATATTCAACTTCTTCAGTACACTATCATTTTGGACTAAGATGAGATCTTGTGATACCAAATATACAAATACAAATACAAGACATTTATATAGCGCAAACATTAAACTATTCTATTGCGCTTTACAAACACATTTAGCAAAAACAGATATTAAACAAATACATCAAATAGTAATAAATTAAATGTATTATTCAGGACAGCTTTACAGTCTGAAATTGTAGATGATTCCAAATTTTAAATCTGATGAAACTGTCTGAAAAGATGTGATTCAAGTTTTGATTTAAAGCTGGCTTCTGACTGGATATTTTTTTAACTGTTGGGAATTTTAAGGGCATTCCACCACATAATTGATTCAGAACCCCCATAATGAGGGGTGGGGGGAGGTAGCTCCCGAAATTATGATAAAAGTACAAGTACTATCTGAGTAGGCAGATGTTATTTTGACAGAGCAGATAGCATTTTCATGTGTTCTCCAAATCAAGATTTATGAAATAGTAATAGCACTTTGAAATTGGTATTGTAGTAGATGTAGAACCAGTCTGAGCGGGAAGTACCGGCTAGGACGGACACAGCCTATAGCGGGAGATGTTGCATGCTGGGATCGCGCACTAGAAGACGAAGGCCGCCATAGACAGCCAGCGTTCTTTATTGCTCTGAGTGCTTTCCAAGTCTAGGACTTACAAGACGAAGTAGCCCAAAGTGAACTCGGTAAGTCCTGTTTAGTTCCTGGTATACTTTAATGCTGTCAGAAGTTAGTTCTACCGGACATTTCGCCTGCAAAAGAGGGGAGAAGTGGCCGGAGCTGCGAACAGTTGTTTCGTAAAGGTCGTTGCACCTAAATCGAGAACTACAGATTGCAGCCTTATCAGCAACTGATTTTGGTGCAAATTAATTGATTAAGATATCTTTTATAAATAATTTTTGCATTTAAAGGATGAAGCTGCCTTCTAAACTGCATCAGAAATCTGACGGTGAGACAGACGATGCGCATGCGCTAGTCCGGAAGTGGGTCTCTAGCAAAGTGCAGGAGCGGATCAGAGCGTGATACGGCATAATTTCTGCACCTTTGTCCTAGAAGTCCAATTTTAGTTAAGTTTATTGGAATAATTTTAATTTATTAAAGGGAAAGGTTCTGAGCCTGTTTTATTGTCTGTCTATCTTATTTTAGAAGTGGACCTATATTGAATATTAGAGTTTCCATAAGATGGATTTCTCTGACTTTGATATGTTTGAGGCAGGGTTGTCCGATAGGGTGCGAATAAATTTCGCATCAGTTGATGAGTTAGTGCAAATTCCTGGGATAAAAGCAAGGCTTGCCCAATTAATTATATGCATCCGGAATAGTAGTGGCAATATTACACCGGACATACTGGTAAGTATTGCTAGTGGTTCAGTGAGGCAAGAAGCGTTGGATAAGGTGGACTTCACTCAGAATACATCGCTAATACCAGGTATTGGCAGTCAGATGGTTGTACCTGATGCATTTGACTTGCTTCCTGATGTGCCAAAGTCATCACCAGTCGTGACAGATTCATGGAAGCCTTTCAGTACTATGGTAAACCCATCTAAACAGGTCAGCACTACACCGGTGGTAAAACCAAAGGTTTACACCGCGTTTCCAGATTTGCCGGATGTTACCACAGTCGTTAACCCGGTAAGAAGTGTATCAGGTAGTGTCACTGGTGCCACCCAGGCTCATAACTACATTGGTGTAGGTAGCGTTAACACATCTTTGCCTTCAGCCATTACAACTCCAGTATGTAGTACGGTGGTAGCAAGCAAGGCTTCAGCCGCTGTACCCCATGTTCATAAGGGGAAGTCCCGTACACGGGGGCTTGCAGCCAAGCAGAACTTACTGGACTCTGGTGACTCCAGTGATTCCAGTGACAGCACGTCGGACGATGAAATTAGTACAAGGCTACCAGAATACTACTCCAGTAGCAAGCAATTTAAATGAACAACTTGGTGCTCGACGAAAGCGTGCACGGGATGTCATAAATACTTTACCGAGAAACCTCTCGTATGATGGGAAGGGGAATTGTGCAGTATTTAAACAGAAGTTTGTTCGTTATGCAGAAGCTTGTGAATGGACAAAACAAGAAAAATAAAAATTGCTTATGTTAAAGTCTGACAGGCCATTATTCAAACCAGCAAGCAGTAACTGGCTTTTGCCAGGGTTTGATTGATAAGGAAGCGGGTCAGCATGTCTGTATGTCAGACCCAGTTACTATGGAAGAAGCAATGAATAGTGTACGCCGTTATCAGCATGTGCACCTAGCTATGTTTGGTAAGACCAAATGGGATATTTGAAGTGACACTGAGGATGAGCGTTACTCTATTAATGCGGTACAAGACGGAACTAGGTCAAATAATAAAGTGGAGACAGGACATCAAGGCACTCCTGATCTTTCCACTATGGAGGGTATGATGGAAAAGATGCAGCAGCAGTTAGAGAAGAAGTTGCAAGTGGGGCTTTAGAAGGTGTCTTCTGAATTGAAGCAGCAGTACACCAGAAGTAACAGGCGAATCGCACCTGGTCAGCGTCGCCAAGCACAGGGCGGATGTTTTAGGTGTGGTGAAAGAGGACACTTTATACGAAACTGCCCTAATCCAGCCACCAATGAATCAAGGGACCAGCAGCCAAACAAGAGTGAGTCTAGTGCAAAGGCCGGCATTCGGTCCAAGAACCAGTAGGTCTCAGTAGATCAGATGTAAAAGACTCGCGTGCACGGGAAACCTCACTGTAAGGGGGTGTATCCCCTTATCCTGGATCCACCATTGACGGTCAACACCATGGTGAACAGTCAGCCGGAAGTTGCAACGTTAAAACAAGATGCACTGAAAGGGGTAGTGTTATGTGAGCCTTGTTTACTGGATAGTCCTGTACCATGTGTATCTGACTCAGTGTTGCAACCACTATGTCTTGCACCGGCACCGGGCGTACCTTGCACCGACAAAAAAGGGATGGTTCAGGGTGCGGGGGAGCATGAAACATCGGATAGTTACTTTGCAAGGGATTCTGACTTGACAGGTGCCACACTAGGTGAGGGATTGGGAAATGCTGGAACTTGATATCTTGAAGAGTTCAAGATATGTCAATTGATTTCATCTTCACAGTTTAGCATGAAGGTTCAAGTTGGGGATCAGGTGGTAACAGCAGTTGTGGACACGGCAGCGCAGGTCACCATTATTTCAGACAAGGTGTTCGACTCCTTACTCGGGCAAAGCTTAAGAGTAGTTCTAAGCGTATAAAGAAAAACTATGACCTGCGTATTCTAGAAAGAAATTACGAGGTCGGGGATGTAGTGTACCTGTTAGATACAGCGGTATTGAAAGGGAAGTGCAGGAAACTATGTCCACCTTGGAAAGGTCCAGGTGTCATAGTTACTAAGGTCTCCGCTTACATTTTCCGTGTCAAGTTAAGAAACTCAGTATTTGTGGTGAATCATGACAGGTTGAAGCCTTGTAGAGATATAGATCTACCAGCATGGATTGTACAGTGGAAAGCAAATCCTGGTAGTGTAGATACGTATGCAGATGATGGGGAAGTGTACTGCTACTAAACCTTGGCAAGGCCGTTTCATGATTCAATGCGACTACTGTGATGTATGGTTTCATGGGTCTTGTGTTAACATCACTGCTTCAGAGGCCCTAAATATTGATAAATACCGTTGTAAACAGTGTACAAGAGATAAGGGTGCTCCCCAGTCAAGGTACTGGGCACATTAGATTCAAGAAGAGGGACCTTTGGTTACCCAGTCAAGGCACTGGAGGAATGAGGCCACAGGATTTGCTGCTAAGCTTCATATCCCTTGCAGCAAAAGGTAACAGTCCAGCATGACATTCCCGGAAGTACCAAGTCAGGTGTTAGACACCTAGGTGGCTGATGATCATCCACAGGGAGACTGATCCCCGGACTGCCATCCTTTTTGACAAAGTGGGGGGAGTGTAGTAGTGTAGAACCAGTCTAAGCGGGAAGTACCGGCTAGGATGGAAACAGTCTATAGCGTGAGATGTTGCATGCTGGTATCGCGCACTAGAAGACGAGGGCCGCCATAAACAGCCAGCGTTCTTTATTGCTCTGATTGCTTTCTAAGTCTAGGACTTACAAGACGAAGTATACCAGCCCAAAGTGAACTCGGTAAGTCCTGTTTAGTTCCTGGTATACCGTTGTATGTATATGCTATGTTGAACCGAAATTTTCACACAAACGAATTCGTCACACGTGTGAAAAATTCGTACGAATTCCTCACATACGTGTGAAAATTTCGTACGAAAATTTTACATATTTGTGAAAATTTCGTATGGAACCTTAGACCCCCCTAAAACAGATACGAAATTTTCACATGACAAAAAAAGTAGAAAAATGATTTGACAAAATATTGTCCAACGGAAAATTCACACAAATTTTTGAACAAAGGTACTTATATCAGAGGATCTATCAAACACACGCACGCACCCGCCCAATGAAAATCACTAGGACCTTTTTGCGTATCAGGAGAATTTCTTCAGGATGTTTTGATTCAGTAATGAATCTGAGTTATTCCTCTTATAGCCCAAACAATGAAGATACGTTAGCGTCATGACGAGTGCCTTGTTATCGGAGGAACGCGAGGTCGAGTACCACCGGCGGCAGTGCACGCCTAGAGTAGAAGGTAAGAGCGCCGGCGCCAGTGCACGCTGCCTAGAGTAGAATGTAAGAGCACCACCGGCGGCAGTGCACGCTGCCTAGAGTAAAAGGTAAGAGCACTACCGGCGGCAGTGCACGCTGCCAAAAGTAGAATGTACGAACATCACCTGCGGCAGTGCACGCTGCCAAGAGTAGAAGGAACGAGCACCAACGGCGACAGTGCACGCCGCCTAGAGTTGAATGTACGAGCATCACCGGCGGCAGTGCACGCTGCCTAGAGTAGAATGTACAAGCACCACCGTCGGCAGTGCACGCTGCCTGATAATTTCGAAGTTATTTTGACTATTTCATTAACGTTAGTCAACGCTGACGTCAACGAACTGGTGATCGTAATAAATTACATGTATTTATGTTTTGTGACATAGAAGTCATGTGTGAACTTTCAAATGAAAATCTTTAGCAGTTTCAGAGATGTAACTTCATTCCAAAAACTTTAAAACCTAGGTTTAAGATTTTACTGAGTACATTAAGGGGAATAATTCTGTTAAAAATCCAACCAAAAGTTTTGGGACTTAATTAGTAATCTTACATAATGACCAAGGAGCCATGTGTGAACTTTCAATTGAATTTCTTCAATAGTTTCAGAGATATGACTTCATTCCAAAAACTTTAACCTAGGTTCAGGTTTTTTCTAAGTACATAACGGTGCATAATTCTGTTAAAATCCAACCAAAAGATATGGGACCCGAAGCCATGTGCGACTTTCATTAATTGAATATCTTAAGTAGTTTCAGAGATATAACTTCATCCCAAAACTTTAACCGGACGCGTGTGCCGACGCACGGGTGACTGTAACAGCTCTTCATTTTATTAGAATAGTAGAGCTAAAAAGGGGCAAAATTCAATAATCATGATGGAGTTATGTATGTAACTTTCCACACAATTGCATGTTGTCATCATTAAGGCGTGTTCCAAGTTTTGAGGCAATGCATCGAGTAATAGCAGAGATAATATAGAGTTTAAGATTTTTACGTGTAACATGTACGTGTACTTGTAGCATTTTCCCACGATGCAATGACTCTCCCTATAACCACACGTTATTGGTTTTCAACAAGTAGCAAAATCGCTATTACAATGTACAAAGACTTGCTTGAAAAAAGAGCCGGTAAGATCACCAAAAGGCTGAAATAATGTCAACCTTTGCATTAGACTACAACCTGATTTTCATCCAATAAAATCACTAGAAAGTAGTCAAAATTGATGTAGTTATTCATTAAGATTTGTTTACTTATTAGTTTTGGCGGGAATTCGAAGCTTTGCCCACTATATATTCAAAGTAATTTAGAACATATTAAGTGAAACTAATTAATTTTAAGGAGAGGCTCGCTCACAAGCTCTGCCCTCATTATCAATAAGATTACACTTATCACATAATTGGCAGGAAATATAATAATGATATATGAATATCATAAAAGTTTTGAAATACTCATAACTTCGTTTGAGAATGTCGTGTGTAATATCACAATGATGCGATATCGAGTTGTCGCGTGACATTCCCCGTCATCACTTCAGGGTAGTTATTTATTCTGGTCCTCCTTGGACCATGAGCCTGGCTCTGTTTGCTAGATGCGTTACATCCCTTTAATTTGACATTTTGTCTGTGGTTATTTACATCGACATGTTGTGGTTTGATCCCACTGCAGGGCCGCCTCCGGGTATACACAGCGTCATAAATTTAATGGCCGGAAACGCTGCCGGAGGTATTTATTTGAAAATGTCGATGTTTGAAGGTCACCCTTACAAATTGATGTGTCCGGTCTGTCAAATGGTGTCAGAATGATCGACTGCGGTTTAGTTCCATAATATTGAAATACAACCACTTAATAAATTATAAAACGACATCTCTCCGTAAATACCATATATGCGACTAGCGACAGCGGAAGTGCGATAAGACATCGCAACATGGCGATACAGCGCATGACAATCCGATACGAAATTCGGAAAATGTCGCAATGTCGTATCGCATTGCCGTGCGTCGCCCAGCGCACGACATGTAATAACGCGATACGATATTGCTTAATTGCAATACAACATCGTCACTTTACGATACAACACGCAACATTGCGATTCGTCGCGTGACGTTTGCTTGACGAAAATTAAGATTACGTCAAGATTACATTCTTACAAGTTCTCATTTTAAAAATTATATTGCATCTACCTATGATTGAACTAGGAAAATATCTATACTGACTTCCTATATAATGCAATACGACTTATAGGTCCTTTATTGTTGCATCTTGTTTTATGCTTTCCCGAGCAAAGGAGCGATTCCATGCATCAAAAATGCACGATACCGAGGAGCTAGAGATATTTTCAAATTCTGAGAAATCGTGTAAATCCATAAGAGCTAACAGTAATAATTATAGTTTTCAGGATTAAACTTCATAACATAGTCATGTGTGCAAGACGTAGGAATATGTCACATAATTATGTGAAAAATTCGTTGATACCTAGTGGTGGTTAGAAAATAGGCCTCGAAATTTTGACAGCACATTTTTGGCCATTTTCGTACGAAATTTTCACACGTATGTGAAGAACTCGTACGAATTTTTCACACGTGTGACGAATTCGTTTGTGTGAAAATTTCGGTTCAACAATGCTAGCGTTAGGAACTTGGACTGAATATGAGATATTTAAATTATTTTGACTACATCTTCAACTTATGAAATAGTACGCTTTTAAAGAACTAAGAAAATAATGCGCCATGTTTAGATTCGTAAATGTGTAGAATGTATACCTGTGCCAACGAGTAAGGTGGTGATCGCAGCCGAAAGCCAAAAGTAACGCGCCATGATTAAAGAATGGGAAGACCAGCCGATAAATTCTGCTGAAAGCTGTCAGGAACAGGTCTTTTCGCTTCGAAATTTTAAGTGTATTCCCTACCCCGATTCATTTCCGGAAGTTTCAACTAGTTAATTTCACCTGTATCATGTGACATCAGGTAAAAATATTTTGATATAATTATTCTAGAACGAAATAATTTTTGTAGTAGATTCAGTAGTTCAGATATAATTCAGCTTTCATTTGAACAAATATTCTTAGAACGTCAAACGGTCGTATGTTTTTCCGTTTTATGTTTGATTACAAACAATAAACTTATTACGGTTACTTTCGACTTAATTTCGTTAACTGAACATAACTGATTTCGTAAAATTGCATTTGACTAAGAGTGACTCATTGCGTATGCTCATAAACACTTCCTGACTTATTTTGTAAATTCTGAATATGTTTCGCAAATGAATAATTATAGTATAGTACTTTATAACTGCCATGGCTAAACTTGTTCCAATCATATTGCTTGCCATTCTGACCACAGGTAAGCTTTTAAAATCCCTGATTTTAATGTCCCATGTAAGTTCTCACC
Source organism: Cyclina sinensis (assembly GCA_012932295.1). Lineage (NCBI taxonomy): Eukaryota > Metazoa > Mollusca > Bivalvia > Venerida > Veneridae > Cyclina > Cyclina sinensis. Next base: position 27,016,215 of record JAAONU010000002.1, on the reverse strand, counting down.
TGTACACATAGGTGTAAACATCAAGGTCTGTTTCACGTTTTTCTGTTGTTTTATGTCAAGGACTCAGTTGGAAATAAGTCGTAGTGACTTTCATGGGCTATCCAAGCATGACATCTCTGGTCATTACAGTGCATTCAAACAGACTCATCATTCTGAGTACTTCTTTGATGATAGGTATTACCAGAAGCACAATGTAATTAGACTGGTTTGGTGCTTAGTACCATTCTTAGTAGTTTTACAATGTTCTGATTTTTACCTTTATATGTTACTATGGTCTTTAAAAATGAAAACCTAATACCTTTTTTATGTTATAAATGGTGTTTGTAATTTTCAATGTTTTTGCACCAAATAATCTAGAAATTTGTCAGAAAGGTTGCTTCTATGATTTCTAGCTCACGTTCGAATATGGGTCATCTGGGTTCAAAAACTAGGTCACAGAGCCCAAAAATAGAAAAATCTTGTTAACACTCTAGAGGTTACTTTTTCAGCCAAAATAATCTGGAAATTTGTTAGAAATGTTGCCTTGAGGATTTCTAGGTCAAGTTCAAATATGGGTTATCTGGGGTCAAAAACTAGGTCATAGAGCCCAAATATGGAAAAACCTTGTTAACATTCTAGAGGTAACATTTTTCAGTCCAAATAACCTGGAAATTTGTAAGAAAGATTGTTTCAATCATTTCTAGATCAGTTTTGAATATAGGTTATCTGGAGTCAAATACTAGGTCACAGAGCCCGAAAGTAGAAAAACCTTGTTAATGCTCTAGAGGTAACATTTTCAGTCCAAATGTCCTTGAAATTTGTCAGAAAGGTTGTTTCAATGATTTCTAGCTTAAATTTAGATATGGGTCATCTGGGTTCAAAAACTAGGTCACATGGTCCAAATATGTGAAAATCTTTTTAACGATCCAGAGGTTACATTTGCAGTCCAAATACCCTGGAAAATTGTCAGACAGGTTGGTTTGATGATTTCTAGCTCAAATTGGAGTATGGGTCATCTTGGGTCAAAAAGTAGGTCACAGAGCCCAAATATGGAAAAACTTTGTTAACACTCTAGAGGTAACATTTAAATTCCAAATAATCTGAAAATTTGTCAGAAAGCTTATTCTATGGTTTCTAGCTCAAGTTCGAATATAGGTCATCTGGAATCGAAAACTAGGTCACAGAGCCCAAATATGGAAAAACCTTGTTAACACTCTAGAGGCTACATTTTCTGTCCAAATGTCCTGGAAATTTGTCAGAAAGGTTGTCTTTATGATTTGTAGCTGAAGTTCGAATATGGGTCATCTGGGATCAAAAACTAGGTCACAGAGCCCAAATATGGAAAAACCTTGTTAACACTCTAAAGGTAACATTTTCAGTAGAAATAGCCTTGAAATTTGTCAGAGAGATTGTTTCAATAATTTCTACGTCAAGTTCTAATATGGGTCATCTGAGGTCAATTAACCAGGTCCATAGCAACTTTGTTAAAAGCAGTCATACTCAGGTGAGCGATACAGGGCCATCATGGCCCTCTTGTTTACAGTAATCCTGTTAAATTTCCTTCTGTTATTCTTCTAGGCAACCTCTTACCCTTTGGAATATATATTTACAACTTTTTTCCAAGAAATTTTATCTGGATGATTTATTTGTGCTAAAAGCTATCCTCCTAGAATAAAGAATAATACCATAGGTTATGTTAATTAATTTTGTTTCATGTGAACAGAATTTTGTCATAAAGAAGCATAAGTTATTCTGTTTCACTGTTGATTTTAGTAAAATTCATTGCTTCTAAATATATGATTATGATATATCATACTGATATTGATCCTTTTGTATCAATACGAATATCCTACAAATTATTTTGATATAGGCTCAGCTTTAATTTACATGATTTTAAGGAAATAGTCTCAAGTATTGTAGCTGCATTAGTATGTAGCAGAATTAAATACTACATCCAGATTTTCTGTACCTGAACTAAAAGCAAAGCATGTAAAAAAGATGTCTATATACACGTAGAAGTTCTAGTTGTAATTGTGAAGAACATACCTAGATTAAGTTACTGTCTCATTTTTGTTACTGTCTCAAACACATCATAATATAAAGTTTTACACACTTTCGTCTGTAAAATATTTGCGCCATTAATCACAGGGTTAATAATGTATTTATACATGTATTATTGATTGAGAATTATTATTAACTAATCTCTTGTGGCTCAGTGGTTTAGATCACCGCTTTTAATTTTACTGACTGAAAGGATGTAGCTTTGAATCCAGGTAAACTCAATTTTTGTAGATTCAGTATATTTCTTCAATTGCCATGGTGTGTAGAAGCATTACATTATCTCCCCCCCCCCGCACACCCCATAGTATAGAACGTTCCAGAAATTAATTCCTCCCTAATTACCTCCCTTGCATCCGCCATTAAGGGACTGTGCAGATCGAAGCAGTTTGATAATGCGGAGCTTTGAAAAAGTCCCATTTTTAGAGCTGTAATGTGATTGTGACGTTGCATGTTAGGGAAACAGATTCATATAACGACATGAAGCATTTATTATCAGCAAAGATATATCCCATGGTCTTCTAACTGAAAAAAATGAATATCTGTAAACGAATTTTTGCTGATTTCTCAATCTATTGAACTGTGAAATAAAGGTCTTGTGATATATTATGGTAGATTCTTTTTATTTTATCAAAATTTCACGAAAAAAACTGCTGTTTAAAAGTACATGTATCTTTCATTTAAAAATCTGTCCAAAAGGGTACAGTTATATAGGTATTTTGTTTTTTGTATTACAAGAAATATCCACAACAGCAATGTTAAAAATAAGAAGGAAAGAAAACGTATTATTGTAAGATCAATATCTTACAAACGTGTATATCTTACAAAACTGTTGTTTTCTTTCTGCATACACAAACTCACACGTTGTACATATCAATACTTTGCAACAACAGATGTCCCTAATGCAAGAAATAAAGAATAGAAAATAAACGGTCCATATGGCAACAAATGCTAAATTTCATACAGTCTTGAAAATCTTGTTTGTAAAGAAGAATATTTATTCTTAAATTTAACATAACAATCACGAACAAATAAAGACAAAGTTTTATAGCCTTCGGGCATTACTCAAGAGAAAATTTCGTTATTACTGTGTTTTACTGTGACTGATCAAGCAAGACCGACAATGACAATTAACGGTGACTAATCAAAACAAAGACAGTACATGTTTAGCGGTCCTTTAATGGCGGACGGTCACATGATCTTCATAATGGCAGCGGTCAATTTATCAATTATGGAACGGTCTATATTAAATACTCTTTAATTTTAAAGAAAAGAAAAAAACTAAATTCTATGAGTCAGACGCTTTTAGTAATTTTATTACTTTTATATTTTAACAGTTTGGTGTGCTAATCCAAAGGTTGCAATAAAGTACACATTTCCAAAGACAGTGGTGAGAAATAACTACAAAACTGTTGTGGTTGAGAAGGACAAAGATTGCTTTCTAGCTTGTGTTGTTGATAACAAACCAGTTGAGAAGAAGGTACGCACTGTACGTTTGGTTAAATTGAGTTTAACACCCTTTAACAGACAGTAAATTGGTATGGCGGGCAGGTGCTTAACCTTTGGAAGGACCAGTCCTAGAGTCCCATCCTCAAAAAGAAATTACCAAATTGTGCACATTTATAAATGATAATGGTTGGTAGTGGGCCTGGAACCAATAACATCAATCAGTGATTTAAAGTCTGTGACTGTATCCACTTAATTATAGAGATGGGTCATTTACTTTTGTTTCTCACACTCTTATTGATCTTTCCACATATCGATATTAGAAGAATAACTGTGTATATATGTCCATCTGCTCCTTTATAGAAAATTATTTTATATGCACCAGTGATAGTAACACTATTTAAAGGAGGTTGAAAACCATCCTCTTTTCATGCTGATAAATAAGAACTTTTTAGCTGTGAAAGCTTATTTCAACTGATAATCATGATTCGTTATTTTTTGTTAGGTTCAATGGTTGGTGCAGAACTTCAGGACAAACACGCCAATCCCAATTTCCACTGACACAGATACCAAGGATGCCTTTAAGTATCAGACAGACAAACCGGCTGCCAACAACTGGCAACTAAAGATACAGAATGTACAGGAATCAGACCAGGCCTTGTACATCTGTAGAGTCCAGCTGGGTGGTCAGCAGAATGCCAATGACAGTCGTATGATCCAAGTCATACCTTAGTGTTTTTATGCCCCCACTCTGGGGGTGGGGGCATTTAGATTTGCCCTTGTCCGTCCGTCAGTCCGTCCTTCCGTCGGTCCCAAAAAGTTGTGTCGCCTGTACCTGCAAAAGCGCTGCACCTACTGTCAAGAAACTTTACAGGAATGTTGATCAGCATGTGAAGTTGTGCACCTAGGGTTTCCCGTATAGATTTATTCTTTATTGTGGTGACAGTATTTTGAGTCTTTACACCACAACAGGTTTCTCATAGTTGTCATTTTGTTAAACCAATCTTATTAATGATTCAGCGTGTATGACTATCTCGTAGTCATATTGCTGGCTATATTTTAGCCTCTGTGACCTTTAACCTAATCTAATAATTTGAAAAAGCTTGATAAAGCTTGCTTCATACCAAATTTTAAAATTCTGGGCCTTGTGGTTTCAGACAAAAAGATTGTTAAAGATTTTCTTCTATACTGCTATTTAAAACTTGTGACCCCTCGGGCAGGGCCAATAGTGACCCCAGGGACATTTTTATGCCCCCACTCTGGGGCTGAGTGGGGGCATCTGTGTCCTATGGACACATTTCTAGTTGAGATTAATTTTGTACATGAATTTTACATTATTGATTTAATTTGACCTCTCCCCTCTGTTGGCAGCATTTTAGTTTGACTGGGATGTACTGCATTTCACTTTTAGTCAGGTTGCTAAGTTATTTTGTCAATAATTTAACTGACAGATTTTTTCAATTTCTCCTTAACCAGGATGCTTGATTGCCAAGAAAATGATCCGAAATTATGTAATTAGAAGTAAAAACAAGAGGGCCATGATGGCCCTAAGTCGCTTACCTGTCTATAAAAGCTATAAAGTGGGGAAGGGTCATGATGATATCAATGGAATGCAATTGGCCATAATGGCCTTTAATCGCTGAACTGAGTAAATGGTTTAAATTAACAAGATTGCACTATTAAGACATTGGTGGCAACACCATTTTTGACTAATTTTAGTGTGCAGGGGTTGTTGTAATAATAAATAAATTTGTTGAATTTATACTTTTCATATTATTATGTAATGGACTCTACACAAAGTGTATTTACGCTGAGTGGTGATTAAAAATTCTTTGCAGAATGAAATTTTTCAAAATTTTTGAAAGACGAAAACCCTGTAATGTCTTAAATGTTATTGTTGTATACATTTTTGACTCGGGAAGGGGGGGCTGGCATGATTTGAACAATCTTGGTAGAGATTTACAAGACAATGCTACACACCAAATAACCTAGTTGTAAGCCTTTTGGTTTCTTCCAAGAAGATTTTTAAATTTTTTTCCTGTATAACTCTATGTAAAACATATGACCCCAAGGGCATGGCCATTTTTGACCAAGGGCCATAACTTGAACAATACTGGCAGAGGTCTACTAGGCAATATTGCATACCAAATATCTAAGCCCTATGCCTTGTGGTTTCTGACAAGAAGATTTTTTAAGACTTTCCTATATAACTCTATGTAAAATCAAGTGACCCCGGTGGTGGGGCTTGTTTTGACCCCAGGGTCATAAATTTAAACAATCTTGGTAGAGGTCTACTTGATGATGCTTCATACCAAATATATAAGCTCTAAGCCTTTTGGTTTCTTCCAAGAAGATATTTTAATATTTTTCCTTCATAACTCTATGCAAAACATGTGACCCCAAGGGCGGGGCCATTTTTGACCTAGGGGCCTGACAAGATGATTTTTTAAGTAATTTGCAATACATTTTTACAATTTTTCTGTTTTTTTCAGGCAAATGTCAAAATAACTTTGTAACACATATACATTGTTTAGTTTTCATTTATTTTCTTCAAAGGCATTTTTCATGGTTGAGACTATAATTTCTTGACATTTGAAATGAGGGTGATAAAAAGTTTGTGCTGTATTACTTACACATGATCATTATATTTAAATGAATGTACATAATAGAAATAAAGTCTATTGTACAGATCTGTACAGATTTTGTTCTCAGTTTGTTTCTTATTGATTTAGACTGCACTGTTTAGAGGACAATTTTGATACACACTTTGCCGGCCTGGCTAGTTCAATCGGTAGAGCATCAGCTCATCAATCTTGACAATCCTGGTTCAATCCCCATCAGGGCCGGAAAATTTTCTCCGTGACAATTGATCTGTCGGTCATTTGTCCCTCACCTCTGAAGCAAGTGAGGAAGTAGTCAGTCACTTGCAGAGAAATTGGTTAGTAAACTGGTTGAATACGCAGGAACACTGTTTAGGTGGACTGACCGCCGGGATATGACCTTGGCTGTTAAACTGGCGTTAAACCCCAATAAAACCTTGATACTCAGTTTATAGTGTATTAAGTAAAACATCCAGTTCATTAGAAGTTTTTGTCAATCTTGCTCTTTGGCGTTTGTGATCAGTGCAGACACTGTTAACTATAAGAAATTAAGTTAAAAGGTTAAAGTCAGTCATAGCCAAAATTAAACCTTGCAGGCTAAACTATCCATATGGTCCAAATTTCATGAATAGAGTGCCAGAAACTGAAAATAAGTCAGTAGGTCATGGTCATAAGAAGTGAAAATTAAAATCTGAAAGCAAATGTATGGATGTAGTTAAATTTCAATGCTATTGCTATATTAAGTAGGTCAAGATGATGTTAGGCTGAAATCTGCATATGGCACATTTTTCAAAAACAAAGGTCAAGGTAGGCCAAGGTCAAAGTCGAATCTGCACTTAAAATTATTTGTAATTGAAATTTCAATGCTGTAGAAACAAACATAATCAAGGGAGACTTAGTTTAAGGTCAAGGAAAAAATTAAATGGTTAATCCTAATATTACTTGATACATGTATAAATGGATTTCAGTAGTCGTTTTTAACCAGGTTTTCAACGAAAACTGGTTATTGTAATGCTGAAGTCGAAACTTGGTGTGTGGGTAGCTTATACGCTCCCTCAGCAGCTATATGAATACAGTACCGTTACTTCACACCGCTGCTTAAATAAGAGTAGATTTATGATATTGACCTTTACAATGAACTTTTAAGCAATTAATGAAAGTGCACCAATATCCCCAAAACCGAAAAATCTTTAAACCAGTTTTCATTGGTTTTAACGATCTTGTGATTCCAAAAATTATAAATAGACGGGTGTTTTTCTGACAATTTCGTAAACATATTTCAACAATGCGTTTACGTAAACATCTTAATACAGCAATTAAATGTCTAAAAACAATCAAACCATGATGATTTTAACATTTTCGATAGTTTTACTGGTTTATTTGCGTATACATATTAAAAATCACTTTGAAAAGTGAAATACGTAAGTAACATGCAGACATGCAATGTTTGTTTACATTTTGGGGTTGTCAATTGTATGTATGGACATTTCGTTGTAAGCTTGTCACTGATTGGCTGAAAAGTAACTGTGGATTTCCCTGTCTAAAAATAAAAATATCGTTCAGAAAAGCAGAGGTAAGAAAGTGAAACATTCGACCGATGCGTAGGAGAGTAGGGTAGCTTATATCAAGAGGCAGCTTGGGAATGCTACCCAGCTATCTGTGATCAAGGTCAAGGTCACTGTTGCTAAAAATAGAAATTCAGTTTTTGCTCAATTACTTGAGTTTGCTTTGGCCTATTGATGCCAAACTTGGTGTGTGGGTAGCATATATCAAGAGGCAGCTTGGGATTGCTACCCAAATGTCTGCATACAACCAAGCATCATGTTTTCTTCACTGCCATATTTCATTCCAAATTCCTGTCACATCAATACTTGGTCGTTGAAACCTGGTTTCGTCGCATTGCGGCGCTTCTTGTTTGTATAAGTTAAACTATTATACTCCTTGAGCATTTTGACTCCAGGACTGATTTGGGTAACTTGTGTTCACAACTACCAGAAAATGCTACATGTGAAATATCTAGATTTTTTAATGTCTGTGATGACCGTATATCACTCATTCTTAGTATCATTAAAATTTCATCGCTGTAATTTTAAACAAGAGGTTCATGATTGTCCTAAAGAGCTCACCTGAGTATGACTGCTAAGATAATCAAGTGCAGTGTAATGGACTTATTATCAAAATAAAAAAAGAAAGAACTAAACAAGGGGAATAATTTGAACAAATGTATGCAGAGGTCTACAAAGCAACGCTACAAACCAAATTTCAGAAGCCTCATGCCTTCTGACAAGAACAGGTTTGAGCCAAAATGACCCCCAAGGGCAAAGTCTTAACAATGTTGGTAGAGGTCTACCAGGCTATGCTTCATGCAAATTTCAGAACCCTGGGCTTTATTGTGTCAAAGAAGAGATTTAAAGATTATTCAGTGTATTTTTAAAATGTGACCTATTTGGTGGGCCAATATTGACTCTAGATGATGTGATTTGAACAAAGATGACAAAATACCATTAGATAATGCTTGCCAAATTTAAGAGGTTTCCCACAAGCTGGATTTAAGTGTTTGTCTATTTAAAACATCTGTTCACAGGGGTGGAACCAAAAATGACCACTGGGGCAAAATTTGAATCTTGGCAGAAGTCAAAAAACAATGATTTGTGCAGATTTTTAAAACACTGGGCCAGGAAGAATTTTTGAAGATTTTCTTATATGTTTCTATGTGAAACACGCGACTCTTGGAAGGGGCCAATATTGAACCCAGCAATATAATTTGACCAAACTTGATAGAGGTTCACTAGATAACGTTACACACAGAATTCAAAAATGTCACCTTAGCAGTTTTTTACTTGGAGTTTTTTTTTGAGGAAAAAAATGAGTTTGCTTGCACAAGTCTATATAAAACATCTACCCCAGGGACAGAGCCAAAAAGGACCATTGGAGCCAAATTTGAACAATTTTGGAAGATGTCCACTAGACAATGCTACAATCCAAATGTCAGAGCTTGGGGCCTGGTGGTTTTAGACAAGATGATTTTTAAAGATTCTTTTATTTAAGTAGCCACAGCAACCAGTGTTCTGCATGGAATTAGATTCTTTAAACAACTCTGGTAAAGCTTCATGCTTGGAATATGCAAAGTTACGTTGCATTATCTTCAGCTTGTGGTTTCAGTGATATGTTTAACACTTTAAAGGCAGCAATTTCTGGACAAATGACAGTGATTTATCACTATAGCTCACCCCAAGCATCTGGCTCATGTAAGCAAATAACCATAGGACTCGAGTTTTTTCCTGGGACAGGCAGAAAACTTCTTTAAACAGTGGATGCATGACAAAAGGATGCTGCATAACATTCCTATGAAGTTTTATCAATTTGAAATGTTTGGAGATTTATAAAAGATAGGCATGCAAAATCTGGACAATTTAAAACGCTTCTTGAACCTTGATTTTTTGTATGAAGTTTCTTTATCATAGCTCTTAGCTTCAAAGAGATTGGAGATAAGTGCAACACATTTTGTCAGACTGATAACATGTGTCGCTCTCCTTCTATTGGGTAAAAAATGTAAGAAATGCCGTTTAGGCTATTTATTTTATTTTTTGAATGTTACAAAAAAGTATTGTACAATTATCTACAATTAATACAATCCATTTGTATATATGCACAGCTTTATCACGAAATTATCTAGTAAGTGTTGTACTTAAAATATATTTTCTTTTAAGGCAAAGTGATAAATATAATCTAGAAACCTGAGTATACAAACTCCTTGTTTTTATTTTTCTTTCAAAGAAGTTGTGTTACAGTCAAATAAATGCGAACTTAAATGTTTAATGTTAAATGTTTATTAAAAGTTTCACTCTTTTTTAGATAACGCTCTTTTTCAAAAAAACTGATTCTTGCTACTTTAAAGCCGAATGCAATGAATATATAATCAGTTATTTCTGTTTGGATTTTATAATTCAACCTAAGCCCTAGCATTTTCTCTAGCATAAATCCCCCATCCCCATCCTTTTCCCCCCCAACAAGGTCTTGTCATTGGTTCAAGCTTTTTGCATGATGAAACACTTTTCTCTTAAAAAAACTTCTTTTAGATCAAGGTCGATATAGATAATTATTAACCTAAGCGTAATGTGCTAAGGAACAGTTTAACCTGGGTCAACATAGCTGATCACTGACCTTGGAGGAGGCTAATTTTTAAAAAATGACTGAAAACAAAATTCAAAACATGACTCTTGTAATGGTGAATATGATATTTTTACAAATGATGTGTACGGAATGAAAATATGAAATGTTAAAGAAATGTTCCACAGTATATATATATATATATATATATATATATATATATATATATATATATAGAATGAAAATATGAAATGTTAAAGAAATGTTCCACAGTATATATATATATATATAAAGTGTGTAGTAAAATGGTAAGTAGTTAATTTCCTATGATAAAATAAAATGTACAGATATGTACACAAATGGATAAACAACCTTTGCCAAGGAATGTATTAACTTTTAATCATCACAACCTTTCTTCTAAATAATCAAATTATGATATGCATAAACCAAACAAAAATGTAAAGAGTTCCTTATAGGGTAATTAACTTTAAAAAAACAACAAATTTTCAGCTGTCTGAGACATTGTTTTCCTAAATTTCAAAGAAATATCAGCAATTTCGCTGAAGAAACTGAGAAAGATAAAAGTCCAGAATTTTTCTTATATAATGGCTGTGGTATTTTAATATCAACACAAAAAAAATATATCAGACAAAGTATACTTGTAACATTAAAGAACATCTGTTTGTTCATAACAGGTTGTATTTCTAATGTCTGCATAGCCAAATAAATTCCTGAAATCAGATCATTGCTACAACAACAACTTGGCTAGTGTAACCATAGCAACGGTTGCCAACACAGAAACAGATATAGCAGATGCTCCTTGGGCTTCAAATGATGGACAGTTGGCCCCCTGGCACTCCATAGTTTCTGAAAACGGAAAAAAGACATTATTAATTCCAGTTCTTTCATTATCTTTACATAAAAAGTTAACTTTTAACGTATTGTAGACCTTTTATTAAAGTCAACATGAAAACTTTATTAGTTATGGTATTTACAACAAATCCAAATTTTAAAAGGTTTTACAATAAACAGAATTCTTAATTTCTCAAAATTACCAATTGCAAACTCATTTTTTTAAACTTGATAAATAAACTGTAGATGGAATCTGTTGTATTTCTAAGATATAATTTTCACATCAAAACATTGATATTATTACTAAAATGATGGCAACTGCAAGATATAAACAATATGTTTCAGTTTGGTGAATATTCATGCTAGCAATTTTTTCTAACTAGTTACTAATTCTCAAAATGCTAGCAAAATCTTACCGAAAAGCTCAATGCTTGTTGTTCTGTCTTCACCTATCCTGTTTCTAGCCACGCAGAAATATTTTGTGTAATCATTTGCCTCCACGTTTTTAATCCTGAGCACGTACCAAGATTCCTGGAATCGTAACGTTGTCGTGGCAATGAGCTTGGTAATTTCATATTTCTCATCATCATTAAGCTTCATCAACTGAGTATTCCCCTCACTCCTGGTTGGTTCTTTGTACCAAACCACCTCTGGCTCCGGATAACCTGAGACCAAAGTATCATACAATTTGTATAAGATGTGCTAACTGCATACTAACATCCAAATCACATACAGATAAGATTTGCTAAACTATCTAGAATCAGAGCCTTACATTACAGATATGTCGACAGAATAAGTTTACTTGAAAATGTGTGCAAATTCTCTCATGCTTAGCATGTTTTTAGTCAATGTTTAGTCAATGACCCCCATACATCTTAGGATCAGTAGGTCAAATGTCAAGGTCACAATGACCTAAACACTGAAAAACATTTCTCAATTTCTACTTTCCATACAGACTTCAAACTTCTTAGGATGATTGCCATCATTGATTACATGACCCCTATACTGTTTGGGGTAAGTACATAAAAAGGTCAAGGTGACAGTCAACAAAATAATCAATATTTCTGCACTATAACTTGATAACCATGCATCACAGCATGAACATCATAACTTCCGAAAGACTGACATTTATACAAATTATAAAACCTAAAATTCAGATATGATAAAAATCTATAAAACTATAAAATTAAAATTATAAAATGTTAAAAATCAAAACATAACAGATCAACAAGACATGCCCACGGGCAGAATGTCGAGCCCGCTCGTCTTAATTCAAACCTGAACCTATAAGCTTCAGATCAAGGAGAAAGATGTATACATAGGTGAGATGTGCGCAACGCATCCTCTTTATACCCAAGGCAAAATCTTGACATTGCATCATCTAAGGTGACCTTGACCTCTGATCCAGTGACCTGGTTCATGTGCATGACACGAAGCCTCATGATCAAAATTTGTGCCTAAAAAACTCAATTAATGTTATCTAAACATTTTGATATTTTTATTTGATCTTTGACCTCTTGTGACCTTAACCTTCATTTTGCGCAAGACAACTCAACTCACTATGGAGAACATTTGTTATAACTTATATAAAAATCCATCCATATATAAAGAAATATACTCACAAATGAATGTTTTAATTTCTTATTTGAGCTTTGACCCTGAAGTAAGACCTTGACCTTTACCACAGACACCTGAATTTTTGCGCGACACTCCGCCTCACTATGGAGAACATTTGTCCCAAGTTATATTAAAATCCCGCCACGCATGTAGAAGTTACGCTCCGGACACGGGTATTGAGCTCACCCTCCAAGTGTGACCTTGACCTTTGAGTGACGGACCTGGGATTTGCATGTGACACACCATCCTATCATTGTGAACATTTGTATAAAACTATGTTGTAATCCTTCAAAGAATTAGCAAGATATAGACCGGACAAATCTAGACAAACACACGGACTGACAGACGCACATACACTAAACCACAAAAAGTGAAAAGTAGCGACTAAGTCGACCTCACTACAAGGGGGCTCAACAATTTCAAAATCCTCTGACCACTAAGAATAATACTTTAAAGCATAAGCAAGATACAGTGCCAACAAACAAATTTTAATATTTTCATTTGATTTTTGACCTCTTGTGACCTTGACCTTGACCTTCATTTTGTGCGAGACAACTCAACTCAACATGGAGAACATTTGTGCTAAGTTATATTAAAATCCATCCATGTATATAGAAGTTATTCTCTCAAATGAATGTTTTATTTTGTTATTTGACCTTTGACCCCTAAATGTGACCTTGACCTTTGCCGCAGACACTTCAATTTTTCAAATCCTCTGACCACTAAGCATAATACTTCAAAGCATAAGCAAGATACAGCGCCAACAAACAAATTTAAATCTTAAATTTTTATTTGACCTTTGACCTCTTGTGACCTTGACCTTCATTTTGCGCGAGACAACTCAACTCAACATGGAGAACATTTGTGCTGAGTAATATTAAAATCCATCCATGTATATAGAAGTTATACTCTCAAATGAATGTTTTATTTTGTTATTTGACTTTTGACCCCTAAGTGTGACCTTGACCTTTGCCACAGACACCTGAATTTTTCGCGCGACACTCCGCCTCACTATAGAAAATATTTTTCCCAAGTTATGTTAAAGTCCCTCCATGCATGTAGAAGTTACGCTCCGGACACGGGTTTTGAGCTGACCCCCAAGTGTGACCTTGATCTTTAAGCGGCGGACCTGGGTTTTGTGTGCGACATTCAACCCCATCATTGTGAACATTTGTACCAAATTATTTTGTAATCCTTCAAAGAATGAGCAAGATATAGACTGGCCAAATCCGGACGGACGCACGGACGCACATACACCGAACTTTACGCAGAAAGTGTCGACTAAGTCGAGCTCACCGCAAGCGGGCTCGACAAAAACAAAAAAATTCAAAATTTAAAGCAAATCATTTTATTCCAAAGCCTAAGGTTTCCTCCCTTACATCACAAATGAATCATACTAAGAAAAAACACTTCAGGCATATAAATGCTCCGCCCAGCGGTGCTCTTGATAACTTTGAGGTCTATCACCAAAAATGGCTTTTTCTGGAAGCATTTACATTCAGAGACAGATTTGATTTTCAAAGCCAATTGCTGATTTGACCTGAAAGTGGATAGAATGAGGGCTCTGTCTGAGGTCAATAATAATTCATTCTGCACATGATAGTCTCAGGTATCAACCAAATAACCTACCAGTAACTCTACACTCTAGTTTTGCATCAAACTGTCTGTTCTGGGCCTGTCCCACTGTGTCTTGCACAGCCATGGTTTCCGGTCTGAAGAAGACACTCAGTGATACAAGATAAACATCTGGAGGTCGTACTTGGTTATCTGCGATACATTTGTATAAGCCCCTGTCTTCTTTTGTTACATTCTTCAGTGGTAAGATTGAACTCTGAAACAGAAAATAACATTTTAATAGAGTCAAAGAACCATGCTTGCTCAGGAAGTCTTAATGAGAGAGAGAAAGCAGTTTCAAGTACATGGATTTTGTTTCTCTGTATCATAAGGGACTGAATGATTATACTGTTTGTCTTCTGATCATATATTCCTTGACTTTAATCGTGAGTTTTGAAAACTAAAACGAGTTAAATGTTGCAAGAACAAGACACAAGAATACTGACAGTAAAGTGAAAAAGTTTAGGACAGAATATGACACAGACAAAAAGAGGCAGATTAAAATACAGACTGATTAACTCTGATTATGTGAGAAAGTATAAAAAAATCAATTATACCCTAAGCAGGGCCCCATCAACCCCAGGAAGTAAGCCTCCATCAGACCTGACCCACGTAATGTTTGGAGCAGGAACTCCAGTTGCTGTACACTCAAGGTTATGTGAATGTCCCACATCTAGCTGTAACACGGCCACATTCTTGCTGGTAATTGTTGGTGGGACTGAAAACCAAAAGCAGAAGTGTGTAATAGTATGCAAAAATAAATCTGTATATATATATATATATCTTTTCATTTTAAGAGTTAAAAATATTGAGACAAAACTGAAGTTCCATGGAGACTAAAATGGTTTCTTATTACTGCAGAGTTCTGTACAATAAAACAGAACTAAATAGTTATACTCCTATACTTAAAATACACTTCTGTTTTTTATTGATTAATGACAGCACTTACTCCTTTATAAGCAGTTTTGGTTGAGCCTTACAATGACAAATATCTAAAATGAACTTGCCCATCTTTCAGTTTGGACTGATCCATTAATTGTTTATGGGGTGCTTATTGAAAATTTACTAACTGGTGAATAATGCAGACCATGATCAGACTGCACAGATGTGCATGCTGATCTTGGTCTGTGCTGGTCGCAATGGCAAACACAACTGCCACCAGCAGAATTAGGTTTAATATTGAAAGAAACATAGTTAAAGATTTCATGATAACTGACCCATTAACCAATGCCTAGGTAGGCACTAAAATACAGTTTAGCTGCCAAACTTCTTTTCAAAAATGCATGTCAGGGCTACATTAAGATATAATTATTTATAGCAAGTGACTATATATTTCAGCTGCTGGTAATGCTTACACATAGTGAGGAGTGAGTCACACAATTTTGCATATTTTCTGTCATATTTCTAGCTGCAATATCATAACACTAAAATACAGCCTAAATATTATCACCAAGATGAGAAGCAATAAATTCCTTGTTTCTAACACTCAAGTTCTGAAAAAAACACAGACATTAAAATCATCTTCTTACATCTATAGAACAATGTCTTTCTGAACCCCTTACCTTGGACAATAAGATGCCCTATTTTAGCTGGCCAGGAGGCAGAACCTCTAATCTGAATGTAACACTTGTAAAACCCGTAATCCACCACCTCAAGACAGTTGATTACCAACATATATGTTACACGCTTGTTGAATTCACGTTTTACTATTTCATACTTTTTCGAGCCTTCCTTACACACTTTGTTTTCAATAAAAATGTTTTCATCAATCGTAATGATTTCTCCACCTGACCTGGCATCCAGAAAAGCCCAAGTTACCTAGGGGAAAAATGGAAATATAACATGTTTTTGTGGATAAAAGGACAAGAGAAGTCAGCTAACAAGAAAAGCCTCAGTGTATGTTGCAACAAATACATCCAAAGGGGTAAGTTAAAAAGAAGAATGACATACAGTAATCATAAGTCACTCAAACATTTCTCTTTTTATATGTTTATTGAATGAAAAAATTGATGCAGGACCATAACTGCTTGAAGAAGAGGTAAGTTTTACCGAAATTCTTCAAAAACTACAAAAGGAGTTGCCTTCACATATCTATTTTTTGCTATATTGTTTATTAAATAAATTTAAGTATACTGACAAAAGGTATGAATTACTAGAAGAATATACAAAATCAAATATAGGCAATCTTATCTTACCCTGATCATTTTAACCTTCGTTAAAGTAAATATGATGCATCTTTTTTTTCAAAAATATTACATAATACATAATTATGCAAATTAATAAATTTCTTTAATCTTAATCATAAATAGAACACTTAAAAAGGACACTGTTTAATTTTATCATTTATAGCCAAATTTGGTATCAAAAGATTTGTATTTTAATCAGAGTTATGAATTTTACATTCTTATTTTTCAAATTTGTACTTTGAAACAAAAACTCATAAAATTATGATTATTTTACTTAATTATTTCTCTGGTATACAAGCCGACAGATTTTGCCTAAGTGTTGTTTTAGCCATATGGATTTACATTAGCACCTTCAGCTCAAATTAAGGTTTGTTTGTCTTATTAAGCCTTTTTGTGTTTTGAAAGTTGATTACTTATCCAATATGTTAAATTCTAACCTTTTACTTATCTAAGTGAGGAGCAATCTGCAGCAAGCTATCATATATGCAGACTAATAAAATAAAGCCATTTGAGTGTTTACTTGAGAATTAAGAGATTCCTAAGAGTGTTAACATTTATGACATTACAATTTTAATTATAGGAATTCCTACTGCTACATTGCGCTAAAACCTTAAAATCAAAAGAACTTTGTCCATCTTTGCATCCTGCACAGACACAATCCAAAAGGAACAAAAAAAACCTACTTCATTATAAAAGTACAGTAATTTAGAGCTGCAGGAAATTATAGCAAACAACCAGAAACTGTTTACACGCAACCTTTTTATTTACCTATGATCAATCTTTGGAAAGAATTAACTTTGACATATTAATTAGCTAGTCAATGAAATATGTACAGCCATATTCTTATTCTGACCCTTTTAACAAAATAATTGAAGACTCCAAAAAAGTAATGTCATGAGCATGTTACCTATCAAAATTTACATGGTATTTTACTCACTGTATGACCATCCTGCTTGTTGACAACAGTACAGTTCAGTTTGGCCTGTCCACCCTGGGAGGTTACCTCAGGTATGATTTCATTCACAATTTCTGGATGCAGCTGACACCATGCTATAATGAGAAGAAAAAAAGACTACCTTTGTTTGATATAAGTACATGTACCATCACTGTCTTAAAATAAGCTGACTGTACATGAATGAGTCTAGGTGACACACATGTAAACTTAGACTAGAATGCCCATGGGCAGCACGTTGAGCCCGGCAATGGAAAGCCGCTTTTTGGAATGAAACAGTGAAACTAGAGATCTGTTCACATACCAAGTTTGAAGTCAATACCTTTTTTAGTTATGGAGTTTTTCCCCACACTAGACAGAATGACATATAATAATGGTAGGACAAGGCAGGCCTATATATGATGTCTCCCTCAGGGACAAATTCTTCCATGTATGGCCCAGACAATGTCTATCATTAACATTTTGGACCTTTGAGCTGTCACTGTGACCTTGACCTTTCAGCTAGGAATCTGGGTCTTGTATGCCACACACCATATCTCACCAAGAAATAGCTCGGAAACGAAATTCGGACAGAAGGACAGACAGACGGCTAAAAAATATCCCCTCCCAATTCCATTGACGGAGTATAATAATTGCAATTATTTTAAGAGAAGTAATTAATTAAAATCAAAATTATAATATGTGAAATGCCTTGGGATGCAATGTCTTGGGGGTGAAATGTCCGTCAACCATAAAGTGGCATGCAGTGCAGAGATAAGATCAGTAGTCTCAATATTGTGACTTCATGCAGAATGCTGATGCCTTTCTGAAAGCGGATATCTACCATTAAAAAAATATTCAACTTCTTGAGTACAATATCATTTTGGACTAAGATGAGATCTTGTGATACCAATATATACAAATACAAATACAAGACATTTATATAGCGCAAACATTAAACTATTCTATTGCGCTTTATAAACATATTTAGCAAATACAGATATTAAACAAATACATCAAATAGTAATAAATTAAATGTATTATTCAGGACAGCGTTACAGTCTGAAATTGTAGATGATTCCAAAATTTAAATCTGATGAAATTGTCTGAAAAGATGTGATTCAAGTTTTGATTTAAAGCTGGCTTCTGACTGGATATTTTTTTAACTGCTGGGAATTTTAAGGGCATTCCACCACATAATTGATTCAGAACCCCCATAATGAGGGGTGTGGGGAGGTAGCTCCCGAAATTATAATAAAAGTACAAGTACTATCTGAGTAGGCACATGTTATTTTGACAGAGCAGATATCATTTTCATGTGTTCTCCAAATCAAGATTTATGAAATAGTAATAGCACTTTGAAATTGGTATTGTAGTAGATGTAGAACCAGTCTGAGAGGGAAGTACCGGCTAGGACGGACACAGCCTATAGCGGGAGATGTTGCATGCTGGGATCGCGCACTAGAAGACGAAGGCCGCCATAGACAGCCAGCGTTTTTTATTGCTCTGAGTGCTTTCCAAGTCTAGGACTTACAAGACGAAGTATACCAGCCCAAAGTGAACTTGGTAAGTCCTGTTTAGTTCCTGGTATACTTTAATGGTGTCAGAAGTTAGTTCTACCGGACATTTCGCCTGAAAAAGAGGGGAGAAGTGGCCGGAGCTGCGAACAGTTGTTCCGTAAAGGTCGTTGCACCTAAATCGAGAACTATAGATTGCAGCCCTATCAGCAACTGATTTTGGTGCAAATTAATTGGTTAAGATATCTTTTATAAATAATTTTTGCATTTAAAGGATGAAGCTGCCTTCTAAACTGCATCAGAAATCTGACGGTGAGACAGACAATGCGCATGCGCTAGTCCGGAAGTGGGTCTCTAGCAAAGTGGAGGAGCGGATCAGAGCGTGATACTGCATAATTTCTGCACCCTTGTCCTAGAAGTCCAATTTTAGTTAAGTTTATTGGAATAATTTTAATTTATTAAAGGGAAAGGTTCTGGGCCTGTTTTATTGTCTGTCTGTCTTATTTTAGAAGTGGACCTATATTGAATATTAGAGTTTCCATCAGATGGATTTCTCTGACTTTGATATGTTTGAGGCAGGGTTGTCCGATAGGGTGCGAATAAATTTCGCATCAGTTGATGAGTTAGTGCAAATTCCTGGGATAAAAGCAAGGCTTGCCCAATTAATTATATGCATCCGGAATAGTAGTGGCAATATTACACCGGACATACTGGTAAGTATTGCTAGGGGTTCAGTGAGGCAAGAAGCGTTGGATAAGGTGGTCTTCACTCAGAATACATCGCTAATACCAGGTATTGGCAGTCAGATGGTTGTACCTGATGCATTTGACTTGCTTCCTGATGTGCCAAAGTCATCACCAGTCGTGACAGATTCATGGAAGCCTTTCAGTACTATGGTAAACCCATCTAAACAGGTCAGCACTACACCGGTGGTAAAACCAAAGGTTTACACCGCGTTTCCAGATTTGCCGGATGTTACCACAGTGGTTAACCCGGTAAGAAGTGTATCAGGTAGTGTCACTGGTGTCACCCAGGCTCATAACTACATTGGTGTAGGTAGCGTTAACACATCTTTGCCTTCAGGCATTACAACTCCAGTATGTAGTACGGTGGTAGCAAGCAAGGCTTCAGCCGCTGTACCCCATGTTCATAAGGGGAAGTCCCGTACAGGGGGGGTTGCAGCCAAGCAGATCTTACTGGACTCTGGTGACTCCAGTGATTCCAGTGACAGCACGTCGGACGATGAAATTAGTACAAGCTAGTCCAGAATACTACTCCAGTAGCAAGCAATTTAAATGAACATTTTGGTGCTTGACGAAAGCGTGCACGGGATGTCATAAATACTTTACCGAGAAACCTCTCGTATGATGTGAAGGGGAATTGTGCAGTATTTAAACAGAAGTGTGTTCGTTATGCAGAAGCTTGTGAATGGACAAAACAAGAAAAGTTAAATTGCTTATGTTAGAGTCTGACAGGCTCTGCTGCGGACTTTTATGCGGTTTTGACAGATAGGAAGGAACATCCTACCATAAGTTAATGCGGAAGTTAGAGAACAGATTTGGGGCAAAAGAACTTCCGGCTAATGTCCGGTTTCAGCAGGCAACTCAGTTCCAGGGAGAGTCCCTGGAGGACTGGGGTGACCGGATATTGTCATTAGCGACAAAGGCCTTTAGAGATCTGCCAGACCATTATTCAAACCAGCAAGCAGTAACTGGCTTTTGCCAGGGTTTGATTGATAAGGAAGCGGGTCAACATGTCTGTATGTCAGACCCAGTTACTATGGAAGAAGCAATGAATAGTGTACGCCGTTATCAGCATGTGCACCAAGCTATGTTTGGTAAGACCAAACGGAATATTTGAAGTGACACTGAGGATGAGCGTTGCTCTATTAATGCGGTACAAGACGGAACGAGGTCAAATAATAAAGTGGAGACAGGACATCAAGGCACTTCTGATCTTTCCACTATGGAGGGTATGATGGAAAAGATGCAGCAGCAGTTAGAGAAGAAGTTGCAAGTGGGGCTTTAGAAGGTGTCTGCTGAATTGAAGCACCAGTACACCAGAAGTAACAGGCGAATCGCACCTGGTCAGCGTCGCCAAGCACAGGGCGGATGTTTTAGGTGTGGTGAAAGAGGACACTTTATACGAAACTGCCCTAATCCAGCCACCAATGAATCAAAGGACCAGCAGCCAAACAAGAGTGGGTCGAGTGCAAAGGCCGGCATTCGGTCCAAGCACCAGTAGGTCTCAGTAGATCAGATGTGCATGGGGAACCTCACTGCAAGGGGGTGTATCCCCTTATCCTGGATCCACCATTGACGGTCAACACCATGGTGAACAGTCAGCCGGAAGTTGCAACGTTAGAACAAGATGCACTGAAAGGGGTAGTGTTATGTGAGCCTTGGATAGTCCTGTACCATGTGTATCTGACTCAGTGTTGCAACCACTATGTCTTGCACCGGCACCGGGCGTACCTTGCACCGACAAAAAAGGGGTGGTTCAGGGTGCGGGGGAGCATGAAACATCGGATACTTACTTTGCAAGGGATTCTGACTTGACAGGTGCCACACTAGGTGAGGGATTGGGAAATGCTGGAACTGGATATCTTGAAGAGTTCAAGATATGTCAATTGATTTCATCTTCACAGATTAGCATGAAGGTTCAAGTTGGGGATCAGGTGGCAACAGCAGTTGTGGACACGGCAGCGCAGGTCACCATTATTTCAGACAAGGTGTTCGACTCCTTACAACGAAAACCTAAAAAGCTGCGTGAGGTCCAGCTCATGACGGCAGGTCGCAAGATGGGCATGAAAGGTTTTGTGGTGGGTCCTGTGAAACTGAAAATAGGTGAACAGTGGTACAAAGAGCAGTTATATGTAGCTCCTATTGAACAAGATATGCTTCTTGGTTTTGACATGTTATGTCGTTGGTCGGCTGTCTTGGACATGGGACGAGGCATATTAACATTTGATAACCAGGTTATCAACTTAAATGTTGCTGAAGATGGGGAGGAAACAAGCATTGCTTGGGTTACAGTTGCTAAGCGACAGGTTATTCCGCCTTATTCAGTAATGAGGGTAAAGTGTAGCATGGATAAGAAATTGATAGATTATGTTGTGAAGCCTGTTGACAGATTAAAAGTCATGGTATTACGAACAGTTCGCGGTGCAGGGGCGGAACCCTTACTATGTGTTATGAACATTTGTGACAGGTACCGTCTTTTAAGGAAAGGTATGGAAGTAGGTAGAGCTTACCCGGAAGATGGGGTTTTAGAGCTTGATGCTAATGATGATCCACCAGTGGTATGTGAAGTCACCCAGAGTACCTCACATGCCACTGCAGAGATTATTATAGTGAGTCCTTGAGAACATGATTCGGTAAAAGAGGCCATGCCAGACCACCTACAGCAAGTCTACGCTGATTCTTGTAAGCATCTATCAGAACAGCAACAAATGCAATTAGCACAGGTCCTAATTGAATTTCAGGATGTGTTTGCCAGGGATGAGTTTGACTTAGGCCAGTTTACCAAGATTGGACATAGTATTGATACAGGTGATGCCAAGCCTGTAAGACAGCGCATGACACCGGCTACATTTGTGGAGGACGAGGAAGCCCATCTTGAGAAAATGCTCAAGGCAGGAGTCATCAAGGAATCGACTTCAGAATGGGCATCTGCACCGGTACTAATTAGGAAACGGGATGGGGCTGTTCGGTGGTGCATTGATTGCCGTGCTCTCAATGACGTAACGGTAGGACGTTTTTCCATTACCTCTAGTGGATGATTGCCTTGATACTCTGGCTGGTAGTGTTTGGTTTTCTAAATTAGATGCCAACTCAGCTTACTGGCAAGTCAAGATCAGGGAAGAAGACAGAAAGAAGACCACATTTAAAACTAAATACGGCTTATGTGAACACGTCTAAATGAGTTTTGGACTTTGCAATGCACCAGTCACGTTCGCAAGAGTGATGAACCTGGTTTTAAGGGGACTTAACTGGAAAACTGTTCTAGCATTCCCTGATGATGTGCTTGTCCTAGGTAATACGTTCAAGGAACATGTTAATAATCTGGCAGACGCATTTACTAGGTTCAAGGAGAATGGCTTGAAGTTGAAGCCTAAAAAGTGCTTATTTTTTCAAAGGGAAGTAGATTTCCTTGGAAGGATAGTAAGCAGTAATAGTCTGAGTATGTCAGACACTGATGTTGCCGTTGTGCGGGATTGGCCTGTACCCACATGTTCGAAAGAGGTGGAACGCTTTATGGGTCTTGTCAGTTACCATAGAACATTTGTGCAGGACTTTGCTCGTGTAGCTGATCCACTATATAGTGTTGTGGGTAAAAAGAAGTTTCATTGGGACAAAGAGCAACAAGAGGCATTTGATGCCTTAAAAAGGGCTCTTATGGAACCACCAGTGTTGGCACTTCCCAATCAGACAGACCCGTTTATCTTGGACACGGATGCCTCAAACATAGCTGTGGCCGCAGAGCTTCTACAGGTTCAAGACAGTGTTGAAAAGGTTATTGTGTATGGTAGCTATGCGCTTAACCGTGAGCAACGCAGATATTGTGTCACTCGGAAAGAATTGTTGGCAGTAGTAAGGTTTACACGCCAGTACAGACATTACCTTTTAAGGAGAAGATTAACTGTTAGAATTGACCATTCTAGCCTAACTTGGTTGATGTGGTTTAAGGAACCACAGGGATAGCTTGCGAGATGGCTCGAAGAGTTATCTCAGTATGATATGGTGTTGAAGCACCGACCAGGCAATAAGCATGGAAACGCAGATGCCTTGTTCCGGATGCCGGCAAGTGAGGGACAGTGTGCAGCGTTTATAGCTGGGGTGGAGCCTGGTGATTTGCCTTGTGGGGGTGTGATTACTGTGTTAGAGCACAGAAAAACTGGGGATCGTTTGTCGATCAGGTGGATACGGTCATTCCATTGGCTTCGCAAGGGGTGCAACGGTTTGCTGTTGGCAATGGCCATGCCAACTATAAAATCGGCACTTGGTGCAGCCACGTGGGGGATGGGGCAGACCACAATTCTTTGGGAACGAGGCAGACCGCAGAAGTCGGAGAGGGCAAAAGTGGCAAGACAGTTTAAACAGAGGCTTTGGACTCCACGTTAGGAAGTTTAAGTGAGGTGGCACAAGCATGTGATGTCCATGTTGATGAGGACGATGGGGACCCACACTTACCTTGGAATCCAGGGGGTGTAGATGGCTGTAGCAGTTCGTCGGAGCAGGAAAAACAGGTGTGCGGTGTCATGGACTCCACACTAGCGGACCTGGGTCAGACGACCTCATGGGGTTTCACCTTGTCAGATCTCAGGGTGGCCCAGAAAGCTGACAGCGACTTTGCCATTATCCTGGAATGGTTGAATAGTTCATCCAAACCAGGGGAGGCCGAATTGTTTCTTGCTAGTCCAACAGCAAAGTCTTACTGGATTAACAAGGAACAATTTATGTTGATTGACGGCGTGTTATATCAGGAAGTTGCGAGCAGTGGTGATAAAAAGCTCATGGTCCCTAGTAGTTTACGTGAGGAAGCTATAATGCTAAACCATGATCTCCCATTGGCAGGGCATCAGGGGGTCTCAAGAACAACGGAGAGAGTGAAAGAGAAGTTTGCTTGGTATGGGATAACCAGAGATGTTGCCAATTATGTTGCGAGTTGCGAGGTTTGCAATCGTAATAAAAAGTCAGTACGCCAAGGGCGTTGTCCGCTGACCGAATACCACGCAGGCGCTCCTATGGAGAGAGTCCATATTGACTTCCTAGGTCCACTTCCTAAAACTGCCGGGGGAAATCAACATGTTTTGTTGGTTGTAGACCAGTTTTCTAAATGGGTGGAGTGTATACCGCATCCATCACAAACAGCGGAATTCACTGCTAAAGCACTGGCCGACCAGGTGTTTTCACAATTTGGGGTCCCGTTCTAAATTTATTCTGATCAGGGCAGAAACTTCGAGTCAAAGCTTTTTAGTGAGGTGTGCAAGGCACTTCACATTCATAAAGCGAGGACTACACTATACCGGCCAGCGTCTAATGGACAGGTTGAACGGTACAATAGAACCTTGATTGATGCTGTGAGATGTTTCATAGGAAAACACCAAAATGAGTGGGATCTTCATCTCCAGCAAATAGCTGGGGCATTGAGGGCGTCCGTAAATCGAAGTACGGGGTTTACCGCCGACAGGCTTATGTTGGGTAAAGAAATTATTACTCCAGCCGATGTGATGTTTCCTCTTCCAGGGGAGTCGAATCAGAATGAAGAAAGTTACTTGTCAAAGCTAACTGCAAAGATGCAGGAGGCTCATGCTACAGCTCGTGCAAAGCTTAAGAGTAGTTCTAAGCGTATGAAGAAAAACTATGACCTGCGTATTCTAGAAAGAAATTACGAGGTCGGGGATGTAGTGTACCTGTTAGATACAGCGGTATTGAAAGGGAAGTGCAGGAAACTATGTCCACCTTGGAAAGGTCCAGGTGTCATAGTTACTCCGCTTACATTTTCCGTGTCAAGTTAAGAAACTCAGTATTTGTGGTTAATCATGACAGGTTGAAGCCTTGTAGAGATATAGATCTACCAGCATGGATTGTACAGTGGAAAGCAAATCCTGGTAGTGTAGATACGTCTGCAGATGATGGGGAAGTGTACTGCTACTGTTTGAAACCTTGGCAAGGCCGTTTCATGATTCAATGCGACTACTTTGATGTATGGTTTCATGGGTCTTGTGTTAACATCACTGTTCAGAGGCCCTAAATATTGATAAATACCGTTGTAAACAGTGTACAAGAGATAAGGGTGCTCCCCAGTCAAGGTACTGGGCACATTAGATTCAAGAAGAGGGACCTTTGGTTCCCCAGTCAAGGCACTGGAGAAATGAGCCCACAGGATTTGCTGCTAAGCTTCATATCCCTTGCAGCAAAAGGTAACAGTCCAGCATGACATTCCCGGAAGTACCAAGTCAGGTGTTAGACACCTAGGTGGCTGATGATCATCTATAGGGAGACTGATCCCCGGACTGCTATCCTATTTGACAAAGTGGGGGGAGTGTAGTAGATGTAGAACCAGTCTGAGCGGGAAGTACCGGCTAGGATGGAAACAGTCTCTAGCGTGAGATGTTGCATGCTGGGATCGCGCACTAGAAGACGAGGGCCGCCATAAACAGCCAGCGTTCTTTATTGCTCTGAGTGCTTTCTTAGTCTAGGACTTACAAGACGAAGTATACCAGCCCAAAGTGAACTCGGTAAGTCCTGTTTAGTTCCTGGTATACTGTAGTATGTATATGCTAGCGTTAGGAACCTGGACTGAATCTGAGATATTTAAATTATTTTGACTACATCTTCAACTTATGAAATAGTACGCTTTTAAAGAACTAAGAAAATAATGTGCCATGTTTAGATTCGTAAATGTGTAGAATGTATACCTGTGCCAACGAGTAAGGTGGTGATCGCAGCCGAAAGCCAAAAGAAACGCGCCATGATTAAAGAATGGGAAGACCAGCCGATAAATTCAGCTGAAAGCTGTCAAGAACAGGTCTTTTCGCTTCGAAATTTTAAGTGTATTCCCTGCCACGATTCATTTCCGGAAGTTTCAACTAGTTAATTTCACCCGTCTCACGTGACATCAGGTAAAAATATTTTGATATAATTATTCTAGAACGAAATAATTTTTGTAGTAGATTCAGTAGTTCAGATATAATTCAGCTTTCATTTGAACAAATATTCTTAGAACGTCAAACGGTCGTATGTTTTTCCGTTTTATGTTTGATTACAAACAATAAACTTATTACGGTTACTTTCGACTTAATTTCGTTAACTGAACATAACTGATTTCGTAAAATTGCATTTGACTAAGAGTGACTCATTGCGTATGCTCATAAACACTTCCTGACTTATTTTGTAAATTCTGAATATGTTTCGCAAATGAATAATTATAGTATAGTACTTTATAACTGCCATGGCTAAACTTGTTCCAATCATATTGCTTGCCATTCTGACCACAGGTAAGCTTTTAAAATCCCTGATTTTAATGTCCCATGTAAGTTCTCACCTGTACACATAGGTGTAAACATCAAGGTCTGTTTCACGTTTTTCTGTTGTTTTATGTCAAGGACTCAATTGAAAATAAGTCGTAGTGACTTTCATGGGCTATCCAAGCATGACATCTCTGGTCATTACAGTGCATTCAAACAGACTCATCATTCTGAGTACACCTTTCATGATAGGTATTACCAGAAGCACAATGTAATTAGACTGGTTTGGTGCTTAGTACCATTCTTAGTAGTTTTACAATGTTCTGATTTTTACCTTTATATGTTACTATGGTCTTTAAAAATGAAAACCTAATACCTTTTTTTATGTTATAAATGGTGTTTGTAATTTTCAATGTTTTTGCACCAAATAATCTGGAAATTTGTCAGAAAGGTTGCCTCTATGATTTCTAGCTCACGTTCGAATATGGGTCATCTGGGTTCAAAAACTAGGTCACAGAGCCCAAAAATAGAAAAATCTTGTTAACACTCTAGAGGTTACTTTTTCAGCCAAAATAATCTGGAAATTTGTTAGAAATGTTGCCTTGAGGATTTCTAGGTCAAGTTCAAATATGGGTTATTTGGGGTCAAAAACTAGGTCATAGAGCCCAAATATGGAAAAACCTTGTTAACATTCTAGAGGTAACATTTTCAGTCCAAATAACCTGGAAATTTGTAAGAAAGATTATTTCAATTATTTCTAGCTCAGTTTTGAATATAGGTTATCTGGAGTCAAAAACTAGGTCACAGAGCCCGAAAGTAGATAAACCTTGTCAATGCTCTAGAGGTAACATTTTCAGTCCAAATGTCCTTGAAATTTGTCAGAAAGGTTGTTTCAATGATTTCTAGCTCAAATTTGGATATGGGTCATCTGGGTTCAAAAACTAGGTCACATGGACAAAATATGTGAAAATATTTTTAACAATCCAGAGGTTACATTTTCAGTCCAAATATCCTGGAAAATTGTCAGACAGGTTGGTTTGATGATTTCTAGCTCAAGTTGGAGTATGGGTCATCTTGGGTCAAAAAGTAGGTCACAGAGCCCAAATATGGAAAAACTTTGTTAACACTCTAGAGGTAACATTTAAATTCCAAATAATCTGAAAATTTGTCAGAAAGCTTAATTCTATGGTTTCTAGCTCAAGTTCGAATATAGGTTATCTGGAATCGAAAACTAGGTCACAGAGCCCAATAATGGAAAAACATTAACACTCTAGAGGCTACATTTTCAGTCCAAATGTCCTGGAAATTTGTCAGAAAGGTTGTCTTTATGATTTGTAGCTGAAGTTCGAATATGGGTCATCTGGGATAAAAAACTAGGTCACAGAGCCCAAATATGGAAAAACCTTGTTAACACTCTAAAGGTAACATTTTCAGTAGAAATAACCTTGAAATTTGTCAGAGAGATTGTTTCAATAATTTCTAGGTCAAGTTCTAATATGGGTCATCTGAGGCCAATTAACCAGGTCCATAGCAACTTTGTTAAAAGCAGTCATACTCAGGTGAGCGATACAGGGCCATCATGGCCCTCTTGTTTACAGTAATCCTGTTAAATTTCCTTCTGTTATTCTTCTAGGCAACCTCTTACCCTTTGGAATATATATTTACAACTTTTTTCCAAGAAATTTTATCTGGATGATTTATTTGTGCTAAAAGCTATCCTCCTAGAATAAAGAATAATACCATAGGTTATGTTAATTAAATTTGTTTCATGTGAACAGAATTTTGTTATAAAGAAACATAAGTTATTCTGTTTCACTGTTGATTTTAGTAAAATTCATTGCTTCTAAATATATGATTATGATATATCAGACTGATATTGATCCTTCTGTATCAATACGAATATCCTACAAATTATTTTGATATAGACTCGGCTTTAATTTACATGATTTTAAGGAAATAGTCTCAATTTAGGGTTAGGACTAAATGAATTGTGTCTGAAAATAAGAGTGGATCAGTAGTGATGCAGAGTATTGTAGCTGCATTAGTATGTAGCAGAATTAAATACTAGATCCAGATTTTCTGTACCTGAACTAAAAGAAAAGCATATAAAAAAGATGTCTATATACACATAGAAGTTCTAGTTGTTATTGTGAAGAACATACCTAGACTAAGTTATTGTCTCATTTTTTGTTGCAGTCTCAAACACATCATAATATAAAGTTTTACACTCTTTTGTCTGTAAAATATTTACCCCATTAGTCACAGGGTTAATAATGTATTTATACATGTATTATTGATTGAGAATTATTATTAACTAATCTCTTTTGGCTCAGTGGTTTAGATCACCGCTTTTAATTTTACTGACTGAAAGGATGTAGCTTTGAATCCAGGTAAACTCAATTTTTGTAGATTCAGTATATTTCTTCAATTGCCATGGTGTGTAGAAGCATTACATTATCTCCCCCCCTCCCCCCACACCCCATAGTATAGACCGTTCCAGAAATTAATTCCTCCCTAATTACCTCCCTTGCATCCGCCATTAAGGGACTGCGCAGATCGAAGCAGTTTGATAATGCGGAGCTTTGAAAAAGTCCCATTTTTAGAGCTGTAATGTGATTGTGACGTTGCATGTTAGAGAAACAGATTCATATAAACAACATGAAGCATTTATTATCAGCAAAGATATATTCCATGGTCTTCTAACTGAAAAAAAATGAATATCTGTAAACGAATTTTTGCTAATTTCTCAATCTATTGAACTGTGAAATAAAGGTCTTGTGATATTCTATGGTAGATTCTTTTTATTTTATCAAAAGTTCACGAAAAAAAACTGCTGTTTAAAAGTACATGTATCTTTCATTTAAAAATCAGTCCAAAAGGGTACAGTTATATAGGTGTCATAATAATTTTGTTTTTTGTATTACAAGAAATATCCACAACAGCAATGTTAAAAATAAGAAGGAAAGAAAACGTATTATTGTAAGATCAATATCTTACAAACGTGTATATCTTACAAAACTGTTGTTTTCTTTCTGCATACACAAACTCACACGTTGTACATATCAATACTTTGCAACAACAGATGTCCCTAATGCAAGAAATAAAGAATAGAAAATAAACGGTCCATATGGCAACAAATGCTAAATTTCATACAGTCTTGAAAATCTTGTTTGTAAAGAAGAATATTTATTCTTAAATTTAATATAACAATCACGAACAAAAAAAGACCAAGTTTTATAGCCTTTGGGCATTACTCAAGAGAAAATTTCGTTATTACTGGTTTTACTGTGACTGATCAAGCAAGACCGACAATGACAATTAACGGTGACTAATCAAAACAAAGACAGTACATGTTTAGCGGTCCTTTAATGGCGGACGGTCACATGATCTTCATAATGGCAGCGGTCAATTTATCAATTATGGAACGGTCTATATTAAATACTCTTTAATTTTAAAGAAAAGAAAAAAAACTAAATTCTATGAGTCAGACGTTTTTAGTAATTTTATTACTTTTATATTTTAACAGTTTGGTGTGCTAATCCAAAGGTTGCAATAAAGTACACATTACCAAAGACAGTGGTGAGAAATAACTACAAAACTGTTGTGGTTGAGAAGGACAAAGATTGCTTTCTAGCTTGTGTTGTTGATAACAAACCAGTTGAGAAGAAGGTACGCACTGTACGATTGGTTAAATTGAGTTTAACACACTTTAACAGACAGTAAAATGGTATGGCGGGCAGGTGCTTAACCTTTGGAAGGACCAGTCCTAGAGTCCCATCCTCAAAAAGAAATTGCCAAATTTTGCACATAAATGATAATGGTTGGTAGTGGGCCTGGAACCAATAACATCAATCAGTGATTTAAAGTCTTTGACTGTATCCACTTAATTATAGAGATGGGTCATTTACTTTTGTTTCTCACACTCTTATTGATCTTTCCACATATCAATATTAGAAGAATTACTGTGTATATATGTCCATCTGCTCCTTTATAGAAAATTATCTTATATGCACCAGTGATAGTAACACTATTTATAAAGGAGGTTGAAAACCATCCTCTTTTCATGCTGATAGATTAGAACGTTTTAGCTGTGAAAGCTTATTTCAACTGATAATCTTGATTCGTTTTTTTAGGTTCAATGGTTGGTGCAGAACTTCAGGACAAACAGGCCAATCCCAATTTCCACTGACACAGATACCAAGGATGCCTTTAAGTATCAGATAGACAAACCGGCTGCCAACAACTGGCAACTGAAGATACAGAATGTACAGGAATCAGACCAGGCCTTGTACATCTGTAGAGTCCAGCTGGGTGGTCAGCAGAATGCCAATGACTGTCGTATGATACAAGTCATACCTTAGTGTTTTTATGCCCCCACTCTGGGGGCGGGGGCATTTAGATTTCCCCTTGTCCGTCCGTCAGTCCGTCCTTCCGTCCGTCCCAAAAAGTTGTGTCGCCTGTACCTGCAAAAGCGCTGCACCTACAGTCAAGAAACTTTACAGGAATGTTGATCAGCACGTGAAGTTGTGCACCTATGGTTTCCCGTATAGATTTATTCTTTATTGTGGAGACAGTATTTTGAGTCTTCGCACCATAACAGGTTTCTTATAGTTGTCATTTTGTTAAACCAATCTTATTAATGATTCAGCGTGTATGACTATCTCGTGGCCATATTGTTAGCTATATTGTAGCCTCTGTGACCTTTAACCTAATCTAATAATTTGAAAAAGCTTGATAAAGCTTGCTTCATACCAAATGTTAAAATTCTAGGCATTGTGGTTTCAGACAAAAGACAAAAAGATTGTTAAAGATTTTCTTCTATACTGCTATTTAAAACTTGTGACCACTCGGGCAGGGCCAATAGTGACCCAAGGGACATTTTTATGCCCCCACTCTGGGGCTGAGTGGGGGCATCTGTGTCCTATGGACACATTTCTAGTTGAGCTTAATTTTGTACATGAATTTTACATTATTGGTTTAAATTGACCTCTCCCCTCTGTTGGCAGCATTTTAGTTTGACTGGGATGTACTGCATTTCACATTTAGTCAGGTTGCTAAGTTATTTTGTCAATAATTTAACTGACAGATTGTTTCAATTTTTCCTTAACCAGGATGCTTGATTGCCAAGAAAATGATCAGAAATTATGTAATTAGAAGTAAAAACAAGAGGGCCATGATGGCCCTAAGTCGCTCACCTGTCTATAAAAGCTATAAAGTGGGGAAGGGTCATGATGATATCAATGGAATGCAATTGGCCTTTAATCGCTGAACTGAGTAAATGGTTTAAATTAACAAGATTGCACTATTAAGACATTTGTGGCAACATCATTTTTTACTAATTTTAGTGTGCAGGGGTTGTTGTAAAATAAATTCGTTGAATTTATATTTTTCATATTATTATGTAATGGACTCTACACAAAGTGTATTTACGCTGAGTGGTGATTAGAACTTCTTTGCAGAATGAAATTTTTCAAAATTTTGTAAAAGACGAAAACCCCGTAATGTCTTAAATGTTATCGTTGTATACATTTTTGACTCGGGAAGTGGGGGGCCTGACATGATTTGAACAATCTTGGTAGAGATCTACAAGACAATGCTAGACACCAAATAACTTAGTTGTAAGCCTTTTGGTTTCTTCCAAGAAGATTTTTTAATTTTTTTCCTGTATAACTCTATGTAAAACATATGACCCCAAGGGCGTGACCATTTTTGACCCAGGGCCATAACTTGAACAATACTGGCAGAGGTCTACTAGGCAATACTGCATACCAAATATCTAAGGCCTATGCCTTGTGGTTTCTGACAAGAAGATTTTTTAAGACTTTCCTATATAACTCTATGTAAAATCAAGTGACCCCGGGGGTCATAAATTTAAACAATCTTGGTAGAGGTCTACTTGATGATGCTTCATACCAAATATCTAAGCTCTAAGCCTTTTGGTTTCTTCCAAGAAGATATTTTAATATTTTTCCTTTATAACTCTATGCAAAATATGTGACCCCAAGGGCGTGGCCATTTTTGACCTAGGGGCCATAAAATTAACAATATTGGTAGAGGTCTACTAGGCAATGCAACATACCAAAGAGCTAAGCTCTAAGCCTAGTGGTTTCTGACAAGATGATTTCTTAAGCAATTTGCAATACATTTTTACATTTTTCTGTTTTTCAGGCAAATGTCAAAATAACTTTGTAACACATATACATGTTTAGTTTTCATTTATTTTCTTCAAAGGCATTTTTCATGGTTGAGACTATAATATCTTGACATTTGAAATGACGGTGTTGAAAAGTTTGTGCTGTATTACTTACACATGATCATTGATATTTAAATGAATGTACATGACAGAAATAAAGTCTATTGTACAGATCTGTACAGATTTTGTTCTCAGTTTGTTTCTTATTGATTTAGACTGCACTGTTTAGATGACAATTTTGATACCCACTTTGCCGGCCTGGCTAGTTCAATCGGTAGAGCATCAGCTCATCAATCTTGACAATCCTGGTTCAATCCCCATCAGGGCCGGAAAATTTTCTCCGTGACAATTGATCTGTCGGTCATTTGTCCCTCACCTCTGAACAGAGAAATTGGTTAGTAAACTGGTTGAATACGCAGGAACACTGTTTAGTTGGACTGACCGCCGGGATATGACCTTGGCTGTTAAACTGGCGTTAAACCCCAATAAAACCTTGATACTCAGTTTATAGTGTATTAAGTAAAACATCCAGTTCATTAGAAGTTTTTGTCAATCTTGCTCTTTGGCGTTTGTGATCAGTGCAGACACTGTAACTATAAGAAATTAAGTTAAAAGGTTAAAGTCAGCCATAGCCAAAATTAAAACTTGCAGGCTAAACTATACACATGGTCCAAATTTCATGAACAGAGTGCCAGAAACTGAAAATAAGTCAGTAGGTCATGGTCATAAGAAGTGAAAATTAAAATCTGAAAGCAAATGTATGGATGTAGTTAAATTTCAATGCTATTGCTATATTAAGTAGGTCAAGATGATATTAGGCTGAAATCTGCATATGGCACATTTTTCAAAAACAAAGGTCAAGGTAGGCCAAGGTCAAAGTCGAATCTGCACTTAAAATTATTTGTAATTGAAATTTCAATGCTGTAGAAACAAACATAATCAAGGGAGACTTAGTTTAAGGTCAAGGAAAAAATTAAATGGTTAATCCTAGTATTACTTGATACATGTATAAATGGATTTCAGTTGTCGTTTTTAACCAGGTTTTCAACGAAAACTGGTTATTGTAATGCTGAAGTCGAAACTTGGTGTGTGGGTAGCTTATACGCTCCCTCAGCAGCTATATGAATACACTACCGTTACTTCACACCGCTGCTTAAATAAGAGTAGATTTATGATATTGACCTTTACAATGAACTTTTAAGCAACCAATGAAAGTGCACCAATATCTCCAAAACCGAAAAATCTTTAAACCATTTTTCATTGGTTTTAACGATCATGTGATTCCAAAAATTATAAATAGACGGGTGTTTTCTGAGAATTTCTTAAACACATTTCAACTATGCGTTTACGTAAACATCTTAATACAGCAATTAAACGTCTAAAAACAATCCTACCATGATGATTTTAACCTTTTTGATAGTTTTACTGGTTTATTTGCGTATACATATTAAATATCAGTTTGAAAAATGAAATACGTAAGTAACATGCAGACATGCAATGTTTGTTTACATTTTGGGGTTGTCAATTGTATGTATGGGCATTTCGTTGTAAGCTAGTCACTGATTGGCTGTCTAAAAATAAAAATATCGTTCAGAAAAGCAGAGGTAAGAAAGTGAAACATTCGACCGATGCGTAGGAAAGTAGGGTAGCTTATATCAAGAGGCAGCTAGGGATTGCTACCCAGGTATCTGTGATCAAGGTCAAGGTCACTGTTGCTAAAAATAGAAATTCAGTTTTTGCTCGATAACTTGAGTTTGCTTTGGCCTATTGATGCCAAACTTGGTGTGTGGGTAGCATATATCAAGAGGCAGCTTGGGATTGCTACCCAAATGTCTGCATGCAACCAAAATAACAGCATCATGTTTTCTTCACTGCCATATTTCATTCAAAATTCCTGTCACATCAATACTTGGTCGTTGAAACCTGGTTTCGTCGCATTGCGGCGCTTCTTGTTTGTATAAGTTAAACTATTATACTCCTTGAGCATTTTGACTCCAGGACTGATTTGGGTAACTTGTGTTCACAACTACCAGAAAATGCTACATGTGAAATATCTAGATTTTTTAATGTCTGTGATGACCGTATATCACTCATCCTTAGTATCATTAAAATTTCATCGCTGTAATTTTAAACAAGAGGTTCATGATTGTCCTAAAGAGCTCACCTGAGTATAACTGCTAAGATAATCAAGTGCAGTGTAATGGACTTATTATCAAAATAAAAAAAGAAAGAACTGAACAAGGGGAATAATTGGAACAAATGTATGCAGAGGTCTACAAAGCAACGCTACAAACCAAATTTCAGAAGCCTCATGCCTTCTGACAAGAACAGGTTTGAGCCAAAATGACCCCCAAGGGCAAAGTCTTAACAATGTTGGTAGAGGTCTACCATGCTATGCTTCATGCAAATTTCAGAACCCTGGGCATTATTGTGTCAAAGAAGAGATTTAAAGATTATTCAGTGTATTTTTAAAACGTGACCCATTTGGTGGGCCAATATTGACTCTAGATGATGTGATTTGAACAAAGATGACAAAATACCATTAGATAATGCTTGCCAAATTTAAGAGGTTTCCAACCAGCAGGATTTAAGTGTTTGTCTATTTAAAACATCTGTTCACAGGGGTGGAACCAAAAATGACCACTGGGGCAAAATTTGAATCTTGGCAGAAGTCAAAAAACAATGATTTGTGCAGATTTTTAAAACACTGGGCCAGGAAGAATTTTTAAAGATTTTCTTATATGTTTCTATGTGAAACACGCGACTCTTGGAAGGGGCCAATATTGGACCCAGCAATATAATTTGACCAAACTTGATAGAGGTTCACTAGATAACGCTACACACAGAATTTCAAAATGTCACCTTAGCAGTTTTTGACTTGGAAGATTTTTTGAGGAAAAAAATGAATTTGCATGCACAAGTCTATATAAAACATCTACCCCAGGGACAGAGCCAAAAATGGCCCTTTGAGCCAAATTTGAACAGTTTTGGAAGATGTCCAATAGACAATGCTACAAACCAAATGTCAGAGCTTGGGGCCTGGTGGTTTTAGACGAGATGATTTTTAAAGATTCTTTTATTTAAGTAGCCACAGCAACCAGAGTTCTACATGGAATAAGATTCTTTAAACAACTCTGGTAAAGCTTCATGCTAGGAACATGCAAAGTTAAGTTGCATTATCTTCAGCTTGTGGTTTCAGTGATATGTTTAAAACTTTAAAGGCAATTTCTGGACACATGACAGTGATTGATCACTATAGCTCACCCCAAGCCTCTGGCTCATGTAAGCAAATAAGCATAGGACTCGAGTTTTTCCTGGGGCAGGCAGAAAACTTCTTTAAACAGTGGATGCACGACAAAAGGATGCTGCATTACATTCCTATGAAGTTTTATCAATTCAAAATGTTTGGAGATTTATAAGAGATAGGCATGCAAAATCTGGACAATTTAAAACGCTTCTTGAACTTTGATTTTTTTGTATGAAGTTTCTTTATCATAGCTCTAAGCTTTAAAGAGATTGGGGATAAGTGCAACACAGCTTGTCAGACGGATAACATGTGTCGCTCTCCTTCTATGGGGTAAAAAATGTAAGAAATGCCATTGAAGCTATAAATTTTATTTTTTGAATGTTACAAAAAAGTATTCTACAATTATCTACATCTAATACAATCCATCTGTATATATACACAGCTTTATCACGAATTTATCTAGTAAGAGTTGTACTTAAAATATATTTCCTTTTAAGGCAACGTGATAAATATAATTTATAAACCCGAGTATACAAACTCCTTGTTTTTATTTTTTTAAAGAAGTTGTGTAAGAGTCAAATAAATGCGAACTTAAATGTTTAATGTTTATTAAAACTTTCACTCTTTTTTAGATAACGCTCTTTTTCAAAATACTGATTCGTGCTACTTTAAAGCCGAATACAATGAATATATAATCTGTTATTTCTGTTTGGATTTTATAATTTAACCTAAGCCCTAGCATGTTCTCTAGCGCAAATCCCCCATCCCTTCCCCCCCCCCCACCCCACTTCCCACCCCACCCAACAAGGTCTTGTCATTGGTTCAAGCTTTTTGCATGATGAAACACTTTTCTCTTAAAAATGCTACTTTTAGATCAAGGTCGATATAGATCATTTTTAACCTAAGCGTAATGTGCTAAGGAACAGTTTAACCTGGGTCAACATAGCTCATCAATGACCTTGGAGATGGCTAATTTTTAAAAAATGACTGAAAACAAAATTCAAAACATGACTCTTGTAATGGTGAATATGATATTTTTACAAATGATGTGTACGGAATGAAATATGAAATGTTAAAGAAATGTTCCACAGTATAAAAAAATATATATATATATAAAGTGTGTAGTAAATGATATGTAATTAATTTCCTATGATAAAATAAAATGTACAGATATGTACACAAATGGATAAACAACCTTTGCCAAGGAATGTATTAACTTTTAATCATCACAACCTTTCTTCTAAATGATCAAATTATGATATGCATAAACCAAACAAAAATGTAAAGTGTTCCTTATAGGGTAATTAACTTTAAAAAAAAAAAAAACATATTTTCAGCTGTCTGAGACATTGTTTTCCTAAATCTCAAAGAAATATCAGCAATTTCGCTAAAGAAACTGAGAAAGATAAAAGTCCAGAATTTTTCTTATATAATGGCTGTGGTATTTTAATATCAACACAAAAAAATATATCAGAAAAAGTATACTTGTAACATTAAAGAACATCTGTTTGTTCATAACAGGTTGTATTTCTAATGTCTGCATAGCCAAATAAATTCCTGAAATCAGATCATTGCTACAACAACAACTTGGCTAGTGTAACCATAGCAACGGTTGCCAACACAGAAACAGATATAGCAGATGCTCCTTGGGCTTCAAATGATGGACAGTTGGCCCCCTGACACTCCATAGTTTCTGAAAACGTAGAAAAGACATTATTAATTCCAGTTCTTTCATGATCTTTACATAAAAAATAATTAACTTTTAACGTATTGTAGACCTTTTATTAAACTCAACATGAAAACTTTATTAGTTATGGTATTTACAACAAATCCAAATTTTAAAAGGTTTTACAATAAACAGAATTCTTAATTTCTCAAAATTACCAATTGCATTACTCATTTTTTTTTAAACTTGATAAATAAACTGTGGATGGAATCTGTTGTATTTCTAAGATATAATTTTCACATCAACACATTGATATTATTCATAAAATGATGGCAACTGCAAGATATGAACAAAATGTTTCAGTTTGGTGAATATTCATGTTAGCAATTTTCTCTAACTAGTTACTAATTCTCAAAATGCTAGCAAAATCTTACCAAAAAGCTCAATGCTTGTTGTTCTGTCTTCACCTATCCTGTTTCTAGCCACACAGAAATATTTTGTGTAATCATTTGCCTCCACATTTTTAATCCTGAGCACGTACCAAGCTTCCTGGAATCGTAACGTTGTCGTGGCAATGAGCTTGGTAATTTCATATTTCTCATCATCATTAAGCTTCATCAACTGAGTATTCCCCTCACTCCTGGTTGGTTCTTTGTACCAAACCACCTCTGGCTCCGGATAACCTGAGACCAAAGTATCATACAATTTGTATAGGATGTGCTAACTGCATACTAACATCCAAATCACATACAGGTAAGATTTGCTAAAATTTCAAGAATCAGAGCCTTACATTACAGATATGTCGACAGAATAAGTTTACTTGAAAATGTGTGCAAATTCTCTCATTCTTCTCATGTTTTTAGTCAATGTTTAGTCAATGACCCCTATACATATTAGGATCAGTAGGTCAAATGTCAAGGTCACAATGACCTAAACACTGAAAAACATTTCTCAATTTCTACTTTCCATACAGACTTCAAACTTCTTAGGATGATTGCCATCATTGATTACATGACCCCCTATACTGTTTGCGGTAAGTACATAAAAAGGTCAAGGTGACAGTCAACAAAATAATCAATATTTCTGCACTATAACTTGATAACCATGCATCACAGCATGAACATCATACCTTCTGAAAGACTGACATTTATACAAATTATAAAACCTTAAAATTCAGATATGATAAAAAAAAACATGTCCACGGGCAGAATGTCGAGCCCGCTCGTCTTAATTCAAACCTGAACCTATAAGCTTCAGATCAAGGAGAAAGATGTATACATAGGTGAGATGTGCCCAACACATCCTCTTTATACCCAAGGCAAAATCTTGACATTGCATCATCTAAGGTGACCTTGACCTCTGATCCAGTGACCTGGTTCATGTGCATGACACGAAGCCTCATGATGAAAATTTGTGCCTAAAAATCTCAATTAATATTATCTAAACATTTTGATATTTTTATTTGATCTTTGACCTCTTGTGACCTTAACCTTCATTTTGCACAAGACAACTCAACTCACTATGGAGAACATTTGTTATAACTTATATAAAAATCCATCCATGTATAAAGAAATATACTCACAAATGAATGTTTTAATTTCTTATTTGACTTTTGACCCTGAAGTAAGACCTTGACCTTTACCACAGACACCTGAATTTTTGCGCGACACTCTGCCTCACTATGGAGAACATTTGTCCCAAGTTATATTAAAATCCTGCCATGCATGTAGAAGTTACGCTCCGGACACGGGTATTGAGCTGACCCTCCAAGTGTGACCTTGACCTTTGAGTGACGGACCTGGGATTTGCATGTGACACACCACCCTATCATTGTGAACATTTGTATAAAACTATTTTGTAATCCTTCAAAGAATGAGCAAGATATAGACGGGACAAATCTTGACAGACACACGGACTGACAGACGCACATACACCAAACCACAAAAAGTGAAAAGTAGCGACTAAGTCGACCTCACTACAAGGGGGCTCAACAATTTCAAAATCCTCTGACCACTAAGAATAATACTTTAAAGCATAAGCAAGATACAGTGCCAACAAACAAATTTTGATATTTTCATTTGATTTTTGACCTCTTGTGACCTTGACCTTCATTTTTTGCGAGACAACTCAACTCAACATGGAGAACATTTGTGCTAAGTTATATTAAAATCCATCCATGTATATAGAAGTTATTCTCTCAAATGAATGTTTTATTTTGTTATTTGACCTTTGACCCCTAAATGTTACCTTGACCTTTGCTGCAGACACTTCAATTTTTCAAATCCTCTGACCACTAAGCATAATACTTCAAAGCATAAGCAAGATACAGCGCCAACAAACAAATTTAAATTTTAATATTTTTATTTGACCTTTGACCTCTTGTGACCTTGACCTTCATTTTGCGCGAGACAACTCAACTCAACATGGAGAACATTTGTGCTAAGTAATATTAAAATCCATCCATGTATATAGAAGTTATACTCTCAAATGAATGTTTTATTTTGTTATTTGACTTTTGACCCCTAAGTGTGACCTTGACCTTTGCCACAGACACCTGAATTTTTCGCGCGACACTCCGCCTCACTATAGAAAATATTTTTCCCAAGTTATGTTAAAGTCCCTCCATGCATGTAGAAGTTACGCTCCGGACACGGGTTTTGTGCTGACCCCCAAGTGTGACCTTGACCTTTCAGCGGCGGACCTGAGTTTTGTGTGCGACATTCAACCCCATCATTGTGAACATTTGTATCAAATCATTTTGTAATCCTTCAAAGAATGAGGAAGATATAGACTGGCCAAATCCGGACGGACGGACGGACGCACATACACAGAACTTTACGCAAAAAATGTCGACTAAGTCGAGCTCACCGCAAGCGGGCTCGACAAAAACAAAAAATTCAAAATTTAAAGCAAATCATTTAATTCCAAAGCCTAAGGTTTCCTCCCTTACATCACAAATGCATCATACTTGGAAAAAAAAAACTTCAGGCATATAAATGCTCCGCCCAGCGGTGCTCTTGATAACTTTGAGGTCTATCACCAAAAAATGGCTTTTTTCTGGAAGCATTGACATTCAGAGACAGATTTGATTTTCAAAGGCAATTACTGATTTGACCTGAAAGTGGATAGAATGAGGGCTCTGTCTGAGGTCAATAATAATTCATTCTGCACATGATAGTCTCAGGTATCAACCAAATAACCTACCAGTAACTCTACACTCTAGTTTTGCATCAAACTGTCTGTTCTGGGCCTGTCCAACTGTGTCTTGCACAGCCATGGTTTCCGGTCTGAAGAAGACACTCAGTGATACAAGATAAACATCTGGAGGTCGTACTTGGTTATCTGCTATACATTTGTATAAGCCCCTGTCTTCTTTTGTTACATTCTTCAGTGGTAAGATTGAACTCTGAAACAGAAAATAACATTTTAATAGAGTCAAAGAACCATGCTTGCTCAGGAAGTCTTAATGAGAGAGAGAAAGCAGTTTCAAGTACATGGATTTTGTTTCTCTGTATCATAAGGGACTAAATGATTATACTGTTTGTCTTCTGATCATATATTCTTTGACTTCAGTCGTGAGTTTTGAAAAATAAAACGAGTTAAATGTTGCAAGAACAAGACACAAGAATACTGACAGTAAAGTGAAAAAGTTTAGGACAGAATATGACACAGACAAAAAGAGGCAGATTAAAATACAGACTGATTAACTCGGATTATGTGAGAAAGTATAAAAAAATCAATTATACCCTAAGCAGGGCCCCATCAACCCCAGGAAGTAAGCCTCCATCAGACCTGACCCACGTTATGTTTGGAGCAGGAACTCCAGTTGCTGTACACTCAAGGTTATGTGAATGTCCCACATCTAGCTGTAACACGGCCACATTCTTGCTGGTGATCGTTGGTGGGACTGAAAACCAAAAGCAGAAGTGTGTAATAGTATGCAAAAATAAATCTGTATATATATATATATATATATATATATATATATATATATATATATATATATATATATATATATATATATAAAATATAGTTAAAAATATTGAGACAAAACTGAAGTTCCCTGGAGACTAAAATGGTTTCTTATTACTGCAGAGTTCTGTAAAATAAAAAAAAACTAAATAGTTATATTCCTATACTTTAAATACACTTCTGTTTTTTACTCCTTTATAAGCAGTTTTGTTTTAGCCTTACAATGATAAATATCTAAAATGAACGTGCCCATCTTTCAGTTTGGACTGATCCATTAATTGTTTATGGGGGTGCTTATTGAAAATTTACTGACTGGTGAAAAGTGCAGACCATGATCAGACTGCACAGATGTGCATGCTGATCTTGGTCTGTGCTGGTCGCAATGGCAAACACAAATGCCACCAGCAGAATTACGGGTTTAATACTGAAAGAAACACAGTTAAAGATTTCAATAACTGACCCATTAACTAATGCCTAGGTAGGCACTAAAATACAATTTAGCTGCCAAACTTCTTTTCAAAAATGCATGTGAGGGCTACATTAAGATATAACTTTTATAGCAAGTGACTATATATTTCAGCTGCTGGTAATGCTTACACATAGTGAGGAGTCATACAATTTTGCATATTTTCTATCATATTTTTAGCTGCAATATCATAACACTAAAATACAGCCTAAATATTATCACAAAGATGAGAAGCAATAAATTCCTTGTTTCTAACACTCAAGTTCTGATAAAAACACAGACATTAAAATTATCTTCTAACATCTATAGAACAATGTCTTTTCTGAACCCCTTACCTTGGACAATAAGATGTCCTATCTTAGCTGGCCAGGAGGCAGAACCATCCCCTCTAATCTGAATGTAACACTTGTAAAACCCATAATCCACCACCTCAAGACAGTTGATCACCAACATGTATGTTACACGCTTGTTGAATTCACGTTTCACTATTTCATACTTTTTTGAGCCTTCCTTACACACCTTGTTTTCAATAAAAATGTTTTCATCACTCGTAATGATTTCTCCACCTGACCTGGCATCCAGAAAAGCCCAAATTACCTAGGGGAAAAAAGAGAAAATAACGTGTTTTTGTGGATAAAAGGACAAGAGAAGAGCTAACAAGAAAAGCCTCAGTGTATGTTGCAACAAATACATCCAAAGGGGTAAGTTAAAAAGACCATTTCTGAAGAATGACAAACAGTAATCATATAAGTCACTATAAAGTTTTTTTTATATGATTATTCAATGAAAGAATTCGTGAAGGACCATAACTTTGGAAAGAATTAACTTTAATACATTATTTAAGCTTAAGTCAATAAAAACAAGTCCAGCCATTTTCTTATTCTGACCCTTTCAACAAAATAATTGAAGACTCCAAAAAAGTAATGTCATGAGCATGTTACCTATCAAAATTTACATGGTATTTTACTCACTGTATGACCATCCTGCTTGTTGACAACAGTACAGTTCAGTTTGGCCTGTCCACCCTGGGAGGTTACCTCAGGTATGATTTCATCCACAATTTCTGGATCCAGCTGACACCATGCTATGATAAGAAAAAAAAAGACTACCTTTGTTTGATATAAGTACATGTCCCTTCACTGTATTAAAATAAGCTGACTGCAGATATATGAGTCTAGGTGACAAACATGTAATCTTAAACTAGAATGCCCATGGGCAGCACGTTGTGCCTGCCAATGGAAAGCTGCCTATTGGGATGGAACAGTGAAACTAGAGATCTATTCACATACCAAGTTTGAAGTCAATACCT
Organism: Cyclina sinensis; assembly: GCA_012932295.1. Classification (NCBI taxonomy): domain Eukaryota; kingdom Metazoa; phylum Mollusca; class Bivalvia; order Venerida; family Veneridae; genus Cyclina; species Cyclina sinensis. The sequence continues at coordinate 26,972,480 of JAAONU010000002.1, read as the reverse complement.
TTTTTAGTTATGGAGTTCTTCCCCACACTAGACAGAATGACATAATAATGGAAGGACAATTAAAAGGCAGGCCTATATATGATGTCTCCTTCTGGGACAAATTCTTCCATGCATGGAAAACTAATGGCCCAGACAATGTCTATCGTTAACATTTTGGACCTTTGAGCTGTCACTCTGACCTTGACCTTTCAGCTAGGAATCTGGGTCTTGCATGCCACACACCATATCTCACCAAGAAATAGCTTGGAAACGAAATTCGGACGGAAAGACAGACAGACGGCTAAAACAATATCCCCTCCCAATTCCATTGACGGAGTATAATAATTGCAATTATTTTAAGAGAAGTAATTAATTAAAATCAAAATTATAATATGTGAAATGTCTTGGGATGCAATGTCTTGGGGGTGAAATGTCCGTCAACCATAAAGTGACATGAAGTGCAGAGATAAGATCAGTAGTCTCAATATTGTGACTTCATGCAGAATGCTGGTGCCTTTCTGTAGGCAGATATCTACTATTAAAAAAAAATATATATTAAACTTCTTGAGTACAATATTATTTTGGACTAAGATGAGATATTGTGATACCAAATATACAAATACATTTATATAGCGCATACATTAAACTATTCTATAGCGCTTTACAAACACATTTAGCAAATACAGATATTAAACAAAAACATCTAATAAATTAAATGTATTATTCAGGACAGCATTGTCACGACCATGGAACATAAACTTAGACACAGTCTGAAATTGTAGATGATTCCAAAATTTAAATCTCATGAAACTGTCTGAAAAGGGTGTTGGTCGTTTCGTCAAACTTATTTTTCTGTACAAAACAGGTAGTTTGTTCGTCAAACTTAATTTTTAGAGTAGATAATGGGCAGCACGAAATACCCAAATATACCCAAATACAGTTTGATTGTATCATTTAATTAACACATTTTTATGAACTGAGCAAGACTATGAACTAAATTTCAAATATATGATGAGAAAATATAAGGTTAAGTGGTTACTTTGCAGTTAATACTCGTTTGTTTGTATTCAGATTTCTTTTTATACACGGTGCTGTGAAAAACAAACCTTATGATAATTACTAATTTGGCATTGTTAAATACTGGGAACAAAATATATAAGTTCCTAGTTAAATATAATTAAAATACCTAAAATATAACCAAAAAAATCCAATGTATAAAAATAAATCTCTGAAAAAAAAGAAAAAATCTGAATGGGAAATAATAGTTCAAATAGACATTGATAAAGGGACATAGCCTATGTTAGTTTATGTTTTTCACGATAGCCGTTTATGTCCGAAATATGCCAAATATGTATGACTGAATATCTAAAATTTCGCTACAGATTTTCATTTTCTAGTAAATCTGTGACTTGTAGAAACAAAGTTGACATTAAGTATTTGTTCAAAACAATCTTTCACCAGAATTAAAGTATATTTCAAGTGTATTTGGGTATATTTGGGTGTATTTGAATATTTCGTGTCGCCGGTAGATAATTACCGATTTTACCGAAGTGTCAAACAGATGCAATCACATGCAAACAGACTATTAACGTTAAAGCTGTTCACATTAAACGTCGCGCAAAGGTACCGCTGATTAATTTTTTTTCTTACCGGTAATTATACAAATTAGATTATTATCCAGCAAATTAGGTTGACTGAACATTCATTTTAATGAATCACAAACACATTTCAGCAATCAATTATAATTTGATTTCAATAGGTGTGAAATACTATATATTATTAATTTGACGAAACGACTTTTTGCTTGCTATATAAAATAAGTTTGACGAAACGACGGTTTGAAGAAACGACCATAATTCTCTGAAAATTAAGATGTGATTTAAGTTTTGATTTAAAGTTGGCTTCTTACTGGATATTTTTTAAACTGCTTGGAAGGGCATTCCACCACAAATACCCGTAACTGATTCAGAACCCCCATAATGAGGGGTGGGGGAGGTAGCTCCCGAAATTATAATAAAAGTAACAGTACTATCTGAGCAGGCACATGTTATTTTGACAGAGCAGTTATCATTTTATGTTTTCTCCAAATCAAGATTTATGAAATGCTAATAGCACTTTGAAATTGGTATGTATATGCTAGCGTTAGGAACCTGGACTGAATATGAGATATTTAAATTATTTTGACCACATCTTCAACTTATGAAATAGTAAGCTTTAAGAGAACTAAGAAAATAATGCGCCATGTTTAGATTCGTAAATGTACAGAATGTATACCTGTGCCAACGAGTAAGGTGGTGATCGCAGCCGAAAGCCAAAAGTAACGCGCCATGATTAAAGAATGGGAAGACCAGCCGATAAATTCTGCTGAAAGCTGTCAGAAACAAGTCTTTTCGCTTCGAAATTTTAAGTGTATTCGCTACCCCGATTCATTTCCGGAAGTTTCAACTAGTTAATTTCACCTGTATCACGTGACATCAGGTAAAAATATTTTATTGGTAAACAATTATTCTATAACGAAATAATTTTTGTAGTAGATTCAGTAGTTCAGATATAATTCAGCTTTCATTTGAACAAATATTCTTAGAACGTCAAACGGTCATGTGTTTTTTCGTTTTATGTTTGATTACCAACTATAAACTTATTTTTAATTGAAGAATTACGGTTACTTTCGACTTAATTTCGTTAACTGAATAGATCTGATTTCGTAAAATCGCGTTTGACTAAGAGTGACTCATTGCGCATGCTCATAGACACTTCCTGACTTATTTTGTAAATTCTGAATATGTTTCGCAAATGAATAATTATAGTATAGTACTTTATAACTGCCATGGCTAAACTTGTTCCAATCATATTGCTTGCCATTCTGACCACAGGTAAGCTTTTAAAATTCCTGGTTTTAATGTCCCATGTAAGTTCTCACCTGTACACATAGGTGTAAACATCAAGGTAACCCAATTATACATTGGATAGGTGAGTTTTTATCATCAGTGGCAACTTAACGGGACAAATAACCAGTAATATACAGAATATGTATTTTTGAAGCTCATTTTCTATGAAATTAAAAATAATTAATAGTTTAAAGAAGAATATAATTTAGGCCCAACAAAATCTTTAGGCATGTAATGACTAAGATGATAATTGTTGTGGTCCAACCAGAATTGGATCAACAATATTTATATAAATACTAATAATATTGCATTCATATTTCGTAGTGTACTTAGAATTCTAAAGGACACATTTACCATCAATAATAATATTGTTCACATTTAGATAAATTAAGGCAGAATATCCTGATGTTTTTCAGACAGAAAACAAAATATATGATTTCATGAAAATTTTGAAGTTAACCTGTCTTTATGGCTCAGGTGTCAATGAAATATAATATTTTTCTCAATTTTTTACAGTGATCCTGTTAAATTTCCTTCTGTTATTCTTCTAGGCAACCTCATACCCTTTGGAATATATATTTACAACTTTTTTCCAAGAACTTTTATCTGGATGATTTATTTGTGCTAAAAGCGATCCTCCAAGAATAAAGAATTATACCATAGATTATTATTATGTTAATTAAAAGCAAAGCTGAATTGTTTCATGTGAACATAAATTTGTTAAAAAGAAGCATAATTAATTCTGTTTCACTGTTGATTTTAGTAAAATTCATTGCTTCTAAATATATGATTATGATATATCAGACTGCTATTGATCCTTTTGTATCAATACGAAATTTGTATTACAGATATCCTACAAATTATTTTAATATAGACTCAGCTTTCATTTTACATGAATTTAATGAAATAGTCTCAATTTTAGGGTTAGGACTAAATGAATTGTGTCTGAAAATAAGAGTGGATCAGTAGTAATGCAGAGTATTGTAGCTGCATTAGTATGTAGCAGAATTAAATACTACATCCAGACTTTCTGTACCTGAACTAAAAGAAAAGCATTTAAAAAAGATGTCTATATACACATGGAAGTTCTAGTTGTAATTGTGAAGAACACACCTAGACTAAGTTATTGTCTCATTTTTTGTTACAGTCTCAAACACATCATAATATAAAGTTTTACACCCTTTTGTCTGTAAACTATTTACCCCATTAGTCACAGGGTTAATAATTTATTTATACATGTATTATTGATTGAGAATTATTATTAACTAATCTCTTGTGGCTCAGTGGTTTAGATCACCCCTTTTAATTCTACTGACTGAAAGGGTGTAGCTTTGAATCCAGGAAAATTCAATTTTTGTAAATTCAGTATATTTCTTCAATTTCCATGATGTGTAGAAGCATTACATTATGTCCCCCACCCCCCCATAGTATAGACCGTTCTAGAAATTAGTTCCTCCCTAATTACCTCCCTTGCATCCGCCATTAAGGGACTGTGCAGATCGAAGCAGTTTGATAATGCGGGGCTTTGAAAAAGTCCAATTTTTAGAGCTGTAATGTGATGTGACATTGCATGTAAGAGAAACAGATTCATATAAATCACATGAAGCATTTATTATCAGCAAAGATATATCCCATGGTCTTCTAACTGAAAAAACGAATATCTGTAAACGATTTTTTGCTGATATCTCAATCTATTGAACTGTGAAATAAAGGTCTTGTAATATTTTCCGGTAGATAAATTCTTTATATTTTATAAAAATCTCACGAAATCTGTCCAAAAGGGTACAGTTATATAGGTGTCATAATAATTTTGTTTTTCGTATTACAAGAAATATCCACAACAGCAATGTTAAAAATAATAAGAAGGAAAGAAAACGTATTATTGTAAGATCAATATCTTACAGACGTGTGGCTTGCGACTGTTGTTTTCTTTCTGCATACACAAACTCGTTGTACATATCAATACTTTGCAACAACAGATTTCCTTAATGCAAGAAATAAAGAATAGAAAATAAATGGTCCATATGGCAACAGATGCTAAACTTCATACAGTCTTGAAAATCTTGTTTGTAAAGAAGAATAATTATATATTCTTAAATTTTATGTAACAATCAGGAACAAATAAAGACCATGTTTTATAGCCTTCAGGCATTTTCTCAAGAGCAAATTTCATTATTACTGTATATTACTGTGACTGATCAAGCAAGACCGACAATGACAATTAACGGTGACTAATCAAAACAAAGACAGTACATGTTTAGCGGTCCTTTAATGGCGGACGGTCACATGATCTTCATTAATCCGCCATTAAGGGACTGCGCAGATCGAAGCAGTTTGATAATGCGGAGCTTTGAAAAAGTCCCATTTTTAGAGCTGTAATGTAATTGTGACGTTGCATGTTAGAAAACAGATTCATATAAACAACATAAAGCATTTATTATCAGCAAAGATATATCTCATGGTCTTTTAACTGAAAAAAATGAATATCTGTAAACGAATTTTTGCTGATTTCTCAATCTGTTGAACTGTGAAATAAAGGGCTTGTGATATTCTACGGTAGATTCTTTTAATTTTATCAAAATTTCACGAAAAAAACTGCTGTTTAAAAGTACATGTATCTTTCATTTAAAAATCTGTCCAAAAGGGTACAGTTATATAGGTGTCATAATAATTTTGTTTTTTGTATTACAAGAAATATCCACAACAGCAATGTTAAAAATAAGAAGGAAAGAAAACGTATTATTGTAAGATCAATATCTTACAAACGTGTATATCTTACAAAACTGTTGTTTTCTTTCTGCATACACAAACTCACACGTTGTACATATCAATACTTTGCAACAACAGATGTCCCTAATGCAAGAAATAAAGAATAGAAAATAAATGGTCCATATGGCAACAGATGCTAAATTTCATACAGTCTTGAAAATCTTGTTTGTAAAGAAGAATATTTATTCTTAAATTTTATATAACAATCAGGAACAAATAAAGACCAAGTTTTATAGCCATTGGTCATTACTCAAGAGAAAATTTCGTTATTACTGTGTTTTACTGTGACTGATCAAGCAAGACCGACAATGACAATTAACGGTGACTAATCAAAACAAAGACAGTATGTCACGCCCATATTACGTAACCACATTCCTTCACCACAGGACACCGCGAAAGACAAAAGAGATTTTGATAATTAAAGAAGCGCTAAATAATGCATATTTATTGTCAAGTATTCTTTGAAACTATCACAAAGAATAAAACATATTTTATTTAAAATAGAGTGAATATATGCGGTTGATGAGCGGGATGTTTAATTTTATCATTTTGTCCATTTTGTAAGCTTTCAGATCGAGTTGTTCAAATAATTGAAATCATAGTTTCACCTTTTGAAAAGGAAAACAGTACTTTCAATATTATTTGCATTTTAAACATATATTATATGTAGTTTACACAACTCAAGCTTCCACTTTGAACAGTCCATGGTCTTTTTTCACAGTCTTTCATGTGTTAAATATTTCAAGTTAATGATATGTTCAAGTCAGGAATAAAACATACAAAAAAGTGATAAAAACACAATAAAATGATGTTTATTCTGCAACAAAATTCACGCGATATAAGGCAGTATGTCAGCTTGAAATGTGCTAAAGTTATCCGGATTTATACAGAACTCATATGCATCATAGCGAGGTTTAGCAGTCCTTTAATGGCGGACTGTCATGTGATCTTCGTAATGGCGGCGGTCAATTTATCAATTATGGAACGGTCTATATTAAATACTCTTTAATTTTAAAGAAAAGAAAAACCTAAATTCTATGAGTCAGATATTTTTAGTAATTTTATTACTTTTATATTTTAACAGTTTGGTGTGCTGATCCAAAGGTTGCACTAAAGTACACATTTCCAAAGACAGTGGTGAGAAATAACTACAAAACTGTTGTGGTTGAGAAGGACAAAGATTGCTTTCTAGCTTGTGTTGTTGATAACAGACCAGTTGAGAAGAAGGTACATTGTAAAAGAGAATTGTTTGTTAATTATCATCTGTAAAATGGTATGGCGAGCAGGTGCTTAACCTTGGGAAGGACCAGTCCTAGAGTCCCATCCTCAAAAAGAAATTGCCAAATTTCGCACATAAATGATTATGGTTGGTAGTGGGCCTGGAACCAATAACATCAATCAGTGATTTAAAGTCTGTGACTGTATCCACTTAATTATAGAGATGGGTCATTTACTTTTGTTTCTCACACTCTTATTGATCTTTCCACATATCAATATTAGAAGAATTACTGTGTATATGTCCATCTGCTCCTTCATAGAAAATCATTTTCTATGCACCAATAATGGTAACTATTAAAAGAAGGTTGAAAACCATCTTCTTTTCATGCTGATAGATTAGAACTTTTTAGCTGTGAAAGCTTATTTCGACTGATAATCATGATTCATTATATTTTTTAGGTTCAATGGTTGGTGCAGAACTTCAGGACAAACACGCCTATCCCAATTTCCACTGACACAGATACCCAGGATGCCTTTAAGTATCAGATAGACAAACCGGCTGCCAACAACTGGCGACTGAAGATACAGAATGTACAGGAATCAGACCAGGCCTTGTACATCTGTAGAGTCCAGCTGGGTGGTCAGCAGAATGCCAATGACAGTCGTATGATCCAAGTCATACGTTAGTGTTTTTGAGCTTAATTTTGTACATGAATTTTACATTATTGATTTAATTTGACCTCTCCCCTCTGTTGGCAGCATTTTAGATTGACTGGGATGTACTGCATTTCACTTTTAATCAGGTTGCTAAGTTATTTTGTCAATAATTTAACTGAGATTTTTTCAATTTCTCCTTAACTCATGAAATACAGATGGTGGCCAGAGCCCAAGAACCACAGACATAATTGTGAGAAACAAACATACAAAATCATTTATTTTAAAAATATTTTAGTGATATTGCCTTATGATTGTAAATGTAGAAGTAAATATAGGAAATATGTTTAAAATTTGAAGGAATAAAGGCATATATTATTATAGGCAAAATTTTGAATATTTTGACTAGCAAAATGTCCAAGTTTAAAGTAAATATGAATTGCATGCATAATTCTTCATTAACTCATATTTGATATTGATATTTCAGAGAAGCCACAGATAATTGATATCAAAACCAGTTCCAACACGATCAAACAGGAAGGGGATCGTGTTGAGCTCATCTGTGATGCCAGTGGTTTACCCAAACCTGTGGTAAGCTGGACCATGGTTGGGGGTGGAGTCTTGCCAACAGGAGGGCGAGAACTTACAGTGAGTTTTTTTTCTTGCTTCCATGTATCTATTTATCTATTTAGTCAGCAGCTGCTTAACTTTTTGTTTTGAACCTATAAGGTAAAGGCTTTGTTTATTATAGTGTCATCCCTATTGAAAGGGCCAGCCAAGTTGGCTTTTGAGACACCTATCTTTTATGCGCACAGAACCTCCCAAATCCCTTCTCTTTTTGCCGGGCACCTGACTGAGATGGGCTTATGGTAACCATTATTTTACTAATTGGTGTCTCACCATCCGACCTCTCCTCAGTTCTAACTTAGACACGACTGGGATCCAAACCTTTTATCTCCCATTCCGTACGGCCACAGAAGCATCAAAGTTAAAAAAGAGAATTAATACTTTCACTATAATTTTGTTTAATTATAGTTAGCCATGTTTTTTCAGTTCTGCAGTCTTAAACTCCTATAACTGTATTCATTTACTCTTGACCAAACTCTTCAACCAATTTTTGTCTCATTCATTGGTGCTAGTATAGAATATAATGGGAGTAAGATTGTAGATGAAAAATGAAAGCATGGTTTTTCTATTTATGATTATTTTTCAGGCTCCAGCTATCCTTATCGACTCTGTGAACAAAGATTATAAAGGAACCTATAAATGCACTGCTGCCAATATAGCAGGGATAGATACCAGGGAAATTAAAATGGGTGTGAAATGTAAGAAAATAACAGAAAAATGAAACTTGAAGTTTTTGAATTTGCCTTTATTTGCTACATTGACACATGTTAAAGTTAAAACCTGTAAATCAGGTGAGCTTAGCGTAATAAAGTCTGATGAAATTCTCATTTTAGGATTATTATAAACTTAACTTATAGCTTAAAGGGGCTGTGCTCCAGATGACAAAAAAAAGAAAGTTTTCTTGTATTATAAATTTCTTGTAATATTTATGACTAATGCTTAAAAAATAACTTACTGACAAAAAATAAGTCAAATAATTACATTATAAATTGATTTTTTTCCCTTTCAAAGTGCTATACCGTAACGCGACGGTATAACTATATCGTATAAGATTTAAAGTAAATATCTGTAATATCACATGCGGCGATGGTGGTGACAGTAAAAGCGTTGGAAATATTTTGTTAACATGAGGGTCCAGAGTTCAAATCAGGCTGAAGCGAAAATATTTTTTTATTCTATTTTGACTTTTATAATCAGTTTTGAAGTAAAATATTATGTTGTTATAATCTCACGGCATCTAAATATATAATTTATGAAAAAAAAATTTTTATGTCAAATCTGGAGTACAGCCTCTTTAATTTCAAGTCCCACTTTTCTGTATAACTGATCATTCTTTCACAGAGGAAAGTTGGCACTTTCTTACAGCGGATCTGTTTCTAGCATTTGTTTATTTCAGAATGAAAGTTAGAAGTTATATAAACGTTTAAAGTGACCAGGATGCTTGACAGCCAAGAAAATGATCAGAAATTATGTAATTAGAAGTAAAAAAAAACATTTACTTCTGAGAGATGACTGGGTGTGTCACTTTGACCACTTGTATAGCTTGAATTGCCTGCTAGTGCCAGTAAAACACTCCTGCAGGGCATTGAATGTAGAAGTTGAAACTTGATAGAAGCTTCCAGTATTTATTAATTTGTTTTTAACTTACTTTTGATAGATTATCTATGACTTATCAGAATATATTGCACATTTTGCAGTCCAGCCATATGTGAGTGCAAAAGAAATAGTTTTGAGTCAAGCTATAGGGTTTAGTCGTGAGCTTACATGCACAGCTGCTGGTAACCCAATACCTGAGCAGTCTCAGATGTACTGGTCCAGAGATGGTGTGCCGTTGGACGACAAAAATAAGTATGTTCTAAGAATGGGCAATAGTTTTGGATGAAAATTCAGTCAAGTTTGATTACCATAATCTGTTCAAATGTCGACTTAAAATTGGCGTTATTTATTGTGCATTTAATTTTTAAGAAAAAGGTTATTTCTTATTCAAAAATGGAACAAAAATAATACTAGTACTTTTTGTTTCAAGCTGAGTCCCATTTCACATATTTTCTCATTTTGTTTTTGTTTCTTTTTTTGTTTTTTTTAAAGGTTAAGACTTGCTTAAGTTTAAGACGCTAATGTTTTATTTCCTTTTTTAATAAATCATAGTGGCCAAGCACAGTACCGTTATGTGTTTAAACCTTCCTAATTTATACATGGGGCTATATTATTCATATTATAGACATACTGATAAAGTTGTAAAATGATATCTTCAGGTTTGTAGAGGAATATTACTTTGGCTCAAACTATGTGTTAATGAAACTCACCATTAGAGACATTGAGCAGGATGATTATGGACAATATAGATGCTATGCTGAAAATACGGAGGGGGAAAACCATGCATTTGTGGAACTTACCGGTAAGTTATTTTCCTCTTGGTTTTATCAGTAGTATTTTTAGCTTTTCAAGTATCGTTTGATTTTAGGTTTGGAAAGGGCTATAACTATAACTGATATTTCTTGACTTTAGTCATTACCCTTAGACTTTCATCCCTGATGGGATTCAAACCAGCAACTTCGATATCGGGAGTCCAGTACTCTAACCCCTCGACCACAGGGTGCTCCTTTTTTGCAAATGAGAGAAAATGCATAAAACTTTTTTAGTAACTTAGTTTATTCCTTTATGTGAATATTTTTTGAGACAGGAAAAAATGAACAATATCGCTTTAAAAAAAAAACTTGTATTTTCGCCATAAGTATTATGCACTCAAAGCAAATTTGTTGAAGCATCATACAGATACATGTTCATCTGTCACATAGAAGTTCGTTAAGAATGTACGTTACTTGGCAAACTTTGATATCTCATGTTGTATGGTTTTGTCTGGCAAGTTGAGCAGTTAGTTCTTTTGGTTCATTTAAGAACTGTGTTGGTTTATTTCCTTTCACAAAGTGTCTTATTAGAATTTAACCAATTTAACATTTCATTCTATTGGTTTGTTACTTTACATTTTCAGAATCATCATCAGAAGTTATCGAGAAGCCGGGACTCAGCGGAGCCACTATGTTGACGTTCAGCATTACAACTGTTGTCATGGTGATTGTCACGGTGTTACTTCACAGCTGCTAACCATCACTATGTACCTCCATTAAAAATACACAGTTACTGGCAGTAATTGGCTAACAAAAAATGCTGTTTATGAACTTCAATATACACGCATTATATGAGAAATGGTGACTTTGTTTTTCAGAGAAAAATTAATTTTCTACTCAATTCTTTATGACATGTTAATTTCATAAGAATTTGGAGAGGCAAAGTACCTCCAACCTGTGAAAAACAAATGCAGATGTTCTGAAAAATTCCAATAGGGAAAAAAAAATTAAATCAGTTTATTGAAAGAAATAAAGAGTGAAGGTCACAAGTGTTATAGTTTTGGTTCAAGTATTCTGAAACTGTCTTGTTTTATAATGAATAATTAAGAAAATGTTGTTAAACAAACAACTGCAGATTTTTGTGTTAATATCACATTAAATCATACAATTCATTCTGTAAATACATTCATTTCATACAATATGATTGTATATAATTGATTTATACATTCCACAATTCCTATACACATATTATTATATGTTATAACTATGTATATATGTTTTAAAAAGGATCATATCAGGTTTTCTTTTATTATAAGCAATCATTTTAAAGTGCTTTTAGATGTATACTCAGCTAAGAATCTTCAGCTTTTAAAAAAAATCTCATGTCTTTTTTGAATCTCTGTGTTTCCTGTCTGGTTCCCTGCCTACAGCAGTAACTGTGTCTACAGTGGGTGTCCAAAATTTTGGTGTTTTATTTTTTCAGATTTTTTTTTCTTTAAAATATTAATTATGGATTTCTTTTTATTAGGTAAGGAAAAATATTGAGTTAAATTCTTGTATTATAGTGTCTGTAATTATCTTCTGCTACATTGTACATGTTCTGTTACAGGAAATTTACATATGCTTGTATTTTATTTAAAAAATAATCTCATTTTTGAAATTGTAGAGATTGATTCTGAGCATAATTCGTCTGCATTGTTATTTTCTGTTATTTCTACTTTTCTACAAGTATGTAAAATTTCTGAAAAAAAAATGAGAGAAAGTGTGTGTGAACTGTATGTTATTTCACACAGCAAACTACGCGGTGTCGTACAATAGGTTTTAACAGCAGGTACTGAAGTATTTAAAACCTCTTATAAGTGGTTCATATATGTGTCTTATAATTAATGATTAGTTTCCCAAATGTGTCTTAGATAAAAGTAAAAAAGTAAAAGTTTAGCAATATTTTTCTGAAATTTAAAGATTTTTTTTACAAAATTTAGTGCTTAATCTTTGTCTGGATTATGTCATTCTTAGATTTTTTTTTTTTGAGGCCCCAAAAGGGTTACCCTGTTTATTATCCCCGTAAGAGGTTGAGAAGAGTTCGGGGAATTCTTAGAATTATTAGTCGCTATGTGTAATTATTTCCGCAAAAAGTTGTGAATAATGTGCATATAATATCATTTTTTCCAGTGTATATTCACCATTTTATACTAAAATAAAATATTTTCTTACTTAAATCTTGTTTGTTGAATTTACAGCCCAGTCTTATGGTCACGTGGTTATGGACCTGACAGCACAATAACTCATTAGTGTTTGATGTCATGGGTTGGAGTGTCACTATCAACATTTGAGAAAATTGATTTTTTATAGTGCCGTTTCAATCCATTCCCAACTTCAATGGTAGAGTATAAATCAATGTGTATTCTTACAAAAAAAAAAAATACTTTTGAGTGCTGGAAAACGGTTTAAAACCATAATAACTGTAGCAGAGTAATTGCCTTGTTTAATTTTACTCTTTATATTTCTTGTGTGTGCAACTCCTCACACATTTTCCATGGGAATTTCAACAAAATTTCGCAGAATAATCCTCAAGCGCTACAACGCATATACCCCAGGTTTTGCATTTTGATTATTTTCTACATAGATATTGCCCTTAAATTTTATTTAATATTGCTTCTGTGCACGACTCCTACAATCAGGGCCTTCTCAATTAAGGCCCTGCTACAACTGACATGCAAGTTTCACCAGTCTTTCACAGAATGATCACTATCAAGTGGCACAGCGCATATACTCAGGGTTTTTCGATTCCATTATTTTCTATGGAGTTATTGCCCTTTGTTTAATATTACTTAATATTGTTTCAGTGTGCAACTCCGACATTTTTATGATTTATGAACTATAATTTCACATTTGGTGTTCAACTGGAGCATAAAAATCGTAAGAAGCTGTGTTGAAAAAAAATGTTTTCCTGTAGTTAATATGTGGTGATATATGGGTACAAAACACTAGATCAATATCTTTTTGAAACACAGCATTTTGGAAATTTATTAATTTTACCAGCCACGTGTATTTTATCCCATACTTCTAACTCACAGATTATTTTAAGTTACTGGACAGCTGGAACGGCACACATAAAATTGGCCTAAGGATGTTTATAGAGAACACAATTTATATTATATTCCCCACCCACCTCTCCGAAGAACAATTGAAAGAAAGTGGTGTAAGACAAGCATGGAATAGTGTGACCAGTGCTGATGTCTGACCCTAGGCTGATCTGTATTAAAGTAAAGGGGGTACATAATAAATAACGAAACAAAGTAAAGAAAGAAAAGCTTACTCAAAGATTTCTTATTTTTCCTTCCTAAAAATATTTTTAAAAGCCGAAATCCCTTGTAAAACATGTTTTCTTTAGAGCGTCTGTTTTGTCAAATAATAATAAATAAGAAAACATATATTCTTCCAAAAAAAGCAAAATTAACATTAACAGAGGAATATGTTTTATGTTATACCTTAGACAAACATAAAGTAATCTATCCGGTTTAATACGATTTTTTCACTTACTCATGATAGTGAAAAAAAAAGTTTAAAAACCAGAGACATGTTATCTATGTCTCTGTAAAAACTAAAAACAATTATATTTCAATTTCAGTCTCTTTTCAACAAAATAATTTCAAAGTTCGCAGTTTTCCTTTAAGTAATGATACTCTGTCTACCATTGTTCAAACCCCAATACAAGATGCAATAAACATTTAAATCCAGAATATTTTCGACGCGATATCTGACACAATATTAGGTCACAGGTTCATAGAATTTTCAGCAGGGTGACAATATTACATAACATGTGAGAAAACGCTTTTACTTTTCTTTTCAAAGAAGTGTGTACACACTAGGGGCCCTTATAACATGTATTTAACCTTACATGTTTGTGCACCCATGGAAGACAACAATAGCCCTTGTGTGTAATTAATCAAAGTTATGTAATGTTTTAAGAGGACTGTCGGCTTGCTTTAACACTCCACCAAATAAATTTACTTATGCAAATGATAGATCCATGCTTCGAATGCCTGTGTATAAAGTTTCCTTCCTAATTTGAACTTTGAACTTTGTAAAAGACAATGTTGCTTGTTGGATTTTTCACGTTACTGACGCTAAGCTCTGAAATAGGTATGTATTTTTTCTCTATATTTTAGCAATTTCCTTATGAACAAATATTTCTATTTATACTGCGATTCTTCAAATTTTGATTTAGTGTAAATTTAGGAAGAAGTATTTCATTTTCGTTTAGAAAGTGAAAAGTTGAATCAAAGACATACCGTTAAAAAAGTGAGAAAAATTATAAAAAAAAGTAAAAATAGTGTATTGTATAACAAAGGGATGGAATTTGTTGATCGCATTTTTTATAAAAACGAAAAAAAAGTAATGATGTAAAGAACATATGTTAAAAAACATCTTTAGGACATACACACTAAGACATTGTTAATTTGTAATACATTTGTACATCGCTATCGATTAAAAAATTAATGCATTTAGTTTGTATTTTAATATAATGTGGACTAAACAAGTTTCATAGATTTTAAGCATTCAAAATAAATGTTTAAGTAAGATCTTCAGTTAAATATTGTTTTCTTTGTTATTATCTTTTATAATTTTAATGTTCCTGACACGCGCCTGCCAAGTATAGTCAGTATTGACTTTTGGCAGTAATAAGTTGAACTTGAAGTTGAAGAATGTTTGACTTAAAACTTGACAGCGGGTAATGATCGTCTAATATCAGCCATATATATATGATTTCTATGATTTTTATGAAAATGGAACATCCTAAATTTTTAGTAGGTCTCTTTAAGCACGACTTTTGAATCTGTCTGTTGGACTTTTCACTGTCAAACCGTTTTAACCATTTCAGGACATATATATTTTTGTGTTAGAAAAATATTTTTTTGATTGTAAACTTTTATAGGAAAACTTCGTTGCTTGTTAGACCCTGTGTAACCATCACAAATACATTACTGTTATATTTATTACAACTATCTTTATTATGAAATAATAATTTATTATCAATCTCATTTATTGGAAAATAGCTTTTAAATTTAGCAACGTTCTATACAGCGAGAATTTCGATTCTCACAATATTGAGAAATTTGATTCGAGATACACCGAGACTTTCGATTCACTGAAATTCGATACAAGGTAGTGGAACAGTACTTGTTTTATAAGCTATGTAAGTTTATTGTACCCATTTCGATGAGTATGTGGGTTTGTAACAGTTTGACTCCCACTTTCTTATACACGTACTACAATAGTTACTGTATTTTCAGCGCTAGGTGCAGATCCGAAGACATCAATAAAACAAACTTATCCAAAAACCACGATCGTCGACGGACATCCTACACTGGTTGTAGAGAAGGACCGAGATGCTCTCTTGGCATGTATTGTCAGCAATAAACCCAAAGGTGTTCCGGTAATTTTATAATGATTTATATTTTGGCATTTCTTGAATGAAGAAACTACTTCAGACTTCTTAATTTGATTTATGGCTCTGCCGGAACTGTTTAGATGTTACAGATTTTCTGTATCTTTAAGCAATTAAGACCACTACAGTAATAATCAAGTTAAGTATTGAAAAAGCACCTCAGTGTAGATTCACCCACTAAACTCAGAGCGAACTGGATCAGTAAGTCAGTTGGACTGGTCTACTAACTGACCAAGGCAAATTTAAATGTCCTTTGCTTTGGTTTAAGTGAGTTTAACGCTCTCTTACAGTCAATCATTTCTGCTAGCAGTTTACCTGGCCATTCTTCCTGGGAAGGACCGGTACCGGACTCCCGGGGCCCTAAAAATGGTCTTTTCAGTACTCAACAATGTGCATCTACCTTCAAGTTTTGTTTACTAGGCTTCTTTCAAGCTTGATTCATCCTAACCTTTTTTTGGCGCTGTTTCTTCATGAAAACAAATAACGATAGATATATTCATAATGCATCGGAACAGTAGCTCAAAAACAGGTAAAACTGGAATATAATATTTAAAGACTGAAAAATCTGTTTTAAAGGGAAAAAGACATACACTGCTTTAAAATTTATTTACAGGTACAATGGATAATTCAGAATTACAAGACGAAAATGGCGATTCCAGTAGCTACGGACACAGACGTTCAGAACCCTTTCAAATACCAGCTGGATAAACCAGCAAGCAACAACTTCCGATTGAAGATCCGAAATGTTCAACTTTCTGATCAGGCTTTATATATATGCCGAGTTCAACTTAATGGCGGGTTCCAAATGGAAAATTCGAGCAGGATTATCAAAGTTATTCGTTAGTATGCAGTCGAAGGCAGATAATTCTTAAAACCTTTTTCATTTAAAAGCGAATTCGAGAGCTAGCAAATTTCAACTGCACATTCCTTTCTTTTTTTCTTTTTTTTTTTTTTTTTTTTTTGAAATGAAAACAAGCTTTACAGAAAATTGAAGACTCATAGTTAAAAAGAATTATTAGTCAAACTGTCTCTGACTTACGTGCCAGACTAAAGGAAAAATGCAATACCATGTGTTTATTTCTATTCGCATTTTTTTTGAGGGGGGGGGGAGGGGAAGAAGGGGGAACCTACTAACAGTCAACTGATTTCTAGACATTCCAGCAATATACTGAATTTCTCAAAAGCGTTAGAAACCTTTTTCCTCCATAGATATTATCTTTCTGGTGTAGAGACTACAAATGACTTTTTTTTTCTAGAAAAACCACAGATTATAGATGAACATACGAGTTCCGACACGACGAGAGAAGAAGGGGAGAGACTCGAATTCAGATGTGCTGCCGACGGTATTCCAAAACCGCTGATAAAATGGGAATTGGCTGGCGGCGGAATTCTTCCCTCAGGAGGAAGAGAATTTGTGGTACGTACGTCACTTCGGGTCACGTTTTCATATTACTCTGTTAACGTTTCAGGAGCTGTAACTCATGGCAAGGGGAAGTGCATACAAATAATTTGATCTCTTTAGAACACACAATCTGTGCCTGGAAAGTAACTCCATGGTTGATCAAACTTTATGTAAGACTTCTATCACGACCCAAAAGGGAAACAACCATTGCTTTACCATCTAGAAAAAGTCTTTCGGACTTAAGAAAAGTTTGTGTCAAGTTCCTGTGCCAAACACCGTGAGATAAGATTCAGTGTTTAGTTTTCTTTAAATGTAACTTTTTGATTTGAAGTGTTTAAACAAATATTTAGCACGGCTAGTATAAACGTGCACTTCAACTCCTGCACATGAGATGCGTGTATTCTGATGGAATTCCGTTAAAGGATAAAATATTGTCAATTCTTTCGAAATGTAGGTCGTTCAAATCATACTGTGTTTGACAAAAGTATTATGGGAACTATTTACTAAATATTACAGTCACCAAACCTGTTGATTGATTACGTAAGCAGAAATCATCGAGGCCATTATAAATGTATTGCCGAGAATGCGGCAGGAAGAGATGTAAGGCGGATTGGCCTAAACGTGAAATGTAAGTAACGTCATAGCGTTATAAGTATCTCAGCCGAATTATAACGATTCTTATACACTAGCTTATATTAATTGCTTATCAGTCAAATGCAGGATTGATAACGTACAACTTATTTAGAGCAAAGAGGCACCCGTGTTAATTACAAGAATCTTGTTACATGTGGCACGTGCGGCACGAGTTGTTTTTCGTTTTGTTGCCTCCGAAAGACTCGTATTCTAGACCTGTTGGACCTTTGGTGAGCGCCATGAATAGTAATTCTAGCCGATGTGAAAACATAAAGAAGAATGGCCCTGGTTACACAAAGAATCTTTGACATGGCGTTCATGTCTGCCATCTTGACGTCAAACAAGACATCCCCATGACTACAGAGAGTTCTATTTTCTTATCGTCGTCCTATCCGTTTTAATTCAGACATTTAACAATGCTAGCGGACTCTGGTACTGAGTATACAGTGATTTTTTTCATGAAATGTTTATACTTTTCTTTGATGAATTTTCTTCACAGTTGCTCCTAAGTTGACAGCAAAGGTTCGGGACGTGCACCAGGCCATCAGTTACAGCCGTGAACTCAAGTGTGAGGTTTCGGGTAACCCTGTACCAACAGAAGACCAACTAATGTGGTATAAGGACGGAGTCCCTTTGAGGAATAGTAATAAGTAAGTAAAGCTAGAATCCCTTGTGACCAATAGAACACAAACATCTGACAGTAAGGACAGAAATATCTTTCTTACTTTCCACTAGTTTCCAGAATTAAAAGACGTTTTTTTTTTTCTCGAAATTATGTAATTCTTTAACCGTTTTGTGTGGATAAGTAAATTGCAAATTTCAACTGATTTTATAGATTATGATTTCCGATCGTATTAAGATGATGTCACTGATGACATAGTATTTTTCAAATATGGCTATTCCACGTTGATAACTCTACGTGATAAAAGACCTAGAAAAAGCATAAATCACATACATCCTAATTACAATCTGATATGTTACTGTGTCGACTTACTTTAGTTAAAAACGTTTTTTTTTTTCATTAATTTTAATTTAAAACTTATTCCCAGGTACACGTACGAGAGTTTCTTCGGTTCTAATTACGTCTTGATGAAGTTGATTATCAATAATGTAGACAACAATGACTTCGGTAAATACAGATGCTATGCCGAGAATTCACAAGGGAATGGAGATGATTTCGTTACGTTCAGTGGTACATGATTCCATCTTTATAGTTTATTGTTTTGTGTAAATCTGCTCTGGTATAAGAAAGGAGCAACAGGATCAAGATTCGGAGGTCAATGGTTCGGGTCCCGTCTTGGACTCGGATTGTGACTCCCGAATTCTCCTTTCAGCACTAGTTCTGAATAGAACTACAAGAAGCAGCCATTTAGTTTTGGCCGCTCAGTTGCAGAAGCAGTCTTTTCAAATGATGTGAAATGAATAATTCTAAATTATTTTTGTCTATAGAGATATTCCAAATTCTGCAGTTTATTCACTACAGAGAGTGTTTTTAAAAGGTTACTGTAACAAAACTAAATTCTAAAGCGTGGAACAAGAATGAAGAGATTTTTATTAATATCAAATAAAGCCTGTAAACTGATCACTTTTTTTCCAAATTTTCTAACCATTATATTCAAGAAAACTTTCTTCTTTAACTATTTTTTTTTCAATTTTCAGAATCTTACCACTTTGCCAGTGATCGACCAGGATTGTCATAGTGTCATTATGGTTACTACCTAGCATCTTAAGACGCCCATTCCATATTCCTAACTCAGTTATACCAACAATGAATACCATTGGTTATATCTGATAAAAACATTCTCTATTTGTTCATTACATGTTTCAAAGATGATCAATTACATCGAGTCATTTAGCATCAGGCTTGCGATAGGACGGTTTTTGTAATTTACTGGGGTGTTTAACTGACTTGTTAGATAAAATAATATATATGCTTTTACATCAAATAACCAAGATTTCTTGGCTAAAACAAGAAACAGATCGTATCGAGATCATTCTGACATAATACTGTTGATTAAAATTCCATTTAGCTAACCTCGGGTGAGTCCGCTTCTCTGGTTAAATACGGAAACGACCGAGGTGAGTCCGCCGCTCTGGTAAATACCTAAACGGCCGAGTATGTAACGAATGATATGAGTTAGGTCGTCATCAATTTTTGTAAGTTTCAACTAGGACGTCATCATTTTTTGAAAGTTTCAACTGGGACGTCATCATTTTTTGTAAGTTTCAACTGGGACGAATATGTATACATATATTAGATTATACCTCCAGGTTTCAACGAAATTGTACAAAAATGAGCCATAGCTTAATTAATTTTACTACGTAAGATATGACAAATAACCTACTCGCTCGAATTGAAATGTATATGCTTTGTTAACGTTCATACAACAGCTGAGCAAAACAGTGTCAGTTTATGTCAGTTTGGTGTATTTTTCGGGGTTTTTTTCTGTGTGTGATTTTTTTTAGTATGCCTGTCCTTAGGAAGAGAGAGAGAGAGAGAGAGAGAGAGTTGATCATGTAGATACTATGTAACCGCGGATTTGCTTTAAAGTTCTTTGTATGAAAAGCTAAAAGAAGAATGTACACATATAATTGAGGTATGTTTGTCTTTAGCCGAACTTCATACTACAATATATAGTTACTATGTAACTGATTTTACACAAACTTTGTTCATATTGTTTACCTTTATGTCAATTTGCAATTTCATCTTAGTCATCACTATGTCAAACATTGTCTCCCTTGGAGACATGTTAGGAAGTCCACCCAATCACGTAAATATACCTGTTAGATGATTACAGCTTTCGCCCTTATTATAGATCACTTGGACAAAAAATAAGTTATAATCAGTAACCATCCTTTGACATGTACTTTGGCATTGTAAACGTTGCAATATACATTGTTTTATTTTTATTGTGACATAGAATTTATTTGTATCAAATTAACTTACATTTGTAGATCTATGTAATACAAGAAATGTTCATTTCTACTCAGTACTGTCAATTTGTATTGTATATGTTATATTTGTATTCTGTACTGATTAATTTGTATTGTTAAATTCCTATTAGTGTATTTTGATTTTTTTTGCTAGAAATATTACTTTTCAATCCTGTACGCATTTGTCTTTACTTATTGAAGCTTATTAATCGTTGGTAACGGTTACCCATATGACCGACGTCCCTTTAAGAGTTTCGTCATTTTAGGTTTTGGGGATAGTACAGGATACAGAAATCATCCCACTCCAGAGTCACAACTTGATTTTTGTTGTTGTTGTTGTTTTTACATGCTCAGTGTACAGCACCGATATATATGGACCTCGATGTTTTGCCCTCTTGTCCGAAACAGTTATATTAGCGGGGGAGCGGGTAATCGAACTCGCGACCTCTTGAAGATATCAAGTCCATGTGCGTCACCACTTATCCACCTCAACCAGAGACGATTGCGGTTATCTTAACCTTAAACTCCAAGGGGAGATAAACATTGCTATTATATTTCTACATGGGTTATCTGTCGCATACTGGACGATAACAACGTTATCAGGCTGGCCCTAAGTGACTTAGAGATTACGGTACGCTCAGTTATGCCGGCATAGATAAAGGCCATCAATCATAAACATATACCGCTTAAAATTTTAGATGTTAGTAGCAAAAAATGCATTGATTTTAAAACAATTCACGGGTGGTTTTTGGAAATGTCTTTACTCGGAATTTTTACGCCAGTGGTGACTTTACACATAGGTAGGTATCTATTTCTTTTCGTTGGCACTGAGTTTGAATTTGTGTCCAGACAACAGTGGCATTCTCAGATCAAATATGACATAGTTTGATTTAGTACACTGTAGTTGTTTCGATTGTGTGTACAGTGTGTCATCTTATAAATGTTAACAATCTTATTGGGGTTTTTTACCGGTCACGATTTTCTTTTTGTATTTATAAACTTAAAATACGTTAGATTTCCAGTCTTTTTGCTCAGAAATAGACAACTGTATACAAAATTTGGTTGCTTTCACACGACTATAGTAAAAACTCGTTTCAAAATTTGTGAAGACCAGCCAAGTTAATATCATAAATGTATTTATTGCGTAAAAGATTTTCATTTCTTGCTGTTAATACCTTTGTATCAAAACAAATAAACAACATGACTTATGTCTTACATCTTTTCTTAGTTATTTTTCTTCAGTATATGTTTTTAGAAAAGTAAACCAGTTTGGAGCATAATATAGCTGTAGAAACAGGAAAACAAGTTAGCACGCGACAAAAAGAAATAGAAATAGTCAAGTTTTCAGGTTTTAAAAACTTAGAACTGTGATAGTTTTGCTTTCCGGCTGTATTAGTAAGTCATTACGGTTCCGTGGTCTAGTGGTGGTCTCACAGTCACAGATTCAATCCTCTGCTTCTTCAGTGACGCTATGTAAAAATATATTGGATGAATCAGGGCTGTACTAATCTAATCATGTTGAAATTTCGCCATTTTTCCTAACCACATCGCACACTCCTCTTATTTTTCCTTCAGAACGGGAAATGTTTCTTTGCATAATTGACAGATTTATGTTAAATAAATAGATTTATCAGTGTATTTGTCTGTTAGTTTTGTTGAAATTCCTCTTTCTGCTTAACGAATATCGTTTTAACCTTAACCAAAATATGCACTGGGTAATTTTCCAGTACTGGCCGCAGATCCGACTGTATACCTTAAACAGACCTTTCCTAAAACTACGATAGTTGATGGGTACCCCACGCTGGTTGTGGAAAAGGACAGAGATGCCTATCTTGCCTGTGTTGTAGATAAGAAGCCAAAGGGAATGCCGGTATTGTTACTAATTATATCCATTTGTGTCGTTATAAAACAGAAAAGGATGATAAAATCGTAATAAAGCTAAATTTGGGGAAAAAATGTGTCTGTTGTACTTCAAAGCAAAGTCATATTCTGGCTTTTGATTAAAAGCAAAATGACTGTGTAAAAATCTTAACCTTTAAGATTAAACATTTCTAGGTATCGTAGGTACTTATTTATTTAAAAAATGAACAATTTAGTCTTAATTTGATTTTTCCCTGAAAATTATATACCAGAAGACGAATATATCGAAAAAGATTGCAGCGATTTTTTTCTATCTTATTTATTTTGTCTGTGCGTATTATAACTGTGTGAAGTTATTACTGTGTGAAGTTCAGACATCGGAACGCGATGAGCGATCTTGATTTCACTGTTACAAGTTCCAGATTCACCTTTCAGGTACAATGGATGGTGCAAAACTACGACACGAACACGACAATTCCAATATCTACAGACACAGACACGAAAAACTCGTTCAAATACCAGCTGGACAAACCCGCTACAAACAACTGGCGACTGAAGATACAGAATGTCCAACCATCTGATCAAGCTCTGTACATCTGTCGAGTTCAGCTCCAGGGACGATTTCAGATGGACAACATTAGTAGAATGGTTAAAGTAATACGTAAGTATATACGATACACTCTTTCAATAATATGTTTCATTGACAATTATTATATCAGAAAGAACTCGCACAAGGACGTGACACAGATGTAAATAAAATTAACTTGAACACATGCTTTTAGGAATATGTAAAAGATGACTCCGAAATCCAATTTTATCGCAGACTGTATTTGCAGCTCGTTAGATTTTAATTCCTGCAGATGTTCTTGTTTTATAGATAACGAACTGAATCCTCGCATTTTTTGTAGAGAAACCACAAATTATTGACATACTTACAAGCTCCGACACTACGAGAGAGGAAGGTGACAGGTTGGAGTTCAGATGTGCTGCCAGTGGTATACCAAAGCCGCTCATAAAATGGGAACTCGCTGGTGGGGGTCTTCTTCCCACAGGAGGTAGAGAGTATGTGGTAAGTACGTCACTTGCGGATAAAAAATGTTAAAAGATGTTTTTGGTAATGGAAGCGCGCCGACCCGATAGCCTATGAATCGTAGGTTCGATTTTCCGTTCTTGCAGTAACACTCAAAATGTCCTTCGGATGAACTATGACGCTAGCGTCCCATGTATCTGTGCTGAATGCAGTGAAGCCTTTTGGACTGGAATTGTGTTGATCAACCATCCCCTAAAATTTCAAGATCTGTTGCATACTGAGATCTTTCGGCTGTGGCCATACATTAAATGTTTATTCATATCTTTTCTATATTACAGTCACCAAATCTGATGATAGACAGCGTGAACAGAGGGAACAAAGGTCACTATAAATGTGTTGCAGAAAATATAGCTGGAAAAGATGTCAGACGAATAGCCCTTAATGTAAAATGTAAGTACATGTATGATATATTGTTATACTGCTAGTATTTTAAAGATAATTATTGCAATAATCTTTTCGTACCAGTATATACTTTACAACTTTAAAACTTTGCCAATAACTCGGTTCATTACATTATTACCTAGTTTATTTTGGCAATGAATATCACCTGAATCAACGCGTGCAAACTTACTTAAAAAGCCAAGACGTACTCAAAAAGACAGAATGTACTCAAAAAGTCAGGGAATCACGTGTTTTATATTGAAAAATATGTAAAAAAAGTTTTACAACTATTCTTGTCTAAAACAACAAAACACCGAGTTCTAAAATTTTGCATGAAGCATACCTAGTGAACCTAAGATCGTGTAAACGTTGCCATTTAGGTTACTTTTGGCCGAACGCCTTGGTCACATGTTTGACTTAGAAATCTGTAGGAAAGTCTTTAAAACGTTTTTTTGTCTGAAAACATAAGACCCAGAGATTATGCAATTTTACATAAAGCATTGCCTAGTGAATCTATAATAAGATTGTTCAAACGTTGCCCATTGGGTCATTATTTACCCCGCCCCGAGATCTGTTGCATAGACTTAAATAGACAATTCCTTTAAAAATCTTCTTGTCAGAAAATATGTTGTAGTCTTCTTAATTTTGGTATATAACATAGTTTAGTGGACCTCTACCAATATTGTTAAAAATTATGCCCCTGGATTTATTTTTGGCTGTACCGGAGAAGGGGATTTAACATTGTTCTTATCCGAAATCAGAAGAGCTAGGGTTCTGTTAGCATGAAGCATAGCTTAACAGGTATGCGGATGTAATCTGTCACATATCACTTGTCGTTTTTAGCAGTTATAGTCAGGTGAGCAATTTAGGGCCATCATAGCTCACTTGTTAAGTTAATGGGTAAGAGATATACCCATTCATCTCGACATGTCTACGTCGCCTGATGATAAGGTTCTCGTTTGAGATAAAAAAAAAAAAGAAACCTACATCAAATAGCCATGATATAGAAAATCGGCGTTTTATTTGTTTTGTTTAGGGCAAATGATTATAAATAACTGGTACCCTAAAAAATTATTTCCCATGTATGTTTCATATCAAGTCGCTCCCCAGCTTACGGCAAAAACATCGGAAGTATCGCAAGCCGTTGGTTACAGTCGGGAACTCAAATGTGAGGCGTCTGGTAACCCTGTACCCACACAGGAACAGCTTATGTGGTATAAAGACGGGATCCCTTTAGATAATAATGACAAGTAAGTAAGCCTGGATGTCTTCCTAAGCTTTCAGACTAGTCTTTGGAGCCAAACCAACGATGAAATCAAAAGCAATTATTTGATTCAAAATCTCTTGAAAATTGGTAGTGTTTACATCTACTCCTATGGCAAAAATAAATCGCTCCAAATAAATAATTACTTATATCTTTGCTTTAAGAAAATATCAAAATATGGCGGCAGTATGTTGGTGATGGACAGGATAGCTGAAATCGGAAAATTCGCAGAGAAAAAATCTTGTTACAAAAAATAAAAATAAAAAAAGGAATAAGTATGAATTAGTCCGCGAAAGATAATTGGTTTACCGTTTGTATATTACTTTTAAGAAAATATGCAACAAAAATTGATAATCCTCTAATCGGTGTGTTCATCTTGACCTTAGCATATTTAAATAGAACGAATAAAATAGTGTTTTGCTAGCAATGAATAAAAAAGTATAAATGTATTAGATCAGATAATACCTAACTGATGCAGATTATTTTGCATGCGATGACGCACGTTTTCTAAGCAAAGATATTAACTAAAGGTGGAGTTTCACGTATTTCATCTCCCAGGTAACAGAAAATGTTAACATGCGTTATATACTCACATAATAACTGAAAAGAGACACATGAAATATTTCTTCAAAAATAAACCTCTTTGATATAGTTTCAATTCTTTTTTCAGATACACGTACGAAAGTTTCTTTGGTTCTAATTACGTTCTCATGAAACTGGTCATCAACAATATAGAGAGCAATGACTTTGGTAAATACAGATGCTATGCCGAGAACTCTCAGGGGAATGGAGAAAACTTTGTCACCCTCAGTGGTAGTTATTCTTTTTTGAGATTTTTTTAAAAGAAAATTATATAAAATGGCTAAAACTTAATAGTATGATGAACTTAGCTCCGAAGCCTTTTCAACAGACCAAAGTTAGATGTTGTCACGGAACAGCTTTAAGAAAAGTCTCCTGTTTTCTGTGGGGGGAAAAACTCATTATTTCAATGCGTTTAATACATTGCTTACTCCTGTGAGAAGCTTCATGCAAGAGTTTTGAGAAAATACATATTGATGCGTCACACTAAAGAGGACTTCTGGAAGATTATATCGAAATTAGAGCCGGAACAAAACAGAACAGAATCAGGAAAAAATAAATCTTTTCTGTTACAGAAAGTACATATTCTGTGTATCATATTCGGACGATATGTTATATTTATTAGGCAGTTAAGTCTGAACGATTGCTTACATAGTACTTTAGAGACAACGTCATTTAAATTGCGTCCAACGTTAGAAGCACGTACTTCGACGTTATTTTGACGTTACTACACGCACACTCAAAAGGTCCCTTTTTGTCAAAACGAATCACATATGTGTCTGTTCGTTATCCGTTAAGAAGTAATTATTTGTGCTTTTACATCCTACCTTCAGATATTTTGAATAAATGTTCGTGTACATAAGTTCGTTCGCAAACTAATAGCAAAAATGAGTTGAAAAAATAAACTGTTGATTCTATTTCAGCTTCGGATTTCTTCATCAGTGATCGACCAAGTACTGGAGGTGGATCTTCATTTTTGGCATTCAGTATTACTACGATCGTCATGCTTCTCACGACATCAGTTTTACATTTATGCTAATCAGTATTTGTAAAGTAGTGTTCTTTTTGAGAAGTATTAACGCTACACATTTTTGTAATTGTTGCAAAATGAACACCTCAAAGAACTGGCGAAAGCTTTGGACGTGACATTCTACTTACTTGCAGACTAACACGTCTGTTTAATGGTTTATGTGTTCTTTGGTTGAAGAGTTTGGTTTTTATTTGATTAAAAGTTGTATTCATTATTGTTGAAAAAAAACAGATATTTCGCGACAACGATAAAATCTCGCGAAAGTTTATAATCCGGCAGTCTACTTTAAACTCTGTGCTTAAAACTGTTTGCCCGGTTTTGACAGTCTTTGGTGAAGGAAAGGTTCGTTTATTCGAGTAAAATACATTAATTGCTGAAAAGAAAGAGTGAGATTTTTGTGGTCAAACATAAAGTAACGATAAAAAGTTTTAAATTTAACATTCAGTACTGATGATACAGTAAGCAATCTATCTATCAGGTTTTTTTAAACTAAAAGTGAGGCTCTTTTCGTTTTGTTGATTATCGGGAAAATCGGAAATAAATCTGAGATATGGCCTTAATAAGGAAGAACTGTTTCCAACTTTGCAAACTGCATTCTAGATTTGCGCTAGAAGAAATGTCTATTTTATTAAGTTACTGGTGTAATTAAATTTATGTACATATCCTGACGTTTGGAAAGGTTGTCTTAGTGGTTTGGCGGCAACATGAAAGAAAAGGCGAAAGTTTTCCGTCTAAATCTGGACTAGAGATAAAATAACAGTATTGAAATGTTAGGTGATTACTTCTGATTAATTTGTAATTTAACTCTAATTTAACAAGATATTCGGGGAAATGTTTTCATTTTTTTTATATGAAAAGAGATTACTCTCGATTTAAGATATGCATCCTAATTATACGTATAAGATTGATTTAGTTCATAAGCCATATCACCTCTTAGTGTTCTCTAAGCAAAATAGTTTTAGTTTATTTATCATGAACTTTGTATGTACTTGATCAAAGGGATAATTAATAATGTACTATAATGTTACTCTTAATGTGTTGCTGATGCATAGAAATATCTACGGAATGCAAATGTATGTACTTATGTACTTGCATCTATAAGGTAAAATTCGTGTCATAAACATCAGTTATACCAATTTATTTGTTCGAAAACTCTGACCCGAGGTGCATGCGTAAGGTCAAAAAGATCTTTAATTCCTACCATGTCTTCATTTTGAAGAGCCACAGATGTTTTTACTTGCAAGATTTGTACAAATCTTTTAAAAATATTGTTCATAGTGTATTCAAAAACCATATCCTCGTATATCCTCTCGTTTCTACCATGCCTTTGTATGTCGCCATTCATTTGTGAGAAATTCTGGATCTATTTTGTCATTTTCTTCAATCATCTTTGTATAGTTTTACTATCATCTTTGTACATTAAAATATCTTTTTGTAGATGTGATATACTTTATTGTTTTGTGCCGAACAGTGACCGAATTTCGCCTCTATTTTTTTATTATAAATCTTCTATCCAAATGACGGGGTGTTCTATCAGGTTCGGTAAGTTATAAATATTTTAAAACCAAAACTTGCCTCAAACTTACACAGTTGCTGATTATTCTATTTAGTTTTCATTAGAACGAAAATCACAATTATTTTTATCAGCTTTGAACTATGAAATAAAGACACGCAGAAAGATTAATTTAGGTTCGATAAATAACGCCATGGTCGTGTTAGAGCCCTCAATCACTTTTGCTTGGATATGTCAGATTAGCCATTGTCACTAGTCTGTCTGACACGTGCTTCAAGACATGACCATACGGGTTACAGATTAATGTTTTACCACTGCTTTTTTCTTAAACATTATGTATTTCTACAAATGTAACAAAGATATATTTTGTACAAAGTTTAAGGGACGTACTTTCAAAGATTTTTGAAAGTTTTAAGATAATTAAAAGGTGTAATTAAGAAATGTACAATGAATTAACATGTCTGCAAGACTATACCTAGCTAAGATAAGAGACTGCTATTCATAGGAGAAAACTTCTACTTAAAAGTCTCGTTACGACATACTGAGTTAAAGCAATAACAAGAGGGCCATGATGGCCCTGGATCGCTCACCTGAATACTTTGGCTGTAGGTTTGCTGCTAAGCAGTATTTCATTTTTTAATTGAAAATATGTAAGTGCCTACAAACCAAATATGTAAAATATCAGTCAATAAATAAAGTCTCTATGACAGAAAGTAGAAATATCTATTATAAGCTATGGTGACCTTGACCTTGACCTCAAACCCTACCCATGGGTAGACGTCCATGCAAGGAACCTATATACTGAATATCAAAGATACTGGTCTATAAATGAAGGCTCTATGAGGTACAGTAGATAAATCTATTTTTAGCCTCCATGACCTTTAACCTAATCTAATAATTTGAAAAATCTTGATAAAGCTTGCTTCATGCCAAATTTTAAAATTCTAGGCCTTGTGGTTTCAGACAAGAAGATTTTTAAAGATTTTCTTCTATACTGCTATTTAAAACTTATGACCCCTCGGGCGGGGCCAATAGTGACCCCAGTGACATTTTTTAAACAAACTCGGTAGAGGTCTACTAGACAATGCTGCATACCAAATATCTAAGCTGTAGGCATTGAGGTTTCCAGTAAGAAGATTTTTAAAGATTGCCTTTATTACATATTAAGGGCCCCCGGGGCGGGGCCAATTTTGATCCCGGGGCTAACATATAAACAATACTGGTAAAGGTTCTCAACACAATACTCCACACCAAATATCTAAGGTCTAGTCCTATTAGTTTCGGATAAAAAAAGGATTTTTCATGTTTTTCCTATATAACTATATGTAAACCAAGAGAACCCTGGGGCGTGGCCAATTTTGACCCAGGGGACATAATTTGAACAAACTTGATAGACATCTACTAGACAATGCTGCATACCAAATATCTAAGCTGTAGGCATTGAGATTTCCAGTAAGAAGATTTTTAAAGATTGCCTTTTTTACATATTAAGGGCCCCCGGGGCGGGGCCAATTTTGACCCCGGGGCCAACATATAAACAATACTGGTAAAGGTTTTCAACACAATACTCCACACCAAATATCTAAGGTCTAGTCCTATTAGTTTCGGAGAAAAAAAATGATTTTTCATGTTTTTCCTATATAACGATATGTAAATCAATAGAACCCTGGGGCGTGGTCAATTTTGACCCAGGGGACATAATTTGAACGAACTTGATAGAGGTCCACTAGACAATGCTGCACAACAAATATCTAAGCTCTACGCCTTGCGGTTTCAGGCGAAAAGATTTTTTTTAAAGTTTTTCCTATATAACTCTATATAAAACATTTGACCCCTGGGGGCCATTTTTGACCCAGGAGCCATGATTTGAACAAACTTTGTAGAGGTCTACTGGTCAATGCTGCACACCAAATATCTAAACTCTAGGCCTTGCAGTTTCTGACAAGAAGATTTTTTTAAAGTTTTTCCTATATAACTCTATGTAAAACATGTGACTCCCGGGGCTGGGCCATTTTTGACCCAGGAGCCATGATTTGAACAAACTTGGAAGAGGTCCACTGGACAATGGTGCACACCAAATATCTAAACTCTAGGCCTTGTGGTTTCAGACAAGAAGATTTTTAAAGTTTTTCCCATATAATTCTATGTAAAACTAGTGACCCCTGGGGCAGGGCCATTTTTGACCCAGGGGTCATGATTTGAACAAACTTGGTAAAGGTCTACCTGATGATGCTTCATACCAAATATCTAAATTCCAGGCCTTGTAGTTCTGGAGAAGAAGATTTTTAAAGTTCCAACTTTGAAAATCTATTTTTAGCTCCTGGGTAAAGCTACATGCAAGTAACATTCCTGCCAAGTTTCAGCAAGATTGGCCCAGCAGTTCAGGAGAAGAAGTTGTTTGAAGAAAAAGTTGACGACGCACGCACGGACGACGGACATCAGGCGATCACAAAAGCTCACCTTGAGCACTTTGTGCTCAGGTGAGCTAAAAATCTAGCCAGTCAAACACATGAACACCAAAAAATCCATATATAGACAAGAAAAGATTTTTCAAAATATGGGTTGATTAAAAATAACCTTACAGGTGAAGCAATACGAACTCATGAGAATACAAAGGCAAATGCCATGGACAACATACATGCACACATAAACCAACGAACAGATCTTATCAATAGCAATACTTGAACACTTACCTGCATCTTATATGCTTGATTTAATATCTTACATCATTTCTTCTTAAGTTGAGTTCATAATGATTTATTTGTTGAACAACAAATGATAACGAAGAATTGAATTATACAGAAATGAATACAGTTAAAGGACTGACCATTGAAAATATTGAAGTTTAATTGATTAGTCTGAAGTTTTACAGAAAGGGGTTCCGTAAGCATTTAGAGAAAAACAAATAAAGGAATAAGTGAAAAGGATATGTCAACAAAGCTTACAAATGTAGTGGTGCCAATAAAGATCGTTCTGCAAAATATTTCTTTATGTGTCACTTTCGGAATACTTAATATACAAAAAATGTTCATCCCTGAAATATTTTTACTTCATGTCGGTCATCCATATTCTTATCAAAGATTCATTCCTCTCGTCTGAAAACGAGTGTCGAAACGCTTGATTAGGCACAGCGTCTTTACGAGTCTGATTTTTACAATCAAGCTTTTCATCCGGGGCACTTGTCATCTAATCCTTTCAATAGAATATGTTCTCAAAATGCAATCGAGTGAGACTTTGTAATTTTATTACAAACCTCGACGCTGCTCAAGAATAATTCACACAAATTGAAAAAGGATGAGGGTAATATTGCTTTAATGTGATTTTCGTGGTGACTTAAAAATTACAATAAAATTGATATGCTCCGCGTGAATTTGACTTTTGATGATGAATATATTACCACATTTATTTCAAAAAAACATGTTGACTTTTGCATGACATTAATCACTATTTTGTCAATATGTGCTCGAAAGAAATCGTCATTTGCAGAAGTAGTTGATTAAGCGTTTAAACTTTACCTTTTATATGCACTTTTTATATGACACAAAGGTCTGAACTACTGAAGAATTTTTCACCAACTTTCGTATGTTTAGAGGTCATATCACGAAACTGGATTATTTTTCTTCAGATTTGTAACACGCATGTTTATTTAAATAAAATTGTTGTTTCCTTTGACTGGACGTACAAGTTAAAATTTTCAGCTATTCTGATGCTCCTATAAAGCGCAATTAAATTTTCTTTTTATTTTTACTGTGATTTGATATGAAAATAAATCACACCTTAGAGACAAAGATCTTCAAGCCAATGTATCTTAAATAGTAATGAGCAATCAAAGGTAACTTTATAACTATATTGATCACGTTTATCTTTTTTTCTGATTTGGGACTATACTTGAAAGATCTGCAAAAAAAGAGGTAAAGATTATCAGCGACTGACTCACAGACGATGATTAAAAGAAAATGTTTATACATCTTGAAATTCTTGTTGTAATCGTGAAGAAGATATCTAAACTAAGATACTGGCTCAGTTTTTGTGACAGAAAAACATCAAAATATAAAGTTTTACACACTTTTATCGGTAAAAATTTTACCCCGTTAGTCACGGGGTAGATACTTTAGTTATAACATTAATTTTGAGGCAGTCAAATAACTAGACGTCGTCGCTCAGTGGACTAAGTCGTCGCTATATATTTTACTCACCGAAAGGTCGTGAGTTCGAATCCTGGTTAAGTCAAAACTTTTTTTTCAGTTTTCATGGTGTATAGAAGCATAATATTATATTTTTCCATAGTATATTAAATCCTCTTAAATTTGAAAGAATAAAAAATTTCAGCAAAATTTTGTGAGTCAGTCGCTTTAACAAAACAACATTGTTAGTAAAACACGTAAAAGCTTGTCGTTTCTTGTTTTTTGTTGTTGTTTTTTAGGTACGGCAATAGAATTGTTTTCATCTTTCAACTTTACTTTGCATTTTTTTTACAAGTTTGTGTTTGTAAGGAAAACTCTTTTGATTCGACAAAAACAATTCTATTGAGTGATTTCGATCGGTTCGAATTTAAGTTTCTTTTAACGGGATTAATTCAGTAATCGAACCATCGACTGCCTAATTCATGTAGCAAATAGATAAAAAAAAACAGTAATGTTAAAAACAGCAACACTATTCACCTCCCAAAATATTGTAGAGCTTTGCTATTGGTTGTAGAGTATCGTTTCACGCTCTATTCACTTTGGTTGTAATGTCATTTATATCGCTGGTACAGTGACTGTCTCCCGGCTATGGTATGCAGTTTCCTGAGAGCCGGCTTGGTCGCCTGGACACAATGGAGAGCCTGACCGAAGATTGCCAAGGTGAGTGAAAAACACTTCAAATTTATCAATTAACTCGGACATTTTCATCACTGGTTACCTAGCAAACATCAAGTGCCTGAATAATATCGAGACGCAGAATTTCCTAGTTTTTTCTTCATTTTTTTAATGCGCTGTGTTGATGATAGTATAGGAATTAATTTCTGGAAAGGTAGATTTATATAGATCTAAGATAAAGGAAGACGGACAATTACAAACAAGGTATTTTTACATCTTTTTATTCCCCTAATGTTCTGAAAATATTTCAGTTTAAAGATACATTTTATAAGGAATGCAGGGTTTAAATATTTTTTTTTATCGAATTCCTAATTACTTAAATTCATCTAACTGAAAAACTTCAAATCAGTTTTTACAACATTTTTTCTACCATTTCTTTTGTTTCTGTATCGATTTAGAACAGTTGAAAAGTATTTGAAAGATTACTTTTTCTTTGGTGAAAAATTTTACCCTATTTATAACATATTCCGAATGATAATATAAAAAAAATGATTTGTTATTTTGCTTAGTTTTATTATTTCTGAGTATTATTTTTACTTTTATACAAATTATACAAGTATTATTAAGGACAATTTCGGTAAAATTCCGACAAAACGAAATTACGGAAAGCGTTGTTCGAATTGAAGAAACAGTAAAACCATGAGGAACAGATTAAAGTTGACACGCTGATTATTTTCGGTCATACTAAAAACTTCCGTGTAACCACTTGAAAATTTACCAATAAGATAAAAAAATTCCATGAAAAATATCTATTTCATTTATTTATCCATCGATTTATTTATCATTTTATCCATCGATTTGTTTTCTTATTTATTTATTTATATATTTATTCATTTATTTATTTATTTATTTATTTATTTATTTATTTATATTTCTTCCCGATTTTCTTTTCAGTTCAATTTAAATGTTTTTATTTCAATTGGTATTTATTGTTATTCATGTCATATATATCGATGTTGTTTTATTTGTTTATTCTTTCTTTTTATAATTATAGTTTTGTTTCTTTGTTTGTTTGTTTGTTTGTTTGTTTGTCTGTCTGTCTGTCTGTCTGTCTGTCTGTCTATTTATTTGTTCTTCCGTCCGTTCGTTTGTTATTTTGTTTGTTACTCCATGCGAGATAAAAGTAAAGAGATCTATAGTATTCAGTATACCTCCCCGTTGTTGGATTAAAATAACCTTGTTGTCATTTTCAGTTTTGATGACGCACTTTTTTTACGCGTCATACCATATCCTCTTATTTTACAAATCAGTTGCATTTTATAAATGTTTAATTTGTTCAAAATTTGAAGACAGCATATACAAGTATACTGATTTCTCTTTTTATTTCATACTTACAGAGAGGTACATTTACGTTCTTATTTATACATTTAATTGTCATTTAAAGAAAAGACACAATTTTATATAAATCTTTGTTAACTAAACTAGACATATCTTTGCAAAAACAGAGATATTTCCAGCATAGTCCGTAAGCATGCTTTTGAATTGATACACACGGCATTGAAAGTTAAATCAAAAACATTTGTTTATAAACCTGGTAAAGTGAATAATTATTTGACGATGAAGACAAAATGAGACAGAAAACTACAAAAAAATAATTAAAAAGTGACGTTAACAAACTAATATTTACTTCATTCTAAAGTAACTTTAATTGAGTACATGTTAGATACTAAAATACATTCAGTTGACTGGTTTTTAATCAGTTTGAATTCCTGTGTATAATATAGTTGACAACAGACAGGACTGTCTAGTTATGTTTTCGAATTTCTTTTGCCACTATAAACACTGTCCATTATTTAATTCGTTTTATTTCTTTTCTCGTAAAATAAACATATTTATCAAGAATAGAAAAAGTAATAAAGAGTCGTTCAAGAAAATTGATAAAGATATGTCTAGAATTAGCCATCTTCCGTGACGTTTTCCACAAATAGCCTTTATTTATTAGATCTAAATGAATATTGCCTATGCTGTTTTTCTTCTTATTTTTGTTGACTTATGACATCACGAATGTACCCAAAAAAAGTAAATTTAGGAGCAGCAAATATAAGTGCACATATATAACAGCAATTAAATAGAAGTACGTATTGCATCTCAAGGGAATCTAAGTAGAGGATTGTAAACACAACTTTGTAAAGGGCTTTCTGGAACCGCAGTTTTGTTTATTGTGGAGTTTTCTGTTCGGTCCAACATCTTACAGATTTTTTTTTATCAAATTCCATTTAAAAAAAAAAAAAAAAAAAAGAACGGCATATTTGACGCTTTTCTTCTTCTCTGTCGTCAACACTTCCAAAATACAGGACCAACAATTTCAAATCAACAGGCGACTCTTGTAGACACATTTATTTTTCTTGTCATCAAAATTTCCATATTCTACCACAATAAACAGCCTAATTTGCATTTCACCTGAGCGTGAACAATTTCCTTCACGTTTACAAATCACCATTTGATGACGTTTATTCGCACGAGCACATGTTACCAGGCAACCAGGTCGGTAGGATTTGGAATGGCAGTTATAATCCGCTATAAATTCAAATGAAACTACTAAAATCTTATTTGATGAGTGCAAATAGAGAGTTATTTTATCACTTCTGATTTTTATAGTTTCCACTAACTTGTTGATGGGATTTCGTTTTTCTTGCTCGCGTATTAATCCGCATGTCAAATCGCGAAAATAGGTAGTAAATAAAACAAATACTTTTCTGTTTTCATTGGTTATTTTGGAAATCATGATTATAAAGTTTTGTATCACTGATTTAGATAACAAGACAGATGTAATTAAGAAATATCTAAGCTTGAAAGAAAAGGGAACACAAAAAGAAAGCAAACAGTTGATTGATTCGGTTGACAAAAAAGGCAGATTTGCCTTTTACTGAGGGTTTCACTGCAAGAAAATCACGAAAAGACGAAAAAATCATATCATATTAAAGACCATCCGTACTTAAGACTGTCGTTATAATACATATTGCTGTTTTTAAGCAGCACACATTTAAACAAACTTTAAAATAATAAATGACTTCAAATGCCTTCTTTTAGCGAGTGACTCATGCGCACTATTCGGACTACTTTAAATCTTTTATTTACAGATTGGCTGGAGCGTTGCCTTACAAATGATCAGAAATCGGAGAATAATGACGTCACTAATGACATCGACAACAGTTATCTTAGTAACGGATCGCCAGAAGAACGAAAAGGTACTAGTATACGTTATACAGCTGTAGGTTACATCATTTTTTTTAGATTACGCGTTTACTACAGTATTTAAAGAGAAATGACAAGGTTGTAAACACAGCGACTATTTTTCAAAGTATAGGTAGAAGTAACGAGACTCCTCGATCGACAGCTAGCAGTTTCTGAAATACTGAATTAATCACTACCAAGTTTCTTCCTGTTCTCATGTGGTACAATGCATGCCAGAATCATCGTTATCAAAATGTAGCTAACCTAATTATGATAATTCAAACTGATTGATTTCAGGAACATACACTAGACTGAGATCGGCATCACGTCCCCACTCAACACCACTTACACTGAAATGGTAAACCATTTAACTTCTTATATCTTTTGTTCTGCTTTTGAGAGGGATTGAAAACAATGTGTGGGAATGGGGTTTACCTTTTTATCATTTGTATCTATCCTTTTGCTTTTGGAAGCTGTTATGATGGAGGAGGGGCAAAGAAGTAGTTGTAAAACTACAAACTAATCAACTTTAAGTATTTTTGTACATTTATG
The DNA here is from genome assembly GCA_012932295.1 of Cyclina sinensis. Classification (NCBI taxonomy): domain Eukaryota; kingdom Metazoa; phylum Mollusca; class Bivalvia; order Venerida; family Veneridae; genus Cyclina; species Cyclina sinensis. The sequence continues at coordinate 26,935,274 of JAAONU010000002.1, read as the reverse complement.
GAATTTCGTTTCCTTGCACTATTTATCTGACAAAATATAGAAAGCATGTATTTGAGAAAACTTTTCAAAATAGAGCTTTATTGCAAATGGTCTCCAACATAAAAGGGATGATTTGGTTTTAAAGTTTGAGAAGTTCTTTCGCGGCAGGTTTTTCTTGCATAAAAATGCTTTTAAATTCGATCAAATATGTGCATTACCCAAAGATTATTAGTGCTATTGTATTTAATATAAGTGAAAAAGTTACTTATAATGAAAATACAGATGTGCCTTCCCAAGAATCTGCAAGTGCGCACATTTGTCTAAAAATACCATGCGATGATATATATCTTTTTAGCTCACCTGAGCACACGGTGCACATGGTGAGTTAAGGTGATTAGCCTTTCTCCGTCGGCAACATTTTGAGTAGTTTTACTCAGATGAGCGATTTATGGCCAACGTGGCCCTCTTGTTATATAAAGGCTTGAAGACAACTATGAGATAGCAGAAGGTGTTTGTATCCCGAGAAGTACACTGTATGTTCACTACTTAGATTACTGCGAGCAGCATGATACACAACCTGTCAATGCAGCTAGTTTTGGTAAGGTAAGTGGGCGTTACTAGTTTGAATAAAAAAAAAAGATATATAAAAGAAATTAGTTTGTAGTATTTTTTAACGTTCAAAATGTTGTTGTACGTGTTGCGAGCCAGCCGTAACGAGTAGGAAAAAAACTGCAGCGAACTTTACGATGTCAAGATTTACTGACAACAGATTATAAGTTTTGTAAATATTACAATTTAAAGAAGTTAGTTGAAAAATTAATACAAAGTGTTGTTAATTAAGAATATTTCAAACATTCACTCTATAAAGGTTACATCCACCATAATAAGATTGAAGATTGCATTCTATTGAACATAAAACACAAGTACATACATTTCTTTTCTATAAGAGTTGTATTTTAAACTCTGAATAAATCCCACCAAATAAACGTCTAGTAGTATAATTATGTATGTCACTGTTGCATCCAAAATATTATCTAAACCAAGCTCCAACTAGCATGCCTTTCGCCTTTGATACAGTTTAATGCTATTGTTGATATTTTTTTAATAGAACAACTATTTTTGAAATGAACAAAACATTAACAACAAAATTCATCAAATTTTTATATAAACTTAACCAACATATTTGTAAACAATTTTTAGATCATAAGGCAGCAGTTTCCTCAGCTAACAACAAGAAGACTCGGAACACGTGGTCAGTCAAAGTAAGTACTTGTTAAATGTAAAGGTTAACACGTGGTCAGTCAAAGTAAGTACTTGTTAAATGTAAAAGTCAACACGTGGTCAGACAAAGTAAGTACTTGTTAAATGTAAAAGTCAACACGTGGTCAGTCAAAGTAAGTACTTGTTTAATTTAAAGGTTAACACGTGGTCAGTCAAAGTAAGTACTTGTTTAATGTAAAGTCAACACGTGGTCAGTCAAAGTAAGTACTTGTTAAATGTAAAGGTTAACACGTGGTCAGTCAAAGTAAGTACTTGTTAAATGTAAAAGTAAACACATGGTCAGTCAAAGTAAGTACTTGTTAAATGTAAAAGTCAACACGTGGTCAGTCAAAGTAAGTACTTGTTAAATGTAAAAGTCAACACGTGGTCAGTCAAAGTAAGTACTTGTTTAATGTAAAGGTCAACACGTGGTCAGTCAAAGTAAGTACTTGTTTAATTTAAAGGTCAACACGTGGTCAGTCAAAGTAAGTACTTGTTTAATGTAAAGGTCAACACGTGGTCAGTCAAAGTAAGTACTTGGTTAATTTAAAGGTTAACACGTTGTCAGTCAAAGTAAGTACTTGTTTAATGTAAAGTCAACACGTGGTCAGTCAAAGTAAGTACTTGTTAAATGTAAAGGTGAACACGTGGTCAGTCAAAGTAAGTACTTGTTAAATGTAAAAGTAAACACATGGTCAATCAAAGTAAGTACTTGTTAAATGTAAAAGTCAACACGTGGTCAGTCAAAGTAAGTACTTGTTAAATTTAAAGGTCAACACGGGGTCAGTCAAAGTAAGTACTTGTTAAATGTAAAGGTCAACACGGGGTCAGTCAAAGTAAATACTTGTTAAATGTAAAGGTTAACACGGGGTCAGTCAAAGTAAGTACTTGTTTAATGTAAAAGTCAACACGGGGTCAGTCAAAGTAAGTACTTGTTTATGTAAAGGCCAACACGTGGTCAGTCAAAGTAAGTACTTGTTAAATGTAAAGGTTAACACGTGTTCAGTCAAAGTAAGTACTTGTTTAATGTAAAGGTCGACACGTGGTCAGTCAAAGTAAGTACCTGTTTAATGTAAAGGTCAACACGTGGTCAGTCAAAGTAAGTACTTGTTTGATGTTAGAATCAACACAAGTGTAGAATTCTGTAACATGATTGTCTTTCATGGCCTTTGTTGCTTTTCGAGTTTTTTGTTGTTGTTTTTTTTTGTTATTAAATCTATTCTGTACACTGTACATATTTTTTCAGCCAGTTGCATTTTTCCTGGCATTACTTGTTTATTTATGCTAATTTCAAGACAGCAAAAGGATAAGTTAGATTTTTTTCCCATTTACGTTCAAGAATTCGTTAAAAAGAGCTTACTATTGAATAGCGTAAATTGAATGTCTGAATGAAGAACGAATTTTAACAGAATATATGGCGCTGCTACCATAATTAAATTGGGCTGACTTTTGGCTGACTTTTTTTAGATCTTTTGGTTAATCGCAAATATAAATATTAACTTTTTTTATATCCATCTCTTGATAATTTTATCGCTTCTATAAGACAAGTAGTGATGAAATCTGCAGTGACACATTTGGTATTTTCATAACAGTCTCTTAGATATACGTTTATTAGCTAAAAGCGAGTTTCCAAAATCTTTATTTCAGGTATCATTACTACGGTATTGGGGTAAGGGAGACATCGAAGTACTATGAACTCTCATACTCGGCCAAAGGTGTACAAAGGTACGTAGGTCATGATTTTTACAACTTCAAAATCTATTGAAACGGCATAATTGAAACTACCAAATATGAAAAAAAACAACTAAATATAATTGAACTACTAAGTCCAGTGTTTAAAAAATATAATTAAACTACCAATTTATGGAAAATAATACAAACTAAACTTCCAAATCTGTTAAAAAATTTTGGTCCTCTTAGAAATATGTTGAATAGTATCTAGTACCAAAACTACTGAAAATATATAATCTAAACATCAAATTACTTACAGTGTATCAGATAGTAAATTATAGAAAGAATATATCAAATTTAATCAGAAAATGAACACGCGAAACTGAAAGAAGTTTTTGAGTAAAGTAAATATGATGTATACATTCTTTCAGATTTTTTTACGCTACAAATTATGTTAAATGGTTCATTATATACAAACTACATCGCCACTTTAATGTGTGAGGGTATTTAATTGCAAACATTTTCTCTTTTTTCACGTCAGTTCAACGGATGGCAAGAAGGATAGCACTAAACAGGTACGTAACAATTTCAAAGCTTTAAGAAAATATCGAAAATGCACAAAAATAATATGGAGAATCTTAGAATTTCACATAATTTTTCATCTTTTTTATTCAAGATATCATCTTCTACAACTCTAATATAAATGCTATTTTGTTATGTTTTGCCCTTGTTTCTTAACTTCAGACAGATTTGTTCGCCCCTTTTTAAAATAAAATTGTTATTTTGTAATTTTATGAAAATACCGTTGTAAATTATTTTTATTATCACATTTATATACATCCTTAAGGAAAATGACATGGTTACTTAATACCAAACTGAAATATTTAATTTCCGACTTAATTGATTATTTCAACAAACTACATGTATTTGTTTCCAGTGTAATGAATACAAACAGTCCCCTAAACCCTGAATTATGTATTTCAGATTATTGCGTACTCGCCACGTTCTAAACTAGGAACCCTGCTTCCAGAATTCCCAGATATTAAAGAGATAAAGCTCCCATCCAACGTATCAGAAGAAAAGGTAAGCAACCAGACGTCAGTAAAGAACCTTGCTAAATACCTTTACCATTTACCATCAGCCATGTCATTGAAATATTATCAACTTATTATTTCACATCTTTTCTTGTTCCTTTATATAATTATGTGAATAATATAACTGTATAGTTATTTAAAACTTTACTCATAAACATAGAAAAGGTAATTCTTATAACCTAGCCTTAGACCAGAATATTTAAGTACCTCCCTGTTAACCTCAAACCTTGTGTAAGGTCAGTCCTGAAGTTTTGAATGGTATTTACATTATATTAATACAATTTAGGTCCTAACTTTTCTTATGATGTATCGGACCCATTGCCAGAGAATTCTTGACACAGTGATCAGAGCAAACTTTGATGAAGTAAGTAATTCAGCTTATTAACAGCAGTAGAACTACTGACGGGAATTGTAGTGGTAGGGAATATTTATTTGTATCATTCGATTTTTAATGCTTTGATTTTCTGTCTGTTTTTCTATTCACAAGTCATTTTTGTTGTTGTTTACGTAAACACATTACGTAAAACTTACATACGCTAAAATGAAATATTTGTTATCCTTCTACAGTCATCAGTCGGACGAAGATGCATTTGCACCATTTATAATTCAGGTACAAAGATGCATTTACACCATTTATAATTCAGGTACAAAGTTTCTTACTTCACTTCTGGCAAGGAATGCCAACACATATCAAGTCAATATTAGAGAGCAAAGTTCTGGTTACTCTGGTGGGGGTTTGTGATTCCATCCTCTATAAAGCCATTGCAAATGTCCTCATGCCCACTGTTCTGCAACCGCTCCCTGAAAGGTAAAAGAATTTCGTGCATTATATAAGACCAAGTTTGCATATGAAAATTTAGAAAAATATATATAACATATATAAAATCCTCTGTGTATTTTAATATAGTAAAAGAGAAAACCATAGTTTTATGAAGAAAGGAAAGAAAGTTAATAATCTAAAACTTTGTCAATGCTGAAAGACAACAATCAACATCATCTTTCTCGACACACTTCTTAGTCTCATCCTGGTGATCTAACGTTTGAAAGAAAATATTAAGCATTGTTCAAGCTATATAAAACAGTGAAATATATTCTGTTAATCTCATTTTAAAACTGGACATGTTAGCACGATAAAATCTAACATTATATCAGAGCACGAAAAAGTACGAAGGGATTTCAAAGACTTTTTATACAAGTAACACACTTCTCATTACATGCTTTGAAAAATGCCAGTTACATGTATTATCTTATGTGGAGTTCTGAATAAACCATGGTTACTTTCTTGTCTGTTTTTTTCTGCAGCTTGACTCAAGTAATTCGGAATTTTTCGGTTCAGTTAGATGATTGGTTACGACAAGCTTTGGATTCCCTACCAGAATGCTTGCAGCGAGTGAAATTTGACCGTAAGTGTTTATGTACTTACATTTGTTTTCACATAAATATACTTATGTTAATTCAACCATTTAGTGTTTCCCTTGACTTTAAAATAAACTGTCGGCAATTGCTTCAAAACGATTTAGATATACATAGAGGAATTCTAGATGGCAGGATGGTAAAACTCTTTAGACAAGGCCGGGTTTTGGGTTAGAAGTCTGATGTTCTACCATGAATGATATTGATAATAACAATAATATGTTTCTTTTCGACAATTTTTGAGAGAGCCATCAAAAGTATGTAGAACCTTTTGAATTTAAAAAAGACTTGAACATTTTCTTTTCTTTTTTAAGTTGCAAGAAGGTTTTCACAAGTTTTGAAGAGACAGACGTCATTAAACCATCTTTGCCAAGCTGCAAGGACTGTGATCAACTCCTCAGAGATCACTTCCCAAATGCTTGATGACTGGTACAGAGTGGACCTCAATAGTATCATCAAACAGACCCTATATACTACAGAAAGTAACAGTAACACTGATAACATAGTCATTGTGAAACGTAAGCATTTTTACCGTCTCTTTGTTCGGATTTTGACAGTATATTATTTAAGAAATATGTATTTGATTACAGTATATATATTTGATTACAAAAATACGTTAAAGGCCGTATACAAACCTCTGTAATTTGTACAAAGCTCTGTGTTAGCTATATATAATGCTCTATTAAAAAGCTCCGTGCTATGATAGAATTTTTAAGTAGTCATAACAAAATCTATAAAATTTAGATCTCTTACATGTCCGTTCAATGAAATGTAAATAAACACATTTTACCGTCCAGTTGCCCGTGATTTTGAAACCCTCCTGGAAGAGCAAGCGCCGCTGGAATCCTATATCGAATGGCTTGATGGAATGATAGAACAGTGTGTTTCTAAAGTAAGTTTATTTGAAATATAAATAGCTAGGTAGTAAGAAAATAAACACTGCTTACAGGCTTTTCAGAAATTTCTCATTTTAAATAAGTGACAAAACTTAACGATTTAAAAGGCACGAGAAAGAGGATAAACTAGAAAAAATGCACGCTGCCTCCGAGTAATACATGTTCTATTTACGAAAGGGCTAATAATGTGATATTGAAAGAGAAAAAATATGCTTTTAGTGTGACAAATGTTATCTGAAGCATGTGTAAAAGGAACTGAAGAACAATGAAACTCTGAACAGTAAATGGACGCTAATATATAAATAATATTGCAAATCATAATGTACTGTAAATAATCTCGTTTTTTTTTTTTAATTTTGCCGGGTAATTAAACAAGAAAATTATTTTAATTTTATCCGCATTTTATCGCTGTCAGAAATGCCAACAACAAAATAACATCACACCAAGAGTGGCTCGACAGTTTTTGCTGATGTGGAGCTGTGTAGGGACAAGAGTAATAAGGGACATGACTCTGCATAGTGCCCCAAGCTTTGGTGAGAAAAAATGACTCATATCTATTTATAGCAATTTTATGACTTTCAGTCCTTTGATTTTTTATTATGAATGTGTTAAATATCGTGTTACATGGACGCAGTCAGTCAAATGCGTATGTAACTGGGTTTAAATTATACCAAATAATGAGAAAATCTGATATGAGAATAATATGTTAAAAGATATGAATGGATATGTCAGAGAAAAAAATCATTCTTTTAATCCATCTGCATTTGTTGTTGCTAATCATTTTGCTTACAACTTAATTGATACTCTATAGGTTCGTTTCATCTGCTGCATCTTATGTTTGATGAATATGTGCTGTATCTGGTAGAAACTATTCACAACCAAGACAAGGCCAACGACTTGTTACGTGCTGTAAAAGGAGAAATATCTCTAGGTTACTGAAATTTTGTATGGAGAAAATGATATAAAATGGTATCAAATAAAAATCCAGACAGAGCATTATTGTTGTCACACTTTGAAATTCCCTTTACAGAAATCAAATGGGTTGTTTAGTTTAGATCGAAAGACCCAGTCATATTTGCTCTTCTTTCTTGTAATATTCTAGAAGACGTTTTGTAAAGAAGATGACTTTTTATGTTAATGTAATTGCGCACGTTTTTATTTAATTCTTTGAACACAATTAGAGAAATTATTTCAAGAGTAGAAACTGAAATAAATTAGAAGCAACTATAGGCACTGTGTGTTGACTTTTCTTATTCAAATATTTCTAAACTTTTAAACTGTAAGTCTACAATCTATAAATTCAAGTTATCGCGATTTACAATTATATCAACTACTTCAGAAATTCTTGATGATCTTTTGGTGCCACAGCCGCATTATTCCGAAAGTAGCGTTCTAGGCTGCACTGGAAATGACGTCTCAGACACACAGAGAACGTCTGTCATACGAGGACCCGAATCTCCATACCATATTGGTGGTAATAAGCATATATTTGTTTCATTTTATGTTATACAAATATACTAAATATAGTAATATAAACACTTGTATTCATATACATTATATAAATTGTTGATATCGCAAACTTTTCTCATTTTTATACACAGTACACAATGTAAACGCAAAAGAATAATTTCGTTTAATAGAATTCCTTAAATCTAACGCAGTATACAGTACTGTGTTTGCATACATGTACATCTAGTTTTTTTAATAAAGAAGTTTGAAAAATAGTTTGAGATATATTGTTAAACAAATGCATATAACCATATACATGCAAATAAAAATATTTACATCAACAACATTGTTAACGTTATTAGAATTCCCAAAATCTAATACAGTAAATAGTTGTGTATATGTATAAACATAGTTTCTGTTATAAAGAAGCTGGAAAAATATTTCGAGATATATTGTTACACAAATAAATATAAACATATACACACAAATAAAAAGATTTGCATAAACAACATTGTTAACGTTAGTATAAAACGTTATAATGCGGAAAATCAGTTAAATCATTTAAAAATCACATTGATTATGGGAGAAAAACGCATTTTCTGTCATTTGTAGTTTGGTGTCATATTGACAGTATTATATTTTCAGACATGGATGAATGTGCGGTTTACTACTCACAAAGTGAGCAAAGGTGTTTCCAGCAGCCGACTATGTGCACAAGTCAGAGAATATTGTGGTAAGTTTGCAACTCAAACCATTTGGAAATCAGATATCCGGTTTTTTGATGATACAAATGTACATATTCGAAATTTATACAACAATTCTTATTTGCTTGAATTTTGTCTCTTAATCAACCCAGTTTTTGCCTATCCAAAAATAAGCCAGACAGGTAGAAGATGAATTAACAACTTTTTTTAGATGTCACAATTTACTAACAATCTCAAAACGTGAATGTCATGCATTTTAGTTCCCCCGGTCAAACAATGCCCGACACACAGCCATGTGGAACTCCATTTCCTTTAGCGTGCTTACACCGAAGCAGCAATGAGACTTCGTCTATGTACGGCGTTTATCCATCGCATTTACCGGATGTTGTGTCGCCAAAAACGAACTCTGCAATAACATCATATGATTGGTCACCTACAGGACAGATGGCACCACTATCTCTAACAAATATGGCGGCTAACAAAACATTTGCTAATTCAAATTTTTCAGTGTGCTCTGGACATGTTATGCAACTTCCAGCTGATCCTCAGTCTACGACAGCCCCCTATTATACAGGCTTCAGCAACGAACAATCTAGTTTCAGGGGATGTACAAATGTAAATACAATGTTTAATCGGAAATGTTCGGATAATACGTACGTCCACCATGTTGCTAACTTGATATAAATTTGCTTGTGTCATTGTGTTCGCAGTAATCTATAGAAATGAGATAAAACTTACCATGTACATTAATAAGAAGACACATTTTAATAAAGAAAACCCTACTCCTTTATTTAATCTTTCAATCATGCATTATATCCTACGGTCATGTAATCGTTTTGCATATTTAAATTTTTTCTCACACTCTCGATTCATAAACCATGAGGTTGGGCCTTTGATTATACGTTAAGAAAAATGCATAAATATTGTGACAGTCAAGTTACTATTTGTCGCAAAATTTATAAAATCAGAATTTTGACTTACTGTAGGATGGTTGCTGCAAGGCCAGAACCCGCAGTAAAACAGTTTTAATGACAGCACAAAGTAGCATAACTAGTTTACACATTTGGTTTGGGAAGAAGAAACACAAATTTGGGGATGTGTCTTTTAACATCTGGTCACGACTTGAGCTCTGCAATTTCGGATATATTATCGCCCTAATGTTGCCTTTTTCATATCAGGACCCTTTTAAATGTAACGCAATGAGGAAACACCGTAAATGTAACAGAGATACGTTTTCTTTAGCAATAACTCTCAGTCTTGTCTAAATCGACTTCATATGCTATATAACTTGCAGGACTTTCTGAACTATCAGCCATATTCATGTAAAAAGGCGTTACTACGTCGACCAAATACTCGAATATATCTTCAATACAATACTTCATTTACAATGTATTTATTTATTTTACAAGTTTTGGTTAGTTTGGGTTGGACTGAACCTTTTTGTTTTGTTTTGTTCCTTAATTTCCAAATAAAATTGTTAAGTTAACTATGGTTTTTTTTTCAGGTATCATTAGGCCGAAAAATCAATAAAATTTCGGCCAGTTCCATTTAAGCGTTGGAAATTATTGACCTCATCTAATTTGTCTCCTTGTGAGCCTTGCACAGTTTTAAAAAATTCCTTTCATAAATTTTACCAAGTTTAGTTTGTATGCAGATACTTAGTTGCGTTTCCTTTAAGGAAGCTTGGAAATTTAAAATAAAAGACGACGCAAATATCATGTGTATACAAAGTAAAATAAGTATATCTATGTTTCTTCCAAGTCTGATTCAACGTTTATGTTTTATAAACTTTGAAGATTGTTCTCATTTTAACTGGTTTTCCGCAATTTTTTCTCTCTTCTTTTTACAGGGGTTTGTGGGTGGGGGCTACCTGTTGCACGGAGTTTCTAGGATCTATTGCCAGTGATTTATTACCTTTTAGAAAGTTTTGAATGATAAAGAATGATAAAGAAGCTTTTACTTTTAACCATTCATAATACCAGCTCTTCCGATGAGTATGCTTTGTAAGAAGATCTACGTCAGAGATAAAATCTAGTTGTCGCATTCCAAGCATCACCGACTGTAGCAATATTGCCATGCAAGAAGGAATCGTAGTATTTTTGTTCATTCTAGTATTAACTTCCATTAAATAATGCTCATATAGTTAGCGCCCTAGCCGCATAACCGTTGCAGTTTAGCATCATAAAAGAAGGGACCTGGTGGCCTATTGACCTAAGAGCAGCCTCACGACCTTAAAAATACGTTGAGTACCATTGCAGTACATTATTTTATTACCAAAACCCAACGACAAACTATAGGAAAACAGGTTTATGATTATTTTTCTGACGAAAAAAAGTGTCTTTAATGAAAAGAAGGCATTCTGGTTATTTCAGGCTGCGTAGCAGCCTAGAATATATATGTACAACACAGCAAAAACATGTTTTTTTTACCACGTTCCAATCATCAACCAAAAAGATAGGTTTGAATATATGTTTCTGATTTTTTATATGAAGAATGTGCTAAGAAAAAGGTTTTGCTTCCAGCTAGACTGTGGTATAAGATTTACGTATTTCATTACCAAAGAACAAGTAAAGAACAAAAAGAGTGTACAACAACAACAAAAGGTAATTAAGACTTTTCCAATTTAAAAAAAAATGTGTTTTGTTTACTTGAAAATAAGGCGCTATTTTTAATCTGGAAGTGACTTACTATTATAAAACATATTTTTTTATCAAAGTCCGAAAAAAATATACAAAGTCAAAGGGTGAACTACTTCTTGTAAAATTGAAAAAAAAAAGAATTTCTGTCTGAAAAAAAAAAAGAAAACATTATTGTTTCAAAATTTTTGGAGAAAATGCTCCTACCTCAAATAGATCAGATTACTGTGTTAAGGCGGAATCTTGGGCCATTCATAACGCTTAGTGATAGCTCTTGTTTTCAAAATGTCAGAAATGGCATCTGAAACCTCCTTTATTTTTGTTTATGATTGGAACTGAATTCAAAAATCACAAAGTACTTATACGAATGAATGATGCGACAGTATCAGCTGACGAAGCCTTGTAGAGAAGAATTCTGCGGGTCATTCTTGTCTCCTTCGCCTTCTGAATACAACTTACTTGCCTAAAAATTCAAGGTGACACTTTACTAGGTGATACTTAATACACATGTACACTTAACAATAAATAAAACTCTAATTATATAAACTAAAAATGGGAACGACTTGAAAATTTGCAGTATTTTGTTTTCCTAACTTCTCCATTGTTTACAATAGCTATGGCGTATGTATCGCTAGCAAGAGTTCTCATCCGGACCGGGGTGAATATTGCCGCCTTTTCGCACGTGAAACTCGTGCGCACTATTTCTAAACTTCAAGTGGCTAATTAAAAAAATTGTTAAGTGTACTTATTTTTTTCACATTACATTACTTACACATTGGTTTTTAAAGAATTATTCCTTAAGTGTTTAAGGCTTAATATGCCTACCAGTTTGTGTAATTCTCAAACCAAAAGTTCAAACATGCAATGTGTAAGATAAACCGTTTATATTTCAATAACACACCTTTATACGGTCGACTGAATGCAGGTTAATTCAATATCAACTGTGCATATATACAGACACGTTTGTACAAAGTATATGCAGCGGGATGAACGTAGAAGTATTGATTAGACATCCCGAATACGGGAATTTTGTTTGTGTTTATATGGGCTTAGCTTTTGTTGGACAATGTCTAGAAGATTATACAAGAAATGGACTACAGCAGGTTTATCAGACGGTATATACAGCCCTAGCAGGAGCCGAAGTTTGTAAACAGCGGTGCAAGGCTGTCAGTAACAGCGTATCAAGGTATTATATTTATTTTTATGTCCGACTGCTTTATTTCAGATGAATTATTCAATGTGATGCAATTTGCTTTTACTGTTTTGGTTGTCTTGTCAACTTTTATGTCTGTCAGTATATGTTGAAAATGCAAGTTTAGGCTTGTTTTACAGACATCCTGAACCTAAAAAGATACCATATCTCGAGCTGTACTAATTCTCGATTTCATTTAGGGGTTTAAGTTGAAAAATAAGCCCTGCAAATTCACTTGCAGCCGTCAAAGTTTAACAGCAATTGATTTAGACAAAAGTGAAAATTTGTAATCTTTCTTCGACTAAACTTCCTCCGACTTGTAGTGTTTTACAACTATATATGCTTATACACTCAAATCTCAAAGTCTGCAAGATTCAGTTAAGGATATTTTTTTAGCTAAGCTTTCATGTAAAATAAACTTGACCCACTTTACAAATCAGATTTTCTTCCTTTTTTTAATCCTCGATTAACTTCCTCTTTTCTGAAGGTAGACATAACTGTACACTCTTTTTAGGACAAATGATAAGTCATCCGTGACGAATCTGACTACAGTATATTTTATGTATATCAACCTTTAAAGCAGATTATTCAATATTTAAATACTTATATGTAGGAATGAATGATCAGTAAAATCTGTTTCTAGTATAGATTCTTAAAAAGTATTGTTGGAATTTTGAAATAATACTCGGCCTATACTACATCATGACGAAAACTTAGGCTTAGAGCGTTGCGGTGCCGTTAAACCAAAGTTCAAGTATATTTTTGTCAGATTTTCTCGAAATTCTTAGATCTAGTAAATTTTCAGTTGTTTTGTGGATTATAGTTTTGAGTATACATAAGTAATTGAAAAACATGTCTTTGAGAAGGAATCCCTTTTTTTCACCAGGAGTGAGAATGAACTGCTTGAATATAGGGGAAATAAAAAGATGTATGCTAACGTTTATTCCAGTCAATTTTCACATTGTTATTGTCAGAGAAAAAGTACGTGCGGATCTTTGATGAATATGAATAGTTTTGTTTTGTAGTTGGTGCAATACTTGCAAAGACTGGCGGAGAAAATTGATGGCTTTCCATTCGAACCTTTGTAGAGACGTAGATTGGAGTAAACAAGAACCGTGGAAATGGCCGATGTCTTGTGAAAACATGGCTGCCTTATTCATTAAAATTCCTGACACATCCGGGGAACCTGTCAACATACGGGATCTTTCAAATGCATGTAGTTTATGGAAAAGCTGTAAAGTGTTTAAAATAAAGCCAATTGTGTTGAAAAATATATCGAAATGCAGAAACCATTTTTTTGCTCATAATGATACACTTCTTGTCGATGCTCATGACAAAGCTAAAGTTTTTGACGCACTGAGAGATTTAGTGAGGGACAGTGACGTTCAGCCGTTTGTAAACGTTCAAGACTGCTTAAAACAATTGTCAGAAATAGAGCAGGGTGACCAGCTTACAACTGCAATCACAGAAATAAGAAAGGAGATTCAAAAACTATGTCAGTTTGGAAACGAAACAACGAAAACTCTAGGTGATATTACAACAGCTTTAACTGGTGCGAGTTCTGATAGAGAAACAAAGAACTCGCAAGTAAATATTTCCACAACAGTTGAAGACAATAAAGAATGCCTTGCTCGAATAACAAGGTCTATAGATGAAATAGAAAAAGAAACAAAACTCCAGACTGCCACTTTAAATGTTCTGAAGAACATCAATAAACGTAACTCTTACTCTTCAAGGACGCCTCGACTATTTTTAGTTTTTGTCTGCATGTTTATTCTTACTATGGTAGCTTTCTTTAAAAATGATTTGTTTCAGGAAAGCGAATTTCAGGAAGCTAACAGACCTCATGGTATAAACACAGGTAAAGAAAAGCCATATTATTTATCATTCTTACTGATTTATTTTTTATCAGCTTGAGAAAATAAAATCTGAATATTGTTCAGGAGGAAAATATGCAGTACATTGTACAACAATTTACTATTGATTAGCAGTTTTTCATATAAGAAAATAAAATTTTCACTGTCCTTGAAACAAAAAGAGATATGGAAAATAGAGTTCACATAACACGAAATGTTATCAAAATATAAACCTTATATAGAGTAGTTGTCCACATTTTTGATTGATTAATACTAATTACAGTTGAAAAATTTCTTAGTGACTTTGTGTCGTAAGAAAACATTTTTGACATATATTCTTCTTTACATAACTACTTTCAGATTTAAAGATAATTTACCAGTAAAACATATGCAGTATCTTTTGGGTAAGCTCCTTGAAATGCTAAAAATGAATGTGAAATGTACTTACTACCGTTTTTACATTAATGGTACATGTAAGGTTTCTTTACATTTTTATCGCTCTTCAGTGTCAGACTGCCTGTCAGAAGGGTACACATTCCCGTTTCGAGAGGATTTGCCTATTCTGGGTTACCTGCCAACACAAAACAAATTGATTGGAAGACAATGGGTTTTTGATATCCTTGAGCAGAATCTTTTTCATCGAAATACTAGTTCGAGTTCGAGAGGTATTCTATTGATAGCTGGTTATGGATTTGGTAAATCTGCAATAGTTGCTCAGATGGTTTGCGCGGCGAATGACGAAAAGGGTTGGATTTTAAGGAAACATCTTGTTGCCTTCCATGTTTGTAAGTTCAACGTTGAAAACACTAGGCGCCCTGTACGCCTTGTAAGAAGACTTATAGGATTCTTGTCAATGAAAAGTGCTGAATACGGACATTATATTACAATGAACGAAAATTCTATTCTGTTCGATGAAAATAAATGTGAAGCGAACATATTCGCATGTTTTGATCTTGCAGTTACTATACCATTTGATAAATTAACACCACCGGATGATGCTCCTTGGATTGTAGTAATAGATGCCTTAGATGAATGTGTAGAGTCTGATGGACATAATCCCATTCTTGATCTGCTGTCTAATCGCATTGTACATATCCAACAACAGGGACGAAAATGGCTGAAATGGGTGATGACTTCTAGACCAATGAAATCACTGATACAATTACGAAAACTGGATGCTGTCAGTTTGAACTCAAAGGATGAAAGAAATATCGAAGACATACGCAAGTTTATACTAAGTAATCTTCCAGACTATACTGAAACTTCTCCTGTAGTACGATCAGTAGCAGCAAATAGTGGAGGGAATATTTTATATATTAAATTTGCTTTAGAGTACATAAGTGAGTCAGGGAATTTAACCCTGAATACTATTTCTAGATTGCCAGATACTATGGAAGAAATATATGAACTCAACTTTGACAGGATATTTGAGAAAAATAATGACTTCCAAGTTGCAAAACCCGTGTTTGAGTTGATGTGTACCAGCTCTTCGGACCGTCATAAAATGTTAAGTGTTCTAATGGAAAATAATGTTACTAATCAAACCGACTTTGAACGAGTACTGGATAGACTTTCTTTCTTTATATTTACTGATTTCCGAGTGAGTTTTACACATCGATCGTTGTACGAATGGTTGTGCAGAGGTAACAATTCCAAATACCGTATTTCCGTAGAAAAAGGCCATGCCATGATGTCAAATTATCTTTTTAATGGCATATCTGATTGCCATATTCACGGGCTTGAAATCGATTCGTCGGATATTTGGCATCTCGTCGAGCACGTGTCTAAATCACGTGATAAATTTCTTTCTCAGAAATTCGTATCACTTAATTTTACTTACTGCAAAATAAGCAGATATCTAAATCAATTCGGAGGGATAGGGTCATTTTTTGATAAACGAAGCGAAATTTCAGTCAAGTTGATGGAACTTATACTTGAATTCCTGAGCAAAACTTATAATGGAGATATAGGTGAAATGATTGCTGACCACATTTATTTGATAGCAAGAGACAAACTAGATATTTTCAAGTTTTTGTATAGAAAGATAGCACATTTGAAACGAAATTTTCTTCTTCATGGTTCAGCAAGGTATTGCAAGGTTGATATGGCAAAATACCTGCTTTTCGACGCCAATGTATCTGTCATACAAGAAAACGAAAAGGGGCTTAGGGCGAGTGATATCGCATGTGGGAGAGGATGTATTGATGTTCTGAAACTCATCTCAAAAAAGGATAAGTCAATGTTGGATATGCGATGTTTGAGTTATGCACTTAAATTGGGTGAAAAAGATTTTAAAGGTCTCATAAACTCCCTTGAATTTGATCTGAAATGTTTCAGTGGAATACACCATGAACGTAGTTATTCAAATATTTTTCCTGCTATAAAATTTGTGTATTTTGATAACTTAATACTTTCAAAGAAATTTCTTGAAGAGGATTGGATAGTGTCGGAGAAACCTCTTGAAGAAGATGTATTGATCGACTATTTGCACACTTTCTTCAGATATACAGTTCTACATACTTTAGTATTTAGTTATTCTGAAGCTTATCTGAGTAAAATGTCGTCCGAAATATGTAAAATTACAGATGAGCCATACTGTGAAAAAATGATAAATATAGCGATCTCGCAACATTTCAAGCATCTACCACATTCAAATGGACAGATTCCTATTGAGATAGATTCCAGTGATCACTATTACTACTATGAAAATCGCGACGATATTTATGGACGCACGTCATATGCATTCAGATCACTAGCAAAAATGTATCCCACGATGCTGACTTGTTCAGATGTCCAAGGATTCACCCCTCCTTTGCTTACTGTACCGTTAAATAAAGTAGATCTGCTTTCAGAAGTTCTAGAGTCAGCATTAGAAGACAGATGTCAGCCTGTTTCTTCTTTAATGTTATACATATTTTGGTACATCACAGAAAGGCATAAGTGTGCTTTATACACGAATTATTATCACTACAGATGGTGTTGGTACTACAGAAAATTTTCTTGTCCAACATATGCCTCACTTGAACACTTGCTTATGCGCTATGAGCGAGATCGGATGATAGATCTTGTTATTGCCAATGGCTACACATTGAACTGGACAAAGACAGATCTAAATGGGAAAACCCCACTAGATTATGCTAGGCCTGCGTTTATACATCAGTTAGAATTGCACTTCGGAGTTCAAATTCAGGCACTCTCAAGTAAAGAGGAACTCGATCGATTATGCCAGTGGAAATGGACTGATTGTTTGCTGCTGTTGTTAATATTGGTTGCAACTGGACTCGTGTTTGGCTTATATATTATAATTGTTTATTATTCAGTGAGGATTTAAAACACTTAATGAATGTAGTAACCATAATAGTAACCCGGTGCCTGTGTGAAAAGGATGCAGTTAAATGTATAAGAATTTTATAGCAAAAAGACTTTCGAGATTACACAGCAGTCGCAGACAATAACAACAAAAATCAAACGTCGTTCCCATTGATTAAAGGGGCTGTGCTTCTTGTAATATTTATGACTAATGCTTAAAAACTAACTTACTGACAAAAAATAAGTCAGATAATCACATAATAAATTGATTTTTCCCTTTCATTGTGCTATACCGTAACGCGACGGTATAACTATATCGTATAACATCTAAAGTAAATAACTGTTATCTCAGTTGCAATTATAGTGGTGACAGTAAACGCATTGGTAAAATTTTGTTAACATGAGGGTCCAGAGTTCAAATCAAGCTGAAGCGAATATATTTTTTTTTGTTCTATAAAAATATAAAATAATATAAGATATCATGTTGTTATAATCTCACGGCATCTAGATATTTAATATATGTAAAAAATATTTTTATATCAAATCTGGAGTACAACCCCTTTAAGGTCCATAATGTCTTACCTTTACAATGAAGAGTACTCTGTTCATAAATTTTTGTTTACATTTTTTTTTGTCGAACAGAAAACATTTTACCTATACGTCATGGTTTTGAGTCATGTTTTCATAGTTATTTCCCTTTTGCTTGACTTAGTTAAGTGCATCTACTTACACTTGAATTATTTTTTTTAAATTCTAAATGTAATAAAGCATTCCAGCATAGTAAATAAAATAAAAACTGGGTAACAGTGATTTCAGTTATCAACTTATCCAAGACCACATATTCAAACTTTTTGAATTAATGTCATGACTTGCAGTCATTTGATTACCATATAGTAACTTCGATTGTTGAAATCATATACATGTACCTTAATCAGACCTCTCCACAGTGTTAGGGATAGTTGCAGGCGGCGTCCATTTTTGCGTATTGAACTGAAGCTAACCCTTTAAATTTGAAGGTCAACGAAAAATTATCATTACATGTTGTCAAAATTATCGTCTAACTGACCCTTCACCTGTTTAATCTTTGCAATCTGCCTATCAAAGAAGCAGTTAGAGTAAATCTTTCCAAATATTTGGAGACATGACACGACTACTTGAGTTATTGCCGAGAAAGGCAAACTGTCGATTAAAACTGAATAAGTTAGACATACTTATTCAGAGCAGACTGATGAACCTCTCTAAACTGAATAAGACAGACATACTTATTCAGAGCAGACTGATGAACCTCTCTTATTCCTCTTTTCAAAGAAGCTGACTTGTTTCTCTCATGCCATTGACTTTTTCAGCAAGAATTAGTCCTATCCTCGTGTACCCTCTGGGCAATCTTAAAAATTATAAGACTATTTAATAGAGTGTAAAATATTTGTTTTATTATGTAAATTTCAATTATGTCTCTGGCTGACCTTGACTTTCAGAATTACTTTCTTTCTGAAGTAAGATAAAGAAATTGACCATGTCCTTGACGTCACTAATTGTTTATCCAATTGAGATTCATATATAAAACCTGTTCAGGTGAAAGGTCAAGGTGACGAATTTTGGATGTCTGAGTATGCTGTACTTCAGTACTTTCATTGGCCGTTCTGTTAAGAGAAACCGTACACCGGTGAACGATAGAGAATGAAGAACTGAAGAATGCAATTGTAAACAATGTATAGGCAAGACAAATAAACTAAGTAAAGCATAGTAAAGTTATACAGTTTCAAAGAATAAAAAAAGACAATCTATACTATGCAAAAGCGACTTTGTCGAGTTTTGGTAAAAGCAGCAGAGTTAAACAACTCTGTTGTCTGTCACTGAAGCACTCAGTATGGACGTATCAAGTTGATATTTTGTTTAGGACAAAGCCTCTTGCGAAAATTGGCAAAAATCAACAAAATCGGGGAGTTACCTTCTAACAACAGATAACTCGAAATAGAATAGACACAGAAAACTCCCAACTCCACGCAGCAGTTACTTCCCTTTCAGACAGTAAGTTTTGAGAAGCGTTAACTTAACAGTCATAAATTTACCATTCAATACATGGAGACCTTGGGCACATTTCGTTTTATTACAGTTAACTCTTCAAAAGGATGCAAATAAGCTTTTTACAATAATCACTGTTGTTGCATATTTCTTTTTGCTTTGGAAAGGGGCACGCCTTGTGGGAACAGAAGGACGGGGTGTACAAGTTTAAATCTCACCTAAACAAAACTGCAGAACTTAGATTTAAGTCTTTGATAAACCTATTTCAAATTCTTCTGATTTTCAAAGTCTGTAGCAATAAAATTATAGCACTTTAAAGACAGCACAAAAATTTACCTAAAGAGGCATGAATAAAAAAACACAATATGTAATAGATTATGCTTGTAACTTATTTTACAGATATTTTATGGGATTTTGACACAACAGACATGCCAACTTGTGATCAAAGGTTGTATTAACAAAACTGTTCACACAACATGTAAAACAAAAGCACGAGTGTTTGGAGTAACAATATCGAGAACTTTATTACGTTAAGCCCATGCTTGTACGGGCTCCCATTTAGTATTCTTCTAAAATGTAGGTATTAATTAGAATTTTTTAAGCCTCTGAAGTAGTGAAAAAGGTTTGTACTCTATTGTAACAATGTCATGTTTCATCTGAAATAAACGTTCTAGTATCTGATTTTAATATGTTCAAGTATGATAACTAACAAATATATTCTCTTACTGGTTGCCAGTGAGTTTATTTTCATAGGAACCGCCGCTAGTATATAGAAATATAAATTTACTAATGGGATAAAGATCAAATCTTCTTTTTTCCGTTTAAAAAATTAACATGCCTTTCTTTTGTATTCAAGCCATCTCTTCATGAAAAGCCTTTCTTACATTTTTTGCAATATCATTAAAAAAAGTAGTGCACTAATTTTTTAACATGTTCATTGGTTTAAAAAAGCAAAGTTAAAAATGATTTGGTTACAAATAAAGATCATTTCTGCCGGTTAGACATCTTTCATGGTAAAACAAGTTACACTAAGGAAATAGATTTTACCTTTGAGTTATCTACCGTCGAATACATCACGGCGTCGAGAAACCCGTGATATATACGGCGGTAGATCACGAAAACTTTCAAAATTAATATATTTCCATTCTAACACGTATTGCACTATTTATCGGTGCCGTTCGCAATGACGTCAGACGTCGGGCGAATGTGTTCACTGTGATGTTACGTATAGGATATCTTCTTTGTTTATTGTCGTTGAATTGCAGATAGTGTTAGAATTATAATTTTGATACTGGGACTTCGAGCATATTTGTAGTTGCGAACTGAATTAAATAAAAACGTGTTTTTTTCTTTTATTTTGTTATTCACTATTGCTTATTTATATATTGCATGATGCTTCATGTTGCTGAGACCTTCTCACTAGATAAAAAAATAATTCTCCTTATAATTTTGTCTCTGAAGCAACGTCACGAAATAGTTGTGTCATTGCAATGAGGTTTTTTGTGCCTGTCGAGGTTATCTCCCTTACATCAGTGACATTGCAACCACTCTGCTTCTTACGATATCCATTTATGTTCTATTTAGCTTGTGTAGTTAATTACAATCTCTTAAAGTTACACAAGTAAGCAAAGTTTTTGTAATTCAAAGAAATAAAAAGTTGAACTTTGATCACGAAATGTTTTTGTTATAATCCTGTCCCTACAATAACGAATTCAATTTGAAATTAGGGGAGGGTTACCAAATTTCCAAGAAATATCCTTAAAACTTAAGGAGGTTTTAAATAGTAACACTATTTCATATGTATTTCGTGTCATTTGAAGGACGAAAGACAATAAACAAATTGTTAGCCAGCTGAAGTAACAGACAAACAGAAAATTTTGATTTCCTAACCTTTCAAGGAATTTAGGAAAATTAACAGGTTTATGATTTGTTATATAGCTCTAAAGTAAAAACGTCATAATAATACAAAATGTCTTCGACTATAAGGCTCTCTTTTAGAAGAAAGATGGCTTGAGATAATGCAAGCAAACTAATATAAGAGGATGTGTCTATATAAGCGTATTGAACGGTTATTATGATACAGTGGTGGAATTCATTTTAATAATGGTACAGCGGGAAATAAAAGAAGACACAACTGGAATGCTTTATTTATATTCGGTATACTAAACTCTATAGATATTAATATATTCAAAAATAACTGAAAAGAAAATAGGTGTTAAAATCTGTAAAAAATGGAACAACTGAACTACCAAATCTTGACATAACTTTTGCAAAAAATTAACTTCTACACGTTGTTATTACTGATAAACTTTAAAAATACATTCAAACTGATGCAAGGAGTAACTCGTCTAAATGTGACATTTTACTGAAAGACGTACAGACGAACAAACGTGTAACTTAAGTTCAGACTCAGGTGTGTTTTAAAAGTGCACACTTTTTTGAGTTCTAGTCTATAGCATATACTTTTATATCACCATTGTCTTGAGTAACTATTATGTGACCAAATGGACTAACACAGACTGCTATTGGCTGAATAAGTTCATCACGTGCACTAACTACGCACTTCCGGTAATGGCCGTCGGAAGTGAGACTGTGTATTGCGTGTGCTGATTTGTCGGCAAGATACACATTTCCATCTAAATCCGTGCATATACCACGTGGATCTTGTATAACAACGTTAATGGAAAGGTAATCATATTTGACATCGCCATTCTTATCAAGGTAGAGTAATCCAGTCTTTGTTTCACAGTCCGATACGATTATCTCCCCTTCACTGTTCACGGTAACATAGTAAGGCCACGTAAACAGTGTACGACCAGGCTGCCGATTGTCATGGCGGAGACTTTTAAGAATTTCGCCTTCCAGAGACAGAATATCCACTGACTGGTTATTTGATGCGCAGCATGACACGATAATCACCGGTTTTCCGTCCTCGGTTTCGTCATGGCAGCAAATACCACGGTATTGCTTCACCGTTTTGATTCGTTTTTGAAGCAGCATCGTTTTCTCGTTCACCGTGACAAACACAAGGGTGGATATCTCTGGCAGTGTTACAGCAACATCAGATTTCTCAACATTAGCAATGCCATGAGGCCAAGAGGGAAGCAACACGTCACACATTACCATTCCTGTGGCGTCAAATGCCTTTATTTTCTTGTTGTGGAAATCTGTGATCACAGGTGTGCCGTCGCAGAGCACGGTTACGTCTAAAGGCCAACACTTTTTGTTGTCATTCTCCGTGCGTCCATTGAAAGAACACAATAACTGGGCGTTTGTCTTGTCCATAATTGGTGCGGGCCTTGGTTGCTTTGGAGACTTAGGCGGAGTAATCTCAGACCGTCTTACAAGTGTAGGCGACAATATACCTTCTGTGGACCTTTTGCTCACTGTAGGTGTACCCCCAGAGGATAAAACATTATGGTCAGGTGTTTTGGACCGTCGCTCAGGCCTCACCGGCTTATCGCCTGCTGGAGGTCTACCATTAACAGTGCTCTGTGCACGACGTGTAATTGGTGGTGTCTTTGAACTTTTTGACGGTATCGATTGTAAAGCTTGCGATTTTCGGAACTCAACAGAGCTATTTACCCGTTTTGTTCGAGGAAGGGAACCAGTTGATCCAGCAGCAAGACGTGCAGATGTTTCTTGCTGTTGTCTGGCTCTTATAGACATGGCATGGCGTCTTGGTGCTGTTTCTAGCATCTCCTGTGAGCTCATCGATTCACTGGACGTTGAGGGAGAGTTCGTCGACAAGCTACTTCTTGAAGAGTTCTTACTGTGAGATGGGATTGGCTGTAGAGCAATTTGTTGCTTTGGCGATTTTGTCTTTTCCTGTGGTTTCTGTTGGCCATCTTTTTCTTCTTCTGATTTATCAACCCTAAACGTTCCAGTACGTTTGATAGAACTTTTCCTCACTGGTGACGGAGGCCCCACCCCGTTCTCTCCGTTCATCGGAAAGCTGTCTTTGTTCATATCCACAACGTCGACAATCTTTCCGAGGGATTTCAAGTCATATATACGACTGAGTGTGGTGTCTAGAGCGAATTTATGTCGGAACAGAAGTTTTGCTACTTTACGTCTGTTAATATTTGTGTTCATTTCAATAATTTGTTGTTTGACTTTGTCAAATACAGACACTAGTTCTGAATCACTACCATACTGCACTAAATGTCGGAGAAATCTGTTGGTATTTTCAAGATTTTTCTTTAGTCCTTCGATCTCTTGCAACCTTTCCTTTACACCCATTACAGCCTTAGTGTGTTTTTCGTCCAGCTCTTCTAAAGCCGATTGTTCCAGCTTTGCAAGATGATAATCAACATTTTTACGAACCGTTTTGATTTCGTTTATAAGTGAGCTTTTATTTTCTTCTAATTCTTCAAGTTCACGGAGATGTTCTTGTTGCCAGTCTGTCAACGAAACACCTTGGGAATCAAGATCCTTGAGTACTATTTCCGTTTCCGGTTTTAGTTTCTGAGCAGAATCTGCGCATGTTTCGACCATTTCACAGCGTCTATGATGCACAGCTACACAAGTGGAACAAACGGCAACGCGGCAATCTAAACAATAAAATTCCAAAACCCTATCTTGGTGTTCTGCACAGGGTATGTCCCGCTTTGTGTTTTTCAAAGACTGTAATGGATTTACCTGAATGTCTCTAACTGACATAACCACGTGATCTCGGCATGCCTTTATGACGTTATGGGCTTTTATACAACTGTCACAGAAAGACACTTTACAATTTTGGCACCACACTTCCGCTTTTGCGGCTTTGTGACCTTGGCCTCTAGCACTGCATGACTCACAGATTTGTTCGGCTTTATGTACATGGATTTTCTCCATGATATTTGATATCAAATGATTGTCGGAATATCCACTCACAATTTTATTTCCGTCCTCGGAAATTTCAAATGTTGTGTCACCTCGGCACACAGGGCAGTTGAAAACAACCTGCCTATGACTTTCCTCTGACGTTTCACCGTTTTCGATATGTCCGGTTCCGGTTTTACTCACAAAGCCTTCTAAGCATTTTAAGCAGAATGTATGGAGACATGGGAGTAGCTTTGGGTCTCTGTAATGACGGAGACATATTGGACAGACCAGGAATTCGTCCTTTATCTGCTGAAGAGTATCCATTTTAAGGATACTGTTCTAGGACGCGTTCCTTCCCTCCGACAACGGCAAACTGGGCTCTGGAAACCCTGCAAAATAAACAATATTTTTCAGTGAAAATTTAAAGAGGTTTTTGCATGATATTAGTTTTAACTGATTAATGAAATTGATATTACGATCGTTTGTAAAGTTTGCTATACATGTATAGCCGTTTATCTGACCATTTGATAAATAAATCTTGTTGTTGTTGTCGACGTCGTCGTCGTATTTATCATAATGTTGCTGTTGATGGTGGTGGTGTAAAAATTTCACCTGGCTTCACAATGAGGGACTGGCCAAGAGTGTGGCATATTACCAGTAAATCGAGTGTTGGTGTGAAACCACCAAATAAATTCCTTCGTTGTTCTATATAAAATTCATAAAGTTCACAGGGCTGTGAAACATAGCAAGTCCCATTTTAAATGGCTTTAACTTACATATACTTGTCGATCTGTATTTGTACTCATAAAAAATAGCAAGAAAAGTCGGGGTCATGTTCCTAACAATAAAGATATTTCTGTTCATATGAACTTTACCATGAAATCAACAAAAAATTGAGCCAGTTTTCAGATTGGGGTACATGTAAACTATTTCCTATTATGAATTCTATTCTGAATGTATATGAGCATAAAATTGCTACCACGCGATCAGAAATAGTCAAGCAAAATGATTCCAGCAAAAACATTACACAGATTAGGGTAAAATAAAAAATAAAAAAGCCTAGAACACTGGGAACTATTTCTAGCCGCCATCTGTGTACTATTTTTGAGAATGGAAGACTGACTTGGTGGTTTCATGCATGTTGAATTAAAAATAAATCTTCTTCTTTATTTGGTAGCACTTTTAACGTTTTCGCATTCTCTTCTTGAAAGTTAATGGGGTTTTTAAAGGGGACTTTTGATACATTTTGCTCAACATGAAGAAACCACAAACTTAAAGTTTTACTTCCTTAAACGCAAAATAAATTTCGTTGCCAAAACCTTTGACAGGGTGCTATATGTTTTACTGATACAAGATTATGAATTTAAAGCGTATCGTTGTCAGATATGTATGAAACATGCTCTATCATTTTGTAAAGTATATTATAGCACTTTTTGTCTTGATTTGACACGTGTAGTTTAAGCCGCGATCTGTAGACTTTGAATAAGAAACGGGCTTAATATGTTTCTTTTGTGGGAAGTGAAAAATATTTTCTGTCTTATCAAAACAAAATAATGAGCAGACGATAAACGAAAGCACCCCTATAGCAGAAGTGTGATTTTAAATCTACTTGACCAAGGTGAACCAATAAATGACCATAAATCTTTTTCATTCTATGTCCACCCGACGGCCATAAATATCGGCATTGTTTGTTTAAGCTCTAACTAAAGATATCCATATTTATTATCCTGTTCGTTTCATCTTGAAATCTTAGATTCCCTTTTCCGTCAATCCACCTTTCTAATTACTGATTGCTATAATTATCTTTTTCAGTTCATTTCTCGCTGGTATTGGGGCCCATACAACTGACACCCCTAAGAATTAAGCGGTTAATTTCATTTTTTGGAGGTACTGTTCAAAATATAGGACGCATCCCATTCTAGAAACTTATATATCATTACTAGTTTACAACTGTAATTTTTCTTATTTGCATCATCATAGTCATCATCAGCATCATCATCATCATCATCATTTCTCATCAATGACGTGCTTGTTTTTTATTGATTATGCATACTGAATAAATGAAACTGCAATAAATATTGTCCTTGATAAACTCACTAAACCACACATATCCAAGTTCAAAGGACCTATTTACTTTAAAATTGATAAATCTAGACCTTTATCAGCCTTTCAACATATACCTAAAACTTTCCCAAAGTAAATAACAAACATCACAGAGAATTACAACAGAAAATTGTGTCTGTGTTTAAAATCTGGTTTACGTTATACGTCACGGACTGGTTGTGTTTCTTTTCTTTGTATGGGTCTACCTTAGTAATTCATGACTTTTCAAATTTCTTAAAAAGAAAGATATAAATCATTTGAATGAGGGTCATTGTCATTTATGTGATGTAAGTACAATGAAAACAAACATCAAGAAAGCAGTGACTGATACTTTCGATCAATTCGAGTTTGTTTTTCGATGAAGATGTCTTCTCCCCCATCTATACTTGACGGCGGTTTTATGTTGTTTGTATTTTATTGCCTTTGTTGATGTTATTAAGTTGTTACGTTATTACTGTCGCTTGAGATGGTGTTAGTGCGGTTGATGATACTGTTGTTGTTGTTGTTTTTATTGCTGCTGCTGAGGTTGGGATGATTTTGTTGAAATCATGATGCTGTTGATGACGATAATGATAATAAATGTGATAATGACTAAGATGATGAGGATGATGAAAGCGATGACTATAGTAGTGGTTATAGGGATACATTGATGATAAAAATGCTGATGATATTGGTAATGATGATGGTGATGCAAATACCGATGATGATGGTGATGATGATGCAAATGCTGCTGCTGCTGATGGTGGTGGTGGCGATGAAGATAATGTTGATGATTTTGTTGATTACTGTAATTGGGTGTACCGTTATTTTGAGGGCATATTGTTCGACGCGATACTGGTTATCTAATCTCAGTTTCTGTTGCTTGAGGGCGCATGTCATGCCGTGCTTAACCTAGATTTTAAAAGATTGCTCCTTTATCGAAGATTTTATCTATACGATTTATTTTAATTGATTTCACTAAAGTGTCATTTCATTTTTTTATGAAGCATACTCTGTGCTACGCTTAATTGCTGTGTTTTAAGTGTTTCCCCTAGCTGTGACTCAATCTTCAATGTATTTTGTTTACGCAAACCATTCTACAGTTGAATCTGCTGATTCAGCATTTTGACGTTCCTAATTTCCCCACCCAACCCAACACACCAGTACAAGAGAAAAAACACAAATCGGTACAGTTCTTTCTGTACACAATTGGTTTCAATCCGTGACTATACTTCATTAAAAAATAAAAATGGACATGAAAACTTGCTGTTGAACAACACTATATAATTTATTGCCCCTCGATTTCAAAACAGAACAGTATCAAATTTTACGCTCCAATCTACAGGTGTATATCGGATTTCAAAAATAAGCTCCTCTCCAAATACATTACCTAAATATTTATAAGAAATTGTAAGAAAAGTAAAGTAAAATAAATGAAGCATGGAAATGGTCGTAGTATACGATATTGTGCGTCAAAAATCCTGCATTGAGGCTTAGGATAAGTTAAACACTGTTTAAAATCCCACCAGGTGTCGCTTTAAGGACGTAAACAAATTTCTCTCGTATAAATAATGATGTGAACGAAGAATGAGTCATCTTTTCAAATTTACATAATTCATTCTTTTTACAAGAGATGATCGTTTTCACATAGAAAGGTACCATAATAACCTACATGTATAAAGGTTATGGCGTACATAATGTCAGTTCTTTGTAGTCCGGACCGTGGCTAAGACTTGTTAACGGCGACATTTCATTTTTCCGAATTATTCCGAAAAAAGACGAATTCTGCTCTCTGCAGGCTTAATCGTCTACTTTCATGTGTCTAGTTTTCTAAATTTTTACGAAATAAACGAAACAACAACAACAACAACACGTCTTGATGTTAAATGACGTGTCAGGTGAAAATGAACAATGAAGTTTTTCATTGGGGTTTAAATTGAGGCTGAAATCCGGTACAAAAAGATCCCTTAATCTATCTCTTAAACAATCAGTGATTTGTTGTCCGGATGTGAAATGCACGGTATGTTCAATTAGTAAGAAATAATGCGTTCTGCATCCGTATTTGATTACTTTTTTCATGATTTTTCTAACAATTTAATTGCATTCTACATATTTTTATCTTTTACCGATCAGTTAGGTAAGACACATACTGCCTTGTGCAATTTTTCATCCCGGAGGATATTAAACGCTGAACACTACAAGAAGAAAGTATTAACAAATGTTAATTAATGTTTACCAAATAGAGATAAATTGCCACCAAATTTGTTGAACACTGCAAAATTCATATCAAGCCAGGTAAAAACTTTAACAATTCATGCAATTGTTTCACCCCTTCACAGTTATACTTTGGCTAGATAAAACTTACTTTATTTGATGTTCAATGGTGAAAATTCATAATTTCAGAAATAGTATAGGTACTTCAGATAGTTTGTTTGTTTGTTTGTTTTTTGGTTTGTTTTTTTGTTAAGGTGGCTAATATTTGCCGTTAAACTGGTTTTATACTCCAGTAAGCGAAAAAAACCCCGCTAATTTATCGTTCCTGGAAAGTTCCAGTTTTTTTTACCTCAAAAATCTTAAGACTCTTCAACTTTTATCGTAAAAAGAGTTTTGCCATCAGT
The DNA here is from genome assembly GCA_012932295.1 of Cyclina sinensis. Lineage (NCBI taxonomy): Eukaryota > Metazoa > Mollusca > Bivalvia > Venerida > Veneridae > Cyclina > Cyclina sinensis. The sequence continues at coordinate 26,906,287 of JAAONU010000002.1, read as the reverse complement.
TAGACTCGAACCTATGAATCATCAAATGCTAGCTTAATCTGGTACGTATGACCAGTGATAGTAAACAGCTTACGACATGAGTGACCGCTGAGTCCCAGATGAAAAGAAACGAAACTGGATATAGCATGGAGATCCAACAAACTTTATTTCGAAGAAGCCATAAGGCACCGCCATGTGCATATTTAAATAGTTAAATTGCATTTTGATTTCTGAAAAGAACGGGGAAAAACTTTTGTAAAGATCACAAAAGATCTGTCATTCATTCACACAATTCTTTCAATGAAATGTTCGTCTACACTTTAACCAATACATATTTGCATTTCGCCTCAAGGCCTTATTCTAATGTCAAGGTCAGGGTCACTCCTTTCATACTTACATTAACATACTACTTGGTAAATTGTCTAACTTTTTTTCAGTTACGAAAGCACTGGTTAGCATTTTTACGATGAGTCAATGTTTGATTGATAAACCAAAGAATGAAAGTACGGGGTTTTGTGTGACTGGTGTTAAGAGAGTGTAAATGACTCTGATGTGTTGTGCTTCGTTACATTTTATGACGTTTTCTAAGTGTTTTAGTAATATAATTAAGTAAAACCGTCGTTTAGTCACCATATTCTTGTTAAATTTTATTTTTATATAATTTGTATTTATTATATTCTTCACAATAAATGTCCTATTCTTTTATGTTCTAATAACACTGTCAGTCATCCAGTTAATGCTATTATTTTATTCTTATTTCAATTTTCTTTTTTTTTAATCCTCATAAAACAACACACAAACGTCCTACTATTTTAACGACTACCAACAGATGTCTTTGTCGTCGTACTTTTTCAAACCACTTTTGTTTTGAGTCATAACAAATATCAAAGAACAGCTAATTAATTATAAAGTGACATACTTTGAATGACATAAAATGATGTATTGTGTAACAATCGGACTAACAATTTTCGCTTTATCATTAGTTTTTGGGACTGGCGTTTATTTCTTAAAAGAGCCATTTCTTCATCAATCAACCACTGTACCACAACTACAGCCACTTTGCAACAACAAAAAAATATTTTCCCCAAAGGTGTGCACTGTAGATATGTCGCGTTGTACAAATAACTAGTTCTATAACAATATATGAAAACTGTTCGAACCAGACGCTATTATTCAATCTGTATTTTGTTCCATTTTTTTCTTCCTTTTAAAAAATGATGTACAGATTTAGCCAAATTCAATTCAAGTCTTTTGCACTGTCCCTTCTTAGAGCATGGCACGTTTTAAAAACTATAGTAGAATGTAACATACAATCTAGAACCAGACGATATTTTGTTTCTTACTTCCTTGCGACTGGTTCCTGAAGTACTGTATCAGAATGCTAAATAAAGTCTGGAACCAGGTGATATTCTTGGACTGGTTCCTGTTTTACTACAGGAGAATGGTACATACAATCTGGAACCAACGGACAGTCTGCTATTTATGACCTTGCGACTGGTTTCTGTTTTACAGTAGAAGAATGAGATATACGCTCTCGAACTAGGTGATATTTTGGTATTTATTTATTTGTGACTGGTTCCTGTTTCAAGCACATACAACTTAAGCTCAGTACAATACCCAAGACTTTAAACTGGCACACGCTACAGACAAGATGGTTGCTAATAACGCGGCTTCCAAAATATACTAAATGTCCTAGACGTTTGAAAAATCTCGAGACAATTTTCTGAAATCGAAATATTTACCCCCGCCTTCATGTTGGCCAAAACTTTAAAAAGTGTATAAGATAAAATTTCATTTTATTGCATCTAAGAACATGAAATTAGTGCCCTATCAAATTTTAACTACCACAAAATTAGACAAAATAATTTACGTACCTTATAATGGTGATTTAAATCTTTAAATATCTGTTTAAAATTCCATTTGCATTAAAATTCGAACTGCAATTGTAAATGGATCCTTTCGTATAAGATTAATATCTTTATATATTACTTATACATCCAGTCTTTACGGTTGTTTGGCTATGACTAAATTCAATTCATACTTGAATACGCGAGAATCCATAAAACTTATATACTCCCTCAATACCGCCGCGATTAAATGAACAACATTGTTATATATTGTAAGATTTTATACAAAAACGAGTTCAGGGTCCGTATCATTCGATACATTCCGTATATAGGTATATTCGTTTGTTATCTGGAGTGTTAATTGTCAATTTTAAGCAAGATACCACGAGATGTCTTTATTCTAGACTATGACCAGTTGTTCGTTTATCTATAATTCCCCAGTTTAGATGTAAAGCTCAAATTTCGTTCATTCATTTGATTGGAATGTGACATTAAATATTGACACTTCACATTAAAAATATACAATCGGAGACTTTCTCCATGTTTGTGATTTTTCACATATTGAAGGACTACTCAATAAAATGTCATCGTGTCACAAGAATATGTTGTAGACGTTCCCATACAAGTCTTTCATGATACAAAGATCCAGACGGGTATTTTTTACCATAATGATGGGACTTTTGATAAATTCGATATGATTCTGTAGAAATAAAAACATTTCAGAAGTTATTCGATGGAAATCGAAAGCACCTTGACTGGTAAGACCACATATTAAAAGTTATTGAGTCTTCCATTAAAGAAGCGCTGTAAATCTTCATTGCAGTTTTAAACAAAACTTAAGAATATGTTCATTCCCCGCCTGAACATACAATGTAAGTTCCATCGGGAAGATTCAGTTAGGAGGCGACAGAGGAGGAGAGAAAAACATTATTGATCGACAGATTTATACATTCACAAATGTGAAAGAAATGTCTGTACATGCAAGAACATCAGACAAACATTTACTTAAGATAACTTTGAAGGAATTAAGGAATATGTCCTTTACTGATCATGCTGACTATATGAGAGTCATTGTGATTCTTCAAGTTTCTCCCCTTGTTGAAGACAAGCATACAGAACTCCGATCTACAGTAACAAAAATCTACTGAGTATATATAATTGCTAAAGCTTACAGTTGTAAAACATAAAAGGACTGTAACTCAGCTGTTGGAGTGTTAATTGTACTAGCATGCATCATCCCTCTATCATTATTTTCAATCACACTATGTTACAACTTAATCCATCAAACCACACTGGATTTACGGCTCTGAGAAGAAGTACTGCCCGCATGTGTAAAACAAAGTGCTATAACTTAGCTATAATTTTTATAAATAATGACGACTATTGAAATGCATCGATTCCCTATTTCTATTTATAATCCCTCCAATTTACAACTGAATTAAGCAAACATTTAGGAGATATGGCTCCGGACAAACAAAGCGTGACCGACGGACAAACAGACGCACGGAAAGACGGACAACACAACAACAATCTCCACTGCCGTATGGCGGGGACGGAAAGTGCTAGACAAATTGACGCCTGTCTGCAATTTATCAATCCATCTTTTCTTCTTAAAAATAGTTAGACAAATGAACTCCTTTTAACCTGTAATCTTCTGAAAACTTGTAACCATAAAATCTTCAGAAAGCATGTAAGCCTATGATCTTCTGTGAGCATGTTAGCCTATGATCTTCTGTGAGCATGTTAGCCTATGACCTTCTGTGAGCATGTAAGCCTATGACCTTCTGTGAGCATGTTAGCCTATGACCTTCTGTGAGCATGTTAGCCTATGAACTTCTGCAAGTATGTAAGGCTATGACCTTCTAAATGCATGTTCTCAAATCACGTTCATCAAAAGAACTTGTAATATCAAAATATCTCAAGGCACTGAAATTTATTTTATTTGTCCATTTATGTCAAATATGTTTAAATTCAAAATATTACATTTATCAAAGTAGCCAATCATTTGTTCGGATTGTGGTATTTGACCCCAAATTGTAAATGAATGAATATCTTATCTAAAGCTTTATCAGAAGAAGTCCTAGTGTATTGTGGTATGTAAGAAAGAAATATTAGATCTGGGGAGATTGTTAAGTATAAAGTTTATTGAGTTTAGAAAATGAATTAAATGGTTCGTTATTCGACAGAAGATTTTCAGTTTGATAGTTTTGATGATTTTCTTTTGAAACGTAATTGGAAAGGTAATACATTGTAGTTTAGAAACCGGTAACAAGCAATGACCTTTCATAGTCTTTCATTGTAATTTTGAAGAAAATAAAACGGGGAATAAGTTTTGAAATTCTAGCTGCTGATTTGTCATTTCTAAAATATGTCTATCTAGCAAAATAAATCTTAGGCTCTTATAGAAAATTATGAAAATACTATTTGTGTACTGTTAATTCAGATGTGCACACACATATATGCTTTAGACATTGGGTGAAGTTTTACACAACATTAGATTGCGTACTTGTGTATTCATGTTCAGCTCATTTGGTTTCCGATCTGTAAAAACTTTGTCTTACTATCAAAATTGTCACTTGTAAAATAATCGATCAACCTGAATTCATTTTGTCCTTTTTGTAAAACACAAAGAAATAGGAAAAATAATAAAAAATATTATGTTACATTATGTAAGATATCTTACAAAAATATTGTAACTGATGTATGAATAAATGTACAAGTATTTGTTAAGTCTATGCTTGATTCGTTATACAGTAATGAGTATTCGCTGAAGCAAATATTAAAATATATACTAATATATAAACTACCATTCAAATAATCAGTTCAAACCAGCTATGAGTCTGTCAGCAAGTCAACTGTACGTAAAGTCGATTGATCGATCAGTCGGTCGATCGGTTGATAAATCATTCGGCGTAAATGTCGGGCAGTCTTTTCATCTATCGGCTATTGGATAAGTCAATTTATTAGTGATTCGATGCGTAAGTCGGTTATGAGGTCCGTCTATTAGTGGGTCGGTCGGGTGGTCGGTCGGCCTTACGATTGTTCGACCGGTCGGTTGGTAGGTTGCTCGTCGGTCTGTGGGTAAAGTATTACTATTCTGATATTTTCAGCTTGGGTCTTTTCTTTTCAAAAGTGTTTGTTTCCCAGATAACATGTTTCTGCGCCTTTCTATTCTGCGGTTTAATGAGATTTTTAAGTTTCCCACTGAAATAAAATCAAAATATTGATGTAGGTATATGTAATGTATTCAACAGACAGTAACCTGTTAATGTATTCTTAAATGATTATTCATAACGTTCCAATGTTACTTGGAGGTCTGCCCAATTAATGCTCTATCATGTTATTGGATTAAGCTATCAAACCATTAATCTTGTTTAAATAGTCCCAAGTGTGGACGTTTTCAGCAATTTACAAGTTTTTAAGCGTCTTCCGAGCCGAATTATGCAAAATTTATGCATGTTTATACAAAACATGTAAAATAATACGAAATATGTATATTTCACGCTTAACCGTATTTCTTTAAGATTCATGCATAATTATGTGTTTTGTTTGTATCTTGATGATCTTCAATCACTTTCGAGGCAGGATTCATGGTAGATCTAATTACTTGGAAAAAAAAACAAACTTGCCACCTTCAGTTCCTTTTCCCATAACTTTAATAACTTTTACTGCAAACACTTAACATAAACTTTCAATTATTTAACTTGTTTTACCTGGGTGTGTTTAAGTAGCTTTTTCTATCAAACTTACGTTGTACGGACGTTAAAAAACCAAGAAAAGGCAGCCTCATATGTCAAAGAAGAAACTATGGTAAAAATCTATAAATATATGTAATAGAAACACATTTACCAATTGTATCAGTTGTATGTTTTAACTTAATAATCAGAAAATAAATTGAATTTCTCCTTACCTTTACTTAGATTAATCCTATATTCAAAACTTTTCCCATACAAAGAAATAAACGGAGATGACAGAAAAACATGCACAATGGACGCCTTTTAACTAACAGTAACATTTTATCAATATTGAATGCTTAGATCGACAATCAAATATAAAAAATTAACATCTTGGTAAGATTCCAATTAAAGGTGAACCAAAATATCCTTATGTTACCAGTCCTCAAGCTTATTTAAATGTTTTAAACTTTTTTTTTATTTCTTATTTTGTAGGGTGCAATAGTTTAGCTTTTTGGCCATTTGTCTTCATTTCAACTTGACCTGAGTTCAAAACTCTTCTCGAGATGAACGTTTAAACTTGAGAAAATGCGCCTTTAGCTAAACTTGCTACAGTCAAGCAAATTTTAGAGGCATATTTGTAATGAAGGTGCTAGATCTTCGGTTTTGCCAGCAAGTTGTAAGAAATCACTCACACTGCGAACGAGTCCAAATGAATTTGGATAAATCTGGAATCGGTCTTTGCGGATATATATCTAAGTAGATTTAAAGCAGTGTGTTTCAAATTAATATTCCTGGCATTTTTATTAAAACTTGCAGCGGTGTTCAAATTTTTGTTCCTATAGTGTGTTTCAAATTTATGTTCCTATCGGTTTTTATAGAACTTGTCGCAGTGTGTATCAAATTTGTGTCCCTATCGGTTTTTATAGAACTTGCCGCGGTGTGTTTCAAATTTTTATTCCTATCGGTTTTTATAGAACTTGTCACAGTGTGTTTCAAATTTATGTTCCTATCGGTTTTTACAGAACTTGTCGCAGTGTGTTTCAAATTTATGTTCCTATCGGTTTTTACAGAACTTGTCGCAGTGTGTTTCAAATTTATGTTCCTATCGGTTTTAACTTTTTAAAGAACTTGTCGCAGTGTATTCAAATTTTTGTTTCTATCGGTTTTTTACAAAGAGAACATAAGCTACCAGCAGTCAACAGAGATTTAAAATATCATTCAGCAGACACCAGAACCAATAAAAAAGATATATTTGGCCTTAAGACAGGTCTCAGTAAGTGTATCATGTAAATAAAAACTATAGTTTTACAAATTAGGGTTTTAATAAATTGTGATCGATGTTAGATAAGGTTTAAACCTCCTATAATGGACAGGTGTTTATTTGATACAAATTCTGAACATGAAATTTGATAGATTTCACAAATTTTAAGCATCTAAAACAAATAATGTCTTTGAGCTGTATTTGAAGAAGATGTGTTTTAACGGATTAAAGCTTACACATTGTAGGTGGTGCATATTTTTACTTTCAGCAAATTTTGCGATTGGTTTGATCAGATGCAACCTATGAACTTGAAGAACTTCGAGTTCCATAATTATTGAAAACTGTCAAGTTAAATATGTTTTGAGCATTAGCTGCATTAACAGTTACTAAAACTGAAGTCTAATAATTTTTCGACTTAAGTTGTACGCAGTCACTGTTCTATGGGAGTTTTTGTCTTCGTATAACAGAATAGTTACAATGCGAGTTTTTATCAATAAAGCAAAATTTGTTGTGACAACAAAACTATTATCTAAAATTGGTGGCTTAAATTCTGGTTGTTGTTTTTAACAAGAAAATGTTGAAATCAGGGATTGCAGATCTATTGTACTATCTCGGTTTGAAATCTTCTAGACTGGACATTTTTCTTCCTATAAAGTAACGTTCAAACATATATCAATATAACATTTTTGTACGATAAAACATCAACTGTAGCAACAATAATTTCACAGTCTGTGTATTTCGTTGCTTCACTTTTTCCTTCTGAGAAGAAAATTTCAGGGCCTAATGACGCCGTAACATATAAATATTCCCAGAACCGTGGATAACGATTACCCCATACGACCTTCATAAACTGACAGGGAATAAACGCCTTAATTTTTCTTTTGCGTTAGAACATCCTAAGCAAGTCCATAAAAATAGAAACACATTCTTTTTCTTGCCACTGGCATTATAATCTAACACCCTAGCTTTTTATTTGCGTGATCATCTGACGTCCCTAGTAACAGCAACGCGTATTTTTATTTTTTTATTGGCGTTATAACCTGACGTACTAAGAAAGAACAGTACGCGCTTGTATTTTTATTGGCGTTATTATCTTAGGGTAGTATGTGCTTTTATTTAAACCGGCGTAACAACCTGGCGTTCTTTGAAAGAGCAACATGTTCTTTCACTTATCATCGGCGTTATATCTGACGTCATTAGTAAGAGCTACATGTGCTATTATTTTTACTGGCGTTATAATCCGACGCCTAAGTCTGGGGAACACATGTATTTATTTCTAATTGGCGCTATAACTTCACGCCATATGTAAGATTGACGCTTGCTTTTATTTCTTATTAGGGTAATAACTTGACGTCGTAAAATGGAGCAACGTCTGCTTTTATTAAATACTGTTATTATAACCTGACGTTGTAAGTGAGGAGAACACGTGTTTTTATTTTGTACTGGCGTAATAGCGTGACACCGTAAGTCATTGGAATACGTGCCTTTATTTTTAACTTCTGTTATAATCTGACGTCATAATTATGAGGAACACGTGCTTTTTTATTAACGTTATGACCTGGCGTTTTTTGTGTTTTTTATGAAGGGCAACAAGTGCTTTTTTCAGTGACATTATTAATGTGTTTATATATTTATTAGTAGTTCAGAAACCATATGTCTGTTAAATTGCTACAACATTATCATAAACTTACAGAATACAAAATTGGCTGAATGATTTATTCAACCTTATGTTTACTTATCCTCCAAAGTCATTGACCAACTTTGATTACAAAATTATTTATGCTTGCCTTTATAGTAAATACATTAGGTGTAAAGAGTTAGTGTTAAAAGCTTTAAGGACGGACAGAGATTTTTAAAATGACTAACGTATTATTAAAGACCATTTATTTCTTTTATCTGTCTGTTTTGACACTTGCAAATGGGAAAAGTATACCCTTGGTATACAGCGATCGAATACTTGACGACCCATAACCCAGTAAACAAGAAGAGCAGGGCTGAGTCGTTTGAAAATAGTGCTTTGTCAGAGTAATTCCAAGGATAATACCTTGAATAGTGTAAAAGAAACTTCAAATTAATGTCATTACTCGATACTGTTAGTAACACTTAAGTCTCACTAAAAAGCACATTCAGAATTGACGGATGACAATAATGCATGTACAGTTACTGACAACAGAAAATTTGAAAACAAAATATTGTTACGAGTTCTCTTAAACATACTGGCCACACCATTAATAGAAATTCTTATTACGGAATAAAACGTAAAACAGATTGGGTATTTCTGTTGGGTATTTCTGTCACAGACTTGCACTCCACCGTACAGTGTGTAAGTCTGTTTTGTACTAAGAGCACATGCAGTTGAGTTTCTGCAGTATTGCAGTGTAACAGTAATACTCTTAAATACCTTCTAAAAAGCTTCCAATTGTTTGTGTGATACTTAGTAAGACTTAATGAATTTCTTTGCGGGATCCAAAATGATTCAAAAGTTTAGAGCATCCCCCCACCCTCCCACCCCCCACCCCCAACCACCATGTTTTAAGTTCGCTTTTAGTCAACAATCTTTACCAGTAAAGGAAAAAAATAATGTCTTTACCTACCGTATAAACCTGCAGCAAATATGTCCTTTTGTTAATATGCTAGTAATTCACATAATATCAAATCTAGTGTTAACAGTTATTATATAGGAGTAAAGAATCCACAATTTCAAGAAAAAGGGAATGCCAGAATTACGCTTGTAAACGATAATAAAGAGAAAAAGTCATTCTGAATAAAGATTTTAAATTTTAAAAAATCAATTGAATAAATGGCATTGAACATATATACACAAGTGATTATGCCTTTATTACATATTCCGATGAATAACACAAGAATAAACCCCCCTAATCGATCAAACAAGATCTATTATATAGAACAAAATTATGACATTGAATAAATAAAAACGTCCCTGAGATTAAATGCGAGATATGAATTATCATAATACTAAATATATATGAATGCATATATATGCAATGACTTGCAAGTATTGACGTAAACCATCAGGGTAACGGCCCATTCTAGGTCCATGTCATAGAATCATTTTGTAGCACGATGCCTTTAACGGTTACCTCTTGAAAATCATCTATTGGATGACGAATTTTGAAATCTAGCTCGATGCGGTTAATTCTTGATCTCTATTTATAGGACAATATTTTAACAGTAGCTTCTTAAATATTCCTATGACGCAATACTTTTAACGGTTGCAATTCTTACAATCTATCAGTACTGCGATTTTCCTGACCTTTGTCTATAGCGCAGTATGCAAACAGTATATAACTGTTACTTCTCGAAATACTGTATATCTAAAGTGCAATGCTTTGAACAGTTACTTCTTGGAATCTGTCTCAAGTGCAACGCTTTGAACGGTCACTTCTTAGAATATTTTCAAAGCGCAAATTTTAAAGCAGTTGCATAACTGTTACCTCTCGAAATTTATCCAAAAACACGATTATTTTAACGATTACTTCTTGGAATCTGTTTACAGCGTGATACTTCTTTTAATTGCTTCTTGAAATTTCTCTAAAGTGCGATGAAATCACGGTTACTTCTTTAAGTCTATCTGTAAAGCGTGCTGCTTGAACAATTACTTCTTGAAATCTATCTATAACGCAATCCGGTTTACTTCTTGAAATGACAGCATCGCGTTCGTTAAATACAATGCTTATAACTTGAAATGGTTATATCTCGCTATGCTGAAAAAAAATCTACCTTTGTATTTATGGTTAGATAAAAAAACGTAGGTAAGTGTCATTGATTTTGAAATGACTAATGCACTGCAAACAGAGATACGGGTTTTTAAAAGGTGCATTAATCAGTAAACATTTTATTTCGAAACTATAATCAATACTTTGTTTACTTTTCGATCATCACTTGTTTTAAGTAAATAGACAAATACTTCAAACAAAAACGAGCCATTGTTCTCTAGTCTTACAAGAAATATTCTTTTGTTATTTCGGTGCCTGTAAGGTCTGTCAACAAAAACTTCAGGGGTGCAGTGGGTATCTCATATAGTTTGCATTCCACTGGAAATTTGAAAACAACACCTTCTAAAGTATAAACACAGTAGGTTATTTTATTCTTAACAATATATATATGTATGTTAGTGACAGGAATTTAATGATTTGCAGTAACTGGTTAGAAATGATTTGTGTTTCCCCTTATAGGTGTCGTAGACTGAGGGCTTTTAAATAGGAATTGTAAAAGTGTCCGTTCTTTTGCGAGGTTTTTTTTTTATCAGCATAGTGGCCTTTTGTAAAAAATGTCAAAATGGCCGTTTATAGTTTGTGATTATAGGGGTATAAAGCAAAAAGATTTTGTCTGCTTCTTTGTATAATCGCACTTAGAACTTTTACGCCTTCACCACTTACCGGTATGTTCTTATCATACCAGGCTCTATTCGTGAGCAATTGCACAAAGAACATTTTCTCTATCAATCAGGTTGTACATTATTATTTTAAATATCGGTTCTCATATTGGCGATGCTTTCTGAAAAGTTTAATTATTTCAGTTACAAGATACTACAAGTGTCTTTATTCCAGAGAAACTGATTCTTTTACGGATAGTAATTCTGTAATGGCGGTTTTGGGGGATTTGAACATGCAACCCATTGCAGGCCCTGATCATAGACCATGTATCCACCCTTGAAATAGGATACAGATTTTTCCCAACCATTAAAGGCATACATGTATATGTATATGAATTTTTATTTTTCAGTAAAATATGGAAAACAACAGCCATAAAACATTATTTGATGTGTTATGTAAACGTGAAACACGAATATATGTTTCCACTTTTCTATAAAAATTTACGCTCTGTCGCTCGAAGGCAGTAAAACTAGTTAAATTGCAAAATGTTTTTCGTAAAATGAGTAGACAATTTTCTTTATCATTCGACATGATCAGTGGTTATGTCAAATTATTTCATGAAATAATATCTGAGAACAAATACACCTATATTCACTGCAGTGTAAACGTGATTTATGAGCATTTAAGGTAAAATACCCTCTTTATGACAAAACCATTTACTTCTTATGACAAAACCATTTACTTCTTATGACAAAACCATTTACTATCATGTTAACTTGTTGCTCTGTTTGTCTGTGTGGAAAAGTATTACTAGGTGTTGCATTGCTTACTGCTGAATCAATCATTTTTTCAAAGAAAACGTCTCTGAAACAAAAGCCGTTTTAGATGTTTCAGTTTATTTATTTCTTTGCTTTTTTTCTACTGAAACTGACTTCGCAGGAGCCCACTTTTTCATTATCAAAGCCAAGAACCCTATTATTTTAATGATTTCAGTTATATTTCATATATATGCCTGCCCTATCCAATATGTCCTTTTAAACAGTACATTCAAGGTTTTACCGACACAAAAGTGTATTTCGGGATTTCTAATAACTTATGAAGTATTCCTCTGACCAACTTTTGTTTTGTTTTGGGGTTTAACGCCGATTTCAACATTTGTTATATCTCGGCGGTCAGTCCACCTAACCGGTTTTCCTGGATAACTAACCAGTAATTGCCAATTTCTCCGCAAGTGACTGACTACTGTTCCCACATGATCTACTCTGAATCAGCGGTGAGAGACAAATGAACATAAGACACAATGTCTGAGAACAATTGTCACGGAGAAATTTAACCCTGCCCAGGAGTCGAACCAACGACCGATGGATTACTAATCCAGTGCTCTACCTATTGAGCTAAGCGGGCGGGCTCTTTCTGACCAACTGGCTAAGCCGTCTCTTTAAATACAGTAACACGTCGTGAAAGTAGCCATTTCTCTGATTGAAACTGCGGTATACATAATCATTGAGTATGGAATTAAAGAAATAATTGTACATTATTTGCAATTTTAGGTATCTTTTACCACTTACATTTACAATAACATAACACGAATGACTCGAGTGGCTACAGACTATCAGAGCGATGTTTATTGAGCGTGCTTTTGACGGATGTGTTTAGCATGTCCATTTATATTTGAATATATTTCATGTTATTCTCGTGAAATCTGCAGCCTATGGAGCAGTTAAAGATTTGTTCAGAGGCTACCAAATATTGTAGATTTAAAATATATATGACCTCTTTCGATTCATTTTGTCTGTTTAGATTTAGTATTCTGTTCCAGCAAATTTAAAAGACATGTCCCTATGACTCTGATCTTACACAAGATAGGAATGTAATTATTTCTAACTGCAAATTTAATATATTTTGCAACGACTCTTCTATCCGACTATGTAAAAAGTACGCCGTTTAAAAAATAAGCGGTTGATAAATATAATGTTACCATATTAGTTCATTTTACAACTATTTTGAAAGGCTAAGTTCGTTTGATGAATGGTTAATTTTCGTAATATAACACATTAAAATCAGATAAAGCGAAGGTTTTTTTCAATTATTGCTCCAGTTGAATAATTTGAAGGTAGTATACCATTTTGTCATATTATATGTAAGACAAAATGGTATGAACCTTGTTTTGAACATAAAAAGTTATTTTGTCTTTTTTTTCTATCTTGAAACCAACCATTAAATTTTGAGTCACACATTGCAAACCTGTCGTCTTAATGAGAAAGCACTAAGGCTAATTACAGCCAAATATACTTCCAGTTTCAGATAACATAAATTACAAAGTAGACGGCATGGATCTTTCTGGCTTATTGTATAACCCATTCCGGTTTTATAAAGAAGAAGACAGGTTTTTTCAAGGCGTGACACTTTTTTGTATTTATTCCCCCCCCCCCCCCCCCCCTTAAAACTCCATAAATGATTCGCTGGGTGTCGAAGACATTACAGTTTTTTTTAATATTTTGCAGTAAAACTAAGTAGACATATTCATGTTTCACTCATATTTCATATTTCGGGAGGTTATGGGCGCACAAGAGATAGGTGTCTCATAAATCAACTTGGCTGGCCCTTTAAATAAGGGTGACACTATAATAAACAAAGCCTTTACCTTTTCTATATTTCAGAACTTAACTTTATCTGAGTTGTATTTCATTATCTAATACATGTAGATATTTATTCTGTATACATGTATATTAAGTATCGAAATTTACGTACCATATGTCATTAAAACTTGACATGTCCGATTAGATTGCTATCAATCGAATTTCTACTTCACAGCATCTGTAGTATTTAAGTAAAATTTGCGATCTTTTCACTGTAATCCCCACCGTGTACAAAAGGTCAGCATGAATTAGTCCTATCTGTCTGTTTCTTTGAAGTTCGTATTTACAAGAGGAGGAAACACAATGCCCTGTCTAACACCCTAACAGATAAAAAGCACGCCTCCATTTATCACAAGTGTATCAGCAATGCATAGAGTAACAATAAATTTCACAAAAACTTAAACACTTGAGAATCTGAACGAACTATAAAAAGAGTTTTCAAGCCATTGCTGTAAACTATAGTATGTTTAACGTGAACTTTGACTAACTTATACCGATGTTTATCAACAAACAGGTTTAAAAAGAAAGTATACATGTGTAAAGAATTTGCAAAATAAACATCTAATATTTGTTCGATTTTATCGTTAGATAATACGACAAAATACGGACAGAAATAATAAAAACTTTAAAGGGCATGGGTCTACTTTGATAAAATACATGTACTTATGTATTATACGATCTTGTATGTATGGGTGTGGCGATTAAGTATACTTATCTATGAACGGTTGTATTTTATGAAAAACAATCACTTTTCAACCTGAAATAAAATTAATTGACTCTGCTCTTATTAAAATGGAAGAGGAACAACTCTTGTGTAAATTTAAATGGTTTGAATTCGTATTTAAGTTATTCACCGAAGACAAACATAAAAAAAGCTCTTACACTGACGAGAATGACTTATTGGTAGTTCTCTTTTTTACATCTGCCTCAATCCTTTACTAAGGCAAATATAAATACAAATGCCCTTCATCGCCCTGCGTGGTATTTTCTGAAAACGAAGGTGAATGTTGTTGAATTTTGTTTCAGTTTTCGAGATTCGTCCCAGTCGGAAACTACTGTGCCTGATGCTAGTATAAATACAGATACATTAAGTAAACACGGGCTTAGTTCCTTTTGGGCAAGGGCCTCCGAGTGAACTTTTCCCCCCCCCACCCACCCCAACCTTACAAAAAGTGAAAATAAACAAATCCTTCATACAAATGTTACGACCGAACCGCTCCTTTACCGAAATTTGTATCAAACAGACTGAACTTTGGTATGTCGAATTCTGATCAAATGCATAAATAGACTTGAAGATTCCCGAACATTTGGTTGCATTCGAGCTAAATGTTTCCGGACCTAAACAAAATAAAATGCTTCAAAAACTGTGATGATGGGGAATGATAAACAAGCAAAGTGGATAAAATGTGTTACGTGTTTTGAAATATGCATAAGCGATGCTGTGAATTACAGTGAAAATATTTTCTCACGAAGAAAACCGTACATACAATAGACCAGATACATTTTGTCATGGTAGATAGAACAAATATAATACTATAAATATCATATACAGTTTTGTAAATTTCAAAATTTCTAGATGAAACCTGACATCTGGTTGTAAATTACAACGATGTTAACAGAAGAATTTGTTTATAAGAATGATGAACTGTCAGTTTTAAACATTTTGGTGTAAATTTCTAACATGTGTAAATAAAATGTCAAATTAATTAATAGAAAGATGAGGACAGATAATTGAAGGCTTCAACATTGCCACGAGTGGTCTGAAAACAGATTATAGTGTAAGAAGTGGGTATTAAAAGGTGTATCTGAGGTTATACGTACCTAAATTATGTTTTATTGTATTAATTTGCATATGAAATGAGGTTAAAGTGGGGGTCGATCTTTTGTAATGAAGAAAAAAGATTTTGAAATACGTCATTGAGATTATACATCTCAACAGAGATGTTTAAGATAGCGCTGAACAAAACGATTATCCATGATTGTTCTCTTTTGGTTAAGTAATAATGTTTGTTCTCTTTTGATAAAGTAATAAATTGCTTCATTTTACACTTTCACCTTCTGACCAAAGTATCATCAAGAAACAACGAAGATTAATTTAAAGTGTTACAGGATTTTTGTGTGTGTTGTGAAATTGTAATTCCACAACATCAAATAAACATTATACATTAAAATTGTACAGTGTGTTTTAGACAGAAAACTTTAAGACCCATTTTTTCTCAATTAAACACACACAAATCTGTTTCGTTTAAAGAATTCATAATCAACATATCAGCTCATAATAAAATTATTCATTTAAACTCCTGTAAGTCTAAAATGACTTTTTCTCTGAAAAAAAAATCCACTGAGTTAAGACCATCTGTCAACTGAGTCCAACACTTCCAGGTCAGTGGTGTCTATGGACAAGTTTGATAGTGGACCCTGATTCCGTCAAAGCCCGTCAAGATTGGTCAGTAAAGGGCAATAAATGCTTGTGACATTATCAAAAAATGTCGTAAGAGTTGTCTGCCTTAAAAGCAGTATTTTAGATTCTGAAAAGTGCTTACTGCTGAAGTATTCATCTTTCATTATTTTAAGGTATTTAGACTGAATCAAAATCTTCGGAATCACACCTAGTAAGATCATCTATCTTATTTTGAAACTTAATATATGCATGCCGGTTAATTACAGTAGGTCTGATATTTCGTATACTGGTGATTTCTAAAATCCCTGAACTCGGTTCTTTCACAGGTAACCGTAAAAAGTCTGATAACAGAAACGTACACAAATCCATTAACAATATTTTTCTCAGTCATCGGCTGTGACCGTCGAGGTGTACCGTAATAGCGTATACCATCGGTGTACGGTGGGGTAAACATTTGGTGTACGTTGGTATAAAACTTTTAAGTACGGTGTTATAAATAAAAAGTCCATAGTCTGTTTTTAATTTGATAAAGCGTATTGTCGAGTAAGAAATATTTTTAAGATAGCCGTGTACCTTCTTAGATCATATCAGGTTCAGCTTTAGCGTGGAACTTCCAAAATATCTATACAAATAATCAGTGCTGTCAGTTTTGTCATTAAACAAAACATTTAAACTGAACCTGGAGCCTGCTGGGTCAACTAAACACGCGTTTAGCGTGTACAATCACAAGCGAAAATATTCTGGTCCATGATTTGGTGAATGACCCTGGTAAAAAGAGGAGAACAGTAAACTTCGAGTATAGGTGAGCCAACCTGTCAAATTCAGAAACGTCTTGTAAGTTTAATTTCTTAATTTGTCGTGACTAAAAATAAACTTTAGGACTGCCAGTTACGGTGGTCGAACTACTTAGATCTAATGTCAGATTATGATGATAATGATAATTATGTAAGTATTTTAGACTAAACCCAAAACTCCAAGATGGCGACAATGCTACTGAGGTAGGGAAATCATTTCTTATTTATTAAATATTTTCTGAATGAAATTTTTGAAAAGTCTGACAGTGATACATATTATATTAACGGAACAAAATCTGCTGAAGCAGAGCAATGAAATAAATATTTGGAAGCTTATCTCTTCAGTTTTCTTACTTTGTCCTTGAAAATAGCATTCAGGGAAACAAAAACAGTGGCCTTGACCCTTCTCTCCTTCATGTACTGTTATGCAATTGATAGATATTGATATATTTTAGCACTCTCACACCTCTCAATGTTGAGAAAAGTCCACTGACAACATAACATAAACTGGAGATGTAAAATCAACTTAGCATTAGTAAGCCTTTTTCTAATCAAACGAGTATTTTTCAAGAATACAAGATATCTTGTATCTATATATAGGTTTGAATAAAACAGTTTTATTTAATGTTTTCTTGCAGGAACTTTGGCCGCCAGAGCTTGGCATCAAAACATCAGGGTGTTTTTTGTATGGTAAAGTCATGGTATGTATTCCAAATATTGAAGAGGGACTGCTATTAATCATATATCAATATCATCAATTAATCAAAGTCCTAATGGCTATGGCAGTGTCTAGAGGTACGGATCCGTACCCCTAGACCGGTAGTCCAGAGGTACGGATCCGTACCTCTAGACAATACTACTAGGAATGTCTAGGGGAACGGACCTTTTTTTAATACATAATTAAGCATTAATTTACGTTAGAAGAAACTCGGTTATAGTGGTTTTGACAGGTTTTAGTGTTTAACAGACTAAAATAATCTAAGAGTGGCAATGACTTCGATTTTCAGTTCCCGTTTCCGACGATATAATGCGAGTAATCCAGAATCCAAATTTGCTTACGAAAAGAGGAACATATCGTTGTCATCTATTTTCAAACAGAGAGCGTACAGTTATAGCTGAACCTAAATGTTCGTGACAAATGACCGTTTTATAGCTTCTGACATTCTAATGCAAAAAAAATGGGAAAATATTAGGTTCAGCTACATCCAGGCCACACCATGTGGGGGAACTCTCTTCGTGGCCTTTTTTTTTTAGCCAAAAAGACCGTATGAGCTAATGAAATAAGTACTAACATTGCTTTTTATGATTCTAGGTAGTTCTATCACAAAGAAATGTTCACATAAACCTATTATGTTGCATATTTTTGATTTGCCTTAGATTTTTTACAGTCATTATATACATTTTTTCCACATCTCTCTAGTAAAAATTCCTTCAAGTTGATGCTTTTTTTTTTTTTAATAACAGTCACTATTTATATTGTTATTTTTACAGTCACTATTTACATAACTAGTTATAACCAATAGCTCTCTGTTTGAAAATAGATGACAACGATATGTTCCTCTTTTCATAAGCAAATTTGGATTCCGGATTACTCGCATTATATCGTCGGAAACACTAAAAACTGTCAAAACTGACCTATTAATTTATTGTAAATTATAAAAAATATAGATAAAATTTAATCTAACTTAATATATGAAGGCAACACATCCATTTTTTTATCCCCATTATTTGTAAATATTGATTCTGAATTAATAATACATGTACATCTTTCAGTGAAAGAAAGATCTCATAAAATCATGCTTTCTAAGATTTGATATACATGTACCTCCCCTTAAAATATGAGTTTCACAATTTAATAAAAAAAATTTTCAACATGTATAAATCCAGTACATGTAAGTTCCCAAATAACTGTTCAAATTTTTTTGTTTAAGTACTCGCATATTAAATTTGGTATTTGTTGATATCCTAACTTTTTATATGATCAAACTCTATACAAGGGTTACTTCCACTCTCTTACATCCTTCTGTTACAGTTTTGGAACATTTTTGAAGATTATACCTCTTTTGTTTGGGCAAATAATCATCTATATTGTGCTTATTTTTCTGGGCCACCATTAGCTCCTAAAAAAACAAAAAGATTTTCATTGATAAAAAAATCACTTTCATTTCCTCTAACAGATAAACATCTGTAAATTTAAGTTTCATTCTCACCAGTCAGTTTATATTATTTCTTGAAACAGTCCTGATAATGATTATTTTCTCTGTATTGTTTTCAGTGGTCCAATGAGCACAGTGCAAGCTTACAAACAGATGGAAGACTTCTGGGCCAAAA
This sequence comes from Cyclina sinensis, assembly GCA_012932295.1. Lineage (NCBI taxonomy): Eukaryota > Metazoa > Mollusca > Bivalvia > Venerida > Veneridae > Cyclina > Cyclina sinensis. Next base: position 26,887,021 of record JAAONU010000002.1, on the reverse strand, counting down.
ATAGAAAACTTCAACGCCCACTTTCACCCCATCTTAGAATTTACAAGTAAGTTGTGAAGGGTCTCTTTATTATTACTTTTTTCTGTTCTCTCCTGAGTTTGTGCAACAGTATTAACTTATAAGTGTGTAATTCATCCAGATTTCCTCTGCAGTACCATACAGGATACTTCATAGGAGGGGTATATAGGAGTCAGCTTGTCATTTTCTCAGTTCTGTTAAATGTTACATCCTCCTGGTACTAAATTGAGAATGGATTGCCATATATTAATATATCTTTATTTGTGGAAAGCTTGTATAGAAATACAGGATGGAATTATGTTTGGGGTGCCTGCATTCAAGGTCAAGATCATGGTTTGAAGAAAATAGATAAACAGTTTCAAGTCAAGAAGTTGTGCAATTAAACTTGTGTTAGTAGCTTGTAATACTAATAGCCTTGTATACAGTTGTCTCTTGGGACTGCATTTGGGTTGTCTGTGTTCCATGTCAAGTTCACTGGTTTCAAAAATAGAAAGTTTTTGGTCAATGCTATCACTTCGGATTGTTTTATTACAATGAAACATGGTAGGCATTTATTGCTTGGGACTGCATTAAGGGTGTTAATCAAGGTCAAAGTCACTGTTACTGAAAATAGAGAAAATAGTTTTGATGCAATAACTTCATAGTCTCAGTCAGAATATTGGGATGCAGTTGGACTTGATGTTACAAGCATCTTGTATATACATGTAATTGTCCCTTAAGGTTGTGTTATGCATGTTCTATTCCTTTTGTTCCTGTGACAAGCCAGAATGAGGGGCTAATTATCACTTTCTAGTGTTGTATCTAGACCTGGAAAAGGGCTGGGTGCTAGAGAAAAAGGGCCTGTGCTAGGGGGAATTGGTAATGGGGGAGGTGGAGGCAAAAGTTTCAGTGATAGCTCTAGTTCATGTTGAAATTCTTGCGAAATAGAGGTTTAACAGTTATAAAATTTGTTTTGAATGATGAAAATGTTCTGTTGATGCTTTTACTAAATGCACAAGAATATATTTATGTACTGAAATAAAATTAGCACTGAAGAGGAAGTTGAGGTGTTAGCCGTAGAGATGAAGAAATATTTGTTTCCTTTCAAAGCTTCATTTCATTGTTATGTTCTATTGTTTGTCTGAAGTATTTGCTAATAATATGTTTAAAAAAAATGTTTATTCATATCTACAGCTTCTTAAGACTGTGTCTTGAGATTAGAGCCGACAACTTGTATTGAATCAGGAATAAATAAGAATAATTCTACGGGTGAATGGAGAAAGTTCTAAATGCTAGACAAAAAATAGATAGCACTATTTTGTATCCACACTACAATATTGTAATTTATCAAGAAAACTGCATTTAGAAGGCAAGAAGATGAAATGACAGTTGAGATGGGTGAAATGTGTTTTTAAATGAGGTTTATTTTATTTTTTTTTTTTTTCAGACCAGAGTTACCTATGATGACATCACTTGCTCACAGAGTTACTGGTATTGGCATGGCATTATGTAAGTATAGGATCTCTTGTATTGTATAACTTTTCAGTTGTGATAGCATTCATGTCTACATGACAGTGTGTAGCTCACTGAAAAATAAGCTGAAATTTGCCAAAACAATTACATGTATATTAGAAATATCTGGAGTGTACATGTAGTGTTAATACTGAACTTGGTGTCAAGAGTAAGGTCTAAATTTCGAAACCCAAAATTTAAACTGATTATTTGGTTCAAATGATTTGCTGTTATTTGATATTTACAATGATAATAATGTAGAGGGGGGAAAAAGGATGTTGCAAAAACCTTAGTGCTTTTATATGTGGACAAGTTTTCCATTTTCTCTTTTCAGCTGTTACTGGAGCATCCATATTTTTGTTCCTTGCCCCTGGTGACTTCACTCACTACTTAAATCTGTTACAGTCCTTGGAGTTAGGACCAGCTATTATTCTTGGAATGAAATATGTGTTGGCATTCCCTGTCTGTTATCACTATATCAATGGAATCAGACACTTGGTAAGAAATCTCAGAATACTTGTGAAAGATATCAGTGACACTAAAAATCTCATTAGAACTTTAAATTATGAGATGTAAGCACTGACCTTTCGTATGTGTAATTAAGTTCGAGATTTGATTCATTTCCTTCAAGAGTTCAGTATAAGTCATTTGACATGTGAGTCATAACAGCTAGAACTTTGAACTCTAAGCTGAGCCTGAGGCTCTCAGCTCCGACATTCTCACTGTTACCAAACATCAGTCTGACGCTATCCACTCTAACATTCTAACTATTATTAATTCAGTCTAATGCTATCAGCTCTGACATTCTCACTATTATTAATTCAGTCTAATGCTATCAGCTCTGACATTCTCACTATTATTATGGTTCAGTCTGGAGCTCTCAGCTCTTACATTCTCACTGTTATTATAGTTCAGTCTGGAGCTCTCAGCTCTTACATTCTCACTATTATTATGGTTCAGTCTGGAGCTCTCAGCTCTTACATTCTCACTGTTATTATAGTTCAGTCTGGAGCTCTCAGCTCTTACATTCTCACTATTATTATGGTTCAGTCTGGAGCTCTCAGCTCTTACATTCTCACTGTTATTATAGTTCAGTCTGGAGCTCTCAGCTCTTACATTCTCACTATTATTATGGCTCAGTCTGGAGCTCTCAGCTCTTACATTCTCACTCTTATTATGGTTCAGTCTGGAGCTCTCAGCTCTTACATTCTCACTGTTATTATAGTTCAGTCTGGAGCTCTCAGCTCTTACATTCTCACTATTATTATGGTTCAGTCTGGAGCTCTCAGCTCTTACATTCTCACTATTATTATGGTTCAGTCTGGAGCTCTCAGCTCTTACATTCTCACTATTATTATGGTTCAGTCTGGAGCTCTCAGCTCTTACATTCTCACTGTTATTATAGTTCAGTCTGGAGCTCTCAGCTCTTACATTCTCACTATTATTATGGTTCAGTCTGGAGCTCTCAGCTCTTACATTCTCACTATTATTATGGTTCAGTCTGGAGCTCTCAGCTCTTACATTCTCACTGTTATTATGGTTCAGTCTGGAGCTCTCAGCTCTTACATTCTCACTGTTATTATAGTTCAGTCTGGAGCTCTCAGCTCTTACATTCTCACTATCGTTTATGGTTCAGTCTGGAGCTCTCAGCTCTTACATTCTCACTGTTATTATGGTTCATTCTGGAGCTCTCAGCTCTTACATTCTCACTATTATTATGGTTCAGTCTGGAGCTCTCAGCTCTTACATTCTCACTGTTATTATAGTTCAGTCTGGAGCTCTCAGCTCTTACATTCTCACTATTATTATGGTTCAGTCTGGAGCTCTCAGCTCTTACATTCTCACTGTTATTATAGTTCAGTCTGGAGCTCTCAGCTCTTACATTCTCACTATTATTATGGTTCAGTCTGGAGCTCTCAGCTCTTACATGCTCACTGTTATTATAGTTCAGTCTGGAGCTCTCAGCTCTTACATTCTCACTATTATTATGGTTCAGTCTGGAGCTCTCAGCTCTTACATTCTCACTATTATTATGGTTCAGTCTGGAGCTCTCAGCTCTTACATTCTCACTATTATTATGGTTCAGTCTGGAGCTCTCAGCTCTTACATGCTCACTGTTATCATAGTTGAGTTTGGAGCTCTCAGCTCTTACATTCTCACTGTTATTATAGTTCAGTCTGGAGCTCTCAGCTCTGACATTCTCACTGTTACCATAGTTGAATCTGGAGCTCCCAGCTCTGACATTCTCACTGTTATCATAGTTGAGTTTGGAGCTCCCAGCTCTGACATTCTCACTGTTATCATAGTTGAGTTTGAAGTTCTCAGCTCATACATTCTCACTGTTATTATAGTTGAATCTGGAGCTCCCGGATCTGACATTCTCACTGTTATCATAATTGAGTTTGGAGCTCTCAGCTCATACATTCTCACTGTTATTATAGTTCAGTGGAGCTCTCAGCTCATACATTCTCACTGTTATTAGTTCAGTCTGGAGCTCCCAGCTCAGACATTCTCACTATTATTAGTTCAGTCTGGAGCTCCCAGCTCTGGCATTCTCACTGTTATTATGGTTCAGTCTGATGCTATCAGCTCTGACATTCTCACTGTTATTATGGTTCAGTCTGGAGCTCCCAGCTCAGACATTCTCACCATTATTATGGTTCAGTCTTGAGCTCTCAGCTCAGAGCATTGATGTCTAGAGCTCTGAGCTCTGAAATTTTTATTATTATTAAAGTCACTGTAGTTTAGTTCTGATCTATTGACTGACATTTAAGACATTTGAAATTTAACATTCTTTGACAAGTTTCTCTTGCTTAGGTTTGTTGTTTTTTTAGGATTTTTTTTCAATTTGATCTTAGTTTCAATCTTAAAATTGTTGTACATTTCAGGCATGGGACTGGGCTTGGGGTTTCGGCCTGCCAAAATTGTACAAAACTGGATATGCAGCAATCGCCCTTTCCTTCCTTGTTGCCACAGCTCTAGTGTTTGCTTTCCCACTCGGTAACTAAGAGACAGTGAAGAAACTGTGGAGATACAGATACTAGCTGTGATTTAGACTTTTAAGTAGAAAATAGCTACACAATGTTTCTACATTAATCTCATGACAATTAATCTGCTTAAAGATAGAAAAAAAAAATGTTCTTTTAAAAGGTTTTAAAGATCAGGTATATAACATTAGCTCTTTGTAAAAATACAGCTGGACTGGCCTGATATACATGTGTATTGAGATTAGATTGCTACCTAATTGAGTATTAGTTGGCTAGAACTTGTGAAGTTTGAGAAAAACAGAACATCGGCCAGTCAAATGTATAAAATTTTAAAAGACGCAGTTGCATACTCTGTACTTTTCAAGTATATAAGTCACCGAAATATTCAAAATACACCCAGAATGAAGAAAGTATGACCATTCTTTCCTGAAACTGCCATCTTAGAAACATTTCTAACAATTGAAAAAAGGCAATATAACTGTTTCCATGTGAATTGTTTTAGATTTAGTATGGTATTTTACTGGTTTTGTTGTCTGATAATTGTGTAACAGATTGTCTTCTATATTGTGTCATAAAGTAACTGGCAGGGCAACCAGGTTTTTTAGTGTTTGTTTTTCTTAATCGGTTTGTTTGCTTACGTTTCTGTTTGTTAACATTTTACACTCGCAGAAGTATAATGAAGATTTACATTTACCATATGTGCTAAGAAGAAAGTAAAAAGTATTTTAACTGATTCATAATTTTTCCTTTTAGTTGTGAAGATCTCTTTTCTTGGTCTTTGAACATTTGAAACACCATTGATTGAAGTGGTTATACAAAGAAAAGCTTGAAGTTAATACAAACTTACAGACTTCAGATCTTAAAATATGGCTGGCAAAGTTAGAAGATGTTTAGTTTAGAAAGTGTTACATTTCTGCAATTTTCCGAGTTTAAAAACTTTTCGAAATGCTGTTCTTGTGGTGCAAGCAACATTAAGTGCTAATATTTTTCAGCAAGATACATTTGGTTTTAACATGTAGATTTCATTTATATATGAAACAAGAAAATTGACTTCAGTGTCCCCGTTATGATTTTTGCATTGAAATTCAGTTTTGTACTTGACTGTTTCATTTCCACCTCTGTTCTAGTGTTTTTAACATCCATTTAAATGTCTTAAAGTAAGGACAAGTGTTCAGGGTGGAAACGGGTAGTGCCATCTTTTTTTCTGTTTGTGTCAGAACTTAGAAGTTTTTCCTGCACTTACAGTTTATAATTCAAACTTTTGATGATTGCTTAGCTGAGAATTTTAATAATACTGTTTCTGTCAATATTGTGCATTATTATACAAAATAAAGAATATTACAGGGATTTCAAATGTTTTGTAGTATGCATTGTGATAGAGGAATCTGCCATGCACTCCACCCAACCTCCTTTACACCCCTTTTTATACGCCCCACTCAACAGAGTTGTAAAAAGGGATATACTGGAATCAGCTTGTCCATCTGTCCAGTCAGCCATCTGGATTTGTTTGTCCGGGAGCATAACTCAGAAAGTATTGGAGGTATCAACTTGAAACTTCAGAGATAACTTGATCTCACTGAGCAGAACTGCAGTGCCCAAAACCCATAACTCTGCTTTGCATAGTTTTGGAATTATTGCCCTTTGAAATTTTTAGCTCACCTGAGCACAAAGTGCTCGAAGGTGTGCTATTGTGATCATTGATTGTCCATCGTATGTTGGCGTGCATCATCAACAATTTAACTTGAACGACTTTTCCTTCTAAACTGCTAAGCCAACTTTGACAAAACATGCCTGGGATATTCCTTGCATGAAGCTCAACCAAAGTTGTTCAAAGAATTGAATTCCATCTAGAACTCTGGTTGCTATGGCAACAGGAAGGAAAAACTTTGAGAATCTTGTCTGAAACGACATGGCCCTGAGCCTTAAGATTTGGTATGTAGCATTGTCTAGCGGACCTCTGCCAAGTTAGTCCAAATTATACCTCTGGGGTCAAATTTTACCTGCCTTGGGGGTGTCAATTGATTTTGCATAGGCTTATATAGGGAAAGCTTTGAAAATTTTATCTGAAACCACAAGGCACTGAGCCTTAAGATTTGGTATGTAGCATTGTCTAATGGACCTCTATCAAGTTTGTTCAAGTTATACCCCTGAGGTCAAATTTGGCCCCAGCCAATTGGCTGACTGACTTCAAACTTGCTGTGCAGCTTTCTTGCAATGAGTAGAAGTGCAGTGCACAAGAACCATAACTCTACCTGGTCTAATTTTTTTAATTATCTCCCCTCTTGAAAAAATTTTGTCTGGAGCGTAACTTTAAAATTATGAAATGAATTGATGTGAACTTTAAAATATTGATAGCTGGCAACAACGAGAAGTGCAGTGCCCAGGAAGCATAACTTTACTTTATCGGGTTTTTGAGTAATCTCCCCTTCTTTATTGCATTATTGTCCGGAGCATAACTTGAACACTTTGAGAGGAATTGTCTTGAAACTTAAGGTGAAGAAAGATGGTAAGAAGTAAAAGTGTACACATACCATAATTCTTCCTGGTCCAAGTTTTCAATTATCTCCCCTCTTTAAACTTTTTTGTCCGGTGCATAACTTTAAAACTATGAAGTGCTTTGAAGTGAAACTTAAACAAAGATAGATAGCAAGAAGTGCAGTTCCCAAGTGCATAACTCTACTTTATATAGTTTTTGAGTAATCTCCCCTTCTCTAATTTCTATAATAAACTTTTGTCCGGTGCATTACTTTAACATTGTGAAAGGGATACAAGTTCTCATATTTCTCATACACTTAAGATCAAACAAATTTCTTGAAAGATGGGCCAGCAATATCTATAACTGGACTTCAACACTTGGACAACTAACCTGTCCATCACTGGACTTCAATATTTTAACTAGACTTTAATTCTAGCAAAGAAAGCATATGGAGTTATAAACGAGCCAACAATGCCAAAACTTTTGAAAGAAAAAACAACAAAAATCCAACTTTGTGTGTAATTACATTTTATTGTAAACCACGTATTTATGTTAGACACACAAAAGAAGACATGAAATCAATGACAAAACGCTCCAAAGAAACTGAGATAATTCAACCAAACTGATATGGCTACACTTAATCTAAGAACAGCTATCATGAAATGATATAGAATAAGTTAACTGGTCTTTTTTTCTATACATGTATTTTCAAATGAATACATTCAGGGGCCCAAGTGAAGTCCTTAATGTTTCAGATTCATGGTTTTAAGTCGCGCGAGATAAAATAATGATATAAAATGAAGATCTAAATTGTTAAATAAACAATAAGAATTTGATCCTAAATGCCATGAGATTTATTTCTTTGTTTGAGGTTCATAGTAGCAGTAGTAGATTTCGCTGCCACTGGCCCCTGTGGCTTGGTTCCAGAACTCCATTCCCGGATGGACGGCGCCAATCTCAGAGTTGCTTGGTGTCTTGAAGTCCTCGTCATCAAATCTCAGCCACTCTTCAGTCACCTGCAGAAATAAAAGATGAGTTTCACCAATGATCACAACATTTCAAAAGATGCGGAGTTTCACAAGAGATCACAACTGACCCCCAACATGTATAGGGGTCATCCACTCAACGTGTGCAAACATGATATAAAGTTTAATGTCTCTATAACAAATGGTTGTAAAGTTACATGTCATAAATGGTTTATGTGACCTTGACCTTTGAGCTACTGACTCCAAAATCAACAGGGTCATTCTCTCAATGTGGGCTATAATCACATGAAGGTAAAAGACTGTAGGCTAAAAAGTACTCAAGTTATCCTCCAGAAACCAAATTGCTAACGGAAGGACGGACGGACGAACAGACGCCCTGAACCATAACATAATATGCCCCCTTCGGACATTACACTCAAAGACCCCCATCATCTTTTTACTGTGTGGGTCCAAAATTAGTTTTGGGCAATATTGAATCTTACTTTGTAAGATACAACTTCAAGTGATGGTTAGCAGCTATCAGATTGTGCATCAAAGAAAAACTTAACATTTTAGCTAACCAGACTTGAACTGCTGATAAACTATGCATAAACATGTTTTGAAGTTCGAAATACGGTTATTCAGTGCGACGTTTGATTAACAGATTTGATGGTTTTAACTTGATCATATGTGAGCCAAGTATAAACCAGTTGACATTTGCGTAACTTTTGAAGTGTATCTTTAAGCCAAGGACCCTTGATTGAAGCGTGTGTGCTTCTGTTGAGTACACGCCGGATATAGGTTCTGATATGGTCATACAGATTAAGGACAAGATTGATAGGGATCGATAGCGAATCCAGTGACCTATTTTCCTCTCATGTCAGCTATTTAAAGGACTCAGTCTCTTTTACACAAGACGCTTGTAGTTGACCCAATTCTTTAAACTGTCTAAGCCATCCACGTAATAAACGATATCTATTGATATTCTATTTCTATGATATCAAGAACAATGATCAAGATTCCCCACAAACATTGAAATGATGTGCGAAGCTACAATTTTCTATACGTTAAGCCAGGCCATTCACTCTTCTGGCTTCAATTGTTTCCACTTTTGCAGCCAGTGCAGACCACGATCTTCTTGAACATTCATGTTCTGATCATATGTCTGCACTTTTTGCTGCTTAGTTAGTTTATTAATGTTCATCCCCGTAAATAATAAAAAAAAACTTGTGTCTAAATCAAATGCTCGACAAGACAATTTTAGACCTTTAGCAGGACAGTAACAATTGGCCATTAAACGGTAGTGCGTCAAATCAAGGTCATGCTGATTGAGTTCTATTTTTCACTCTGCAGACATAGAATAAGTTTCGATGTTAATTTACTCACCTGCATGTTTGCAACTTTCTGGCAAACGTCTCTCTTGTATTGGAACAAATAGAATGGTTTGTCAGTAGGTAATACGACTGATTCTGTAGGCAGACCGTCAGACCTAAAAGTTAAATTAGTATTTTTTGAAGAATAAAAACTTTCAAGAAATCTTCTTTCTACAAAATTCTGTCGTTTGATTGTAAAGTATACTTGTTTTTTTTTTTTTAAAAAAAAACTTTATCATATTTCTGTCAAATCAACTTACATGATTCAAACGTTTCTTTAACAACTGAAGCAAATTAGGAACCACATTCAAAGATAAATGCTTGTAACTTATAACATTGCAACATGGTTTTGACAACTTGTTCAGAGCGGCACTGTAATATACTTTTGTAAAAATAAGATAAAATATCTTTAAAGCTTCTGCAACACAACTGAGAAAAAGTAGCTAACATACCTGCAGCAGAATCTTTGGAGTGTATCTTCATCGTAAACACCATCTGGAAGAACTCCCTGCCAGTCATTTCTATTCAAACTGTCTTCATCGTCCCATTTTACGTAACCTTCAGCGAAATCTGTAAAGAACAAGAAAAAATATTATACAAATTGCCATATTCTGTTCAGACTAAAGCTGTGGTGTGCAGAACTACCATAACGCCATTACTGTTAGTTTATCACGTTTGACATAACTGATAGATGATTGACATACTGTTGTAAAATGGCGCAAGTAAATGTAATGCATTCAGTTATATCTTATGGCATTCGTAACAAACAGTCAACTGTCAAGTGAATGTAAATACAACTGTAAATTACATAAAATACTTTTTCAGTTTTATTTAAAATGAGTACTTTTACTGACCAGCTGGACAATCGCCATATTTGAAAATGCAATAGTCTCCCTTTGGCCAAGTTCTGTCGAAGTCTGTTGGACTTTTCTCTCCTTTTGTGCAATATTCGAGTTGGAATGAACCCTTATCAAGTTTTCCTGTAAAATTTAAGCTTCAATTTTGAAACGCGACTTTGGCTTCAAACATTCTCATATCATACTTTATGCAAACAAGAATTTTAATTATGATATCTAAAAGGTTTAGCGTGCTTTATTTCTTCAAATGAAAGAAAAATATTGGACTATAGATTCAATTCATGTCAATGTAATTTACATTTAATGCGTACTTATTATTTTTCTTGTATAAATCAGAGATTTAGAAATGTGTTTCAGGGTTGTTGGAATTTTTGTCTTACCAGCAAAATGGTTGTTGAGTGACCATGAGTTATCCGGGGATTGGGTTTCGGTATCCTGGAGCCTCCATCCCTCGTACCATGTGAAATCTCCGGCTGGGCAGCCTCCCTGGGGCTTAGCAAGAGAGTATGTACCTTTTGGCCATGTAACGGGAATTGCAACTGGTTTTGCTGTAACAGTAATAGGTATCAGGTATTTGTCAGAGCGCAAACTTACTTCTGGGACTAACGTGTAATACGAATCTTACTAATGGGACTAACGTGTAATACGAACCCTACACTTTGACTCCTGCTCTTCACAATGAAAGAAAACTGTATGTGATTGATAACTGACTGGTGTAACTGGAAGTGATTTTAACAAAGCAACAAAGATAAAGATCGACAGGTATGAAATTTGCAATAGATTTCCACACATTGCAGAATAAGCTACACTTACAGACTGGGGTTTGGGCTCCAAGGATTCCTGGGTACTCATTTATAGCCTTTTCGAGATTCTTTCTCTGGTAGGTCAAGGCCGCCTCCTCGCTTGGTGGGCATAAACCTCTTTGTTTGAAATCATCCATGTTCTGCCAGTCAGCGGAGTCCAACAAATCAGAAATAACAACCAATGTGAAACCAATAGGTTCTGGGAATTGCTCGCTGCCAAGGCTGAGTGTGTCTTGTAGTGTCCCCACAACTGTTCTGTACTGTGATCTGTATCTATAGGCGTTTATGTCAACAACTAATGAAGCGGCGTGGTTCATGAAAGTTCCGCCCAGAGTTACGTCTCTTGAAGACTGAAACCGTTAGATAACGCCATTATTTCATACTATGAAATTGTATATCAAGGCTCAGTTTCAATCTTTAATTATCTATTGATACGACTAAGATTATGTATGTTACGAAAATATATGTTACGTGATTTCCAAAGCAAGTGGATTCACAGTTTAAATTCACGCTTTGTCAGATAAATTAGTGTTGTTTTACTTATTCAACCGCAGTAACTACATACCATAAACTTATCACTTTAAAATGACCAGAATCTAAAGATATACAAGTATAATTATTGATTGCTTAGGAATTCCTCAGAAGCAGATCTTACATTGCCCATTACAAATTCCACAAAGTCCTTCAGAGGAGCGATGAATCTTTGAGTTGTTTTGCTACCTGTTTCTACTGCAGTGGTAACATGCTAAAAAGTAAACAAAAGGGTGTGTTTAATTTTGTGCATGTATAAGTTCATAAGAAAATAACATTTCTGAACAAACAAGTGTGAACTGAAACATGTTTGATTGACAAGAAACAAAACGTTTAGTGACAGACCATTAAAGTCCTTAGACTAACCATCAAAGACAAGTAAAGCTTTTAAATGCATATCTGAACTCTCTTGTATTTTAACGGGGACATCAAAATCAATGTACATGTAGTGCAGAGCATAGAGTTATGATTTTATGTGGGAATGAGCCAAGGTAATTCACTTTGGCATAACGTATTACAAGGTAACTTACAGTTCCCCATGTGTCTAAGAATGTCTTGTAAATCTGCTGATCATAGACAATAGGAAGCGAGCAGACGGCGGCGGCAAACTCGTCGGAAATCTTGTAATGGTTAGCCTGAGAAAGACCCAACTTGTAACGAGCCATACCGGAAGTACAGGTGTTCTGGTCATCTTGGAACACGTAGAAGTCACGGAGAGTTTGTTGTTCAATGGCTTTGAAACCTTAAATTAAATGAGTCGTGATAATCAGTTTGTTGAATTAATCTTTGTTTAGGTGTTCGGCATAAGTATAAGAATGATCCACACAGATTAACAAAATTTTGAGTATATTTTCAATCAGGTAGAAAACCTTTACCAATAAAGTATAGGGCACATTTACATATTACAATTCATATCTTGTGTTTACTTACCAGCGCTCAATGTGAATGCTTTATCGAGCAAAACATCGTTGTTTGTACCTGAAGAAAAATAAAAACTCAAATAATATGATAGAAAGAGAACAGGTTAGTTTTCCGGGGTTTTTTTGGATATGGTTTATTTTTTCTTTAAACAAAACTTCAAACTTCACAATATCTGCCATATTACAATGTATCGTCACACCGCATTGACCTTCAACGAAAATTTCGCGTGTTTACTGACTTTGCAGTTTAGTTTCGGAGAGCCTGTTTGCCAAGAATATATTCAAGTTAGAAAAGCAAGATTTTAGGATGGACTTAAGAATAAGCACGATATAATGATCAAATTTCAATTCAGATTGGACGGAACTTTCGAAGGGCTTCAACGTCTCAATCATTACTCTGGTGTTGTTATAATGTTATACGTGTCTTCCATCGCCACGATGGAGACAGACAAATAGTGTATACACATAATGACATCTTGTACTTTTGTTCTGAAAATATTCTAGATTTCGTTACCCGATGACTTGACCCTTTCCAGAAGTTTATTCTGGTATGATTTTGGATCGTTGAAAAAGGAAAACTCGTGAGCATTTCTGCATTGATCATGGTGCTCGTATACGATTTCTGCCGGGACAGAGTCGTAGCTTGACAGGGTAAGGATCTTCCTGGTGCTCAACAGGCCTGGATCATCGCCGCCAGCTGCCCAGAAATTACCGTCGGGATTTCCTCGGATTATGTTATAGCCGACACCAATGTAGTGAAGAGCTTCTGGTAGCACGGCGGCATAGCTAACAGCAAGCACGTGTAAACACACGCACGCAGATAAACTGACTGACCACATGCTTGTTCTGAAAAGGGAATTATTCAAAGATCTGAAAAATACAACTAAATACATATTTTGGCGTTATTTCAGTGTATATTAACGATTTATAGAGACTATGAACAAAGATAAAAAAATATTGATTATTTTTATGAAAGGATATGTAATCTAATCAGCGGTGCATAAGTAATGTGCATATACCTCAACTTTCATTTCAATATTACCTATATTAATGACCAGGTCGTGACACAGCACAGGGTGTTGTCATTCTTTAATGATGATAAAAGGTAATTACCGAAGTATATCAAAATTAAATTAATTTTTGTAAGTCTGTATTTGAACTAAGTAAACTCGATGTGCTCTCGTACTATCAGTTTTTGTAGTGAGTGCACGTAGATAAGAGCTTAGAGACCAGAACATTTCATTAAGAGCAGCCAAGATAACCTAGAAATATGTAGTGTCTGATCTTTTACCCCATTTTATCAACGAAATGCGCGTTAATGTACGCTAGTATGTGATTATGTGTGGATGATTTTTGTAGTTTTTGTTTTCATTGTCGCTCATTAGTACTCTCTAACAAGAAGGTAACTTGACCAGTATTATGACGAAAACATTTTCAAGTTAAATGTTCATTTCGTAAATTAAATCAAAGTGGCACAGTTGTCAGCCTAGAATGAATTACCTGAGTCCATGGAATATGAATAATTTATTAGGCAATGATGAAGGTCTTAGAACCAAAATGTAACAAACACTTTCAGACATCTCATGATTTGGTGTTAAAAGAAGTGTGTTTTTATGTTTAAAGTAATATTTCAGCTTTGAATGAATCATTTTTTGTTCTAGTTGAATGCACTTTGTTGCTTTCTTTTCTAAGTTTTTTTCATCTTCGACATTGAATGACATTCACCGTAAAATTACGCGAGGTTCCTTGCGAGCAACAAAAATGTCTGCCCTAAATGATTTTTAGATTAACAGAAAATGCTTAGTTGACATTTTTTGCAAGTGTAAATTCCCAGACATACATGGTCTATTTCAAAAAAAAATATACTACAACTCGAACCGTGTTTTCTCCACATGGGACGTCTGAATTCCTTTGCATCTGCGCAAATTCCTACCAACTGAAGAATTCTTTAGTTAAAAAGGGGTCTGTATATAGTTCATACTGTCTATCTCTGTTTGTCAAAGATTAGAAAGAGATTTTCAAAGTGTAATGTTTGTTCCATTTGATACACACTCGAAAATGTGGGTCAGATCACAACACCTGCTGTCCATCCAAGATATGTCATTCAAAACTTGCACATTTGCAATCAACTTAGAATGCCAACCAACCAAGGAATTCTGCTACAAAATGTCAAAGTGTTCACATTGCTCAGAGCAATGTACTCTTTCCGCCATCGGAATTATGAGTGATAAACTATATTAGTCAAATTTGCTTCATACAAGTTTAAATACATTCAATGAAAGCATCCATGAACAAGAGCAAGTTAGATAACATTGAGACAATTTTGCGCTTTTTAGCATAATAGTTCAAAGTGTAACGTTGACTTTGTTCTCAAAATTGAGTTTTGATATCCCCAAATTGAACTGATGAATTGTCCTGAAGTATACCGAGAGATGAAAGTAAGAAAGTTTATATCTGAGTCTTTGAATGGCACTTTGAACATTTTGATTTCACTCCTCGTTACGTAGAAACCAAAATTTTCAAAAATATCTATGAAAGTTTAGCTTTACGTATAGGTTTAAAATTGACCAAACCTGAACAATCTTGACGTAGAAATAGAATAATGATAAGCAGATAATACCAACAAGCAAACTATGATGATACAAAAGAACTTACGTTAACGATATCAAAGAATTTTTCGGAATTAGCCTTCTTGAAGTCTTTAAAAAAATGTTAGCAAAGTTATAGCTGTAGCAATATGCAGAATGCCGTCCTTTATATAGATTTACTTTTCCCCAAAATAAATTGGTTAAGCACATTAGTGGCTAGACCCCGTATATTTGCGGTTTGTTTGGGTCAGTGATATGAAAAGTCAGGGGGTGTATTTATAAAATGTACTTAAGTTCTTACATCAGGTCATACTGACAGAAGGCCCCGAATTCACCCGGGAACATAGGCATATTATCTTGCATATTGTAGCGACAACAAAAACCGTGCATGCTGGCAAAATTTACTAAGACACTTATGTTATTGGGTAACTAAGAAACGAATGTTATCAGCTTGCTTAAAGGAACATACTGACCTTTGCAAAACAAATATGATATAAGGCGCATATGCGTAAGTTGTCAAGTTTGCTTGTGTAAACGAATAATTAACAGATTTTAAGGCAAACATATATCCTGTATCTTTTCTGTAATTAAAAACCAGGATCTGCAGTACTTTGATACAAATGCATTCCTTTCTCTTTCTTTATTTCAAATGAACGAGAATTTTCTTAAACTGATGCAAGATTTTTATGCAACTAACCCTATGCGTTTGTCAAGAAAATCTGTAACGGAGCATATGAATTTTTTGAGAAAAAAAAATAATGTTCACGCGCGTCTATGCTATCCGGACCATGATATCATGAGAGCATGATATATACTTAAGCATACTAGCATCTTTTGTGCTAAAGAAGTTTTCTTTGAAGACAGTCAAAAATAGGGAATAGCTGGGATAGAATTAATACTAGGAATGACAACTTACATTTAAATCGAAGTGATAATTCGACAAGAGAATATACGAGGGTCTATTGTTTAACTTCAAAGGTGTTCCTTCATAAAAATGAAGGCATCGGGCCTCCACCGAAACTCTGGGGATACATTTAAAGAATTTCATGACAATGTGGTCAATTGACTGATATTGTAATATCGTCACAGAAATAAACGTAAACAAAATTTACTACTACAGTATTTGCGTCATATTATCTTGACCATAATATTAGACAAACAGATCGTGAAAGATTTCGTAAAAGTGCACTTAGATTATGAAAAGTTCAAGCACCTTAATCGTTTCAGTTCATTTTTATTCCATGATAAAAAAAAAACTATTCAACAAACCAAACATAATTAAACTAAAAATTCTTTAAAATAATGATTGAAACATTTATACTACATGATCGATAACATATGAGGTACACACAAAAATGCACTTTAGCACCTAAATACGATTATGTAAGATATGCAAGATTGTTTATATATGTTGCTTCATAATTACTTTTAGTTTGCTCGCATAAATAATAAAATCTGCGAAAAATACAGTCTGTGTACAAATCAAAATGATTACAAGATAAATAATATTGCTGCTTCTGTTGAGTTCTCTAAACGTGAGTATAACACGTAACTCCTAAAATTAATACAATTTAAAGCACTATTTTGTGTAATATTAATAAATAAAATTATAATAAAATATCTTCATTTTGTTTTACATGTACATGTATATTTATTTGTAACAGCTTTGCTCTGTATTACGCTCAATATTCAATAAAATGAATTATATATATATAGTTTAAACCCTTAAAATCTACATACCCAACAAAGATGTTCCTGTAGCCTGTATTCAACACTCCCGTTCTGAAAGTAAAGTGACCCGACTCTGATATGAGCCCGCTCTATTTATACCCTGTCCCGGAGTCATCTTGTACCCTAACGCGGTAACCTGTTTATAAATTGATACACACTTAATTGAACGAAAGACTTTGATAAGTGGGGTGATCTATCATTCATCTAGAATCAACCCGTTGTCCGGCATCTCTGCTGGAGACATTTAGAGTAATTAAAGCAACGGGGAATGATTCAGCAATGAAAAAAAACAAGTTGTTGAGATTTGACGGTTTGCTTTCAACTAGCTTTTCTGAAGTCAGGCCAAACTACACAAATTATGCATGCCGCAGAAACACTGTCCTTTTTCAGACTCCATTTTTTACATATTTATGTATATTTGGAAGCTTCAGCCTCACCATGTCAGGTTTAAAACAATTTTTTCTTGATCACAGCGGCATGCTCGCACATTTAATTACCTATCAGATACGTTTGAAAGATTTTAAAACAAACGACGTTTTAGAGGGTTATGTTAAATAATCAATATTTAGAGCAATCGCGGCGTTTTTTAGGGTTATGCTAAATAATTAATATTAACAGCAATCGCGGCGTTTTATAGGGTTATGCTAAATACTCAATATTTAGAGCAATCGCGGCGTTTTATAGGGTTATGCTAAATACTCAATATTTAGAGCAATCGCGGCGTTTTATAGGGTTATGCTAAATAATCAATATTTAGAGCAATCGCGGCATTTTCAAAAGAATAAGCTCTACTGAAGTTAAGATTTTTTTTCTTTTTTGTCTAGTTGTCGCAAATAGTTAGAACTGACCAATCAAACGGAAGGAATTGTTTTAATGAATCAAAACTTTCATCAATCTACGGAACAGTACTAAGTATGTGGACATGGTTGTTGATAAAAAATTAATTTTTAGACAATGAAAATGATAGGAAAATATACAAAAAAGGTTTCCATGGAATTACATAGAGTTCACGGTATTAGTCACGTCTTCCAAATTTATACAACTTGACCAGTCATTTGTTCATATTGCTACTTAAAACCGTAGTCACACAGTCACACATAAAAATCTGTATTTCAGCTGTATTTTAGACCAGTAAACAGAATTCGTTGATCAAGCGGTTTTTTTCTAAAAAAATGATATAAAAATAAAATAAACAAAAAAATGAAGGACAGTATAAAATGTTGTAAGCAAATTTCATACAAATATCTTTCTAACTATAGCTTAAAGGTTAAAGGATAAGTATAAGGAGTTGTTTTGAATCTGTAGATCTTAAACAACCCAGACAGCACAGAGAAGAGCATGGTTTTCCTTTGCCAGCAACTAAATGATAATTTGACTCTCATATCTCACTCAGGAGTCCAAAAGGGGAGAAATTTCAAGTAAAACAACTTCTGTTATTGACTTAGTATTGTGTATTTAATATATCTGCAGACAGGTTTACACCATTGGAATCCTTGAACCGCTCTTGATCGGTTGCTAATTTGAACGACGCCCGCGACGTAGTTAAGTTATTTTATGTTGTGGGGGAAAGTGCAAGATACTGAAAGCATCCCATTCCAGAGACACCCCTGGTTCTTCTCCATGCACTGTTACATGGAACCTTGGTTTAACGTCTCATCCAAACAACAATTAGTAATGTTTGTTGAGGAGCGGGAGATTGAACTCAAGACCCTTGGATTACCAGTTCAGTGTGTAACCACTGGACCACTGATCCGCTCCATATGAACCATCGATGAGGAACGATTCTGTACAGGCAAGATCAGTTAAAGCTACCAATGAAATTAGTTTAACTGAAACATAGCAAAGCAGACGAATATTGAAAAATCAAACTATGAATTGACCTCGTTTTATTCCAAGCATGTGTGTTAGGTGCATTTTCTACCATCTGTGACCCTTAGTCTCTGATCAAGCATGTTATCGCGAAGATATCGGCGGAAGTCAAAGAGGCAATGATTAGGGTACTTAGTGAATGATTTAAAATCGGTGACGCAAAGTGTACCCAGTGCATGAAACTTGCAACAACAAAAAAATACAGCTGTGCTTGGTATGACACTAATGTCAATGAAAACTCGTTCAAACGTTCATTCTTTCATTTAACCCTGAACATGCTGAAATTTTGTAATGGATTTGCCCAGCTTTGAATTTTGAACAGTCCATTCAAGTTTAAGGGATTTCAGTATCAAAATACAAAAATTGAGTTACCAACAGTATAGAGCCTGGTCAGACTGCACGGATGGCTCTATACTGGTAGCAAAGGCTCATCACTTTCGGTTCCAGCAGGTTAAGGGTTAAACAGCTTGCGCATTTTTGCGAAATGCTAAATTACAAATTCTGACTCCTATAAGAACTATGTAATACAGACAAGACGCTTTGATAACATTATACTATGATGACTACACTTATTATTCCCTGCTGTACTTTTCAACGGGTACAACGGCAGCATTTTACCACACGCAAATACAAGTTGCCTGATTTGGATTAACTGATATAATAAATGTATATCCCAGGAATAATTATTTACTTTGCTACACTAGCGACTTCGATATTTAATAAATAATTACGATAAGTCCCCTTTGATTAACTTAAGACGAATGTGAATAGGGCGTTTGCAACGGATAGATAGAATAACCCCCAAATGTGATTGATATCAAATATCATATGTTGGTAAATAAATGTGTATTGAATTGAAGAAATGTTAAGAAATCTGGATTTATTGTCGTTTCATAACATTTAGACAGGCTTTATGCGACCACCAAAGGGTTGTAAGATTAATGGATTCCCCGACCATCCATTTATGGTCCTTTCATTAAAAGCTTGCTTCAGTCCTTAGCAACCTATCAAAACAAATGTAGTATATCCTGAAGGCAATTTAACCACGCCATTGCTCGTATGTGTGTGTGTGTGTGTGTGGTGGGGGGCGGTTACATATTCTGCTCTATTCCAAAACTTTCTATGAATTTGCATATTCTTTACTTAATCATCTACCGGTTGTAAATGTTTTGTAAAACATGTCTGTTACGAAATTTTTAAACTCTATTCATTTGATTGTAAATTGTTGTTGTAATGTTTTGTAAAACCAAGTGTCGTAACTCTCAAACTATGCTCAATTTACAGTAATAAGTGGTTATTTTTTGCAAAACATATTTAATGTTTTGTAATTCTTACTCTATACTCAATTTACTGTAATAAGTGTTTGTAAAGTTTTGTAAACATATAGACCTTTTTGGTTACCCTTACACTATACTCAATTTACCGTAAGTTATGGCTGTACTGATTTATTAACATAATATTTCTTAAACCATTCTTATTCGAAAGTAAGTTGTTGTTGTAATGGTTTTGGGAAAACATATATCTCTGTTGTCGTTACTCTTACACTAACTCAAGTTCATGTAAATACTGGTGTTCATGTCTGAATAAGAGAGGTTGTCCAAGGGTGAGAGCGGAAATGTTCTACGTGTTATAGAATAGAGAAGAAAAAAAAGAAGAACAAGTCTTCTTTCACTCTTCGACATTGAAAATTAAAGGATATATTATTAAATATGTTTCAAGCCGACATCTGCACAGATCTGCATACAGTGTGAACTTACCATTTTACAAAATGATTTACGAAACCTATTGTTCAACCGGCGAAATACAAAACGTTCAGTGCAAAGGACATCATATGTTGAAATGTATGTCTACATTTGGTTTTCCAGATGCGATTGCACCAGACGACTTGAGTGCAGCCATAGTTTCATCGTAATTCTTATAATTAAAAAAAATCAGTCGCCTCATGAAAAAAGTTGTCTAATGTAACCTAATAGTATTGGGTGGGAAAAGTAAATAAAAATCACGAGACAAAAAGTTCTTGCTTTACTTTGACGGTACTGGAATATATTCATTCCATTTCTCTTAACTTGTAATCATAATGTAAACGATTCGGCGTGACGATATTTTTACCATTTATGCTATTTTTCTCTACAGTACTCCACTGTCAATAGACCAGTAATGCTATTTTTGTGTTATCTATCCTAATTAAATTCGGCTTTATTAAAAGAGCGAGCCATTTCCCACCCGTTTTCATTAGATATACGAAGAATGTTATCACTTTTATTCTAGATGACATTTGCTAAATCCTTTCCCGCCTACAACCCATGTGTCCTGCCCTATTTTTATCGCCATTAATTTTGTGCACACGCCAAAGCCATTTTCAATGAACAGCAATGAAGGCATACTTAGTGTAGTCTGGTTATCTGCCCTTTGATTGCATTGTAGGAGTAAACTGGGTAGCACAGTAATCTAGTGAAACTAACAGATAAATGACACGCGTGCGTGCATTAACATGCATTTGCATGAATTTCATTTTGTTTCAAGATCGAAATTGTCAGGGCACTTGTGTACCTTTTTCCTTTGACAATTCCGAAAAGGCTTTGCATCAATATTTTGCGAGTGACTATTTGAATAGGATCTATTATTTATATCCTTCATTTGTGTCAACCTGACAGAAATATATGATCTACCAAAGAGTAGCATAGGGGTTTTTAGGATATGGTTTTAATCAAATAGCAAATCTGTTTTGCAAAACTGCTGATAACTTGCTGTTTTGTCATTAAGCCTGCAACGTCTTTGATTTTTTGACTGCGTATCAACATTTCAGATTCTTTAATATAACCTCATATGAAGATTCCATCCACTCTTAAGTTAATTATCAATCGTTGATTATAACCGCTTGTGATACACACATCAATTTCTTTATTGTCGCTAAAAGCATATACGTTACATGATTCCTTGTCCATATGGTAAGTGAACATTTGCAGTAGATGAAAGGTTGGTACATTAGCGTATAGCGTATTTCTACTGTTTAGTCCTGTATTGTTCCCTTTTTTTAGCAATCAAATGTTTTCAAGTCACTTTCAAAATTACTTGAATTTATGTTTTTATAAAAAACAATGCACTATCACTTTATACGTTACAAGCAGTCAGTGAGTTGTAATTTCGATTTAATAGTTTATTTGATGTTGCTTTTTTTCTATAAAGATTAAGTGTGAAGGTGCTGAAAGTTCTGTTGCTACTGTTTTGTCGTAGTGATGATGTTGTCGTTGTTGTGAATGATGATGATGAGGAGGAGATATGATGATGGTGGTGATGATGGTGGTAGTTGTGGTAATAATGGTGGTGATGATGATGATGATGATGATGGTGGTGGTGCTGCTGCTGCTGCTGATGATGATAAGGAGGAGGGGGAGGAGGAGGAGATATGATAATGATGGTGGTTGTTGTAATTATGGCGATAATGATGACAACGACGGCAAAAATGATCGTGATATTGATGATGATGACGACGACGACAATGATGATGATGGTGATACTATTACTATTGTTGTTGTTGTTGATATGATGGTGATGATATCTTATCATTTGTTTTTATGGCTTAATCAATTTTCTATGCAACACACATGAAGAAAAACACTAACACGTCGAATGTCCTTAAAAATGTACATGTCCATTATATGGGTCACAATCTGGCATCTCTTTCTATGTATTAAAGGAACAACAAACAAAAAGTCATGGAAAACTATGACTGTTTTAAACCTAAAAATGAAAGGAGGTTTTACAGGTGACAGATACATGATAAAGGTCAGGAGATAAAGTCCTGCCTGAAAGAAGAACAAGACTGCGAACAATATGGTAGGTTTTTCTTCATAGTTCATGCTTTAAGCAAATTTTCTATAGATACAATTTCTATTCATGAGTCTTATGATCTGCTTCGAATGACAACCATCGTTTTACACATGTACCGTTCGCAGAAATTTTTTGTAATTTGTGTAATTTTGTGAAGATTTGCTCCTATTTCTTTCCCGATTTCGGAGTTAGAGGTCAAATTTAATGTGACCATACAATTAGCACCTTTTTTTAAAAAGATTACATCTGTCACAGCCATTTCTTGAAACAAATAATAATAATAATAATAATAAAATATTCTGTACATTTGTCTAATAAAGACATTACTACATTGAATATACTGTAATGATGCACGTGTGTATCGATCATGTCTTCACAGAAGATTCTGTTTTTTTTCCTTTAACTATTGTTGATAATTTTCTACCTAAGTTGTCAACAAGTACACATTTAATTTCAGTTTATATGCTTAATTGTTCAACTCTAAAACGTTAGATACAGGGAATTATGTTAGACAGCATATAATCTGCGTTGATAAGGGGCTTCTTTTATCTTGGGCCATTTACTGAAACTAAATTAATACTCAGCAAGACGGTTTTTAAACTCTACGTGTTTCATTCTTCCAGAACTTAGGCTATATAAGTCTAGTGTCACTATTCGTCTGTGCGCATGCGCAGATCAACCCTGGGTCTGTGAGCGGAAGTACCGGAACGGTGAGTGGCGGGACCGGTGGCGGAGGAGGCAGTGTTACTGGCGGTCCTGGGTTTCCGTTCCTACCAATGGCGCCTCATGCTCCAAACGCAATCCATCACGTGGGCGTTTCTTACAATTTGCTGAAAGGTAAAGACGTGACATGTGATAAAATAAAGTTCAACATTTTCTCGGCGGCGTAATTTACCAGAGCTTATACCCGGCAACAAGCTATCGAAAGTTTTATTGTTAATAAAGGTACAAAATGAAGACCATGCAAACGAAGAAAGTTATAGTACTTAGGCTGCTTATAAACATTTTGAACGAAAAATAACAAATATCTTTTCAATGCGAACAAATTAACTAAACCTACATGGTGACGTAAAAAAAAGAACACCACAGAAGCTGAAATAATACATAACGAACTGCCAAAGACAATCATAATACGTCACAATTCCACAACTGAAAGCGTTTTCAGATGAATGCAGTATGCAGTATATATGCCTTTTCTTCTGCACCGACGATTGAGTGATGAAGTTAAGTTTTTTAAATGAGCAAATTTAGTTTTAACCAGACATCTGCCTTCACCACATAGAGTATCTGGCACAAACTATAGAGAACATCATGAAATAAAAACGTTTATAGTAAGCTTTGTCATAGTGTAGCTCGTATTGAAAATGCCGTCCTTCGGAGTTTATGAGACACCTCTACTCATAACATATCAATTTATTTCAATGTCCAGGCAATCCGGACGGCGAGTTCTGGTCTACTGGAGGGGAAGACCCAGGAGTGTCGTTGACGAGAAAGATCTTCACAATCAGCCCCGGAGACAATCCACCAGAGGTGATCACAGAGCACCATGATGGCTGTCAATATTCACATGGGTTTACTCTCTTCTACAACCCCAAGTCATACCAGGATAAACTCTTTAAAACTGTGCAGACTACGGGTGAGTCCATTCACACCGATTAGTCTCGTCTCGATGAAAATGTTTTTCCTTTTAAATGCTCATGCTAACATTTCGATGCCCAAGTGCAAAAAGGTTGTATATATGATACTTTAAAAGCACTGTACTGTGGCTTAGATGTTGGTTTTTTGCGCATGTTAAAAGTGAGTGAAAGAACGCCGACAAACTGTCTTTTCAGAACTCAAACGTTTTAGACCATGAGCAACCTCTTTTAAAGTAGGGAATCTTTTCTTGGCGCCTTTTTATTTTTTGCGCAATCTGGCCATTAACGCTGATGGAATTAACCGGACTTGAAATAAAGTGCAGAACTTTGTGACATGTTTCGTGTCTACTACAAATACTTGTGCATGTACACTTTCTATGAATCAATTAAATATGTATGAATTATTGTTTTTGTAAGTCCTGTTTCATTCCGCTGATTTTATTCTTGCAGGCACTGTCGATACTGCTTTGAAACCTTACGCATTCACTTTGAGTTCAGGTAAGTAACTGGTAGGAAGGGGTGGGTCATTGTGAAGGTATAGGCGTCACACTTGTATAAGCGTTACAACGTTGAGCTCGGCGTAAGTTTCACGTATTAGACGCTTATTTCAATTGGTAAGCTCATAATTATTTTGCCGTATGTCACCTCAACAATATTTAGAAGTTGATTTACATACAAGCAGATGTGAAGCTTACTTCTTCGCAGAACATGTTTTAAGTGGTGTACGTCTGTATATTTTTTATATAAATGTATTCATGAATATGAAAGTTCTTTCACTCAGTATCGAGTTAAAGTGGCCACTATAGTACCTTAAGTTTCTAACGTTACAGAGCTTATTATTAATGCAGAATAAGTCTGAAATTAACGATTTCCGGCCACTTTATGAAACCATTTATGCAAAACCTGCAGCCACGTCTTCACCCATTACTGTTATTTTGTGTCATGGACATTTGTCTCAAATATTCGAGAACTGTAATACAAAGTAATTGATTTTTACAGCATACCAGGCAGTTGTACAGCAGACGTCAAAACATCACTACGTATACCAGGACGCCGCGACGTACTGTAAACTTGGGCATGTGCGGTATTCCATGAAACTCGCAGAATCTGATCACTACCCTGTCACGCGGGAATTCGCGTCTGACGTCTGCTCATTACCAACGACCTACGACGCCGCTACATATATGCAGTTCATAGAAAACTGGGGCACGGTATGAATCTTTTTCTCCAATTTTCTTCTTTTGTACTTTGCCGGAATTACCAATTCATTCGTTCAAAAAGATAGCATATACTGTTATCATTTTTTTTAAATAGTAATGTATAAATGACGTAAAAATGAAGCCAGAAGCTTGTACACCTACAGTCATGACTTATGTTTGTGATAAATACATTATTTGTCAAGACAGAGGATTGTATAAATAAATACATGACCTTACTATATTTTCTTTAATATATTACAGCACGTCGTGACAGAGGTGGACATTGGAAAGGCCACAACTAACAGATATGTGGGACGAATCAGGGACCTCTTCAATTTCGTGATGTTTAACGTACGAATATCATCATCAGTCAACTCTCCCTTTACTAAAACTCTTTAATTAGTAATTTCTGTGCCGCGTTTATATTAATTCATCAACTGATTATAATTATGGCTATTACTACCGAGCCTGATTTTTTAAATAAAATTGTTGAAGAAAAAGACATACAGGTATAAAGGAAACGATCTTGTTAAGAAACATAATTTTACATTTTTTTTCTTTTCAAAGGTAACAGACGAGATAAGTATGGGTGGCAGTTTGGATGGATTTCCAAGCTCCTATGTGATTGATCTAGACTCTTTCAAATACCGACACGAATACAAATATATCGTTGGCGTCTTCGAAGACAATTTGAGTATTGGTGACAGGTACTACAATGACGTCATAGGGAAGACCGTGCAGACAATAGACATGGCGTTGGATACCAAATACTGGGCGTTCTTGCAGTATTATGTGCAACAGCATGTGTGCACGGCGGACGCTTCCAGTAAATTAGATTCGTGGAGAGCCAACATTGTGACAGCACTGAAAGCTTACCCTGCTTATAAACAGTCGACAAAACCAGCAGGTAGATCTGAGATTACTTTATGATAAACATAATAAATTCTAACCTTACATGCCAACTTTAAGAATTCGTGCGAGGGTGTTAAGAGCAAAAGATAATATTTCCCATATGCGGGCAACAGCGAGTTAAAACGATGACAAAATATAAGAGACAATGAAAAACGCCGGGCATTGTCGGTTTGTCAAGTACTTACTTAAAATACGTTTGTTATAACAGCCCCGCTCTGATAAGTATAATTAGCCTTTTCTTGCTTTTACAGCTTTGCCCCTGGCCATGCCAGCCACATGGCCCCTGGGTACCTATGCTTTGCCGAAACCGACTTCTGAATGTCCCACTACTGACTTCATGGGTGGAACTGTTACCATACCACAGGGTACACACACCGGAGCGGCACCGTCTGGCATTCACCTTGACGGTATTTTATTGTTTGTTTGTTTGTTTGTTTTTTTTGTTTTTTTGAAAGTTTTTTTTGTTGATGTTGTTTTTTTTTTCAGTCGTGTCAACTCTGTCATCTCCGAAAAATTTCATGAGATTTAACCCGTATATGATAATAAAGTCATAAGATTTTTGATAATT
The DNA here is from genome assembly GCA_012932295.1 of Cyclina sinensis. Classification (NCBI taxonomy): domain Eukaryota; kingdom Metazoa; phylum Mollusca; class Bivalvia; order Venerida; family Veneridae; genus Cyclina; species Cyclina sinensis. The sequence goes on along the minus strand of JAAONU010000002.1, from coordinate 26,860,265 downwards.
TTTATTCGTCTATTTACTATAACATGACTGGATGTTTTGTTATGTCTTGTTTTGACTGAAACAAAATTGAAAATAATGTTTACTCTTCTTTTTCGTTCTGATGCCACATACCAGAAATAAGACTCCACTAACTGCTGTGTCAGCACTCTTATGGTCCGTTCGCTTCTTAGTCAATCCGTTGGCAAATTTGGTTTTGACAGATTTCTAAGGAAAGGGTTACGATCAGTATTTTCTGTAAGGTCTAGCTTTTTTTATTTTTTGTTTGTTTGTTTAGGGCTTGTTGTTATTGTTTGTTTTATTTATTTATTTATTTATTTAATTATTTATTTATTTATTTATTTATTTATATCATTCTTGTCTTAATTCCTGTCAGTCCTAAAACCCAATAAAAACAGAGCTGCGAAAAGGACTGTTTCAGTCTTTCGCGATGAATTCCTTTTATTCGTGAAATCTTTTTACTTCCGCATTTTAACTGTTGTCATCTTTACAACATCTCGATATTTCTAGGGCAACTAGTAAGCAGTAAGTATTCTCTGAAATACTGTACAAAGGAAGATCCTGCCCCGACACCGTACGACATTTATTGGCCCAGGGGAGACTACTGTATCTTACAATATGACAACATGTGCCCGTACGGTTTCCGGCTTGGCAAGATAATGCTTAAAGCTACCGGTTCGTCCTCGAAAACAGGTAAGTTTCTTTGATAAAGGACAATTTCTCTATAAAAGAAACAACAAATAAACAAAGTACCTATTATATTGAATAAAGTTGAATTACGATAAAACTCTTAAAAAGCAGACTCAGTCATAAGACAGAATCATTACTCCACTGAAAAGCATGTTTTCATTTCTATATATCTTCAATGATTTTGTTACTTCGTTTGGGACTTTTAGACACTCCCAGTGTTTCTGCATTCTTTAGACTTCCATGCATCTTGGTCATTTTAAACTTCTAATATAACTTTAAAAACAAAACACCGACCTGTACAGTCATAAATCAATGAAACCCTTATGAGTGTCAAGTGTTTGAGTCCCAAAACGGACCTGACTTTGAATATAAAAGATTCACTAAGCAGTTCAATGTTATATAGAGCATTTCCTGGCAGTAAGAATGTATTACTCTCTTTGGTTGCTGTTCTCTTAGCAGCTTTCGAATAAGGTGAACCAGCTTTAAACAACCGCTAATTCAGCTCAACACAAGGTTAATTATGTCCTAATGCATGGCGACACTTTCATTTAAGGAATAGCACCAACTGGGACCTACGGGCAATCTACAGAAATGCAGTTTTGTTGCAGGTAAGAGATTGTAGCTCTGCTTTATGTACATTGATATATCTGGAACGCAAACTCCCCCAACCCCTCCTCTGCCGGGGAATTTCGTTAACAAACATTAATCGCTCCTTGTACCTTGCAAAGGATTTGTCCTGACAACTGCAAATATTTTTGAAAAAAATGTTCTTCACTTCTAATATACTGATGAATTCCAGTAAGGATTCGATGGTAACTTCGGAAACACCAAAGATGACATGGCATACTTTTATTTAATTTCGTTATAGCTAAATATTTTTCGTTATAAAAGAAATGTTAACTTGAAAAAACAAATTAATATTTCGTAACTGATAAATAATAATTCGAATTTAGGAAAATAAAATCGTAATTACTATTATTACGTAAAAACGATATCACATTCCGTAAATACAAAATCTTGTTTTCGAAAACACAAAATAAAAATGCAGTATTAATTTCTTGATTACGAAAGATTATTTTGCAGTTACGAAACTATATTTCGCAATTACGATGTATAAATTCGGAGTTACAAAATGCCTATCGTTTTGATGAATTCTAATTACGAAATCATAAATTTCTTTTTTACAAATTTCATTTCGTATTAACGATTTTTAAAAATGTTTTTTATTATGCTTTCCATCGGGGATGCATTTAGTCGCCGCCTTGTCCGTTCGTCTGTCCGTCCTTCCGTCAGTCCCTGAAATGTTGTCCGGACAATTTCTCAGCAACCACTGGCTTGAATTTACTAAAACTTAATAGGAAACTTCACTGCCAAGAGGAGCTGTGCATAATAGTAGCCTGTTCCGGTCCATTGATTTTTCACAAAGTTATGCCCCTTTAATGCCCTTTCAACTGACATTTTTGTCCGGACTATTTCTCAGCAACCACTGAATGGAATTCATCAAAACTTCATAGGAAGCTTCACTACTAAGAGGAGGTTTGCATATTACAGGCATGTTCCGATTCAGTGATTTTTCACAAAGTTAAACCCCTTTGATACTTTTTCAGCTGTAATTTTCGTTCAAACTATACTTCAGCAACCATTGACTTGGAATTCATTGAAACTCATTAGGAAGCTGCACTACCAAGTGCACGTGCGTATTTTACCGGCATGTTTCGGCTCAGTGATTTTTCATAGATTTATGCTCTGATGCCTTTTCATTTAGTGATTTTAGTGAACAGTTTACACAATGATAGAATACAATGAGAGGATTTGCATTGTGCAAGAACCATAACTCTGTCTAGCTCACTTTCTGAATTATCTCCCTTTGTTAAATTTATCTAATATTCTTTTGTCCGAAATTTTTTTGAGCAGATTTATTTGCACTATAACTTCAAAGCTACTGAAGACATGTTTTGAAAGTTAATAAAATGAAAGAATACATTAAAAAAGAAAATGCATTGAATAAGAACAATAAGCTTTGGTTACTTTTTTAATTATTTCCCTTTATTTATGTTCTAAGGAGTAACCCCAAAATCATTAATGGGTTTGAGTATAATCTTGATATCTTGCAGTTTCCTTGATATTTGTATTATTCTTCAAAAATTAGGTATGGATTTGTAATCTGAATATGTGCCTAGCTATGTGTGAATATTGCACATTTTATATAGAACTGTAATGACGCCCCTTACACCTTAAAAATCCAACAAGATAATATTGAAAACACCTTTGATTGAAAAATTTAGTAACGACCGTCCTAAAAGTTCCCCTCTTCCCACACCCCCACCCCCCTTCCCATAAACTTTCGACCAAATATAACGTGTCATTTCGTGTGTTATCAATATTGACTCATACTCAATGTACGATGATAAAATTCCATGTCAGATTCCTGTGTTAGTTAGTGTTTCAGTAATTGGTGAATAACAAAAACAGGTCATATTTATGGACTGTCTGTAAATTTACGGAACAGATCAGACTTGAGGTATGAAAGTTGTGGAAATAGTATTGTAAAAGTCCATGTACCATTGGGGAGCATCTATCGTTTCCAACGATATCCTTGTTTATTTTGTTATAACATAATAATATTTCCTAAAATCGAAGTAATAATTAGTAAAAGCGAAATAAATATTAAATTTTACGAAGTACTATATCGAATATACAAAACAATTATTCGTTTGAAGGAAAATTTATCTCGTAAAAACGACTATATACCTTGTTATTACGGTATAAAATTTTGTAAATAAGAATACATTGTAACATAAATGCGTTGACCAAAAACTAATTGTATACGACGTCACTTAGGGCTCCGTAGAATGACGTTACAACTGCATACGATTTAAGAAAAGGTATTCTTAATTCCCGTTACTGCTTTATTTCATCCGTTAACTTGTTAAGTTGTTGTAGCTCACTTTCAGTCAGATAACTGCTGATGCAGTTTACAAGGAATACATGGCTGGATGGAACAGGTTCCCCAGATTCGAATTTCTGTTCGTTCCATTTGCATATTTGATCAGTAACAGCATTTCTAATACGAGGGCACTTTACCACCAAATTCTTGATTATCTCGTGCAAAGAATACAATGAATCATGGTCAAAACACCATTCATGATCGAAAAGGTCTTCCAGCATTTGAATTGCCAGTCCATACATTCTCTTTGCCATATTTTTTTACCAGGAGCTCACGCCTGTATATAATCTGTGTGATGTTTGCCATTGCTGCTTTTAATGTAAGGAAATATTAGTACCTAGTGGGAAAATGTTGTTACAGGTAAGTATAGTATACGGCTAAGTCAAATGAAGTTTGAACTACTAATTATATGGTAGTATGTGTAAGCTGAAATGATAAATTTCACGGGTTCAGCTTGCCTCTGATCTTACTTCTTATGACTAACGACACAGTCCCTGGTCTCTCTCTCTCTCTCTCTCTCTCTCTCTCTCTCTCTCCCACGGTCCCTGGTCTCTCTCTCTCCCTCCCCTCCCCCCGCTCCTAATATTGACAAATCCTAATTCTAGCAAAGCTTAACATTTTTAAAATTTAAACTATTAAATTTAAATTTAAACTAAGTAACAAAAAATTCTGCTACTTATCTTTACACGTGCATTTTTCATTAATTAATTCAATGAAAAGATACAGTTAGCAATGCCTGTAACCCCAGATAAAATCAAATGGCTGAAAATGGCGCTCTTTTATCTATTTTCGGATGACCAATCCACGCCTGGTAAACAACAGAGCTACCTCTTTCGGAGGTATACTGGTAAATCGCTCTATCGCTACTTCCGAGGTAGTGCATGTCGCTAAATGTGAGTGTCAACAAAGGTAAAATTATTCATATTTTATATATTTTGTAAATTCAGAATCGAAAATCGAAGGATGCTATACCATAGTAGATTTGATTAAAGTTTCCAGGGAACGTAAAGTTGGTGAATTTATCTTTTAAATGTAGTTGTGGCGGTGTTTCCCAGTTAGCGAATTTAGCGTTGAAATGGGCCGTTTTGTCATGAAAGCAGTGTTTTTGCCTCGTATTTTCATTTAAACAGCAAGTCAGATTAAACAAAAGTACGTTATTAAGTAGATGTTAGGTCTAGAATGCAAATGAAATCAAAATCACAACCAATACTTAGTTATTAAAGGAAATATATGATATTTATTTTGAGAGACAGCTCTGTCGTGAAGGAGGTAGTCATGTCGTCAAGGAGATAGCTCTATGGTTATAGGATTATTTACAGAAATTTCCGATTGTTTACTATATTCAGTAACATCTAGAAGTCCTACTTACAAATACAATGTCATGTTTATTGTATATAACTGTGTAAATAAAAAATAAATACATGTTTATTGTATATAACTTTGTAAATAAACTATAAAATCTTAAGTAATGAATCGTTTCAGGTGACTGCATTTAAAGGGAAAAAGCGACGAAGCTTTCTGTGTATAAGGAAAAAGGGTAGATACGAGTATCCCAGCTCAAATTGGAAAGTACTTGTACATTTAAAGAACTATAATTATATTCAGAAACCGTTGAAAACGAATACACCAAAAATCCAATTAAAAAGAAAAATGGTCCATAACAAAAGTTAAATCTCCACTTATGAAAAAAATCAGAATATTTACGCCGTCTCCTCTAAAATTCAACCGTGTAATCACTTTAGAAAGGAAAAATGAGTTTACCAATCGACCGACATCAAAAAGAACTTTACAATATAACGAAGAAAAGATCAACAGTAATGATTTTATTGAAACATATAGCGAGGAAGATGAAACATTACCATATACTGAAACTGACATTGAAAGCGACCCTTCAACAACTGCGCAAGAAAAACTGACTGTGGAAGACGAAATATACAGAGAACATTCTTTAAGTTAGTACCGAAAAAAACAATAAGGTTGCCTTTCTTTTATTCATTGACGTTGTTAAATGGTTAAGTACTGAAGACGTTCGAAGTATGCGATACAGTGAAACAAGTCTAAAGTTTTTTTTTGGATAGGAAAGAAGCTGTTTGGCGGTAGATTTTTAAGATTCATGTCTGGGCCAACTGTTCAGTTACTTGGCAAGCAAAGACTATCACCAATGGACTCAAAAATTAACTTTGCATGCCCTAGCGATTCAGTTGTGCGTAATTTAAAACTTTTATATTACGATATGGAAATTGATAGTGGTCCTGGTGTGATAAAAGAAATGATTAATATGACTGCAGAAAGAACAGCACCGATAGATCTTATTTTTTGATGTTCGATGGGAAGAAAATCAAACATATACAGGTACTTTCCATTTTGAGCTGGGATACTCGTATCTACCCTTTTTCCTTCTACACAGAAAGCCTCGTCGCTTTTCCCATTCAAATGTAGTCACCTGAGACGAATCATTTACCTAAGATTTTATAGTTTATTTACAAAGTTATATACAATAAACATCTATTTATTTTTTATTTACACAGTTATATACAATAAACATGACATTGTATTTGTAAGTAGGACTTCTAGATGTTACTGAATATAGCAAACAATCGGAAATTTCTGTAAATAATCCTATAACCATAGAGCTATCTCCTTGACGACATGACTACCTCCTTCACGACAGAGCTGTCTCTCAAAATAAATATCATATATTTCCTTTAATAACTATGTTTTGGTTGTGATTTAGATTTCATTTGCATTCTAGATCTAACATCTACTTGAAACGTATTTCTGTTTAATCTGAATTGCTGTTTAAATGAAAATACGAGGCAAAAACACTACTTTCATGACAAAACGGCCCATTTCAACGCTAAATTCGCTAACTGGGAAACACCGCCACAACTACATTTGAAAGATAAATTCACCAGCTTTACGTTCCCTGGAAACTTTAATCAAATCTACATGGTATAGCTTTCTTCGATTTTCGATATTCGATTCTGAATTTACAAAATATATAAAATATGAAAATATTTTACCTTTGTTGACACTCACATTTAACGATATGCACTACCTCGAAAGTAGCGTTAGAGCGATTTACCGTATACCTCCGAAAGAGGTAGCTCTGTTGTTTTCCAGGCGTGCAATCGTCAGTAAGTTTATAAAAAGGCATTATTTTAAATGAGTGTGTATTCCATTTGTTTTCACCCGTTCGTCTTAGAGGCAGGCAATTTTTTTCGTGTTCATTTCAAGGGCGCCTTGTTCGATTCATGGGCCAATATCAGGCTACTTAGTACTTCATGTACTTTGATGGAATTAGTCCGAGATACAGTGGAATTTAACACGAAAAGGGGACCAGGGATTCCGTATTCAAGAAACGGTGTAGTGTGTACATAACCGAAGCATCATGACAATGATTTCTAACCTGTTCGGTTCAGGGGCGGATTACCCTATTCTAGGATTGTACACAAACGGTATCTTAATCGGATAACAGTCAAACAGTTCGGATAACGGATACCAACTTTTATTGAGTCCTTTCTTTAACCAGGAAGTAATCGTTGCTTCACAACGCTGACATATCAACATTAAAAAGAATTTGCTTAAATTTTCGTGAAAAAAGAAAAAATGGATCTTAAATTAACAATTTCAAAGAGTAATGTAACAGAATCGTCAGATGTAATTGAAGCGGAACAAGCTATTAGTAAAACGCTGACATTGACCCGAGACCTTGGCCAAGTTTCGCTTTCCCCAGGAATATTACACGAAGAAAATGCTGATAATGGTCCGGATTTCGCTGAAGCTTTCACCGAAAGGACATGGAAGGAAGATTTTGCTCTAAGTATAGAAAACAGAAAGCTCTACGTAACAAAGGCAGTTCTTGCACTGTATTCACCAGTATTTGACAGAATGTTCCAGTCAGAATTCAAGGAAAAAAACGCGGCACAGTATATTTTGTAGGCAGATTTTGCAGGCAGTATGAACAAAGAAGGATTTTGCAGGCAATATACACAAAGAAGGATATTAGATTTTGCAGGCAATATAGATTGTATAGGAGAGTAGGAAAAGGTGTTATATTTATACCATGAAGTGTGAATGGGAACTTAATATGGGAATATTTGTCCTTATTTTGCAGTTAATAATAACATTGCAAAATGATACACACTTATATAGGATTAAATTGATAACATTTTATATAACAGTATGTATTTCTTTAAAACTATGAAAAACACTAATTATTTTGCCATGCTTATATTAAATTTATAACATTATACATGATTATTTTTTTTGAATAATGTAAAACGGACCATATAATAAGATGAAACAGACCATATCCTAGGACAAAATGAATATAGTAATTGTGGAGTAAAAATTATATAGAAATATCTAGATTATAAACAAAAGTAAACAATATTAAATGTGTCAACTGTTGTTTATTATTTCAAACCATTTATCGCCTAGGACATTTTACATGTACCCCAATTATGGCATTGAATTCAGTATTCAGGAATTATATCTGTTAAAAGTTAAATGTTAAAAAAAAAAACCCACAAAACTTCTTTTTTAAACATCATTTGTTAAAATAACAGCCTTAAGTTACCATTCACACCTTACGGTATAAATATAACACCTTTTCCTACTCTCCTATACAATCTATATTGCCTGCAAAATCTAATATACTTCTTTGTGTATATTGCCTGCAAAATCCTTCTTTGTTTATATTGCCTGCAAAATCTGCCTGCAAAATATACAAACCCAAAAAACGCGCAGGAGCTCGAATTACCGGGCAAGAAATTCGAAGACGTGCAAGATTTTCTTCGTTGTATTTACCCTGGGGTGATGGCAGATGTGTCAGAAGAAAATGTTTATAGAGTGTTACCACTTGCAGAAGAATACCAGGTGGATTTTCTGAAATCTAAATGTGAACAATATTTGCTTCAATCGAAGTGGAGTGTAGATCTGTCAGTCGATGAAAAATTCGACATATTAGGACAGGCTGCAAAATACAACATGGAGAAACTGTTGAAGGAATGCATAGAAGAAGTATCGAAGGAGCCAATAAAGAATCTAGACAATGCACTGAAGAGAATGTGTATTCCGTTGAAAACCATGTGTGAGATTCAAGATAAGATGGTAAGACGTCTTGAAAAGTTTGGTGAGGAGAATAGATGGTATGAAGGTGCGTACAAGGTTCTGTTGTCTGACATGAACACAAACGAAAAACGTGCCATCGAGAAATGTAAAGGATGGACTTGCAAATCATTCAAGTTTTTGTTAAATGCTGAAACATGGATGTGTAATATGATTATCTTAGGTGTGCTTGAAACTTTAACATTTACATTATTTGGCTTAAATATGTCCTTCTGTTTTGAAAAAACAAGGAATGGGTTTTCTCTAAATTTCAAGTCTGATGAATTAACAGATTTCTCTGTATCAGTCTCTGGAAGATTTGTTATAAAATGCGGTACAAAAAAGAATGAAGATTTGGTCAATAAATTTGAAATGACAATCAACAAGAAGCGATCGGTTCAAACGGTGACACTAAATGGTAAAAATGGCAGCGTAGACTACCTGTTTGATGAGAAAGAGGGCTTTATTCACAACGGTGAAATGAAGGCTGAGATCCACCTTTTTGCCAAAAAAGAGAAATTCAACAGTGGTTTAACAGTTTCTTTTCGTGAAGTTAGACACTGTGTCTTAATCGAAGAGACTTCGACTCCATAGCGACTAGTAGTATTTAATTAATTACATTTTCGTGTGTACATGTACATGCTTTTTGACTAAGCATATTTGAAATAAAAATGTTTGTATCCGGAAACTACGAGATAATTCATACTTCGACCGGGGACATTCTACACATGGGCCTGGTATATCGTCATCCTAAAAACTTTAAAAGGTGGCACAATTTTTATATAAATCTTGATAACTACAAAATGTTTCTACAAATGTTGCAAGCAACCTTAACTTAAGCACAACTTTGTTGTTGTAAAATATTGACTTTTAATAATGCTCAAAAATCATTTCTTCTCAAATCATTTATGACTGGTTATTCCACGATTTTAATAAGAGTGATCTAGGACTGCTTTGTACAAGACTTTAATAAGAGTGAGGTCAGCTCATTGAAAAATTTCAATACGAGTAATCTATAACGGCACTCTACACGATTTCAAAACAAGTGATAAAAGACTGCTTTTATTACGATTTTGGTTCGAGTGATTATGTCTGCTCTTTACAGGATTTCAATACGAGTGGTATATTACAGCTCTTTACACTACATGTATTTCAATACAAGCGATATATGACTGTTCTTTTCAATAGTTCAATACGAGTGATATATTACTTCTTTTACACGATTTCAGTACGAGTGATATATTACATCTTTTACACGATTTCAATACGAGTGATATATTATTTCTTTTACACGATTTCAATACGAGTGATATATTAAAAATTCTTTAAACGATTTCAATAAGAGTGATATATAACAGCTCTTTAAACAATTTTAATATCAGTTGTATATGACTGCTGTTTACACAATTTCAATACGAGTGATATATGACTGCTGTTTACACAATTTCAATGCGAGTGATATATGACAGCTCTGTACACTATTTCGATACGAGTGATATAATTATGACAGCTCTTAAACAGTGTTAATATGAGTTATATATGACAATTCTTTACACGATTTCAATACGAGTGATATATGACTGCTGTTTACAGGATTTCAATACGAGTGATATATGACTGCTGTTTACACGATTTCAATACGAGTGATATATGACAGCTCTTTAGACCATTTTGATATGCGTTATATATGACTGCTGTTTACACTATTTCAATACGAGTGATATATGACAGCTCTTTAGACCATTTTGATATGCGTTATATATGACAGCTCTTTACACTATTTCAATACGAGTGATATATGACAGCTCTGTACACAATTTCAGTTCGAGTGATATATGATTGCTATTAACACGATTTCAGTACGAGTGTTATATGACTGCTGTTTACACGATTTCAGTACGAGTGATATAAGACAGATCTTTACGGGATTTCAATACGAGTGATATATGACTGCTGTTTACACGATCTCAGTACGAGTGATATATGACTGCTGTTTACACGATTTCAGTACGAGCGATATATGAATTCTGTTTACACGATTTCAGTGTTCAATGCGAGTGATATATGACTGCTCTGTACACGATTTCGATACGAGTAATAGTGTTTGAAATGACTGAAATTGAACAAGACATTACGCACTTTTATAGTTGAAAAACTTGCATGTTTTGACATATGTTACATAACTTTCAAGCATTATTTATTTCACCATTATTACATAATACATGTTTTCTTTTATTCTTATGATGACTAAGATCGGTTTCGTTTCTTCGTTCTTAACTTTTTTTTGTCGCCCTTTCGAAGAAACGGCGATACATAGGGATCGCTTTGTGCGTCGGTCCGTCACGAAAATTTAACGTTGGCAATAACTTTGCCATTTCTTAACATTTCCTTTTCCAACTTTTTAAATTGTATTGCTTATGACAACAGGGACGGGATGATGCCAAAATCTATAGGTCAAGGTAACATTTGACAGAGTTAAGCCCCTTTTTGTACTTGGATTTTGTCATGAAACCTTAACATTGGCCATAATTATGCCATTTCTTAATATTTTTTCATCAAACTTTCCAGTTGTAATGCTTACAATTGTATCACTTAAGACAACACCATTTCTCAAGGGCAGATAACCCTCAAATTTATTTTTGCAATGTTATGCCCCTTTTTCTACTTAAAATTTCTTGGTTAACCTTTTTGTTAATGTTTATTTCTCAAGAAGTGTCAAAGATATTCCATTCAAACTTGGAATACTTGATCACCAGCAAGACCCATGCAAAGGTTGTTGGTACCCATGTCCCTGGGGTCACAGTTAGCCCCAACCCCAGGGGTCTTTTGATTTTGCTTGTACTTATATATAGGAAAAAACTTCTTAAGCCTAGATATAGAATATTAACTGACATGAGATAGGTAAGTACTCCCTCCTTCCCACCCCCGCCCCTCTGCATGGCGACCCCCACCCTCCCCACGTAACCACCCCCCCCCCCCATTTTGTTACAGCCCCGGGCCCGTTCTTTTGAATACATAGGTACTTGACTTCCCTTCAACCCTCAATCCCCACCTCCCCACTCCGCCCCCCGGGCCCGATATTTTTTTTGAAATACGTAAGTACTTTATTCTGCCCCCCACACTCACCCAAGTTCCCCCCCCCCCCCCCACCCCCCCCCCCCAGGTCTTGCTGTACTTTGACTACTTTGACATGCTGTCTTTTTTCCAGCAGGCTCTTGTTTACCCATCTAGTCTATTTTCAAGATGAAAAAAATTATGGAAGTATATAACACAGACACAATTCTTTATTGTATTTAACGATATAAGCACCAACGTATAATTGAGGTATACATGTTTACATGTACAATGTGTTTTCATATTGAAATAAACATTATTTTATTGATTTTCACCATATTAATAACACTAATTAGTACTGTAATTACTACCCGTATTTATATACAATGTTTAAGTCTCGTCTGCATACATGAGACAGTTCCTTAGTTTGCTTCTTTTGAAGAATGATATGGAAAAAGTACGAAAACTTAGGACTTTGTAATAAGTTAGAATGAAATACGTGTTGCATACAACTAAAGATCGTAGCTTAGTATAATTGTGTAAGATATGAAAAATATAATAAAAGAAATATGTGTTTGTAGTCATGCAAAATAAAGCGTGACAGCAAGGATTACAAAAAAAGCCGATAAACTTAAATTGTGTCGACATTTCACTCGACACTTTTCTCACGGTTGTCTGCGGATCAGTGATTTCCTGTTAATCAGTAACGAAATCAACAATTTTTACTGTTTTTTTCCATCTTCAGTTTTGTCAAACTTATATAGAACGATCTTAGGAAATATTTATTGACGCTGATCGGAAGATCCGCGTCTTACGGAAATGCATGGGGCGGAATGTCTATGGCATTGCGTAACAGATTAATGGAAAGAAACTCAGTGATTTTCAAATAGCGATCTTAGAATTAAGTCTTGTTGCCGTCTTTTGTACGATGTACTGAATACTCAAACAAGGGATTGAATATATGATGATTTCCTTTCCCAGAAATGGTTTTGAACGGCAATGAAATGTTTATGTCGGCGATGTGAGTAACGAGATGTCTCTTCGAATATATGCCTTTTTTGTTTGAGGAACTCGAGTAGACACGGAAGGAATGTCCCACGAAAATTAAAGAAGCTTTGGGATTAGGCAATGATAGAAATGTCTTGAAAGCATGCCCGTAAAAATAACTGATTACTGTAAGGAATATTTGACTATGAAACTTCCTAGTAAGCATTTATACTTTTTTAACCAGGTTTTCAACGAAAGCTTGTTATTGTTATGCTGAAGGCAGAGGGCGGGCCGGTGGGCGAGCGTCAACTTTTAGTTTCCGCTCAATAACTTGAGTTTGCTTTGGCCTATTGACACCAAACTTGGTGTGTGAGTAGTTTATATCAAGAGGCAGCTTGAGATTGCTATCTAGATGTCTGTGGTCAAGGTCAAGGTCAGTGTTGCTAAAAAATGAAATTCTGTTTCCGCTCAATAACTTGAGTTTGTTTTGGCCTATTGACACCAAACTTGGTGTGTGAGTAGCTTATATCCAGAGAAAGCTAGGGGTTGCTATCTAGATGTCTGTGGTCAAGGTTAAGGTCAGTGTTGCTAAAAAATGAAATTCTGTTTCCGCTCAATAACTTGAGTTTGTTTTGGCCTATTGAGGCTAAACTTCGTGTATCGGTAGCTTATATCAAGAGGCAGCTTGAACTTGCTACCCAGATGTCTTTGATCAAGGTCAAGGTCACTGTTGCAAAAATTATAAATTAAGTTTCTGCTCAATAACTTGAGTTTGCTTTGGCCTATTAACGCCAAACTTGGTGTGTGGGTAGCTTATATCAAGAGGCAGTAAGGAATTGCTACCTAGGTGTCTGTAATCTAGGTCAAGGTCACTGTTGCTACAAATAGAAATTCAGTTTCCGCTCAATAACTTGAGTTTGCTTTGGCCTATTGACACCAAACTTAGTGTGTGGGTAGCTTAAATCAAGAGGCAGTTTGTGATTGCTACCTAGGTGTCTGTGGTCAAGGTCATTGTAGCTTGAAAATTTAAAATAGAAATTCAGTTTCCGCTCAATAACTTGAGTTTGCTTTGGCATATTGACGCCAAACTTGATGTGTTGGTAGCTTATATCACGAGGCAGCTTGAGGCAGGATTTTTACTAACCTTACATAGATGAATTCCTGCATGCAACCAAAATAACAGCATCATTTTTTCTTCACTGCCATATTTCATTCCAAATTCCTGTTACAAAACTTGGTCGTTGAAAACCAGGTTTCGTTGCATTGCGGCGCTTCTTGTTGTGATTAAGGATGAAAGTATTTACGGTCGAAGTATGCCTTGCCACATCGATTTGACTTGTCCTGGTACGAGAAGTCTTTATATTCTTATTTTGGAAGTGACAAGCAAATGAAGAAAATTCGATGGTTACGGATCCCTTTTTCATGGATGTTCTTTCGTGTTATCAAATATTAAGCAGAAGGCAAAGAGGCCCCTTTGAGATCGGAAAACGGGTCAAATCGAGTAGCAAAATTCGTTCTCCAAGGGAAACAATGTCTTCGGAATGTTAAATAGAGGACTAATTCTTTAGAGAATCCGCGATATTTCAGGTCACGCGATGCTTGCATGTACACTTTTTCCGCCAATGAAATGAAGGAATGTGAATCATGTGATGTTTACATTTTCATCAGTGTGGCTGAATGTTTATGGAACCTTCCGATACATATAGGCATTACCCGTTTGTGGTACTTGCTTGCCTGCTGTGTGACACATACAACTTAATACATTTTGCAGGTTTGTTAGCTCCATCTGGTCACTCTTTCTCCGCCGGAAATCCATTTATCCGCGTCTTTGATGCTTCGCATCAATGTTTTTCTTGTTTTTTAACAGACTGATTGGCTGTAATAACACACACTCAAACGTGTCTTATTTGCCTATTTCACTGACAGGTAGAGCTGCGAGAACCATCACGCGATTGTGCCTTTTAATGTCTCAAAACTGAGGTGACATGCTTGAATTCTGTATGACGTAATAGCCGTTAGTGCACTCGTTTGCCATGTGATAATACAAGCCGGAATCTGCCTTTCTGTATTGAATTCAAAATTCCAGCGACTTATTTTTCCATTTATTGAAAATGAGAATTAAGTTTGTCAACTATATTTTTATTGTTGAAATTATCAAGTCAGCTTTCGTAGCTGCTAAATGATAATCTTTATAGGAGGTGTCTATAAGAAATAATGACCCTATTTATCATGTTGACTATAACGTGATCACGACAGACAGAATGACTAACTGAACGAATAATGATAAGAAATTTCTATAGCTGAGTTAACCTCCACCACAACTTGTTTTGAGGGACGGGATTTGTAATATCATTAGAAAATGTCTCTAAAATGTCAAATGAAACGTCATAAATATATCTACTACATAGGATTTAGTCCAGTATGATAATTTCGAAAGTGTAATTTTCGGAGGGACCTTCTTTACTAAAAATGTGTTTAAAGAGAAAGGTCTAAAAATAGCATGCTCAGGTGATTATAACAGAAGAAAAATGTTTTGAGTTTCATACTGCTATAATGCTTTAAAGAAGAATTCTAAGGAATTTGAGCAGAGAATAGCCCTGACTGAAAATAGGTAAATATGAACGTACGGAGAAGGCTGTAAATTGTGCGCAGTTATTCTAAATTTCTTGTTCCTTTCATGTAAACGATGAACTACTTAATGCTTGAATTCACCCGCAGTTTAACTGGTAATCGTTTGATATTATTTAAGCACGGCGGATCAGTGCCCCAGTGGTAACGCCATGTACTGGTATCCAAAGGGTTTCGAAGTCGATCCCCCTCTCCTCCACTAACATTACTAATAGTCTTTCAGATGAGACGTTAAACAGAGGCCCCATGTATCAGTTTTGTACACTGACCATTCAAAATAACCAGGGTTGTCTCAAGAATGGGATGCTTTCTGTATCTTGCACTATCCCCCACAACATAAAATAACTAATTTCTGCAGAAAAATTTATAAAAAATTTAATTAAATCCTTCTAGTGTCTAATGTGAAAATAGCGGCGTGGAAAAATGCATATTTACAAAACATAATTATACATTGTATAAACATCTTGATAATCATTTTGTATCATTAAGTGTTTCCTATCTTGATGTAATTTCGAGCCTAAGGTGACAAAAATAATAAGATGTGCTAAAAGACATAAAACTATAAAATAGGTGTAGTAAGAGTATTTTAAAGATAGTACATGTGAGCACATTTTCCTTCCAAAGAAGGTGTTTCCTTTGTAAAGGTTTATGTTATAGAGCCCGTACAGAACATAGCTGATGTTTTTTTATGGTGGTGTATATTTTTTCTTCATTTTCTTCTTTCTTTTTTTTTGTTATTATCATTATTGTTATTATTATGAGTAGAGGCAGTAGCAGCAGCATGATCATCCAGTGCTTGTATATTAACCTTCTTTTAATGACACATAATTTGTGATATCCTTTGTTTCAATATCCAAAGAGTATTTATAAAATGTTATTTTATATTTCTTTGCAGAAATGATACAGTTTACTCTCACAAGATATATCTGCCAACCGCTAAAAGTTTCTACCTGCTTCGATTTCAACATGGCTGCCAGCAGATCTACGGTATGACCGTCACAGACGAAATTTTACCATTCTACAATGACGTCACTTCCGGCGGAACAACTTATCAGACAAGACTGTTCGGAAGTTACCCATATGTGGAAACGGTCGGGCAAATATCACAGTATGCTGCAAAGCAATATAATGTACACTATTGCTACTATCAACCAATTACTAAATAAAGAAAGAGATTAAACCCGTGGAATAAGATTTTAATTTGTTTTAACGATTTGGACGGATTTAGAGTGTACTTGTGTATAAATACCATTCCATTTTCTCTAACTGATCAGAAAGAAGTTTTCACATAAAGGACTGCTATACTTCATCGGCATAACTACGCATAACTTGCCCACTAAAATGCATTGGGGTCAGTTGCTGGGTATGTCACATGAATTTTACAAATATCCTGTATGATTCAAATCCGCAGTTCAGGTATCTAATTGTAAAGTTTTACAATGGAATATAAATTGACAAAGACACAATCAACCTCTAAGGCCATTTGACCTTACTACTGTTTCACTTGCAAAGATAATCAAAGCGCTGAAAACGAATGTAAAATCAGTACAACAGATAAGGACACAGGTCGTATTCGCACAGAGTAGACGGGGGCACAGTTAACATTACCGACACGTGTAGCGCCAGTTTTAGATTACAGACTGCCCAGCCAAATCACTAGAGTGTTACTGGAAGATGAACGTAATACAAATCTTACATATTTTGCCAATGCTTTTCTAATGTGGCAAAAAAGAGTTAAGTTTGGTTATAGTTCAATGCCCTCTAACAGTCGAAGTCATATCCGGCTGGCAGTTTACCTAAATAATCGTTCCTGGAAAGGACCCGTAATAGACTCCCATTCTCCGTAAGAAACTGCCAGCTTGCTCACATTATTAGTTATAAGGATTTTTAACAGGTTACATATAGAACAAGAACATAACAAACCCCCCGAAGTGGTGCTTTGACCTTTGATCACTTGAAGATAAATTGTAGATCCTTCAAAAAAAAGGGTTTTTGGACAATATGACCGCAAGGTTAAGGTCATTTACGGGTCAAGATAAAAAAATATTTGACCAGATGAAGATAAGTTGTAGAGTATACAGGGTTTTTGCTCACATAGATTCAAATAACATACCAAATAATAATTCTGCAAGAACCACTTATAGTGCGATACTTGGTTATTTCATTAAGGGAAATCTAGATTTTTTTGCAATTTTTTCACTGCAATAACCCATTATATGGAGATACAGTATAATGGACGTCTGCAATGATGGTAAATGTTTCAAGAAAAACACAGTATCAATAGATGCATGGTTTTAGCAGATGTCCTAGCATCTGGAAAATTGAAATTTTTGACCAATAACAACTTATGTGTTGTTAATTGGATTTATCAGGGAAGTAAGAGATAACAAAGCCCTATGTTGAATGATTAAAAACAAGAATCTTTACACCTCTAGCAAAACCTCAAAACGAGCAAAAATTGGCAGAACAGAAAACAAACTGTCAAGAAGCAGAGTTGTTTGTTATTGCAAAAGTCAGACCTGAATGCAGTGAGACAAATCTGTTGGCAGAAAAGGTTAAAAATGAGAGTTATGTAGCATACTTTTTCAGAAAGTGACAAACTTAAGAGTGCTAAAACATATCATTCTTTAACAAGAATTCGAGTGAAGTGAAACAAAGCAGATGGTAGATAGGGAAAACCTTGATAGTCATAAAACAAACTGTCGAAAGTGGAGGTAAACCAGTCAAAATGTCAATGTGTCCAAGGGTGTTTAGCAGGGACTTCAGTCTTTCTTTTCATGTTCCATGCTTTTTGTCTGTAACTTGTCTGTTTACATTCTTGGAAATGGAAGAGGATCATGCTACTTGTGGACAGAGAGCAGTGAAATGAAAGGTTCAGGTGAAATTGCATCATGCCTAAGATTGTATTTGCTGTCATTGCCAAAATATGTTGAAAATGTTGTTCTTTACTCAGAAGCATGTGCAGGCCAGGCTAGGAATCAAATAATTCTAGCTTTCTTACTTCATGCTTTAACATACGTCTGAAATCTTTAAAAGATTGATCATAATTTTTAGAAAGTGGATATACACAAATGGGATGCGACAATATGCACTCGGCATCGAGCTTGCAGAACAAATATTTGTGTACCAAGTTAATGGAACACAGTTGTCACAATGACAATGACAATGAAGTTATTGTGCGGACAAGGAAAAACCGACGGACGGCCGGACAAGCTGATTCCAGTATACCCCCCACAACTTCGTTGTGCGGGGGTATAATAGAAGTATATACGATATTTTTAGTTACAGAATGTGAATATGCGATTTTATAGTATTGAAATTTGTATTACCATGAAACTGGTTCAGAAATATTAGTGTGTGTGTCATTAAATTTATACAAAAGGACCCTCGGGTGTGGTGTTGGATATATAGATTCTAGTATAGAAGTAGTGGCCACACACTCATACATTTAAACTAGTGATTCACATGGGTTAACGGTATTACTGAAATTATTCATTATATGGAAGATATTGATTATAATCCATAATTTTCGACAGTAAAACGCACTAAAAATGCTCATTTTTAAAGGGGCTATCAATCTACACTATTACATCAAGGTGGGTGAGGTACCTGTTTATCTGTTTTCATTACAAAATGAATGTATACGCAGACAAGAAAGTTAGTGTAGCAGTAGCGCGATAGGAACATGAAAAAAAAGCATAACAGCTATGTCATGAGACTGGCAAAAGGTAAAACCAACCAAATAAGTCACCTTATCTTTTGACAATCAACTATGTGTGCTTGAAGTTCTAGCTAAATACCCTGCTGTACAAAAGAAGTTCATTATATGATTAACATAGTCTTACAATAATTGCCTTAAAGAAAACGAGAAATATCTTTAAGCTGACATTTTCAGTAAAACCAGTAACTATATTTTACAGTGACCAGGGATATATTAATTTTGGCTGTTTTGCCAATTGTGTCGAATATCGACAGAAACTTTTAAGATTTTGTAGATCTCAGTGCAAATAATTCATTCTTTTTTCCCTAGCTGGGCTAACAACATTTTACCTGGTGTGACTGAGCCTTACACATATTTTTGACTTAGAAAGGAGACATTTCTCTTACTTTTTCACTTCTGAATCTAGCTCATGTATGCAAGTTGTTAATTTTAATCAATGTCAGTATGTTTCTCCGTACACATTTTTTCAACAGATTGAAAAGATAAGCCACCTTAATTTCAAACTAATTGGGACATTTACTAAGAAGTATGGTTGCTAAGAAGTGAAACGCTGAACTGTTTTTAATGTCTTTTCCACGAGTTTTATCTCACTCCCACAAGTAAGTCGTTCTCATAAGTTTGTAAGACGTCCCACGTGTTAAAGTATCTCGTGGTAACGAATAAGCTTCTTGTTATGATGAGTTAGCGCTGAGGGGAAACGACTAAGTTTCTTCATGGAAAGACTTACTAACTCGTTGGAACTATATAAAACAAGTTGGCTGCTTAAAAAGGCATCCATTGGGTTATGCCAAATAATTGAAGTTTACATTTGATCACACTTTGATGCAATATTTCTTGCGATATTGAAAGATGTCTTCTTGCTTTAATATTTCTGTCCATGTTAGTAAATATTGTCAATGTGTAAACAAAGCAAGTAATTTTATTACAATATATAGACGAGACGTCATAAATTGGAGCTAAGTCGTTTTGGGCTGTATTTTTTATTAAAAATGTTTCACTGCCGCTATCTATATTACACTATATAAATTATGTAATATATCTTCTGAAAATAGAAACCAACATCTTTTTCATTTTATAGCTTTTAGTTTAATCTAAATAAGTAATTACTGATTTTTGTGGGCCCAGAAAGACCTAGCACAAAGAAATTCTGCTGTAGAGATGTAACGGGAAATTTCATGCATCTACAATTAAAAAAAAGGCAGATGAAAAAGAAAAAACGTCTGACGTTAATTCAATTTCCGCGAAATGATTGTTTAAATTTGTTTGATTTTTTTATTTCTTACTTCACTCTTATTTTTAACCAAACCAAACCTATAATATTTCATAGAGCAAATAATAGTTTTTTACATATTCGGAATACTTATACATTTGAAATTTTATTTCAATATTAGAAATGTATATATAAAGTTTCCGTGTCTACTACAAATGTCTCACGCTACAGGTAAAGAGAATTACTGAAACGAACTCTATATTGTAACTGTAGTATTATATGTCTTTACAAGCACGGGATATGATGAATACACTAAATATATAATCTTTGAGAGCTCAACTACGATCATCTATTTTAGAAATAATTAAAGTATCGTAAAAAGAGATTAAAGGGAAAATCATTAAGCATAACAATATTCCCAACAACCTAAAATAACTAATTAATTTATGTTTTTATTAAATGCTTTTAGAAGTGTGAAATATTTTTTTACAGCAAAACCTGTTGCAAAAACTATCAAGTCTGGATTGTAAGTGAATCAATTTCAATTTTTTTGCTGTAGTTAATAAAATACATGCAAAACTATATGTAAATTACAATCAGTTTTTCTGTTAAATTTCAACACATCATTTACTCAAAACCAAAAACAAATATTTGCCAATAACAATGACACAAACAGATTCAATACAAGAATGCAGCTTCCTTTATTTTTTAACCCTCGCTAATAAACATTTAGAGAAAAACAAATGATTACACATTGTTAAAACGCGGGCCGCAAATGCGGTCGCAAATAGGATTGCAGGGCTACAGAATAAGGCTGTCAGAAAATCTCCGGCTTCAGACGCTCTGCTGCATATTCATTTTCAATAGACGCTCTGTTGCATTTTTGAAAACTCGCCACTATACTGGGTGATGATGCCATTAAGGGTTAAGGGCATAAACCCCCCCCCCCCCCACACACACACACACACACACGCGCGCACACAAACACACCTCAAAAAAAAAAAAAGAAGAAGAAGAGCAGTGCATGTTACGTCTAAGGGATTTTTATGTTACTTTGTACATGTTCTGTCGCGTGATTTTTTTAATCTGGAGCTAATTTCTCCCATTTAGTGGTCAAAATGAATATATCAGCTGTTCAGTTAAAGTAATGTTGGATGGATTAGCTTCTCCTCAGAGTGACCCTGAATGACTGGTTCGATTCCGGGAGTTGAATTATGGAAAGACAAGATTGGACAGTATAATCTGGTAAACTCTTACAGCACAAGACCCTATATGCCTTTATCTTCTACACCAGCAGCACGACAGCATCAAAAGTGATAATTATAAATAGTATAGCAGAAGTGATAGCAGCAGAAAAGGAGCGACAGAAGTAGCGAAAGAAGCGAAAGTAGCAGCAGCAGATGTTATAGTAGTAGAGAAGAAGCGATAGCAGCAGCAGAAATGATAGTATCAGCAGCAGAAGTGATAGTTGAACCAGCAGAGGTGATAGTAGTACCAGCAAAAGTGATACCAGCAGCAGCAGAATCGATAGTAGCAGCAGCAGAAGTAATAGTAGCAGCAGCAGAAGTGATAGTAGTTTTAAACATTATTTATTTTAGTTCCATTGTATAGTAAGCTTTCAAATTTTTTTAATCACTCTTGAGTCCGCTTCCTGGAACCAACCAGTACTGGTGTCATATGAGGAAACATGACCGTAACCCTGGTAGGGCTCGAACCCACGATCCCCGGGTTAAAAGGCAGACACAACCACTAGGCCACCGCTCCCATCAAAATGGATAGTAGCAACAGCAGAAGTGATAGTAGCAGCAACAGAATGGATAGTAACAGCAGCAGCAGCGAGGCTGAGGCGTTTTGAGCCGAACTAGCCGCTCTCTTTTCCTAAATGCCATATATCCTACAAATTTTAACTTCGTTTTGAATAAAGAAAAATCGCATATGTTGTCAGTGTCGAGGAAGAAGACATTCCAGGTACGTCATCTCCATTACGAAAAGGCAAATTTATTTTTCTACAATAGCCGACACTTCTTTTCATCTCGAATATCATTGAACGGAACTTGTATCGTCGAAAACATAAACTATTGTAAAGCAATTACTTTCCTGGCACTGGTTATCACCAGTATTTGTCAGTATTGGTTTTGGTCGGCTTTCGAAGAAAAAATCAAAGAAAAATACAGATTTCGTTTTCTTATATTTTGGGAATCGCACACACTCGACCTACTGGCAATCTACAGCAATAAAGTTTTGTTACGGTTTAAGAGATTTAGCTCTTTTTATTAATATTGATGTATCTGGGACGCAAACTCTACTAACACCACCTCTGCAATGGCATATTTCAATCTAATCGTCTTTGTAGCTGTGCAATAATTTGTTCCCATGACTGCAAAGATTTCAGAATATGCTTTAATTCTTAAAAACAAAAAAATCTTACGATATTTTTTTTTCGTAAGAGAATTCTTACAATAAATATCCTTTTCACAAAAAAAAATCTTAAGAAAATCTTAAGTGCAAAATCTGTCTTAACCTAACAATTGATGTTACCCGTTCGTATTTATAAAATGTTACATTTACAAGTAAAGTGTATCATAAGTTTTTATCTTGAATAAGAATTATCAGAAGATAAAAAATTTAACTAACGATTGGTTTTGTGAAAATGACTTAAGATTTCACTTACGATTATCGTCAAAATCTTAAGATAAATCGTAAGATATTTTTGTGAAAAGGTCTGCAGATATGAAGGTATATAATAATAAATGCGTGCATTTTAGGAAGAGATAGTCTCGATGTACAGACGTTATCTGTATAGGACAACGGTTTCACCAAACTCCATGCAGCGGTAACATCCTTTACAGTACAAGAATAAAGGGGAGAGCACTGCGGTTTAACAATACGGATATGATATACCGTCTTTTATTTAGTACCTTCCCAAAGCAGGAAGTAGGCGTTGCTTAACAGCGGTAACATATCAACAATAAAAAGAAGTAGCTTTGATTATTACTGTAAAGAGGAAATCATGGATGTTACACCAACAATAATCGCTTCCCCAAGTAATGTTACAGAATCATCGGATGTGAATGAAGCGGAACCATCTCCCAGAAAAAAACAAAAATTGATCCAAAATATAGGCCAAGTTTCGATTTCACCAGTAGAGCTATCGAAACGTGAAAAAGATTATGCTTCAGATTTCACTATAAGGACATCGAAAAACGATTTTACTCTTATCGTAGAGAACAAACACCTCTATGTATCAAAGGCAATCCTTGCTTTCGTATCACCAGTACTTGACACAATGTTCCAGTCCGAATTCAAAGAAAAGAACGTTCAGGAGCTCGAATTACCGGGCAAGAAATTTGAAGACGTGCAAGATTTTCTTCGATGTATTTACCCTGGGGTGATGGCAGATGTGTCAAGAAAGAATGTTGATAGAGTACTACCACTTGCAGAAGAATACCAAGTGGATTTTCTGAAATCTAAATGTGAGCAATATTTGCTTAGTTTGACCTGGCAATTCTGGATTGTATCAATCGATGAAAAATACGATATACTAGGACAGGCTATAACCTACAACATGGAGGAACTGCTCAGGGAATGTATCAATTCAGTAGCGTCAGAATCAATAAAAAGTCTAGATGATGCTTTGAAAAGGATGACAATTCCAGTTGAAATCGTTTGCGAGATTAAAGATAAAATGGTAAGACGCCTTGAAATGTCTGAAAAGTCGAAACTGTGGTATGAAGATGCATATAAATTCATTGTGTCTGGGATGAAAGCAGACGAAAAATGTAAGATAGAAAAATGTAGAGGATGGACTTACAAATCAATTCATTTCTCGATGAATGTTGAAGAAATGAAAGGATCAGGTCATACAGGAAGATTGAATTTAACTAACACTGCTTGGAAATTCACAGTAAAAAATCAATACTCTAATAGCTTGCAGATAACATTTTCGAAAGAAGAAAACGAAGGTAAACATTTGATCACGTCTGTGTTAGGAAGGCTTTTGATACGGTGTGGTTTATCAAAGAATGAAGATTTTACCCATATATTTGAAATGAGAGTCGACGAAGATGTAATCCGAAGTTGTGGTAGGGAAATACAGGAGTATGTAAACATACACAATACAAACTACTTGTTTGATGAAACTAAGGGCTTTATTTTCAGGGGTCAAATGACAGCTGAGATATACCTTTTATTCAAAGAAGCGGAGAGTCGCAAGAGAAAAAATAATATTTCACTTTAGGTACTCTACAACAGTTGAACCAACGAGTTGACGGATAAAAAAGTTGACGATTTTTGTCTATGCATACACTGTTTGAAACCGGTTATCTCTTTATAGCTAGTAGGTGATGGACGTTCTGCACGAGAGTTACTTGTAGTTGTCATGTGTTAGTTGCATGATTGGAAATGCGCTGTTTTAAGTCGTAAGTTTATGTAAGTAGTAAGTAGTAGCATTCTTTCAAAATAACTCAAATGGAACGCTCTAAACATTTCCAACCGATGTGTTTGTACAGCGGTATAGAGTCAAAGGAATTTCTCTTCAGAGCATTCTTTCTTCAGTTATTTTCACGTGAGGCATATAAGACAAACATAATTATCTATTGATTTTCACCATATAAGTTGACGCAACTCCCTTGTTTTAAAGGGAGTAAAACAATAGCATACTCATCTATGAGCATAAAATAGAAACGTTGTTTTGAATCCCATTGTAGCAGAATGCAAGAACAATTTCATAGAAAAAAAATAGAGAATAGTTTCTTCTGTAAATAGAATAAGAAGAATGTACGAATAAAGATGTAAATTCTGAGCAATTTTTCGTAAGGCTTTCATAGTAAAAGTATTGTTATTATTATTATTATTATTATTATTATCATTACATGTTTTATTATTATTGTCATCAGCATCATCATTATAATAATCTAGTGTGCGTAAATGTGTGCTATATATAGCTTCATTTAATGGTTCATAGTTTGTCTAATTCTTTCTTTCGGTAAAAGTAAATTTATATTTCTTTATAGAAATGATTCTGTTTACTCTCAAAAGATTTACTGTCCACTTTACGATACCGGCGCAGCCATCTGCTGGACTAGATTGTTACCCGAATATGGAAACAGTCGATCAATTGTCACACTGCGACAAAGTTCGTTACATATGATATACTTAAAAATCATAATATAAATATTAATATTATTATATTATTGTCCAATTGTCATTTTTATATGTTTTTATTGCATAGAATTGTATTTGTTATTATGGAGCCTATGTGCTAAAGCCGTAATTAACATTTGTTCTGTTCTGTTCTGCTATTGCTATTATCAATCATTTATCTAAAAAGAATTTTGAGTGGAAATAGATGTTATAGCTTAAAATTATTGTATATAGATGTTGTATATTAGAAGAGCACGGATTTACCTGTGTATGGAGAGACCAATTTCTCGATACATATACTTTATAATAAAGAAGAAGAAACATACAGAAGTACTTATTTCATGCCCTTATTTTTAACAAAATATTACAGAAAAAGAGAATGTAATGAAATTTTAGTTATTAGTAGACTAGTTTTTCCTATATGAACATAAATATTTCTGTCGGTGTAAACGCATTTTTTTACATGGGTTTATCATAAAGTTGAGTGAGAAAAAGAAAATCAATCTATATAGATCTATTGAAAATCGTTTCTACACTCTTAAAACCACTAGATAAGGAACAGTCTTACAATCCAAGAACATCAAGTGAAGATGTTAATAAACACTAGTCTAACCACATAAAAGAATTATCTTGTACTCAAAAAGCTAAGTAGTACACTTAACTAAAACAAGAGCAATACATTACACACGGCAAAACTCTAACTGGAATTAGTTCAGTAGTGCATTAAAAAAAAACCAGACAGCGCAAAATGACAAAAAAATCCATGCCTTTGCAGGGATGGGTAAACTATTTTAACATTTGTATTAGCATGAAACAAAGCAAAAACCAGCACCAAGTCATTTTTGTAAAAGAAAATGTGTTCGAGCAGTTTTGCGTTGAAATATGGACACATATTCTCTATATCTACACAAAAAGGTGTTTTCTTCCATTCAGATCATACTCTGAGATGAACTAAAACGGATTACGACACTGTAAGACCGCATAAAGCTCGTGGCGTATAGAGCTCCCGGAGAAGCTCTTTGTTTCGATTTCACAACTCTATTAGAGCTCCCAGCCAACAGAGTAACATTTACCCAACTATGCTGCATACATCTCCTCTGTCTTAATGTCTCGACTATTGAAACAAATTTAACTGTTGTCAGTACACCATTTGTTACTTCTTCTACTGAAACAACAACATGATCAACAACTGAATATCATGTCTCCCATAAAAGAAGTTTGAAGAATGGCTTTCTGATGTTGAGCTCTCTGCTCAGCCGTCTGTATGGATCTCTGGATGTCACGCACTTCTTCTAAACAACAAGTCGGATATCAATGAAGCTATAAAAGTATAGTGCTTTACCACTGAGTACTTAGTTAACATCTGCATAATTATTGTCAGCAATTGTTTAACATCTTTCCGCGATGCAAAAGCGACAAACTCATCCAACCGTTTTCCCTGAATTTCCCCACCAGTTGTAAGTTCTCTCTTTCCGTAAGATACCCACATAAAACAGCGGTGGTAGACAAATGTCAACTACTCGTGATGTCCATGATCAAATAGACACATAGAGAATGGTCGGCCTGGGGGTTCGAATTCATCTCTCCCCGGATTGAAAGGCAAGGTACTAACCACTGCGCTACAAAACCCGGTCATTTTCATTCTTTTTTTATGCTAAAAAATGTTGAATTCTGTGATTTTCAAACTTATGTCTTCGGTTCTCTAAATATTTTTCTTCATTCTGCAGAAAAATAAATCTCCCAATAGTGAACGCACCTAAACGAATAGAAAGTTATTCTTTGGGTTGTATTTATCCATGTTGATTCACTCCATTTCAGTCAATCAAATTCATTATGTTAACAGTACATTTTTTTAAATAATGGCTGGAATAAGTTTGAGACATGTATAGTTTCTCAAGGGATTTTTAGCATATATATATCGTGACATAATTAACATTCTGATGAAGCTAATTTCTCCCATTCAGTGGTCATATTAGTTACTTTGGCTTTTCAGCTAAAACAGTGGTGAATGGACTCGCAAATCATCTACGTAAACCTGTCTAGGTGGTGATGGTGGTGTGAGTGGTGCTGGTGTGGTTTAAAGTAGGCTAATAGTAATGGTTTGGATTGTGCTGATTTTCTCGGGATGATAGTGATGGAGGGTACATTGGTGGAAGTGATGGCGGTATGGGTAGTGGTCGTATGAATGCAAGTGGTAGTGGTGATGTATGGGGCTGGCAAAATTAGTGAATACATAGATCCTTGGGGTCTCGACTGTTTTTCTCCGTAAAGGTCCACGTTCTGTGTATGTATCCTATAAAAATATATGTATTTATTGATACTTGTAGACCATAGTGTAAGCACAAATGTTTGAAAGGAGATATGTATTTAATTATTTTCATTTCATGTGCTAGATTTATTAAGATATATTTTGAATGATACAGTTACCATGAAGAGATGAAGCAGGGGACTAGGGGGTGGGGTGCAGTATGGACCAGACCCCAAGTATCTGTGAGTGAATGTAGTGGTATTAGTCATTCATCGTAGAAGTACCCTATCGATAGTGGCAGTGGTATGGGTAGTAGTAGTAGTAGTAGTATGGATCTTGATTTTATTTTCGCTCTTAATTCACTATTTCACTTAATTAGTTCCTTTCTTTATTGTCCGTTGAAAAGAAGATCAGTCCAGCGTGTCACCAAGCATCCACTCCCAAGGGTGTGGTTCTACATGAAACAATGTATTGTTTTTTAGGAATTTGAGCTGGCTTTGATATGCTTTCAAGCTACAGATTCTGAACAACTCCAGTGCTTTAAGCGCTTTGATTATAAGATGTTTTGTATTGATACAGATACTTTTTTGGTCCGCTCTATGAACTATTCTTTCGAAACTGATTAGCTATAATAACACAGAAACAAGGCGTAATAACCTGTATCCCAAAGGGAAATAAAGATTAATCCTTGTTAAAAAATTGGCGTCCCATTTCTTTGTTAAGTGTAGGATACAAGATTGCCTCAGCTAGTTTAGCAAACTGATTGATAAAATTTCTTCACAAAATAATAGACGAGAATCAGAGTAGCTTTCTAGCCGGGCGCTTTACTGGGGGACAATATTAGAACTATTTATGATATAATGTACTATGCAGAAGAATATAAAATTCCTGAAATGTTGCTCCTTGTTGATTTAGCAACTGCTTTTGATTTGTTGTCATGAAGATTCATCTATAAAGTCCTGAATGTATTTAGTTTCGGTAGGGACCTCATAAAATGGGTTCAAACATTTTACCAAAATATTCAGTCCTGTATAACTATAAATGTTCATTTGTCAGATTGGTACTATGTTCATCGTGGCTATCACCAGGGCGACCCTTGTTTTTCGTATTTATTCATTATTTGATTTGAGCACAAGTACGGGCCTTATTAATTAAAGAAAACAAAATATTAAAGGAATTAAACTTTATAATCAAGATATGCCGATGACAAGTCTTTTACTTGATGGTTCTGCAGAATCTCTCAGGAATGCCTTTAAAGTATTAAAATTTTATGCTGAAATTTCAGGCGTTCCTTTAAATGTAGAAAAAAAACAAGGCAATCTGGATTGGCTCGAAAAGAGGTAGTGATCAAATTATTTTTCCAGAGTTGTCTTTGCAATGGGAATATAGTTTTAAATTGTTGGAAATTCAGTTCTCTTCAGATCCAAAAGATATTGCTCAAATAAATTTTGAAACAAAGATTGAGGAAATAAAACTTCTTTTGTCGGTGTGGTCGAATAGAGTCTTGACCCCCATAGGCCAAAATATTGTTATAAAAACTGTAGCATTACCGTAGTTGAATCACCTCTTTTTAAGTCTCCTATCTCCCTCACCGGAAGTAGTTAAAATAATTCAACATACTTTTTTTTAAGTTTTTATGGAATAACGGACCCGATGAGGTTAAACGTACAATTGTAGTACAGGAATGAGATTTGACAGTTTCCACCCACAAATTACTTTCCCTGAGATTTTCCGCTCGATATGCTGATTTAACCTTTTTTTCTCAATCTGGAGACTGAAGTCATAATTTGAATATTTTCAACATGAACAGAATAAGACAAATCCTGTAAAATTATGAAATAGGAGAGCTACTGTGTAATCATTTCATCGTTTTGTTATTTTTAATAGGTATAAAAGGGGGGATATCCACTTAGGTGGAGATTGCCCTTTACACGTGACATGGAGATTGCCCTTTACACGTGACATGGAGATTGCCCTTTACCACGTGACATAGAGATTGCCCTTTACCACGTGACATGGAGATTGCCCTTTGCACGTGACATGAAGATAAAGGCAAAGAACCGCCATGGGTAAAGAACCACCATGGGCAAAGAACCACCATGGGCAAAGAACCAGGGGCAAAGAACCACCAGGGTAGAGAACCACATCGTACTGTTACTCTTTGCACGTGCGTTGAATGCACGGATAAATTTACTATGAATTAATATGAACAATGTCTAAACGATCATTGACTTTTAGAAATATTGTACCTGTAAAAACAATTAATGAGCGAAATGTTTGACTTAGACTCACTAGATATTTCACTGTCTACTGTTTTCGAGCATCTTTAAGAACAATTAATTATTTTTTAGGCTTTATATGAAAGAAGTGGAGGAAAGATTGCCTCATTCCTATCACATATCAAATGCGTAATCTGAGAGCGAACAAGTAGACTTTTACCTGTATAGTATTAACCCAGGTGATAACGTAATTCTTTTGTATTGTACCATCACGGTGTAGAAGTTTAATCTGTTTGATATTTTCTCGACCAGCTCAAAAAAAAGTAAAGTTTTACTTTCTTAAACAAGTAACAAAAACAAAGCAAGAAGGTTTTATTCAAAAAGATCAAATATAATACAAACTTGAAAGTCACCGCATTTTTTATAGTAATACCGTATGTCAAAGTTAGATATGTTCTTTATGATAGTAAAACAAAGTTCACCATAGATTCACTGTACATGTACAGATATTTTATCAAATTTGAACATCCAGGTTTTTATACGTGAATTAACACACAGGTAACACATTCTTTTGTGACGTCCTTCACTTACTGGAAACACAGTCTCATTATGTAGATGATTACTTCAGTTTTCGTGGAAAAAAAGATTTAAAAAATATTATCTATAATATAAAACCAGTTGCATAAAACGGTGGTTTTAAATAAATGTTTTTCGAGTTAAAAATCATCACTGAAAAAATATATTGTGTGTAAGCGTTTTTACGTTCTTTTGTTTTTGAACATCTCTCTCTCTCTCTCTCTCTCTCTCTCTCTCTCTCTCTCTCTCTCTCACCTCGTGTCTCCTCTTTCACTCCCCATGCCTCCTCTTTGGTGGTTCTTTGCCCATGGTGGTTCTTGACCCATGGCGGTTCTTTGCCTTTATCTTCATGTCACGTGCAAAGGGCAATCTCCATGTCACGTGGTAAAAGGCAATCCCCATGTCACGTGCAAATGGCAATCTCCATGTCACGTGTAAAGGACAATCTCCATCTAGTTGGAGATTTCCCCCCCCCCACTCCCCGTTTATACCTACTACTCTACTTTTACTCGTGCCCCAAATTCAAGATCAATAGAGAAAAAAAAAATTGTTTTGCTGCCATAGTAACCACTTCAGAATATTAAGAAATCAATAATTTACGATTAATAACATTAAAACACTTCAGTTATCTAATCAAACTATGTATTTATCTGCACTGAACAGTGACTGGTTATGTAAAAGAAGACTGATTATTTAAATGTTTTTATTCTTGCATTCAAAGAAAAATGATGGATATTACTGGTAAAAAAAATGTGAAAAAAATATGCACATTTTAGCTTTTTTAAAAGCTAGCATTTAATTTGTTTCATATTTTGTAAAAATATACTAAAATATAGACTACATTCAAATTTAAAAAAATCAGTATGTCACCATATTACTTTTTTACAAAAAGGGACGTTTTTAGCCAATTTAGTAATTTTGTGATTTCAAAAATATGCAAAAAAAGATTTTATGAAGTTGTAACTAGGTATGGATAAAAAAAATAAAAAATCTCATTGGCCAAACATGAATAAATTTGAAACTCTTACCTCCACCACCTCCCGTAAAACTTTGAATGACTTATCTAAATTTATTTACTTAGCAATGAGAAAAAGAAACGCATAACAAAACCAAATTGTATATTGTTTCTAGCATATGTTTTAGTTGTTTTTTGTTTGTTTGTTTTTGTTGTTTTTTTTTGTTTTCAATTGTTTGTTGTTTTTTTGTTGTTGTTTTTTTCGGGGTGGGGGCGGGGGTATGTAATACTGTAACTAAAATTGTTGCGTTCCTGTATGTTCTTTTTGTACTTGTGATACACGTATATTACTGCCTATTCCGAATACATTCTATGTACTCTCTCTGCTCCATATCATGAAATGTAAAACTGTATTGTGCTATAGACGTTGTATTTACATGCTTTATGCAATAAACTTTTTTGAATTTGAATTTGTAATGGCTTTTGAATGACTGGATTAATCACATTATGAACACCTTTTTACAGTTCAAAAGTTTAAGAAGCATGCATTATAAGGATTGTTTATTGTATATTGCCCATGACTGGCAATATACAGATTCTTCACACAATGCAGGGTGAGGTGCTGATTAAACAGGGATATAATTAAAACTCAGTCAGTAGATATTTCAAAATTTTGTCAATATTTAATTCATTCATTAATTTAATAAGCAAGTGAGATGAATTTGTTTACTGAATGGATGTTCCCGAGTACCGCTTTTGAAGTTGAACTGACGATACAAATAAAACTTTTTTTTAAATAGACAGACATAAAATACAGTTTAGGTTTTTGCAAATGGATAATTCATTGAACAATAAATATATGATCAGTATTACAGTTGCAGCTTAAATTGCTTCATATATATATCATCGATAAATAACAGAGTATATCAAAACTGGTTCTTTTCATTTGTCAATCTAGAAAACTGAATATGACCAATCTAGTTCTTTTAATTTGCCAGTCTAGAAAAATAACTGAAGATGACAAGTCACATTATTTTCATTTGTCAGTATATTCTATACATTCTTCTATCTATCTTTCATTTTTTTTACAATCTAGTCACAATCTCTTCTCCATCATGTGAACCATCACCCTGTGGACATGCTGTCTCGGTGGTACATCCTTTTTGCATGAAATGCAAGGATTCTGCATTATGAATCAAAGTTCACTGATATAAACTATATCATGTTTGCAGTGTTTTTCCGTGGATAGAAAGTTAAGTTTATCTAACAATATATAACTGGCACTATATATCCGCGATATTTTAAATAACACAAGATCTTTTAGCTTAAACCAAACTTTTATGTTAATAGGTTAGGTGTCTATTTATCTATTTGAGTTTATTTATCGTCTGTACCCGTTACCAATATGACCGACGCCCCTGCAGAGATTAGCTTTTTTATGTTGTGGGGGATAGTGCAAGATACAGAAAGCATCCCATTCCAGGGACACCCCTGGTACTTTAGCATGCTAAGTGTACAGCACTGATACATGAGACCTCGGTTTGTAAAGTCTATCTATCTATTTGAGTTTATTTATCGTCGGTGCCGGTTGCCCACATGACCGATGCCCCCTGAAGAGATAAGTTATTTTATGTTGTGGGGGTAGTGCAAGATACAGAAAGCATCCCATTCCAGAGACACCCCTGGTTCTTTTGCATGCTCAGTGTATAGCACGGATACATGGGACCTCGGTTTAATGTCTCATCCAAAAGACAATTCGTAAAGTTAGTGGAGGAGCGGGGGATCAAACTCGGGTCCCAGTTTTATTAGTCCAGCGCGTTACCACTGGACTACATTCACTCCGTATGTTAAGTGATTCTGTG
Source organism: Cyclina sinensis (assembly GCA_012932295.1). Lineage (NCBI taxonomy): Eukaryota > Metazoa > Mollusca > Bivalvia > Venerida > Veneridae > Cyclina > Cyclina sinensis. The sequence goes on along the minus strand of JAAONU010000002.1, from coordinate 26,826,917 downwards.
TTTCAGTATATATAAACAATTTAAAAAATAATTGATATGAGTCAATATAATTATGCAAATGAGCTCTTACTATATAAGATAATATTTTAATTCCATTAATACAAGTTCTTGAAAATAAAGAATCAAAGGGATTAATGTTATTCTTAATACATTCATTTATAAACATGATTCAATTAATGACGATTTTTTTTCATTGTTTATGTTTTCACCTTTTAATATGGAGGCACCAGCCTCTATATGAGGTGTTAATCAAAAGAATTTTCAAAGAGACCATCATCCAAGGGATCAAAATGATTCATTATAACTGAAAATAGACAGGATTAAATTTAATGACAAATTGTTTCATAGGTTATGTTCTCACATTTTAGTATGGAAGCACCACCTTCTTTGATGTTTTAATCAAAAGAATTTTCAATGACACTATATATCATTAATCTATAATTCATTTATTATATCACTTCTTTCTTGCGTGTTAAGATAATGTTCGTTAAAACCTAAAACTTTTCAAATTACTTCAAAATTTACTAAATTTTATATTAATCATTTGTTGAATGATTTATATTTTTCATAAAATAAAACATATTATAAAACGTATATTTAATTTAATATAATCAAAAATACAAGTCATGTATATATCTTAATTGGTGATCATTTTCATATTTAATACACATTATATTTCATTAATTTTGCACAGTTTTGCTTCAAATTATGATAAAAAAAATAATTATCTTTTACTGGATAGTGGATATTTATCAAATATATTTCATGTAATAATATCAAGGATATATCAATTCGAAATATGATAATGAATTTGAATTGGGGGTGTAAAATGGGGGTGAAATGTCTTGGGAGGAAATGTCCTGGGAGGAAAAGTCTTGGGGGTGAAACGTCTGTCAACCGGATATGGTATCTTCCACTTAAAGCGGGAACATGCACGTGGAAGTGGTATCTTCATATTTTTGTAAAAAATCAGCAAACTTTCGGATAACCATCTTTTAACTTGTTACGCATACAAACTTTGTAAAGTCAAGCATACATACAAAGCAAAAAACATGGATATTGTTGAATTAGCAACAGCCTCATCCCAAAGTAACGTGCCTAGGACGTCAGATGGAAATGAAACGGCATCAAGTGCTCAAAGTAAAAAGCGAAAACATGCACAAATGGATAAAGTTCCAGATTTCTCTAAAAAAACATGGAAAGAAGATTTAGCACTTCTCGTAGAGAACAAAAGACTTTATGTAGCAAAGAATATTCTTGCCCTCTTGTCACCAGTTTTTGACAGAATGTTTCAGTCAGCTTTCAAAGAAAAAGACAAGACGGTGGTAGTATTGCCAGGCAAGACATTTGAAGATGTGCAAGAATTTCTGCAGTGTATCTACCCTGGGGTAATGAAAAATGTGTCGGAAAAAAATGTTTACAGAGTGTTGCCACTTGCAGAAGAATACCAAGTTGACTTTCTAAAGTCTAAATGTGAAGAGTGGCTGCTTACATCAATGTGGAATTTATCTATTGATCAATGTTATGACTTGCTTGGACAGGCTGCAATGTATAATATGGAGAAACTAATGAAAAAATGTATCGAGATAGTATCAAGAAAGCCGATAGAGAATCTAGACAAAGCATTGAAGAGGATGGTTATTCCGTTGAAAACTGTATGTGAGATTAAAGATCAGATGGTTAGACGCCTTGAAGAAGTTAAAGAGAAGAATGGTTGGTATGAGGGAGCATACAAAATTCTTTTGCCTGGGGTAAAACATGATGAAAAATGTGCTATAGAGAAATGTAGAGGCTGGACTAGCAGAAAAATACATTTCTGGATAAATGTTGCAGAAATGCAACCATTTAGCTGTTTACAACATGCAGTGATAACAAGAATTTTTGATAATGATACTAAATTTTTTTGCACTCTGCAAAGAAGAAGTTGTAATTTAATACTGCTAATTATAGCACCTGAGAAACACAAAATTAGAGGTTTTGTTATCTCTTTGATTGGAAGGATTTTGATAAAGTGCGGTACTTCACAGAATGCGGACTTTACCGAACTATTTGAAATGACATTCAAAGAGAACTGTTTAGTTCAAAAGAAATGCTTTGGCAATAATGTTGGTTGCCTTGTTAATGTTTTCGATGAAGCACAGGGATTTATTCACAATGATAAGATGGAGGTCCTGATTCATCTTCTAGCTGAGAGACGAGAAGTGCCCAGTAGTTGAACATGCATGCTGCTCTGTAAATTTCAGTTGACTGAAACCAGCAGACAAATATGTAACTTGGAAATTTCCCCCCAATTTAAAAAACTGTGAAGTTACGGTACTGTTTCAAAATCACAAGTTGAAAATATGCTCAAAAAAGAGACTTCATGAATGCGATCGGAATTCCTTACTCTGTACATATATTCTTGAAAATGTACAGTTACCTCTTCTTACATGTATATCATGACAAGAATAAATCATGTTACTTTGTAGTTTCTGAAATGACAGTAATTATGTTTAAATCTTGTTAAGGATTTTACAAATGACCATTTTTAATTTTTTACTGCTTTGTTTAAATCTGTTGGTTTTGAAGTTATGTGTTTTAGTTATTTTTCAGATTATGATGTTTGTGACTTTTTATTCTTTGATTAAGATTTCAAGAATCAACAGTACAGTACTGTTCAAAGTCATTAGTTGAAAAAAGGTGGTAAAAACAGAAATGTGATAGGAATTCCTTACTATGTACATGTATTCTTGAAAATGTACAGTTAACTCTTCTTACATGTATAAATGTAATAATCATGTATCATGATAAATATAAATCCTGTAGTTTCTGAAATGACTGTAACCATGTAATCTTGTTAAGGGTCTTACAAATGACCATTTTTCACTGCTTTGTTTAAATCTGTTGGTTTTAGCCTCATATGTTTTAGTTATTTTTCAAATTTCCTTTTTTCTTTGAATAAAATTTATAGAATTCCCAATTGCCTCTTGCAGTTTATTTAATCTTTGCGACTTGGGATGCAGAGGGGGAAGGTCAAAGGTTAAATCTTTTACAAAGAAGTATGGAATGCCTTTGACAACTGCACATGTAATCTGGAAAAATTTTCCTGACCAGAGCTTGGTTTGAACTTTGGGTACCTTCGATTGCTAAGCAGAGACTACCACATTGCCATAAAAACTAGCTGATAGGCAATAGAGTATAAGTGCCATATTTTACCTCTGCTACATACACCCCCTCCTCAGAATTCCTGGAGCACTGAACGTCTTTTGGAGTTCCTAAGTCTGTGGGAGTTTCTAAGGGTGCAGTCACATCTAAACTCATGAGTTATGCCAAATGTAACCTGGAACAATTCATCTGCCCCAAGCTGTGTTGGCGAGGGAGTACAAATGCCATATTATGCCTCTGCTATACACAATATTTCTGCTGAGATTATAAAAATCTTACACTAGCTGCTGGTACAGACAGAATATCTGGTTTGAGGGTAACTGCTTACAGCGGTAACAAGGATCTGCCGAGTTACTGCTAAACAGTTACCCAAGAGCCAGATATTCTTGTCTGTAACAAAAGCCAGTGTTTGATTCTTTTTTTTTTTGCATATTACATGTAAATCATATTTCTGATTGCAATAACAAACATCTGAAAATATTATATGGCACTGTTTTCTTACAGTCCTTCGATCTTTTGCAAATATAAGCAGTAGGTCTATCTACAGCCATTTCTTTGTAGTGCTTTGTAACAGTTGATTGAAACTTTGTATGCTTGTTTATAGCAATGGGAACTAGAGCTATCACTAAATGTGATTAATACCCCCACAAGACTGCTTCTGAAGTGAGGAAAGTATCAATAACAGAATTGAAATAGAGTTACTGTTGTGGACAATTAAAGGTAGTTGTGGTTGTTGTACATTGCATTTCCTTTCCATTGTATGAAGTTGCATTGAATTCCAACCATTAGTTATCAACTTATGCTCCAGACAAGGAAAATCAACAAAGGGCAGTAACTGTGCAATTAATGAAGATAGAGTTATAGCTCTTGTACACTGCACTTCCTCTTGTGCTTGACCATTGTATGAAGTTGCATTGAATTTCAACCAGTAGTTTTCAAGTTGTGCTACGAACAAGGATAAACAAACAAAGGACAATAACTCTGCAAGTAGTGAAGATGCAGTTATAGCTCTGGTACACTGCACTTCCTGTCGTTGAGCTTGATCATTGTATGAAGTTGCATTGACTTCCAACCAGTAGTTTTCAAGTTACGCTCCAGACAAGGAAAACCAACAAAGGGCAATTACTGTGTAAATAGTGAAGATGGTGTTATGATTCTTGCACATTGCACATCCTCTCATTGTGCTTGACTATTGTATGAAGTTGCATTGAATTCCAACCATTTTTAAGTTAAGCTCCAGACAAGGAAAACTAACAAAGGGCAATAACTCTGCAAATAGTGAAGATGGAGTTACGGTTCCTGAACACTGCACTTCCTTTCATTGTGCTTGACCATTGTATGAAGATGCATTGAATTCAAACCATTAGTTTTAAAGTTAAGCTCTGGACAAGGAAATTGCAACAGACTGACCAACCACTGGGTGACTCCTATATACCCACCCAAACTTTGTTTATGGGGTATAAAATCTTGTAGAATCACAAAGACTTAAATATGGTCAGTTAAGTACATATTCCTTAATTCCATCAGTTATCTTTGGTGTTATGTACTGTCATAAAAAAACATGTTTTGCCCACCTGATCAAAGGTCAGGTGTAGCTTTTAGTATGCTATTTTTTCTGTTGTCCGTCCGTCAACTGACTTTTAACAACATCTCTCCCTATACCTCTGGGTCAGCTGCAAATAAACTTTACAGAAATGATCCTTGTATGGTCTTCTTTCAAAATTATGTCAAAATGGAATTCAGTGCAGAACTTTGGATGCCACAATCAAAATTATCCAACTTCATATTGCGTAGACATACAGGAGAAGCTTTAAAAATTTTCTTGTCAGATACCACAAGCCCCAGAGTTAAGAAGTTTGGTGTGTAAAATTGTCTAGTTGACCTCTATCAAGTTTATACAAATCATGGTGCCTGGATCTAAATTGGCCCCATCCCAGGAGTCAGTTGATTATAAATCAGTTACATAGAAAAAAAAGATTTTAAAGATCTTATCTGAAACCACAAAGCCTATAGCTTACCTTTAAGGTTGATAGCATCAACTAGTGGGCCTCTACCACAGTTATATAAATAATGGCTCTGGGGTCAAAATTGGCCCAACCCACAGGGTCACTTGATTTTACATATACTTACAAAGGAAAAACTTTTAAATGTTCTTGTCAGAAACCATTAGGCCTAGGGTTTAGATATTTCAAGTGTACCATTGTCTAGTGCACCTGTACCACATTTATACAAATCATGGCCCCTGGATCAAAATTGCATTATAGCTTTTCATTTAATATTTATTCAGCTGTAAGCTATTGTTCTGGCCCTTGAAACCTGTGTAGACCATGACCAAACCTGCAGGTCCATGCAGTGTGTGCTGTTCAATCAAAGCTTTCTCTGAATAAACCTATAACTGATCATGATGACAAATGGATCTGTTTAAACTGAATGGTTAAGTCCTGACCATTTTAGTACTTTAGCCGAGTCCAGGTAAAGCTTCATTCTCCAAAGGTCATACAAATACATGTCATGCCGTTTGTTTATATTACTTTCCCTTGACTACAAACACACAACGCACATTGTTACGAATGTCTGTATTTTCAAAACTGTGAGTTTGGTTTGAACTTTCTTTGCTAACGTTTTTAATGTACTCTCACAACCTAGATTTGCATTCTGCTTAAAGCCTGTTATTGCTCTGGTTACAACATCGCTGGTAAAACTGTAACAGATGAAGCATAAAAATAACACTACATGATTCTAATTCTGTAAGAACCACAAGTCCTTCCAGGTGGTACTGTTCGGAACTTATCCATTAATCTGTTAATAGAAGACTGCATTACGGGTACGAAAAATAAAAAAAGTTAAACTAGAAGGGGTTTTTGTCACAAAAACATACATCCCCCCAATGTACTCTAAGGATGGAACAGCGGCATGTTTTTTTGGTATGCAGGATGAAATTCAAAACATAAGTTGCAGTTGGTTTTAACAGATTAAATAAATGAAGGTGAAGCTGAAAAGTGATTTAGAAATGAGAAAATACTTCATGTTTTTACGATCAGAAAGTAAAAATATTGGTTACCTAGTGAGAACTGACGTTCAACATCAGAAGTAGTTTAAGCTATCAAACACAGATGGAATTTAATCTATCAGTTGTTCATAGAGGCTCTGTGTTGTTGTTAATCTGAATGTTTGCATATGTAATTGCATGATAGCTGTAATAAATTGGCACAGTTCCAGATTGTACAACTGCAAGGTTTTTCACATAAATCTGATCAATCAGCATTAATTGAATTTAAGTGGGAGTTGTTACGAGTTCATTGAAATTAGTCATGGTTTGTTCGAGCTCATTAGTTGACTCTGGTGCATTAAAGTCACTGAGAACAATTGTTTATGAAGTTGGTAAATTGTTAAAACCAAACTGAGCTGTTCACAGAAATAATGCAGGTGAAGTTGTGGAGTTTTATAAACATTCAATACTGAGATGTTACATGAACACAAACACATTCAATATCTGCAGTAGAAGTATCAATGCAAATAAATTCAAAGTCTTGGTGGACAAAGATGCCAACACCTCCTCTTCGAGACTGGTTGTTTTGGTGTGTTGGCCTGTGAGTGAACACAGCTTGGTATAGTGTATTGGGGGTTGAACTATGTCATTAGCACTTGTCCAAGTTTCCTGAAGGGCTATAATATCAGCCTGGTGGAAAAAGTAATTGTTTTTAATGTCATGAAAATGGGTGAGAAAATAGTGAAAGCTGGACAAGGTTTTTCTATTTTTAGCTCTGGTGGCCATTTTGTGCAATGAAGCAGAACATGCCAGTGAGGTGCACAACAAAGGTTGGTACTGCTCACTCCTGTGAAGTTTCATCGAAATCCGCCAAAAGTTTGACCTGTGAAAGCCGGACAAGATTTTTCTATTTTTAGCTCTGGCTGCCATTTTGTGCAGCAAAGCAGAACTTGCTGGTGATATGCACAACTAGGATTGGTACTGATTACTCCTGTGAATTTTCGTCGAAATCCCACCGGCAGTTTGACCTGTGAAAGCCAGACAAGCTTAAAGCGGACTGAAGGACAGACAGACAGGCAGACGGCGAAGGCAAAAACAATATGTCTCCCAAAAATTTTGGGCGACATAATACTTTTATAGTTGATTTAAGCTCCTTTTAAATATGAGTTTCACATATTTGTGGCATTTTTAGGAAAACAAACAATGTCTGGATATGTTAACATGAAATTTGCAATTGTTTTTAAGAACTGTACAGAAAATAGGCCATGAAAGCCAGTAAATATGACTTGCTGGCTAAAAATTCCTCTTCATTTATTTTTGCTGTATATGACACTGAAATTTTCTGCATAATTTTCAAACTTCAGACCTATTAATCACTCGGAAGCAAAAGGCTTTGACAGTATGACAATTTATATATATCTTGTGAAGTTGTGATAACTATCTCTACAGCTGGCCTCTATTATCTTATTTTAAAAAAAAAAATATGCCCTCCCTCCGGGGACATAAAAAACTTCAAAAGTCCTTGTAGGAGATCTATTTATTAATTTGGTCAGTTCAGCAAAAAGGGAAAGGAACTTACAAATTGAATGCATCTGAATGTTATGGGTAACTGTTCTTTAAAGGGACTGATTCACAGATGGGCCAACCATGAAAAAAAGTGAAGATGTTGATACATCTTGAAATTCTTCCTGTAATTGTGAAGAACATATCTAAACTTAGTTACTGACTCATTTTTTGATACAGAAAAACATCAAAATATTATAAAGTTTTACACATTTTTATCGGTAAAAAATTTACCGTGTTAGTCACAGGGTAGATACTTTAGTTATATATTTATTTTGATGAAACTTAATATCTAGGCTCTGTGGCTCAGTGGTGTAGATCGTCACTCTACATTTTACTAACCGAAAGTTCATGGGTTCGAATCCTGGTTAAGACAAAACTTTTTTTTTCCCAGTTTTCATGGTGCATAGAAGCATAATATTATGTTTTTTCTATAGTGCATTAACATCTCTTAAATTTTAAAGAAAAAAATATTTCAGCTAAATTCTGTGAGTCAGTCGCTTTAAAAGCATTTTTTGTTCTTTTTAAAGTCTCAAAAATACATGCAGGATACACTAATAACATGGATAGTTGGACAAGATATTTGTGTAAACCCCTCGTGTTTGCAGTAAATTTACTGCATATTCATAAGTTTATGTTATTCTAAATCTTCAGAATTCTGTCTTAACAGAGCGGAAATAATGAAAACATTTTGTTTGTATAAAACAAGTTTTTATTTTTAAATCAAAATAAGTACAATATTTATGATTCACAGAATATGTATTAACATAATTATGAAATTGTTAACTCACCTATTTATGTATAACATGAACAGTTTTTCAGACATTTTCATTATGAGAATCATTTCACATCGTCGTAAGTGTACACAAGAAAGTAACTGCAAGGAAAAACAAACTCAAATCTATATCAACAAATTCAACTCAAAAAAATGTCATTGAAGTATAGTATGCTGAATGCAGTAAGAGACAATTACAGTGTTATTTCAAACGTGACCATACACAATACGCTTTATCATTTTTCCATCAATTCAAAAAACAAATTGTAATACAAATCAGATACACAAAGCAAAATAATAATACTTCAAACACGAAACTGAATAGTTACAGCTACAGTAACAACAAAACTAACATTAACTTAAGCATATATTATTAGGTAACAAGCAAGCTAAAAATAGCTATTTTTACAAACTAATGTCTGTTCTGTATCATTTTGAACTATTTTTTCCTATAAACTTGTTTTCACTAGTTATAAATTATACCAAGTGTTGCAGAATACGAAAATGCCAAACAAAAGGATTAAAGAGAATATTTCTAAAATTGACATTTGTAAAAAAAAAAAAAAAATCTCAGAAAATATGTTGTAACTAGAAATAAATAGGTAGAAGTAAGAAATGGGCTTGTAACATTTCATTTCCTAAATATCTTAAAAGAACTTGTCCATCTTTCAATTTGGACAGATCCATTATTTACAAGGGTGCTTATTGAAAATTTACCGACTGAATGGCGAAAAGTTCAGCCTGCACTGGTCACAAGGGCAAACACAATTGCCACCAGCTGGAAAAGGGTTGAAGGAATATCAGAAATATCACATATGAATTTTATTTCATACAATTGATCTAAAGAGGGCCATACCAGAAAAAAACATATCCAACCCCTTTAGAAATTCATTTGAGAAGACCGCCCCCCCCCCACCCTCCTCCCCATATAAAAAGGCCATTCCCAATAGTATTCCTTTATCTTGCATTCTTAGGTGGTGTTTATGTTTCACAGGAAAGGCCCTGACCACTTTATATGGTGCAGTGAGCATTTACATTTACCAAAAATGTTTCAACGCAAGACATATGTTATTGTCAAAAGAAATTTATTTGCCAGTAAAAATATATGTTACTTTACCAATAAGACCCACATGACATCTTTTAACTAAAGACATACAATCTATTTCATGAATAAACATTTCTTCCTTTTTTTTAACAGTCAATGATTTTAGATGTATTTGGTGAAAACTATTTCAAAATTATACACAACAGTAGCACTGGAAATTATAGAGAGACTTCTGGTCCACCCCAATGGTTAAACACATTTTGCATCAAACTTTATCAATAATACAAGAAGACTTGTCTTTCCTTGGTTTTTATAATGCCCACATGGTAAACAAAATGTGTAGCACAGCTAGAAGTATCATTTTGTAGTCTCTTCAAACACTCATAACAATGACTGAATGAACAAACACATTTCACTTACTTTCTTAAAGCCTGTTAGGAGAAAGGTAATAGGAGGGCCATGATGGCCCTGTATTGCTCACCTGAGTACTTTGGTTCTGGGTTTCCTGATAAGCAAACATCAGAAGCAGTATTATATTTTCTAACTTAAGATTTCTAGATGCCTACAAACCAAATATCTAAAATACCAGTCAATAAAGAGAGGTTCTAGTAAAGAAAGTAAAAAATTCTATTACTAGCTTAGGTTACCTTGACTCAGTAACCTTTAACCCTACCTAAGGGTAAAGGTACATGCAAGAAACCTAAATATCAAATATAAAAGATATTGGTCAACAAATGAAGGCTCTATGAGGTTAAGTAGATAAATTTATTTTTAGCCTCAGTGACCCTAACCCCAATTTAATAGAAGAGGTTTATGCAAGGTGTCTTTATACCAAATATTTGAAATATCAATCAATAAATAAAAGCTATATGACAAAAAGGAGGAAAATCTATTTTTAGCCTCAGTGACCTTAACCCTGACCAGTCACTTCAAACTCCACCTAAGGGTAGGGGTCCTTGAAAGCTACCAACATCCCAAATATCCCAAGATTTATTTTAAGTCTTGGTGACCTTGACTTTGACCCAAGTGAATGGCAGTTATTCATGCAAGGTGCCTATATACCAAATATCTATGATTTGTCAAAAAACAGAATGCTCTATGATGAAAACTTGAAAAGTCTATTTTCAGCCCCAGTGTCCCAGGGGCAGGGCTAATTTTTACCCCAGGGCCAAGATTTGAACAAACATGGTAGAGGTCTACTAGGCCAGGTTACATATAAATATCTTAGCAAAAGGCCTATTGCTTACTGACAAGAAGATTTTTTCTATGTAAGTCTTGACAAAAATCAAGTGACCCCAGGGGTGGGGTCAGTTTTGAACCTGGGAGCATCATTTTAACAATCTTGGTAGAGGACTTCTAAATAATGCTCCATGCAAAATATCTAAAGCACTAAGCCTTCTTGTTTCACAGAAGATTTTCGAAGTTTTCCCCATATAAGCCTTTATTAAATCAAGTGACCCTGAGCGGAGCCATTTATGACTCCAGGGGTATATTTGAACAATCTTTGTAGAGGAGCTCAACAAGTGACCCCGACGCAGGGTCAATTTTGACCCCAGAGATACAATTTCAACAAACTTGATAGAGGTCCACTAGACAAAACTTAGTGCAAAATTTTAGAACTCTGGGCTTTGGGATTTCAGAGAAGAAGATTCCTGAAGTTTTTCCTATATGTTTCTATCTAAAACATGTGACCCCTAGCCCGTGGCCAATTTTGACCCCAGGGACATATTTTGAACAACTTTGACAGAAGACCTCTAGATGATACACCATTTCAAATATCTAATCTCTAGATCTTGTGGTTTCAGACAAGAATATTTTTAAAGATTTTTCTTTTGGTTGCCATAGCAACCACAGTTCTGCATGGAACTGAATTCTTTGAACAACTTCGGTGGAGCTTCATACAAGGAACATCCCTGCTAAGCTGTTTTAACTTTGGCCAAGTAGTTTCAGAGATGTCGTTTGAATCAAATTGTTGATGCACTAACACGAGGACAGACATGCACATTGTGCTCAGGTGAGCTAAAAATAAGTAAGCAGTAATAAGATTACTCAACAAAAAGCATTTTTTAATTCTAAAACTAAGTCTCAGACAAAACAGGGACAACTGTAAGATCATTTTAATTCATGCATATAATTCTTAAATTTATGATGAAATAGTGACTTCCATTGGAAAAGTCATGGATAAGGTAAGTGCCACCAATAATGACAGAGCATTACAGTCACTTACTGGAGTTTAGTTTTGTACCTCCAATAAAAAAAATCCATGAAAATCTTCAAAGGATAATAATAATCTTACCTTATTTAAAGCCAAAAAAAGTCTCCTTACAGATTCCAGAGTACTAAAAGTACTGAACAGCCTTTCTTGTTTCAAAACAAGTGTAAACTGAACAGTTGTAAAACCAAAAAACATTGTGTGAATGAACTTGTTATCATAACATTCTTTCATTAACATATGAAAAATATAGTCCATCATATATGTTGTTCCACATTCTGCAGTCTTGATCTGTTTATACAGTATGGTTACCTAATATAGGTATGTTAAATAAACTAAGTAAATGCTTATTTTATTATGGTTATTACATTATGACATAATGTATTCCCCCTTATATAACTATATGTCTATTAACACTGAGATTTTCTAATTTGCAATAAAAAATAGGAGAAAAAAAGTTGTTTCCCTGGCAATTTTTGATTTTACACAACTCCAGAGTTTGATTAACTTATGAAAAAAACAATTTCTGTAAATGGTTACTACAATGTTGTTACAAAAAATGTAACTGTGTTTCAATAAATAAATTGATATTAAATGGGTATCATGTTATAAGGGATTTATTGCACAAGTTATTTGGAAATGATAAAATTGAGGTTCTGCCAATTTTTTTTTGTTTTCTAATAACAATTGTAATCAATCCTGTATTACCTGATAACGAATATAATGTTTTATTTATATCATACAAGTTTTGTAGGTGAATGGTGACAGAAATTGTTTGTTTCGTCCATATACACATGACCATAGTAATAATATTATTAATGACGTTGAAGTCAAAGTGTTATTACACTAGTGTAATTTCAAAAATATGACACGGCTTTATTACACGCACACGACGTCATCTTTGATATTAAAGATAATATCTTGTTGTTATTGTTCTGACCTGCCCCTTCTTCCTTAAAAAGGCAACTCTTATATTTCTACATAATCAGTGCCCTCTCTTATTAATTTTTGAAACGTAACATAAATTTTTGCTGAAAATTGAAGAGTGACATATTTATAAGGTGATTAAAAAAAAACTTTCTAAAAAACTGACAATATAATATCAGAAACAAAGCACTTAAATGATATCAAAACAATATGAAACAAGGAACCAAAAATTAGCCATTAACAGGAAGAAACAGAAATTAACAATAGCAAATCACAAAATGTATGAAAGTAAAGCTCAACACTATAAACTGAAAAGTAAAATTCACTGTAAGAAACCACTGTGTTTGCATTCTGTAAACGACAGTCATGAAGAATCAATGGCTGTGAGTATTCCACACAACTATACTTATCATTATAAAGTTGATTATGATGTACTGGAAAGAAATGAACTGAAGAGGGACTGTCAGCAAAGACCTTTTGATCAGTCACATAAAATAAAATCATTTCAAGTACAGTTTTTCCATGTAAATTTTTAATGCTGCATTTTCTAGCACTGATCACTCAAGTCATTACAAGTTTAATAAAATTCAGTTTTATTTGTATGACAACACCCTGATATGTAGAAAACATAAGGCTATCTTATGCGTTACTGCATGATAATACTACTGGACTCTTTAAGAAAAAAAACTGGTTATTTATAATGGAGGTAGCTCAGGTAGGATTCAGGCTAAGGCCTGGCTATGTAAAGAAGTTATCTGATTTCTAACCTAAACATTCACTCATATATATATACATGTACAGAGGGCAATGAAATAAAAATTCCTATACTGACCACAACAGAGTTCTAGATTTTCTTATGTACACATGACAATCAACTGACACTGAAAGAATGCTGAGGGTAAAACACTGAGTTTTGCAAACAGTAATTATTCTGGGATCTGGAGGGTTGAATAAAAGACAGCCAAGAGTCATTTTGATAAACTATATTCATTTTCTTAAGAACTTTTACTTGAAATATGGAATGCTTTTAGAATCTGGTACAGGGGTCAAATACAATTTTAAACAAGAGGGCCATGGCCCTGGAACGCTCACCTAAATACTTTGGCTTTGGGTCTGCTGGTGAGCATACACCAGAACTTTTTTAAGTTTCTTCTTATATAAATCTATGAGTTCAAGTTACCCCTAGGGTAGAGCCAATTTTCACCCAAGGGGCACAATCTGAGCAAATTTGGTAGACAGCCTCTAGCTGCAAAATATCTAAGTTCTAGGCCTTGTGGTTTCAGACAAGAAGATTTTTAAAGTCTTCCCTTTATAAGCCTATGTAAAATCAAGCAACCCCGAGGTCAGGCCATTTAAGACCCTAGAGGCTTAATTTGAACAATCTTGGTAGAGGACCTCTAGCTGATGCTCCATGCCTTGGCTTTGTGGTTTCAGACAAAATATCTAACCTCTAGGCCTTGTGGTTTGAGACAAGAAGATTTTTTAGGGTTTTCCCTAAGTAAAATCAATTGATCCCCGAGGAAAGGACAATTTTGGACAAACCTGGTAGAGGACCTCTATTTTGTGCTCAGTGCAAAATGTTTAAGCTCTAGGCCTTGTGGTTTCAGACAAGAAGATTTTTTTTTTTAATTTTACCTGTATTTGCCTTTACAGTGACCCCCAGGGAAAAGCTATTAATGTCCCAAGGGGCATCATTTGAACAATCTTTGTAGAGGACCTCTAGATGATGCTCCATACAAAACAACTTAGGTCTAAAATTTACGGTCTCACACGAGAACATTTTTAAAGATTAAATATTTTGCACAAACAGGACCCACGGGGCAGGGCTAATTTTGACACCAGTGACATAATTTGAAAAAACTTGGTAGAAGATATCTAGCTGATGCTCTATGCAAAATGTCTAAGTTCTAGGTCTTATGGTTTCAGACAAGAAGATTTTTTAAGTCTTGCCTATATAAGCCTATGTAAAATCAAGTAACCCTGGGGCCTGGCCATAAATGACCCCAGATGCATAATTTGAACAATCTTGGTAGAGGACGTTAAGCTGATGCTCCATGTAAAAATTTTAGCCCTTGGCTATGTGGTTTCAGACAAGAAGAGTTTTAAGGTTTTCCCTATAAAGCCTAAGTAAAATCAACTGACCCCTGGGGCAGGGCTAATTTTAACCCCAGGGGTATAACTTGAACAAACTTGTTAGAAGCACACTAGACAATGCTACATATCAAATCTTAAGACTCAGTGCTTTGTGGTTTCAGACAAGAAGATTTTTCCTTTCTGCTGTTGTAGCAAACAGAGTTCTTGATGGAAATATCCCAGGCATGTTTCGTCAAAGTTGGCTAAGCGATAAAGGAGAAGTCATTCAAGTCAAATTGTTGACGATGCACACCGAACAATCAATGATCACAAAAGCTCACCCTTGAGCACTTCATGCTAAAATGGACAACAAATATCTGAAATTAGCTACTAACTGCTACTAGATACACTAAATATTGCACATGTTCTGATCACCGTTTTTACAAATAAAAGAAAAAAAACGAAAGGATGTAACAAACAAGATGTCATTCTAATGTCTGTTTCTATAATTTGCTGCAATCTATAGTTTATTTCAAAATATGTAACTGAAGACTCACCATAACTGAACAATGTAACATATGAAACAACAGGTCAATTATAACTCAGTTATATAAAGAAAGTACATGAATTAAGACTTCTGTAACCAAAAAACTTGCACACTTAAAATCTAACATATCTAAATGGTCATAATTATTGATTAAACTGGTTTTTTTTTTAATTTAATTGATTTAAAATCGGGCGGTTCTTAACTTCCAAAAACTTTAAGATGCAATTTTTCTTTGGACCTTTATAAAGAACCCCATGCATATACATATGATAAATAATTCCTCAGCAGCAAATTATTCAAAAATCCTAAAATTTCAAACATAATTTACTCAAAATTTTGTTCATGGGCAAATGATTTATTAATTTACTGATGATTTATGTTATCTACAGTGAAAATGTACACAGATTAGTAATAACACATTTTGTCAAATTTCTGTAAAACATATGATATATGTAAATGTCTGGGCTATGAATATAATAATGAAACACTGATCAGATCTTTTTATACCAAAAATGTATTTAGTTGATCAATAGGAACAAAAGGAAAAAGTGCTGCATTTGAATAAACGCCATGCCACCAGCAGTGCCTCAAAAATAATAAAGCTTTGTGACAAACAAACAGGAAGGTCAAAATAAATGAGCCCTCCCTCCAGAGGCAAAAAACAGGGAGATAACTCTGAAACTGAAAAAAATTACAACTGAACAAATACCACTTAAACTTTGATTTATACTAGCAGTTTAAATCTAGTGAAGAGATTATAAGATCGATTAAGAATTCTAATGTCAAGAAGGGTAATAAATTTCTTATGTCAAGACATTAACTCAGATAGTGTCACCATACTAAAAGAACATGTTTAAGTGGGGTTTTTTTTGTTAATTTACATGAAGGATTTTGTACATAATTTAATAACCAAATTATTCAATCTGAATATGTTCCACATTTTTTACCAGTTCATAATTTCATCAAAATTATACACCAAAATATCCAAGTAATGTAAACTAGATTACAAGTAAATGGATATATTAATACCAATATATTTCTGCCAAGTTTGGGTAAGAAACTATAAAACTGCTGTCCCTCACTATAATTTATTATAAATTGTTAAAAATAATGTATGCAGTTCAAAACTGATAGCAAAACTTGGGTCCTTTTGATGGGACGTGAATGAAGAAAGGAATATCTAACCTTTCAGGTCAAAGAAACTGCTCAAACTTATATATAACCAGAAAAAGAAAATACACTAACAAGTTTACACTCATCTGGCTATAAAAACCTAAAGGTAGTAGCAACATTATAACAATAACGTACACATGTAGATAGAAAGTTTGTTCTTAGGCATAAAGTCAGACTATTTACTATGTTTCAGACTATTTACTATGTTGGCATTACAAGCAGAATTAAAACTTATTAAAATTTCCGTAATTTAGAGAAAATGACATCTATTTTTGGAATTTCTGGTAAAATGATTTGAAAATGAGATGTATTTATGAAAAATGGATAATCCGACTGGATTTAACCTAAAATTTTTACAACATAAACCATTTAATACCAAGACTGAACAATATCAATTACTTATGTACATTTTTTGTATGACATGAATCTATTTATCTGTCCTAGGCAAGGCAAGGTAGATTTAACAGCTTTCTGTCATATACATTACAACAGTATTGCGTAGAATCTCTGTCACTCATTTACATGGAAGAACAATTCCTCGCCCAAAATACTGACTGGTAACGATTGTATACCTCCATTACTTTCGGAAAATAATTCACTTATTTTTTGAAGGAAGCATGGTATCACCTCACACTTAAATAAGTAACAACATTTCTTTTTTTCTTCATATTTCACATCAGCACTGTTCATTCCCATACCAATATTTTCTACCAACACTAAAAATAACCATACTAAAATCAGTATTAATACTTCAGCGGATCAGCAAAATGTCACTACCATACAATACCAAACCACACTTTCTATTGTCTTTACCATACCTTTTCAAATCTAATTTACCCTTTTTGTTTTTCATAAATATACATATAAATTCTATTAATTCAGGGCTCTAAAAGATATTTCTTATTAAAGCATACATAATTACAAAACCAGTGTATTTTAACACTGATCAGTTTTTACTTTTCAAAAACACTGAAAATAGTGCCAGATAATAATTATGACAAATCATGTACTGTACATCATTAATGTATCTAAACATTTTCAAGCTCTCAGTTATCAAACAGAAGAAAATAACTTTTTTCTTTAAGACTAACATGGCCTTCATTTGTGACATCATTTCCCAATTCACATAGTTGGTCTTTTTCTCAGCATTTGGTCATGTGCCCATTATGAATCTGGCAGGGTCCATTTAGAAACATGAGGCTGGACAGGTCCAAATTTACACCCTGATGATGCTTGTGGTTCATTTCAAGAATAACTCTTTAGAGGACGAAATGAGAAGTTCCACACTTTTCTGTTCTGCTCCAACGGACATGAGGCTCAGCAAGGGGTCAGAATCAGGGCTCCTCATCAGAGTGGGGGCAAACACAATTGCCAGGTTTTCTGATGTCATCATGTTTTTAGACTTTTGCTCTGTGACTCTTAAAAAAAAAGAAGAAATTTTCAACATTAAAAATAAATGATAAAGGCATTAACACATCCAATTCTTAGTTCTGACATACTCAAGACAGTAGATATATAAAACTTTAAAACAAAAATTACAATAATCTTTGTCCACATGTTACATAAAGCACCAGTACCAGACACCTATAGTCCAAAAAAACAGCAAACATTCAAAACAGAGCCAGGAATGGGTATGAATCCTTGGCCCCTAGATTTACTTGGTCAACAAAACAAAAAATGCGGGGAGGTCATTCAACAAAAATGACAACAGAAAAGGTGAGGTACTTTAATTGACCACATGATTATATGATACCCAGGGGACTGGAGATGTGCTGAAGGAATTTTTGCAACAATACATTATCCTGAATCACTTGATAAAAGGAGGTAATTAAACTGCTCTAACATCAGAGAAGGGATTTAAGTTACCTAACCAACAGAATATAAAATACTTCAAGAAACTGAATCTATGCTGAAAGAAGTTATATTTTCTAACGATAATAAACCACTATATAAAGAGAGCTAATTCAAACAAGATTTTTCTATGATAGGCCATAAAACCACAGAGCAGGCATTCATGTGCATGAAAAACACCTTATGCACATCTACACTTATTCATAAAAATGCAAACCAAGTTTCAAATGGATAGTCCTAGAAATGTGGAGGCAGTTTGAGTCAAAATATTTCTGCAATGGACCGACTGACTGACCAGCTGTAAGATGACTCCTATACACCCTTGCAAGAAAAAGTTTGGCAGGGATATAATAATACAGAGACAGATTACTTACTTGACCAAATGATTAATGAGAAATTTCAAGGTTTGATAATGTGCTGGAGGAAGCTTAGCCAGACCCTCCCTCACCAGCAGTATCTTGTCTTTCAGTTCTTCTTTGTCTGTAAATATAAACATTCTCAGCTTCGTTTACACTCATTTATTTTACATCAATTGTGATACAAGTTCTTACAACTTGGATTCATCACGCTCGATGTCTGCTTCCTGGGTTCCATACCAGTGTTCGCGCAGCGTGGAGGAATGTGAAGATCGTGAGAGAATCTCGCCTCTGACGGGATTCGAACCCACGACCTCTGGATCCGGAGCCCTGCGCTCTACACCTGGACCATGGTGCCTCATTCTCAGCTTAAAAACTCAAACTTTCCTCTACAAAATAAGGTAAACTAAACTTAAGTAATTTCATACACAAGAAACTGTTGAAAATAATTTGAAAAAGTAATTTGCTTTAAAAAAAAAAGCCTAAGAATGACACTGCAACATTTCTCTTCAACAGTATTATTCATGACACAGAAACTGTCACATATTTTACTCCATTCATGGTTGATACATGTTATAAGATAAAACAATATGTATTGACATTTCAACAGTGAAGGGAGATAAATTACTTAAGATTTTCAATACTCAATAAAGTAGACCTTTAGTAAACAACAGTTACCATTCTTGATTTAATGTTTACAGAATGATTACATAAACTTCGCTTAAACCTACTCAATGTATGTGTATTTTTGTTGCTCAAATTTGCTAGAAAAAAAAGCAATTATTGCACAAGCAACATTACATACACTCTTCTAACCCAGGTTAATATGTTTTTTAAGTTGAAAAAAAGCAAGGGTGATTAACCCTGAACATGCTGAAATTTTGTAATGGATTTGCCCAGCTTTCAATTTGGAACAGTCCATTCAAAGTTTAAGGGATTTCAATATCAAAATACAAAAATGGAGCTACCAACAGTATAGAGCCTGGTCAGACTGTACGGATGTGCAGGCTGGCCTGGCTCTATACTGGTGGCAAAGGCTAATCACTTTCGGTTCCAGCAGGTTAAGGTTATCTTTTTCTGTCAGCAAAGAACAAGGATAAATCAACAAGAAGAATTCTGACAGCTTCTAAATATCACTACTTCTCAGGATCGGTTTGACAGGATCTAGGAAATGAAATGCACTGGGTTTTTTAATGAATATTAAGAAATCAACGCACAATATTTTTTATATTTATGCCATGACCTGCAAAATGTATAATCATTTAAAATAATAACCTAAATTAAAGAGTGGCATTTCGCTTCACTATCACTTTTGAGTCACAAAAACACAACACAACTGACAGGCAGTAGAGTAACAAGACTCCAAAACAAAAACTGCAGGTTCTAATCCCCAACACCAAAGTTAGAACTATTCAGAATATATATAACAAAATTAATAGTATATCCACCTTTAATAAATGTATAAAGAAAATTATTCAAGCATGATAAAGTTAACTAAGAGTTTTGTTTTCTTATTTCGTACTTACTCATTCCTTCAATAATTCTTCTGTACGCATCAAACGTAATAAGAGGTATAGGTAATAATCTAAAATACAGTTTCAGCACACTCGTGATTGTGTTAATATCTTCATATTTGGCAGAACTTATGTTTGTAGCCTCACCATCTGAAATCAGGAAAAACAAATCTTTTAATCACATAGTATCTTTAAAAACATATATCAATACTTCATAAATGTTTCAAAGTAGTTACCATGACAATATCCCCGAAGATAACTAACTACTGTACAGAATTTTTGTTAAACTTGACTAAATGTGATTCATTACCCTGTATCCATCCCTGCTACTCCCATAATAAAATGTGATATATCATCCCATATCATCCCTGCTACTCCCTTAATAAATATGATTCATCATCCTATATCATCCTGGCTACTTCCTTATTAAATGTGATTCATTACGCTGTATCCATCCCTGCTACTCCCTTACTAAATGTTATTCATCATCTTGTATCCATCCCTGCTACTCCCTTATTAAATGTGATTCATCATCCTGTATTATCCCTGCTACTCCCTTACTTGATGTGACAGAACAAGGCAGTCTGAAGGACAGCTATATCCCCTGCCACAGTAGAACATTTGAATGGATAACAAGTGTGAAGAGAGAAGGTTAGACCTCCTAATATGACAAACATTACTGAATTCTATGGAAAATGGGCAGCTACATTTGGACCTCACATTTGTAGCAGTTTAAAAGTTTTGGAGCGGATATGAAATGTGGACTTTTTTATCTATGACCTTTAAGTGTGAATTTGACCTTGGGGATAGTGACCTGGTTTTTGCTCTCTGCACATCATCTCATAATAGTGATCATTTGTGACATGTTATTTTAAAAACTTTAAAGCTGTTTAATAGTAACTGAGGGGATACGAAATGTGGACTTCTTTTATACATGACCTTTAAGTGTGACCTTGACCTTGGGGGTAGCAACCTGATTTTTGTGCCCTGCACCTCATCTCAAAATGGCGATCATTTGTACCAAGTTATTTTAAATACTTTCAAGCAGTTTAATAGTAATGGAGTGGACACGAAATGTGGACTTTTTTAAATATGACCTTTAAGTGTGACCTTGACCTTGGGGGTTGCGACCTGATTGTTGTGCTCTGCACATCGTCTCATAATGGTGATCATTTGTGCTAAGTTATTTTGAAAAACTTTTCATGAGTTTAAAAGTTATGGAGCGGACACGAAATTACAGATGGAGAGACTGACAGACAGGGCCATTCCTATAATCCCCTCCCTGCAGGGGATTAAAAACAGGCACCTAGAGAAAAGCCATCTTGACTTGCAGACAGAACGAAAGACACTGACAGAAAAAGAAAGTTAAACAACAGACAGTCGCTGTCAACTGTCGCTGTAAGATGACAATGCCCCCAAAAGTGGTGCTTTGAGCTGAGAACCAGTCATTCATGGGTCAAGGTCAAATAAATATAAGTCAGTGGGAAGGACTTATCCAAAGGCAGCTGTGTCCAAGTATGAAGTAAATCCACTTACTAATAAGGAAGTTATGGGCAATGTGAAAGTTTCTGGACAATTGGATCTTCAAGGTGAGTCATTCTGGGGTCAAGGTCAAATAAATACAGGGCAGTGGGAAGGTCTTGTCCAAAGGGGTGTTGTGTTTAAGTATAAAGTATATCCACATACTAATTTGGAAGTTTTTGCCAAATATTAGTTTTTGGACAACTGGATATTCAGGGGTCAAGGTCAAATAATTAAAGGTCAGTGGAAAGGTCTTGTCCAAAGGGTGTTGTATCCAAGTATGAAGTAAATCCAATTACTAATAAGAAAGTTATTGCCAATGTTAAAGTTTTCAGATGGACTGACTGAAGGACAGACAGTTCAAAAACTATATGCCTCCCTTCGGGGGGCATAAAAATAGGCACTGAAGGAAGAACAACTTAACTGAAGAAAGAACAACAGACACTGAGGTAAAATCAAACTTAAACACAGACAGAACAACAGACACTAAACTGAACAAGAAATGTTTGTAAAACATACATGCCCCCCAGCAGCACCTAATTGCTTGTGGTTGGGCCAAAGCGTTCTCTACTTATTGATCAGAAACCGTTTTTAGGATCAAGGTCCCTGTGGACTTGACCTTTGACCTAATGACCTCAAAATCAATAGGGGTCATCTGATGGTGATGACCAACCAGCATAGCAAGTTAGGTGAACCTAGGACAAAGCATTCTCTAGTTATTGATCAGAAACCGTTTTTAGGATGAAAGTCTCTGTGAGCTTGACCTTTGACCTAATGACCTCAAAATCAATAGGGGTCATCTACTGGGGATGACCAACCAGCACACCAAGTTTGGTGAACCTAGGTCAAAGTGTTCTCTAGTTATTGATCGGAAACCGTTTTTAGGATGAAAGTCTCTGTGATCTTGACCTTTGACCTAATGACCTCAAAGTCAATAGGGATCATCTACTGGTGATGACCAACCAGCATACCAAGTTTGATGAACCTAGGTCAAAGCGTTCTCTAGTTATTTATCGGAAACAGTTTTTAGGATAAAGGTCCCTGTGAGCTTGACCTTTGACCTTATGACCTCAAAATCAATAGGGGTCATCTACTGGTGATGACCAACCAGAATACTAAGTTTGGTGAACCTAGGTCAAAGCATTCTCTAGTTACTGATCAGAAACCGTTTTTAGGATAAAGGTCCCTGTGAGCTTGACCTTTGACCTAATGACCTCAAAATCAATAGGGGTCATCTACTGGTGATGAACAACCAGCATACCAAGTTTAGTGAAATTAGGTCAAAGCGTTCTCTAGTTATTGATCGGAAACGAAGTGTCTACCGACGGACCGACCGACCGACCGACCAACCAACATTTGCAAAACTATATGCCCCCTCATCTTCGATGGGGGGCATAACAATAGGCAATTAGAGGGAAAAATTGTATCTCTCCAAGAACAAAGCAAGATACAACAAACTAGAAAAATTCTATCTTCCTTACCCTTATCAAATGCCATTCTGATTTCTTCAACTTCATCATGTAGACCAGCTACCCTGTACAAGCCTTCCACATCCAAACCTGTTAGAGAAATAATCTTACTACTGTTTGCATATTTATGCTAATTCACATGACAAGGATGGATAGAACATGTTCATTACACAACACACAGAATACACGGACATCCCAAAAACTTGCTGAAATTGTATATATTGACTTGACAGTATATCAGCAGGGAAATATAACTTACATAACTGACATGTGCTACCTTCCAGGAGACTTTGTATCTAAATATAACTTACCCTGGCAAATACATGGTTATATTTATACAAGTTGCACAGATAACATTTGGTTATGATTTCTGATAAGCTAAATTTTCATAAAACTTTCTTCAACTTCAGTATCACATTGTCTTTTCATGCAGATACAGAGCTCATGTAATCCTGATGTAGACATTTTTAAAATGTACAAAATATCATGAATGCTGTATTCAACAATAGCATTTTAACCCCTGTATAAAAGTTACATGTCTAAAGCCCTAACTAAATACTTTTCTAATTAATTGTGTGACTTATGGGAAATATATCAAAATGACAATGAAACTGATTTTTTTTTTTATAATACATGTAAGTGTTTAGTTCAGTTTTATTGGGGTTTAAAGCCAGTTTCAACAGCTAAGGTAATCCGGCAGTCAGTCCACCAAACCAGTGTTCCTGGGTATCCAACCAGTTTACTAATCAATTTCTCCACATGTGACTGACTACTTCCTCGTTTGCTTCAGAGGTGAGGGACAAATGACCTATACATGCATTGTCTGCGATCAATTATCATGTAAAATTTTCCCGGCCCTGATGGGGATTTAATAAGTGTAAGCTACTTTAATTTCACCTCTGCTCTCTATTTCTTTAATACACTGGTCCACCACCACTGGTATAGGTGATTTCCGTGCTTTGATTACTGTGGTCAAATCCTGGCCAAATATTGACTTTACAAACTTTATATCTGGCATACAATCATTTGGCACCTTCTCTGAACACTTCTTGTGAGCTTCAAATCCACAATCTGTAAATAAGAAAATTATATTAATGAATTCTGGAGCAAACATGCTTTACAAACTAAAGTAAGGAAAAAAAAGTTTAAACTTTTGCTCCAAGACAACCGAAGAAAATTCTGCTGAAATGAAAGTTACTGGCTGATATACAGATCTTCTTGTAAGATTCTGTGTGGTCACCTTTACTTTTCAAAAGTAAAACCTCTTTTTTTCATTTTATTTCTAACCCTTACACTTAACATCATATTTCCAGGCAATCCTACACTTTTCAGTGCATTTTCTTTTTCACAGTTGCACCAACATTTCACAGACAAAACCAGTTTTTAGTTCTGTACCACTTTTATGAAAGCAATACCTATGCTTTTCAGTGTGACATCTACTTTTTTACAGATGTAACAACATAATCAATTAAGTACAATTCCTTTGTGGTGCAGTACTTTCACTTTCTGTGCAATTGCAACACTTCTGAGTACAATACTCCTGCTTTGCAGTGCAATACTATTTGTATGCTTGTTTTTGGCTTCTTTTTTAATGTGCAATACATTTACTTCTCAGTGGAATACTGTTATTTTCTAGTCTCCCCCCCCCCCCCACCCCTCTCAGTGCAATACTATTTTATCATCAGTGCAATATTGTTATTTTCAATGCAATAATATTTCCTAGTGCAATACTATTTCTTTTCAGTACAATACTGTTGGGGTCTTTAGTGCAATACAGTTACTTTTTCAATGCAATTTTGTTACTTTAAGTGCAATACAGCCCCTCTTCAGTGCAATATTATTACTTTTCAGTGAAATGCTATTACATTTTGTGCAAAAGTACCTTGGCACTTTGATCCCTGTGCTATCAATCCCCACATGAAGTTGGCACAAAAGTCACACCAATGTAGCCCTATAAAGTTATGCGTTTTAAATACATGAGGTTTCTCGAAATCTGACACATCAACATCCACATCCATGTCAAGGTTATCAACTTCATCATCAAGCTAAAAAGGGAGATAATTTTAACAAGTTTTACATAAAGCAATATATAAACTATACTTATCTTTTTGTTATAAACTCAAGTTAATATTGACGGCTTTGATTGTATTTAATCTACTGATTGTAAAATCCAGTAAGAGAAATCACAGAAGATATACATTCTGCCAGTTTCTTTTTTCATTCCCAATGAACAGATGCTTTTGACATAAAAATTACTTTGAGAAAAAAAAAAACAAACAAAAACTAAAATCCTTAATTATTTATAATCTACTAGTACTTAATAAAATGCCTCTGATGAAGATGTTTGATTTCTTAAATTCTTTTTTCTATAAATACAATAAAATTACTCATACAAGAGCTACATAAGATGCAAAATAAATCATCATTTTGCAAGTATTGCACCATTTTTTTTTTAAATTTTCTTTGCTTTTGGCTGTTCAATTATTACTTCATATAACAAAACTGATCCCAAAAAGACTATGGAATTAAAAAAAAAAAAAAAATTTGTAATAATGTAGACAATTTTAAAACAGTAAGAAAACAAATGTTTTGAAGACCAAATATACCGTAATACAGTCAGAACACAACTGAACATAACCCTATAGAATGAAATAACGCTGCACTACAAAATAATTCTACAGTTCTTTCATTTTGTTTTTGTTTTGCTTGAAAATGGAAAATGCAATGCTACAGAAGATACAGGTGAAAACTAGATATATGTCCATAGGACAAGGATGACCCCTCATTCTGCTATATTGTCACAAAAAATCCTGTACAATTATAGGTGCGTATAAACATTGTCCTTAATATTAAGGAGTCTAAAAATGCTACTTTTGCTTAATCAGGGGGCATAACTCTGTCGATCTCTAATAAATTTGCATTGAAATACCCAGGTGTGTAAGTTCACATGCTGACAACTACTCTTAGAAAGTTTCATGGCTCTAGAAGTTATACATTTCGAGTTACATGTGACACAAGTCTGAAAATGCAATTTTTTGCTTAATCAGGGTTGTAACTCTGCTGATCTCCAATAAATTTGCATCAAAATACCCAGGTGTATAAGTTCACATGCTGACAATGATTTTTTGAAAGTTTAATGGCTCTAGCAGTTATATGTTTGGAGTTGCACCCGACACAAGTCTGAAAATGCTATTTTTTGCTTAATCAGAGCAGAGACATAGATGTCTCTGATCTGGGGGCAAGTCTGCCAATCTCCAATAAATTTGTGTCAAAATACCCAGGTGCATAAGTTCACATGCTGACAACTATTCTTAGAAAGTTTCATGGCTCTAGCAGTTATTCATTTCAAGTAACATCGACACAAATCTAAAAATGCTCTTTTTTGCTTAATCAAGGTGGACATAAGTCTGCCAATCTCCAATAAATTTACGTCAAAATACTCAGGTGTATAAGTGCTGACAACTATACTAGAAAGTTTCATGGCTCTAACAGTTATATGTTTGGAGTAACGTGTGACAAAAGTCTGAAAATGCTATTTTTTCCTTAATCACGGGGTAACTCTGCCAATCTCCAATAAATTTGCATCAACATACCCAGACACTTAAGTTCACATGCTGACCACTATTTTATACGTTTCGAGTTTCACCAGCATGACAGTGGGACAGTGGATGCACAAGGGCAAATCTATATGCACCCCCACCCACTTCCCCCGAAAATGGTGGAAGCATAAAAACACTGAGTTAAACTTTTACAGATTTGTAGAATAGTGTTTTGACTGCATGTTAGTACTTTAGTAGAATTATATGTACACTTCAAACAAATTACTTACATCCATTCGATGAATAACACATAAGACAATCTATATATAATTCCAGTAAAGTAATAATGTTACTGCACGACTGTTAATAAAATTTATTGCTTGATATTTCAATCTTTTTATTTCATTTACAATGTTCAAATATGCACTGCCATAATAATAATAAATCACTGTCTACTAACTCATTTTTTAGTACAGTAAGATATAAAATTGTCACTCAATTGTACCTTAAATCACATTTCTCTAGAATTGATGATACAAGGGAAAGAAGCAAATTAGCTGAATTGATATCCCCCACCAAATGCTACAGATCAGTGAGTAGACCAGTTTAAAGATATGGCTCCAGACAGAAATAACTATAAAATGCACAGGTTGATTTTGATGGCATTTTATGTGTATCATGCCCTAATACATATATACATCCATACCAAATTTTATTAATATGTAGGTTACCAGTTCTAAGATTCAGATGACATTTTCCTTTAAAAAATGCCTATTTTTAAGTAACAAAGGGCCATAACTCATTAAGTCACATAAGGATTTGGATAGCATTTGATGCATCATGCCCTTATTAATACATATATTCATGCCAAGTTTCATTACAATCTAATGAACCAGTTCTAAGATATGGATCTGGATGGATGGACAATGCCATTTCAATATCCCCCTTCCAAGTTCATTGGCAGAGGATAAAAACTACAAAGGTGATAAGAAAATAGTTAAGCCAGAGTCATGGTTCCTGCATTACATTTTGGTACTTTTTTATGTCCACCAAAGACCACCATCTTTGAATTTTACTTAAATAAAATATATTCACAAATATTCCTACTCTAACTAGAACTATCACTAAAGGTGATTAATACCCCCACATGGGTGCTTCATACTGGAACTGGAAAGCTTAGAATCAATGGCATAAAGTGACATAAGAAACATGGAAATATGTATATATTTTATATTTAATAATATTGTATATAGAAAACAATTACCGGTAGACCACTGAACTGTATATTTTCTAGTAGAACTAGCTTAAGTTTAAGCGAACAGTGACCTTGACCCAAATGGCAAAATTTTCAATCGAAAGCGTCGTCTTCATAGAAGCTACCTTTACAGCAAAATATCTCATTCCTAACTCAAGTTACTGAGCAGAATCCATTTATTTTTTATATTTAGTAACATTGACCTTCACATTGGCCCCACCAGCCCCAATATCAAACTTGACCTGTATCCTGTGATGTTACACCTGTGTACCGAAAATTGTTAAAATCTGTCACGATTTCATGAGTTGTCATCCGGAAACCATTTTCAACCATTTTATTATTTTTAGTAACAGTGATTTTGACCTTGGCCACACCAGCCCCAATATCAAAGATGACCTGTTTGTTATGATGTTACACCTGTGTACCAAAAATTGTTTAAATATGTCAAGCTATTCACGAGTTATTGTCCGGAAACCGTTTTTCTATTTTTAGTAACAGTGACCTTGGCCCCACCAGCCCCAATATTGATGTAACACTTGTGTACCAAAAATTGTTTAAATCTGTCAAGCCATTCATGAGTAGTCCGGAAACCGTTTTTCTATTTCTAGTAACAGTGACATTGAACCTGGCCCCACCAGCCCCAATATGGGACTTGACGTGTATCTTGTGAAGTTACAACTGTGTACCAAAATCTGTTTGAATCTGTCTAGCCTTTCATGAGTGAAGTTTTAATAAAATTCCTTAAATAGTTTTGAAGTTATTCTAATGCCATATAATTCATAAACTAAGTAATGTAGGGTAATGGTTAGTCTCTGTAACTGTGTGGAGTTTCAATGAGATATCATTGATAGTTTAGAAGTTGTACTCCAGACAAGCATTATTAAACATTTTAAGTATCATTAAGGGAGATAATAAAAAAATTAAGCATGGTAGACATATGGTTATTGAACAGTACACTTTCACTCACTAGTATCTATGACTGTGTGAAGTTTTAATAAAATTCCTTCAATACTTTTCAAATTAATATCCAGACAAGCATTATTATTATAAAGGGAAATAATTCAAAAACTAAGTAAACTAGAGTTATAGTTCTTTGACACTCCACTTCCTCCTACTAGCCTCTATAACTGTGTGAAGTTTCAATGAGATATCATGGACAGTTAAGGAGTTATTTTCCAGACAAGCATTATTAACTTAAGGGAGATAATTAAAAAATTATCAACGTAGAATTATTGTTCTTGGACACTGCACTTTCTCTGACTGGTCTCTAACAATGTGTTAAGTTTCAATCAAATTCCTTCAATACTTTTCAAGTTATTCTCTGGCCAAGACTGTGACGGATGGACAGACAGAAGGATGGACAAGGTGGTGAGCTCCCTTAGGGAGCATAATAAATTTTCTAATCACAAATTTACTTCCTCACAAAGCATTAATCTGCAATTCTAAAGCAATTTCTTAATTCATCAGGCATGGCCTTTATTTCTTTTTACACAGAAAAGTGTGGAATAAAAATACATTTCAGAAAGCCCACTGATGTTTCCTCAAATTTGATTAACATTCATCCAAAAATGTTCACACACAGGATCTCATTTCAACTCCATAGAAATAGGAGGGGGCATTTCATTAAGTGTTTGCTTCCCTGAACTGTTCCAACTCATTATCCCCTCAATATTAATTTGTGTTTCAAAAGATACTAATGTACCAGACAGGGCAGGCATATGGCTATCATCCAAAAAGCCCAACTTTTGTAACTTTTGAAAGTTCTACCAAAGCCAATCATTTTAAGCCACTA
Source organism: Cyclina sinensis (assembly GCA_012932295.1). Taxonomy (NCBI): domain Eukaryota; kingdom Metazoa; phylum Mollusca; class Bivalvia; order Venerida; family Veneridae; genus Cyclina; species Cyclina sinensis. The sequence goes on along the minus strand of JAAONU010000002.1, from coordinate 26,797,172 downwards.
TCTATTCTAATCAAAAATCTATTACCAAACAGCACCTAGGTCTTAGCTGAACAATTTCTAGAGAGAAAGCCAGTGGTGTGTGTGTGTGTAATTTAAAAGGCACATATCTGTATTTCAAAGTTTACGTTTTTAAGATAGCAAGGCACATGCATCAGCTTTGCATGAAGTACCATGAACTCAGTACAGACAGCTATTTACCAGTTTCTTTACAATTTTTTAAATAGGAAGACCTAAATCAACTCAATTAAAAATGACTAGAAAACAATAATTACAACAGCTCCATCTACAGATGTGGTCTTTCACTTAAGGAAACACAGGGGCTATATTTCCCAAGTAGGAGGTAAGCCACTCAATGCAGTTTTCCACTGGAGGGAACACAGCTATATTCCCCAAGTGGGAGGTAAGCCACTCAATGCAGTTTTCCACTGGAGGAAACACAGGGACTATATACACCAAGTGGGAGGTAAGAAACTCCATGCAGTTTTCCACTGGAGGAAACACAGGGGCTATATTTCCCAAGTGAAAGGTAAGCCACTGTGCAATCCTTTGACATTATGTGCTTGTTTTGGTCAAGCAGATTTGGAGTTTGCAGGAAGTTTAATGCAGCTGCTATTCAAGAGGCTATAAATCTTGGCATTCTTAATCCAGGAAATCAACATTTAACATTTATTTCCTTACTTTCCTTACTATCTTAAACAACAAAGGGCCATCATGGCCCTGTATTGATCAACTGAGCACCACCATCCTTACTGAAAAAATTAGGGTCAAATCTATTGTACAGAAATAAGATTTTAATGAGACAACTTAGTTTTTTTATTCTATGTAATTTAATTTCAATCTACAGCAAATATGACCAACTTTAAATCTGTCATAATGGATCATCTAGAAAAACGTTTGGACATATAGTGGAAATATGGTAAAAAAAAGTTTGACCTCTAATGATTTTAAACTGATATAAGCTTGTGTCCTTTATGTCCTTGACCCCACATGACCCAGTTTAGAATTCATCAAAGAAATCATGTAGACTTATTTTCTGAGAGTATATCACGAAGATTCTGTCATAAACTTGCTTTTCTAGAGTTCACAAAGTTTTCTGCTGATCTTAACATGTGATATAATTTTTGACACAATCTTTTCAAGTTTCAGACTCATCAAGAATATAATCAAGAAAACATTCCCAGCAACTTTTCAGATGGTTAGGGAAAACGGGAGGCTTCTAGAGTTTTCCCAAGGCTTTTCACTGATGGGGGCTTTTGGCATGGTTTCTGAACCTGCACGACCTACTTTTGATCTCATTCAAGTGTCAGAATGTTGTAAAGACTAATGCCACATTTTGCCATCAGGTTTTTCCAATCGGTGACATGTTTGATTTCATTCCCCTTAACATACAGATATGTGCCTTTTATTTAAACTCCACTGCAGGTGGGAAAGCCTTTTCAAAATCAAACTCTTTCCTTTACCTTTTTCCTTACATGTTTAGCCCCAAGTATTTCTTTTGTTTTATTTTCTTTAACGGAATTTCTCTGAAATATGACATTACTGCATGACATTTCTTCCTGAAGTATCTTTTTTTTTCTTTTTTCAAAATTCTACAAGACTTATTAAAAATACTACACTTACAAAATAGTCTGAAAAGAAGCAGTGAAAAATTATTCATTTTTTACATCATGCTACAGAAAAGTAAAATTTACACAACAAGCTTTCAAAAATTAAAACCAAAAATCTGTGTAAAGTGTTCCTTGTAGAAAAAAAACACTAAGAAAGACAGCAAACTGTCTTGAAACTTGCTAGAGTAAATACTTACCGACAACGGCGACACCCCAATATCAGCTTTTTCAAGAACATCTGGCTGATTGACTCGATGATTTGGTACATTTTTTCGAGATTTCTGCAATCTTTTTCTTTTAACACTGTAAGCTAAATACGGTGATTGTGCATAATTTGACTCGTCAGAAAGTGATGCAATATAGTCAGATGCTTTCAGTTCAATATAAAAATGAATAAGTCCATCAGCAACCAGCTGTTCAACTGTTTCAAATCTCTTTTCACCTACATAGTGTAGTCCATCATAATATAATTTGTAATTTTTCGTTTGGTTGTCGAACCTGAAAAATAAATATACGAACAAATGTAAACAAAATTGTTAATAATGTTAACTATTTCTCAGTTCTGTTACATAAAAATAAATATGAACAGACTGACAGATTCAGATAAACATTATGTCAATATGGAGGTCTGGACCTGTCAGTTTGTTGTATATTACACAAGAAGCATTAAAGACGTGCACCAATGGTTCTGGAGGTTTAAGGTTCAAGGCCGAGCTTATAGCTTGTCTTAAGGTGACCAACAGGTACAACTGACAGGTGGTTAGAACATGATTACCATGTGCCTATATGTTAGGAGCTTGACATATAGCATGAGAATAAGGATCATGGAAAGTGTCTCATAAGTCATGAAGGCAACACCTTCTAATATGGCAGACACATTCTTAAATACTATGCCTTTACTTTCAAACACATCACAATACATGAAACCATCATACCAAGAGCCACGTTTACCTGTTCAAACTTGAAAATACACATTTAAAACAAGCAAAACCTTATGTTGAAACAACAAAGAGGAATGCAAAGTTTACCTTATTGCTAATGTAAATGCGTTTGGTGCCCTATCACTTTTCCTGACTAGATAACTGCCGTCGCCTCCCTGACATAAAATATCCTCTGCCTCCTCACGCGATATCTGGCCATGATATCTAAATACATTGAATGATATCAAATTACAAAAACTAAATTTCCCAATTGTAAAATGACAATCAAAGTTCATTAAGTGCATCAAAATCATCAAAGAAAATTCATAATAACAAAAAAAAATGTTATCTTAACATAATCAAAGTTTATATCAACAGGATAACAAAAGGCATAAAAGATATTAAATATCCTTAAACATTGAAAAAATCAGAAGGATATCTTCATGCATGAATATTTCAAAGTTATATCTCACCTTATAAAAGAAATATGTAAATAATTAAAATATATCAAAATAGTATCTACAAATAAACAAGAAATTGACGGAACCAAGTAATGCTCCCCAAAGTGCTCGGAACCAAGTAATGCTCCCCGAAGTGCTCTCATTCGCAGGATTTAAACCTTGGTAGAGGAAAACAACGAGCTGTAGCTTATTGTGCTCTGAATCTAACTGAATTTAATAATGGGTGCAGAAATGGATGCCATTGGATGGCAGTACTTTTTAAGCAAAATTTATAAATTAGTTCATATAAAGACATACTGCATTGTAAATACACATTCACTTTAAACACATATTATTGCCTTTATATATAAGGTTAGAAAAATTATCTACTTAAATCGATCTAAAAAGTAACTTAACTTTAATAAACAGGCACAAAAGCTATTATATACATTGTACGAGTTATGGTGCTGACAAAACTAAGGATGAAAATATACAAAGGGCAATAACTCCAAAATTATGCAGAGAGGTACAGTTCTTATGCACTACACTTCTTCTCAATGAGAGCTATCATACTATGACGTTTCATGTTGATACCTCTTTATAGTTTTCGTTTTGTGCTGGACAAAAATTGAGTATGGAAAATTAAAAAAAAAACATTAACTCAAAATGAGGAAGTGCAGAGTAATGGTTCTTGAGCACTGGACTTTTTCTCAGTGAGATCTATCCACCTACGAAATTTCACCCTGATACCTTTATTACATGTAGTTTGTGAGTTATGGTCAGGACAAAAACTGAGAATGAACAAAAGGCAATAACTCCAAAACTTTAAGTGCATAGCAATGGTTTTTATGCACTGCACTTCTCCTTCACAAGTTCTATCCATCTATGAAAGTTCATGTTGATAGCTCCTATAGTGTAAAAGTTACACTCCTGACACAAAATGTGTATGAAAAATAAACAAAAGGCAGTGACTCCAAAATAAGGAAGTCCAGAGTAATGGTTCCTAAGCACTGCATTTCTGTTCGGTGAGATCAATCCACCTATGAATTTTCATAATGATATCTTTATTAGTTTGTAAGTTATGGTCTGGTCAAAAAGCATGACGGATGTGGGGATGGACAGAAGGAAAAATGGATCAACACACCAACAAACAGATGGATGGAAAAAGCATCAACTATATGCTCTCTTTAATTTTTTTTTGGAAAGCATAAAAAGTACAATCATATTGTGATACTGAAGTTATATCAAAAATTAAATTTGGACAAAGATGTACTATAACCTCTTTTAATAACATGGTGATAGATTTGCAGGATTTCCCCAAAATGTTTCTTCAATGGTATGTATGGAATGAATAAGCCAGTGGTAAAACAATACTGTGATTACTTATATGTTTGAATTTATTTTGTTGTTTAGTTCCATAATACTAGAATGTCCATGGGCAGCATGTTGAGCCCACCAATGGAAAGCCTCCTATGAGATGCGACAGTGAAATGAAAACTGTGGGAAGATGATGATGGAAGGACAAGTCAGGCCTAAATGATGTCTCTTTCAGGAAGCAAATGAATCACAGTATTTTCAAATTCTTCCCTGTATGGAGAAGTAATGGCACAGACAAGGTCTGGAATCAACATTTTAGACCTTTGAGTTGTCACTGTGACCTAAACCTCTTAGCTAGGAATCTGGGTCTTGCATGAAACACATCATCTCTTCAAGGTGAACAAATGTGCCTAGGTATTTCAAAATCCTTCCATGTTGGGAGAAGTTATGGCCCGGACAAGGTCGAGAATCAATATTTTGGACCTTTGAGCTGTCACTGTGACCTTGACCTTTGAGCTAGGAATCTGGGTCTTGCATGCTACAAACTGTCTCTCCAAGGTGAACAAATGTGCCAAAGTATTTCAAAATCCTTCCATGCAGGGAGATGTTATGGCTCAGACAAAGTCTAGAATCAATTTTTTGGACCTTTGAGATGTCAATGTGACCTTGTCCTTTGAGCTGGGAACCTCAGTCTTGCATGTGACACACCGTCTCATCAAGGTGAACAAATGTGCAAAAGTATTTCGAAATCCCTTCATGCAGAGAGAAGTTATGGTCTGGACAAGGTCTAGAATCAACATTTTGAACCTTTGAGCTATCACTGTGACCTTGTACTTTGAGCTGGGAACCTGGGTCCTACATGCGACACACCGTCTCATCAAAGTGAACAAATGTGCCAAGGTATTTCAAAATCCCTCCATGCAGAGAGAAGTTATGGTCTGGACAAGGCAATCTGGACGGATGCACGCACTTACATACATACACCGAAACTATGTCGAGCTCCCCACAAGCGGGCTCAACAAAAACTGACAACAACAAAAAACCCTTACGAAAAGTAATGATTTTATGTCATAGAATATAAAATCTGAAAGTAAAGTTGGAAAAGCTATTTTTAAATTCTGCACAGCTAGCCACTTTCAAGGAAGTTATTGTGTGTAATCACCATAAAACCTATAATTTACAATATGTACATGTAGTTTCGCATTATCATGATCTTTCTTCTACTTAGCATCCAATTCCTAACCAAGCTCAAACTGCTACCACTGGTAAAACAAGTAGAGAGCAAAAGGTTTTGTTGACTACATAAAGCTGTTCTATTGACGACAGACACACTTCATCACTTCTGGTTTTGTTTTTTGTCTGTTTGTATTTGTTATGCCAGTTTCAACCTCTTTCTGGTCATATTCTGGAGGTCAGTCTACCTATCACCAGTTCCTGGGTATCCAACCAGTTTACTAACTAATCCCTTCACAAGCAACTGACTGCTTTTCACACAAAGATCAGGTGAGTTACAAATGACCTTTAGACACATTGTCCAAGATCAATTATCTTGGAGAAATTTAGCTAGCCCTTGAGGAACACAACTGATTGCAGTTTCAAAAACTATTATACATTTTAACATTTAGTTATTCAAGAAGCATTTATTTCAAATCTGCCACGCCTCCCTCTCAAACCCATGGCTTGAACCCGTAACCTTCAATTTCTGAGAAATTACTGTGATTTACAAGTCAGCTGTCTGAACTGTAATAATGCTAGTGGGTGAAGCAGAAAACAGGTATATTGTACACAACAATTGTCAATTCCTTGACCTTTGGTTTCTTTAAGTCACATTCCTCAATCATTCTCTGCTGTAAATCTTGTACAATACTTACTCGCTACCATAGTATGTTGGCTTGCTGGATGGCTGAAAAAAGTGAAAGAAACAGTAATTACTTCCCTTGTTTTAGATTTCATTATACAATTATTATTATTTCCTTCAAGTATCTTACACATCAATTTTTGGGGGAGAGAAAAATATCTTTTGAATAATTAAAATCACTAGAAATGGAAAACTTAAAATCAAACACACACAAATATGGGGGAAAGGTTTATGCCGGGAACAAGATAGTAAAAAACTAGTTCTGGCTTCCATAACTTTATATGTCACTTTTATGATTTTTGACATTGCGCGACAGTAAAATTATGGGTCAACCCCATTTTACAAAGGCTACCAGAATTATGACAGTTTATGAACAGTAAATAAATAACTATTAAAATCACCCTTATTGATTAAAATTTGGGTCAAATAAATTACACCATTTGATAAACAAATAAATTTTGTATCAATTCATTGTTCTCTCCAGAAATAAGACCACGCGAAGGTACCTGAACGTAAAGTCTCGCAAGTCACACGATAGGACAACAATGGCGGCGAATTTATAAACTTTGATAAACTTTGAGGTACTATTCCATCGATCTAACCTTTTTTATTCACAAAATAGACTGAAGAGTGCAAAATAGATTGAATTACTTGTATGTGTAGAGATTTTGTCCAGATAACGCAAATTTATTAAATTTCAGCGTGACATAAATATGCCACAGTTCTGGTTGACTTTCGATAAGGGATTGGCTTCAGCGAACAGGTCTAGGGATACTATAAAACCTGTTCGCTGAAGTCTTTTTAGCTAGTAAGAAACTTACCTCTCTTTTACACAGCATCTTCTTTGGTTTGGGGGCCTCATTCTGCAGTTGGTATACTGAAAGATTGAAGAATTATAATCAACATTTTAGTGTGGGAACAGCAACAACAACAATTTTTGCATAAAAATGGTTTATGATCAGAACTCTATTATATTAAAACATTTGAATGCTGGAACAACAATATCTGCATGTAAAATAGGTTAAAATCAGAATGATTAAGTAAAATCTCTTGACAAGGAAAAACCAACAAAACCATGTTACTCATATTGGCAAACTGACAGCTCTACTTTGCCCTCTGTTTAGCCCAGATTTATTTTTCATATTTCGAGTTATGCATCATGCTGTCTGAACACAGGTCTGCAGTGGTCACTTACGTCCAAAACATTAGCTGGTATTAAGATGAAGGATAAAGCTTTTTGCGATACCAAATCATTCTAAGCAATACTCACGATAAGTTTTCCAAGTGGGTAGCTGGTTTTCACCCTCTCCTGAATAAACAAAATGAATAACATGAATGAAAATAGATAAAAAAGAGAAGAAAGAAATCTTCATACTTACAGTATGTATTCCACGTTGGTAAGTAGCTTGTGTCCATCTCAGTACTGGTATATGTGATTAAAAAGTAATCATGACGTTTGTGCTTCTTCAAAAATGCCATTTTACAAAATGACTATTTCACCACACGGCAATGAAACTTTAACACACACTGATTACTCCAACCAAGTGTATCCTTTTAGGCACTTAACAACTTCAGCTTACTTGTCAAGTTTTAAATAGTGTTTATTGTATGAGAACAGTCCATATCTGCCTACCTATATTATATTTACTTCCTGATAAAATATAACGGTTTCACTAATTTATGCACATTCTTTTCCTTCGCTCAGTAAAAAGGAAGTTAATATTGCACTTTTCTTAATTTTTATCAAATTTCAACATTGGTGTGAATTTTGTACAGTTTCAAAGCCTGTTCAAGTTGGTTTCCTTCCGTATGGATCATAAGTTACCTAAGTACCGTGTTCAAATTCTGAAACTGTATACTAATAGCTACATTCAGTCAATATGAAGTTGTGTAAGACATGTTCACTCAAATTAACATGCAAACTAAGAGCAAAACTTTAGTATACAGTATAAAAGTATAGTAAATAAAGCAAGTAGTCACAACTCTGCCTGCCCTTAGCCTGCTAAATACCTTAAATGAACTTGTCCATCTTTCAATTTGGACACATCCATTTATTGTTTACAGGGGTGCTTATTGAAAATTTACCGACTGAATGACAAATAGTGCAGACCATGATCAGCCTGCACATCTGTGCCAAGTTTGATCACTGGTCGCAAAGGTAAACAAAATTGCCACCAGCAGGAGAAGGGTTAAAAGGTACACCCTAAACCAATGATATACAGCAAATGTAGTTTACAGACTCATTCTCGATAAAATGAACTGAACAGGTCCCCCTACAGAAAGACTGAAATGCATGTCTCAAGTTCTTTTCTAAAGCAATCCAATATCTTAACAATGCTGTTTACAAAGACGATGAAAATATGTCACACCCCCAAGTCACGAGTTTTACTGCTCTAACTATATTCATTTGTTCACTTCTTCCTCATTACTCAACAAATGATTTGATATCTTTTACATAAATAAAGACTTTATCTAAAAGCAAATTTCATTGGACTGTGAGATAACAAGGCTAGTTTTAACATTTTGTTGAGCTTATTCGATATTAAAAATATACAGCAATCTATTTTATAAGATGGCCCTGCTCTTTCAGCCTTTGGCCACAACTTTTATGCTAACAATATTCTTTTGTTTTTCGTATTTAAGATTATTCATCTGAACCTTTTCAGGATGATTGCCCATATGACCAACTCCCAGAATAGTCTAGTTATTGTAGGTTGTTTGGGACAGTGCAAGATACATGGAGCATTCCCCATGGCAATGTTACATGCTTTGTGAGTGGCTGTGATAAATATTTAGCATCTCTTCTGATAAACAGATAGTTTTGTTACTGTAGGAATACAGAATAGCACACATGATCCCTAGATTACAACTCATTTGTGTTACCAATGGACTGGTGATCTGCCCTCCCACAAGATTTTTCAAAAATGTCAAATTTAAATCTACTAAATACACCTGACTAGTTTAAAGAAAGGAATCTGTCAGGATAAGCTGAAATGGGTCTAAAGTGTAATCTCAAGTGTTTTAATAAAAAAAACTTTCAGGCCTACTTCTTGTGCCAAAAATCACACAATTTATTTCAAATGTTAAAATCAACTTAAGTCTCTTAATGACAACAGACAAGCAGTTTTATCTACTATACCAATGTATTTGAAACCAAAGTGCTAACACATACTAAAAGGCTATGGTTCAGTCTAGATACACTGGCAGACAGATGCATATGCAAACATGACAAAACTTGTGATAGTTCTATCATCACTTCATGTAACTCGTTAAAAAAACCATGAAAGTAATTTAGTAAATAGATATTGTGATATCACAAGACCAACACAAATTCAAATCTCATAATGTGACCTTGACCTTTGCTCTGAACACAGTTCATGCTCATCCCAGGCTATTTCAAAGAATCAACAAACCTTATGTGCTAAGTTGATTTAAAATTGTTTGAATATTTACCAAAAAAGTGACGTCTTGAATAAAGTGTGTATTTAATACATTTAACCTTAACTTAAGTGTGACTCTGATCTTGGACCTGCAAGACCTTGACCTTATGACAAGTCTCACTTTTACCCCTACACATAGACTGAAACCCTAATCTGTACAGAAAAAGTTGTCACACTGACGTTAACAAGAACGGTTGTGTCATTTTGAAATCCTTTGAAACACATTTTAGGACACCACATAGAACAAACACATTAAACCAACCAGTACAGTTGGTCAAGAAAATATAATAAAAAAAAAACAACCTTTGTCATAATGACATGGAATAATATTCAAATTCAACAGATGTGGATCCAGGAACTGGGGAGCATAAGTCAAATAGAGATTAACGAAAATATAGAATGTTTAGCATCCAACATCTCTGAGCAATTCAAAGGGTCCCAAGCCATCCCAACTCCCAATTCTCATTTTTTTATCAACTGTTCTATGCAAAGTTGCCAACTTTCCCAAAAGAACTCAGTCAATAAGAATATGCCCTAAAAGCTCAAATTGCCAACCAACTGGTCGTGCATGGCCCCGGCATGTTCCTGTCATAGTGAATCTACCATGACAAATTAAAATATGAATCATGTGAGAACTATACAGCCATACAGACATGAATCAGTCACATACAGGCTACTTACAAACAAAACATACATGTACATGCAGCACTTGTTCGTAACAACCCATATGTGTAAAAGTGTATTTATATCTGTAATATGATCTTGTTATTCAACTTTATAGAGGTACTTAAAATTACACATCATTTAAGTGCAACTTGTTGTATGAATAGGAAATGCAAAACAGTGATGGCAAGGGAAGTAACTCTAGCATAATTTACAGGTCGAACTATAGTAACATCCATGCTTACATGCCCCTTCTTCATCTGCCATTGTTATATGGATGGTTGCATTATTTCTTTACTGTTGGAAGTGTTCTTGTTTTACTCAAAAGACACAAGAACTATTAAAAAGTCACAAACTGAGGCAATATCACTGTTAAATACCATATATTTCCTGTAACAACTATGCACCTATCCATGTTTTGCCCAAGAGAGGCGCCAGTGGGCTGACCCAGGAGAAACTGACATTTTTCCTTTTTTCGGAGTCTAAATCCCTACACTAGAGCAATGGTACATGTAGTTTGTCAAAATCCCCACAGTGAGAGATGCTTTCCATATCAAATTATCTATATAATCTAAAATTCAGCTAAAGTCTATTTCCCCCAGGACTCAGAACCATTCTGTCTGTCAAATTGCCACCTGTCTGGAATGGTCTTCTGTCAAAAGTCCTGTGTATGTGTGCTGCTCCCTGCTGGGGCAAAACATTGATAGCTGCATTATCATTCAAAAGTTAACACTGCATATTAAAGATATTTTAGTGACATTCTTGCAGTAGTATTAAGTCCCATATTTTTCTTGCTATACAAGTAATATTATGCAATAACTATAATTTGTGTAATGTTTATTAAAAAACTGCAATCAGTTCTTGTAGGTAAGTTAAAGTTCACAAAAAAAAGATGTCATTCAAGCTGAATAATATTTCAATCTGCATTAAGCATGCAGAACCTATAACACACACTTGAAAATTAATAGCATAAACAGGATACATGTACATTCATTATGTAACAGGATATAAATGAGTTATATATTATGACTATATCCTATCAAACACAGCCATGTAGTAAAATAAAAAATAAAAGCTAGACTTTTATAATGAAGAAAATTTTAAATACACAAATCTATACAAAAATAAAGCAAACATCAACACAGTCATTTGTTTTACATTCAACTGACATAATGTACATTATTATGTATATTATTATGTATTATGGTTAATACAGGAAACACTGAGGACTGGAAACACTGTATCCCATATATACATGTATAATATATATAAATATACAATGAGAATTGATATACCCTTGACAATGCTACAAGAAACAGGAGCTACCACTGAAGTCCTTTGAGTCAGTGATCAGTTTTTAAGGGTATGCAATAAATGACAATATATTTTCATTCATGAACACAAAAAAAGGAAGACTAAATATATCTGAGAATATCTGTTTATTTCAGAGGTACTGTAGTTTACTGCAGAAATGACTGCCCTTGTCATCTCCAATCAGTGATACCCTACTGACAGGCTGTAAAGATGTAATCAGAAAATGCATGTAAACTTAGCTCACCACAAAAACCATGATCTCACATGAGTCACTGCCATCAACCTGTTTATTTCCGTCATTCTCTGACAAGAAACAATGCAAGTCCCCCCTATACAGATAATATATGGAAAATAAATACCCAAACATCTGTTTGTAATATTAACAAGTGCGTTCACTGTAGTCTAAAATCTGGAATTTTCTCTCTTATGATGCATATAAATCTACATTCTACTTTTTTCTTCATTTACATAATGCTTTATTCTATTAAATTCTAATTTATACCCTTCATGAAAGTGTTCATAAATGCTGTGCTATTTATAAGCCAGAAATAATTGATTACCGAAAAAATGTACCCATTATCAATAATAAAAAAAAATTCTAAACAGAAAATAATGTTTCAAGAGGAGCATGTTTATTATCCTGAATTGAGAGGATTCTGAAATGATGTATTAGAAATATTATTTGCATGGAAACTCATCTGAAGATTTTTTGCAGTGTCATTTCCCCGCATGAGTTTCTCAACCTGAGGGAACCCTTTCTTCAATGCATCTGACATTATAAGCAATTTGTCCCTTTCACTGAAAATATGGACTTGTCCATTGTATTCACTCTGACCAGAAAAGGTATACAATGAAAATTTACACACCAAATCTCAGACAATGCAGACCATGAGCCTATTACAAGGATATGCTGGATAAGATTAGGTTAATATATGGGCTGGGGGTACAACTGTACAAACCATTGAAGTTACTGACTTTAACCCTTACCATGCTAAATATTTACAATGGACTTGCCCATCCTTCAATTTCAACAGATCTATTAACTGTTTATTGGGGAGCTTATTGAAAATTTACTGACTAAATGGCGAATAGTGTAGACCTTTACCAGACTGCAAAGATGTGCAGGCTGATCTTGGTCTGCAGTGGTTGCAAACGAAGAGTCAATTACCTAGAGCAAGGTAGGGGTTAATAAATGTTTGTTTCAATGACTGTACATATAAATTAAAGAATCAAATGACTTAGTCTCTATTTTCTTACAAGTTTTGATCTCAGATAGTTGCATTAAATTCTATACATTTATTTATAGAATTTTCAGTTGTAAATATAACTTATTATTAAGTTATTTTCATGAATTTTTGAGACACTGTGGTAAGATTCTTTTCATTTTATTAATTTAGTTTGAAATAATTCTTATTCTCATCAGCTCAATTGTTGAAATGTTGTATTTTTATGTATTTTTAATTAACTTGTATTATAATAATTTATTTATGTTTATAAACTATATTAAACTGACAAACCTATGCCAGGAGTTGTAGTAAAAATTCTTCCTAGTGATAACTGTACAAAACAATCAACTCGTGGTTACAATTAAATCACTCCAGTATATAGGAAAAGATTTCATATCAAAAAACACTTCAGTAAGTATAATGAGCTAATAGTCTACCAAGTAAACAATACATTGTAATTAGTGTGTGTTGTATTACAGCCTTACAATGACTATTATAACAACCACTACACTGTTATAACTGCTATCAGTATAGTACAGTAATATATTTCATTGACAGGTGACAATAATGTTCATTGATACTCTTATGTCTATCTTAAGAAAGCTTCTGGCCTTTTTTTACCAACACTGCCTGGTACAAATTTACAGCCAAGATGTAGATGGACAATTTCTATGTTTCATTTAACTTATTTTTTAACCAACATCATCTTATAAATAATTTAACAAAATGACCCAATCCTTGGGGTACCATCTCTACTATTTCTTATCTAAGAATACACATTTGGCATCACTTTCTCTACTTTTGCAATATAAATAACTACAATTCCAAAATAGCTGAAAAGTTGTTGTGACTTAATTGACAGGTCTGGAATCTATGTTTGTAAAAAAAGTAGATATTGATCACTTAAGCTGCAGGGTGGAAGTATATCAAAATGAAACAAAACCGCAAGAAGCAAGGAAAATGTTATCTGACTATTGTAGTCTGATCTCACATTTAACAAAATGAAGCAAATAGTAATGGAATTTTGACAACTTAAAAATAAAGACTTTGAGTAGCTCACTCCTAATAACTGAAAGAAGTAGCAAGAATTCATATATGACAATTTTGGTACAGGATCAGCTTTTAAGAAACATAAGATACTTTAAGTTATAATCATGTCCAAAAAGTTGAAACTTACCAAAGATATTGATTAAGAGACAAAGACAGGCTGATTCAGCTTATAGCAACTACACACAATAAACGCTAGCTTGAGTTCTGGCTAGTTTTTTCCCTGTACTTATAATGTCCAAAAAGTTGAAACTTATCAAAGATATTGATTAAGAGACAAAGACAGGCTGATTCAACTTATAGCAACTACAAACAATTAACAGTAGCTGGAGTTCTGGCCAGTGTTTTTCCCTGTACTATGTAAATGTATACTGTACACTGTAATTCAGGGCCAACTTATACTGCTTTGATTCAAACCTGTAACCCCAAGGTAAAGTTTCTACTCTTCTACCCAATTACTAGTCCTTCTTTCCAATCTGTTTGCAAAACCATCCAAGCTATTAGACACCAGAGGTGTGAAATGACAAATATCAAATGCCAAAAAGACTACTTGAATATTTCAGCATAGCAAGTACTATTCCTGTTACAGGACCAATATCAGTGATAAGGTTACATACAGACTGTCACCAGCCTGAGTAGCTCAGTTGGTGGAGCACCTGGTATATTAAGCAGGGGGTTGGGTTATGAGTCCCATCCTAGGTACTGTATATACCTGCTTATTAGACGCCCTCGCTTATAAGACGCACCCCTAACTTCAGGTTGAAAATCTGAACTTTTTGCACTGACCCTCTAGTAATACGCAGCAGGAAATGAAGAAGACTCAAGGCATTGTTATTCAATGATTTGAAATGTAATTTATACAAATTTTGGACACATCTGCCACTCTCATTCAGCTTCTGCAATGATTCCAACCACAAATTATTAGGTTGCTATTGAAATTTTAAAGAATGGCTGTGGAACCATTGATGATATAATTATACATTGGCTGGTGGTCAAAAGTCATTTTTGGGGTTTAGAAAAAATATTTTAGTTGTAGGACCTGCTCATAAGACACACACTCCAAATCTAAGTATGAATATGGGGTTAAAAAAGTACCTTTTACAGGCGAGTATATACAAGACTTTTTTTTACCCCCGCAAAACTTCCAAAATATTTAAAGAAACATCTACTTACCACTCATAGATGTACGATGATAAACCATGTTGTAATATCTTGGTCTAGGTACTGGCCTTTCTTTGTTCACAGACATTTTCTTACAAAATTAACACCCGCAAAATCGAAAGACTTACACAGTACTCATCTCTTCTCAGTTCCTGAAAAATAAAATTTCGGCAAAGAGACCATTAATTTGGTTATGTCAGCTGAATATATACTTCCTTATTCACTTACCATGTTACTTGCCAAGAATCTCTATACATGTTACATATGCAAAAGTTATGGCCGAATTCTGTAGACTGATTTTGAAGCTTGTAATCTTTGAACTAAGACTCCCTACCTTTACATATATGATTAAACAATCCAAAATACACATATTTTCCTGCCCTCTAAGTGTGGCATATAGTAGTTAGCACTGTCTGTCCATAATTCATCCAATCCTCTGTCGGGCAACTCCTCCTACAATTCTCATATGATTTTCACAAACTTTCAAACAATGATCGTTATCAAGTGCCACAGTGCACAAACTCCTGCTTTTGAGATTTTGATATATTTAGCAGAGATAATGCCTTTTTGAATGGGCAATTCTTACTTGTTTTATATTTCACATGTGATTTTCACCAAACTTTCACAGAATAATCATTATCAAGAGCCAAGGCTTTTGCAATTTATCTATTTTTGGCAAAGTTATTGCCGTTTGTTAAATTTTACTTAATATTGCTTCTGTGCAGGGTTTCCATTTGACCCCTGTAGAGGTGTTTTGACCCCTGAAATTTCATTAAGACCCCATTCTGACCCTCAGGTATTTTGACTGAATGGTCATTTTGTCTTAAAATAAGGTAATTTTAGCTTATATTCAGGTATTTTTTGACTGCAGTTTTGTAAATTTACAATTCTCATATGATGTTCACCAAACTTTTACAGAATGGTCATTATCAAGTGCCACACTGCATATTATTAGGCTTTTGTGATTCAATTTTTTTAGGCATAGTTATGGCCTTTGTTGAATTTGTTGAAAAATGTAGGAGCTGTGCACAGAAGCAATAATGATTAAAATTTAACAATCTTTCATAGAATGGTCATTATCAAGTGCCACAGCTCATATACCCAGGATTCAGCAATTTGATCATTTTGGCAGAGTTCTTGCCCTTTGTTTCATTATATTTATCACTGCTTTTGTGGCTCATAAAATTTTATAACTGAACTATATTTTTGCCTATGGGGTTCAGCTGGAGCATAAAATTCCTAAATTTAAAAGGTAAGAAACTGTTTTGAAACACATTTTCATTAAAAAAAACAACAACAAAACATGTGGTGACCAGGTATTGGTACAAAACATCAGTTTTTAAAATTTATTAATTTCAACAGCCAATAATAATGCAAACAGGTAAAGCTAAAAGGACATACAATAGTTTTACTACTGGACATAAGCCGGTACTATGTTCACTTCATAGACTGCAAACAATTTTGGCACAAATGATCAAGGTAACATCAAGTTATAAGCTACCATGACTGTGATCATTGCAATGTTTTGGAGGCATTCTTGTCTGTGACACATCTCGTTTATTATTTCTTTTGCCTAAGAAACATTACAGGTGGGAAAAATATCAGTCTGGAAAAGAAATTCTACAGACAGATTAAATTTTGTTTCTTGTATAGTATATCTTTATCAAGAGATGTAAATTCAGTGTCAATGTTCTTAAAAGCAAGGTTAGTTATTTCTAAATGAGCTGCAATCACTTGCTTCACATTATCCCTAGACAGAAGTATATATCATGACAGAAAATGCTGAATGAAGCCAATGCTTCTGAATAGTTTTGACTCGGGCAAAACTTTAAAACATGTCTGCCTCTAAAGTTGAAATATTAACTAAGACAAAGTCTCATTTTAAAGCCGTTCGGGAAGCTATTTTCATTTGGACATTTATAATGTTCCCTAAACATAATGGATATTGCCAGTCAAAAATATACATCAATATCCTGAGCTGGAAAGGAACCTGACAATACCAAATGTCTACTTTACAATTTTAAACCTAACAAAGGCTTGAAGAGCTCTGGTACAATGTAGTCTCACTATTTCGCCTCCGAAGGTGAACCCATTTTAGAGGCTGATATTTTATAGTTGTTCACCTTCTATCTCACTTTGATCTGCATCTGGTTAAGCGGACTCGGTTCGGCACGGTTTTTACCCTGTCCTGGTTATCTATTAACCTAGAACACCTGAGTATTCCGATTGCCAAACTTTTAATAAAATGGTGGATTAATCAAGGTACGAAATAAGTGTTTCAGTTCTGTGTGTTTTCTTGGATTACAGGATCAGGTATGAATTTAGTCATCATATTTTATCATATTTTTATCATTTTTGCCTTAAACTCTGTCAACAGTTGGACAAACGAGCCATAAAAAGTGCCCAATCGCCTACGATTGGGCGAGTCCGCTTAGCCAGATGCAGATCAAAGTGAGACGTAGAAGGTGAACAACTATCAAATATCAGCCTATAAAATGGGTTCACCTTCGGAGGCGAAATAGTGAGACAAAGGTTATTCTTAGTTGGGGTAAAAACTTGTCAGAAATCACAATGTCTGTGACACCATCTATGCTGTAATAATTCAAGGTGTCAATAACACTGAAATTTCTGACAAGTTTTCATCTGTTCATTACAACTTCCTTGCCACCATGTCCACCCCTTTGGCTCATAATATATAATGCTATCTACTACACATCGACCAACATCTACAAATTCTAAAGCAATAAATTAAACTGAGGCTATTTTGAATTTTGACCAGAACTAAAACCCTTCTCTTGCAAGTCAGCATAGTCATGACTGTCTAAGACTAACTTCACTAAGAGTGACCATTGACTGACCAAAATGAACAGAAGTCTACCCCGGCTTTGGAGCAGTGTTATCAATATATCAGTTGTTGTCATGGTACAAAATAATTTTCATTCAACAAATTTATCAAAGTTAAGATTCAAAACAAAAGAATTTACCAAATATGCTGTCGAGTTCCTTCCGATTAGTCACAAAGCCGAATAATAATTTAAGAGTTAACTCCCCTGCAAACGTCAGTGCAATCCGACATTAATAGCCTAAACACGTTAATACTTTCAAACATTGTTGAGCAAAGGTGAAAATCAGATAGTGTGTTTTATTTTCAAATGACCAAGACTCAGAAAAGAAATAGCAATAAAGAAGTTCGTTCGTTCATTTGTTTCTTTTGTTCTTTCGTTCCTTCTTTCATTCTTTTGGTTTGTGGATCGGGTTGTCTACCAAAAGTTCATTGTAATTTAGGTCTTTGTGTTTTTCTTTCTCATAAAGAATTTAGAAATAAAACAAATATTTCCTTCCTTCCTGCCTTGTTATTCTTTCATTAATCAACTCAGAACTCTTTTCATCTGTGAATTCAGTCATTCTTCCAAATTGTCATTCAATTAAACAAACTCTTCGGGAAGACTCTAATTAACTCCGTTATTACTAAGATTACTTCACAAATTCATTTGGCCACATCCGAACTGAAGTACAAAGTAGATTGAATTACATTCCAAGACTCCTGAAATAATTTCTGGACGTGATTATGGAGCTACAGAAATAAGTGCACAACCATACGTGTACTGATAGTGCAACAGACTTATTTTCTACGAAATGAACAAAAAAGTTCAATAAATCAATTTGGGTTTGGCGCAATAATTTAGTTTAAAATAAATTGATATGAAAATACATGGGGTAGATACTATCCTGTCTTCCCTAAACCTTTTTTTTCAAAATGATTTTCATACATCTGCATACATGTGATAACTTCGGTAACTCAAAACTGGATTTTCAGATGGATTTTTTGCTTGAAAACTGGAATTTTTTATCGAATCGTTTTCGCAAAAAGAAAGACAAGAAGAACAGAAAAGAAAACTAATTAAGTGCTTTTTGTTCTTATTTAATGCATAAAGGTTGCACCACATGCAAAAGGTATAATCTGTTCCCTTAGCACACTTTCCTATCCATTTATATTCAGATTCCCATTGATGATTGAATTTTGTTTTTGTCTTTTGAATTTTAGCTTTTGGACCCGAGTCCTTACACTGATCCCTTTTTGTGAAAAGTCTGGGATGTGTTTCCAGTTTCACCAGAACTTTTCTGAACAAAATTACAAACAATTTTAAGATGTAAATTATGTTGATTCATTATAATTATTTCTTTCAAAAGTAACTACGATGATCTGTCCTCACTGTCAAAATTAATTGTACGACTGATTGTTAAATTTCCGGAGTCTCCGGATGTTAAAGCTAGTGTCATCCTTGACAAAAGTATATTGTTCAGTTTTATTTAACTTTACTTGAATCCAAAGTTCGCGGATGAAATTTTTGTATCAGAGTATAGTAAAATCTATTACATAAATCTGGTCTTTTGCTTGTTATGCAATTGAGGATCTTTTTTTATGGTACAAATGAAAAAAAAGAAACTCTTCGATAATTGTATGGTTCGTTTCAATGTGTTTTTATTTTTAGTAAGAAGAGAAATCAAATGCTTTTTTGTGCTACTAACACATAGTGTGTGGGGAATATAGATTTGCATAGGTCCATCCCGTACGTCTGTACCTTACGTACGTCCCATTTCTATGGTGGCTGATTTCGGACATTTCGTTGTTGACAAGACGAGATTCTGAGTATCGTTTTGTCGCGTTCGTAGTGTCGTTGTTTTGTTGTTTCGCGCGCGCGGTTTATCGTTGTATCGTTATGTCGCGCGCGCCAAAACGAAACTTCGAAACTTTAAAATGTCGTTGTTTCGTATTGGCGCGCGCGACAGAACGAAACAACGAAATGTCCGAAATCAGCCACCATACATTTCTTGTGTGCGCAGCTCCTCCTATACTCATGGATGGACTCGAATCAAACTCACACACATATTAGACCATGTTAGCTTGTTGTGCAAGAAATAAAGAATTGTTCTCTCGGATCAGTTTTCGTTGGATTATTGCCCTTTGTTGGTTTTTCGTACATGCCATATATAGTAAATATTGTGTGTGCAACTCCTCCTACACCCATGGGTGGATTGAAACCAAACTCGCACAAATAATAGAAAACGATTAGTAGTAGAGCAAGAAGTAAAGCTTTTTTTAGGATCAGTTTTCACTGGATTATTGCCCTTTGTTAGTTTTTCATACATGCAGCATTGCTATATGTATAGTAAATCTTGTTTACATCCATGGGTGGATTGAAACTAAACTCACACACATAATAGACCACGATGCGTAGTTGTGCAAGATGTAAAAAAAAATCTCGGATCAGTTTTCACTGGATTATTGCCCTTTGTTTTTTTAACCTTTTTGTTAAGGTCCATTCTCAGGAACTATCAAGGCTATTTACTTCAGATTAATTCGTGTTTTATATCAAAAGGCGACACCATTGCTCAAGGGCAGATAACCCTCAAATTTATTTTTGCAAAGTTATGCCCTTTTTTTAACTTAATATTTCTTAGTTAACCGTTTTGTTAATGTCCATTTCTCAAAAAGTGTCGAGATATATAATCCCTCCATACTTGGAATACTTGATCACCAGCAAAACCCCTACAAAGGTTGTGGGTACCCATGTCCCTGGGGTGAAAATGAGCCCCACCACAGGGGTTGCCCACGATGCATTTTATCACAATATCCACAGACAAAGACCTTGGCCATGATGTGTTTATGCACTGTACACACAGACCAAGAGCTTGACATTGATGTCTTGATGTACTATAACCATGGACAAAGATCTTGGCCATGATGCATTTATGCACATTATCCACAGAAAAAGAGCTTGACCATGTGTTTATGCACAATGTCCATGTACAAAGTTCTTGGGCATGACGCGTTTGTGCACTATATCCGAGGACGGAGGCTAGCCATGATGTGTTTATGCACTGTATCCATGGACAAAAATGCTTTGCTATGTATCCACAGACAAAATGCTTGGCCATGATGTGTTTATACACTGTATTCATGGACAGAGAGCTTCGCCATGATGTGTTTATGCACTGTATACACTGACAAAGATCTAGGCAGATTTCTTTATGCACTGTTTCCACTGACAAAAATCTTAACCATTATTTGTTTATGCCCTGTTCCCACGGACAAAGAGCTTGACCATGATGTATTTATGCACTGTATTAACAGTCAAAAGTCTTGACCATGATTTATTTATGCACTGTATTAACAGACAAAGAGCTTGATCGTGATGTTTTTATGCACTGTATCCAGGGACAAAAAGCTTGACAATCGTGTGTTTATGCACTGTATCAAAAGTAAAAAAGCTCGACTATGATGTGTTAATGCACTGTATCTATGGACAACAAACTTGACCATGATGTGTTTATGCACTATATCCATGGACAAAGAGCTTGGCTATGATTTGTTTATGCACTATATCAAAGGACAAAAAGCTTGGCCATGATTTGTTTATGCACTATATCAAAGGACAAAAAGCTTGGCCATGATGTGTTTATGCACTATATCAGAGGACAAAGAGCTTGGCCATGATGTGTTTATGCACTATATACATGGACAAAGAGCTTGGCCATGATGTGTTTATGCACAATATACATGAACAAAGAGGTTGGCCATGATTTGTTTATGCACTTTATCAGAGGACAAAGAGCTTTGCCATGATGTGTTTATGCACTATATCAGAGGACAAACAGCTTGGCCATGATCTGGTTATGCACTACATCAATGGACAAAGAGCTTAGCCATGATTTGTTTATGCACTATATCAGAGGACAAAGAGCTTGGCCATGATGTCTTTATGCACTTCATCCATGGACAAAGAGTTTACCCATTATTTGTTTATGCACTATGTCAGAGGACAAATAGTTTGGCCGTGATGGGTTTATACATTATATCAGAGGACAAAAAGCTTGGACAGGATGTGTTTATGCACTATATCAGAGGACAAAGAGCTTGGCCATGATGTGTTTATCTACTGTATCTTTGGACAAAGAGCTTGGCCATGATTTGTTTTTGCACTGTATCCTTGGACAAAAAGATTGGCCATAATATGCTTATGCACAATATCCACTATATAGCGGTTGGACATGGTGTGTTTATGCACTGTATACATTCACAAAATAAATGCTATGTATCAATATTCAAAATGCTTGGCCATGATGAGTTTATATTCTGTATCCAAGGACAGAGAGCTTCACTTTGACGCGTTAAGCACTTCTTCATAGACAAAATGCTTGGTTATGATGCATTTAAGCACAGTATCCATAGACAAAAAGCGTGGCCATGATATCTTTATGCACTGTATACACGGACCAAGAGCTTGACCTTGATGTCTTGATGTACTATATTCATGGACAAATATCTTGGCCTATGATGCATTTATGCACAATATCCACAGAAAAAGAGTTTGACCATGTGTTCATGCACTATATCCATGGAAAAGATCTTGGCCATGATGCTTTAATGCACAATATCCATAGATAAAGAGCATGATCATGTGTTTATGCACAATATTCATGGACAAAGTTCTTGGGCATGATGCGTTTATGCACTATATCAGCGGACGGAGGCTGGCCATGTATGTTTATGCACTGTATCCATGGACAAAATGCTTGGGCATGATGGGTATATAGACTGTATTCATGGACATAAAGCTTCGCCATGATGTGTTTATGCACTGTATACACTGAAAAGATCTCGGCGGATTTGTTTATGCACTTTTTCCACGGACAAAAATCTTGACCATTATTTGTTTATGCACTGTTTCCACGGACAAAGAGCTTGACCATGATGTTTTTATGCACTGTGTTAACAGACAAAGAGCTTGATCATGATGTTTTTATTCACTGTATCCAGGGACAAAAAGCTTGACAATCGTGTGTTTATGCACTGTATCAAAAGGAAAAAAGCTCGACCATGATGTGTTTATGCACTGTATCCACCAACAAAGAGTTTGACCATGATGTGTTTATGCACTATATCAGAGGATAAAGAGCTTGGCCATGATTTGTTTATGTTCTATATCAGAGGACAAAGAGTTTGGCCATGATGTGTTTATGCACTATATCAGAGGACAAAAAGCTTGGCCATGATGTGTTTATGCACTATATCAGAGGACAAAGAGCTTGGCCATGATGTGTTTAAGCACTATATCAGAGGACAAAAAGCTTGGCTATGATGTGTTTAAGCACTATACCAGAGGACAAAGAGCTTGGTCATGATGTGTTTATGCACTATATCAGAGGATAAAGAGCTTGGCCATGATCTGGTTATGCACTATATCAGAGGATAAAGAGCTTGGCCATGATGTGTTTGTGCACTATATCAGAGGATAAAGAGCTTGGCCATGATGTGTTTATGTACTATATATGGACAAAGAGCTTGGTCATGATGTGTTTATGCACTATATCAGAGGATAAAGAGCTTGGCCATGATCTGGTTATGCACTATATCAGAGGATAAAGAGCTTGGCCATGATGTGTTTGTGCACTATATCAGAAGATAAAGAGCTTGGCCATGATGTGTTTATGTACTATATATATGGACAAAGAGCTTGGCCATGATTTGTTTATCTACTGTATCTTTGGACAAAGAGCTTGGCCATGATTTGTTTTTGCACTGTATCCTTGGACAAAAAGTTTGGCCATAATATGCTTATGCACTATATCAGAGGACAAAGAGCTTGGCCATGATGTGCTTATGCACTATAATAGAGGACAAAGAGCTTGGCAATGATGTGTTTATGTACTATATCTATGGACAAAGAGCTTGGCCATGTTTTGTTTATGCACTATATCAGAGGACAAAGAGCTTGGCCATGATGTGTTTATGCACTATATCCAGGCATACAGTTTTCTGCCATGAAGCAATTATAGACTTGTTTACAAGTCTTGACTATGAAAAGAATACAACAAATTAAGATAAGGCAAATGGTTTAAGAAATTTATTTTTTTTTGCTTTTTTTACATAAGATTTTTTTGCTATTTCTTTGAACTTATAATGCTTTTCCTCACAACCCTACAGAGTCATTTAGAACCTTTACCTCAAACAGTGTGATAAGAACATAATGCAACTATACACACATGTCATTATTAATAATATTATGTTAACATAGATACTATTGAAACTAACAACACGGTTTCTATAAAAAAGCTATGAAAGGTGGCAATTCCTTCCTTTCACTTAAAAAATAATATCCATATGTCATACCATTTATTCTATATGTATATCTAAGTGAAAACGTACTAAGAAAGTAAAAACCATGTAAGTTGACTAAACCTCTTTCCACAAAAAACTTGGACCATCTGTAAACAAAACAGTCTTTAACCTTTTCCATGTAAAATGTATATGTCCATCATAGCTGAATTTCTAAAATGTATATGTCCATCACTGCTCAATTTCTAAAATGGACATGTCCATCCTTGCTGGATTTTGAAAATGGACATGTCATCACTTCTGAATTTCAAAAATGGACTTGTCCATCATTGCTGAATTTCTAAAAATGCATGGAACATGGTTTTCACTGGCTGCAAAGGCAGACACAAATTCCATCAACAGAGTAAAGACTAAAATCTGTAATCTATATTAACATGAAAACTGAAAAGGCAAGACAAAAACATTGGAAAAGTCTGTCCCAACTTGACATAAATAGCTGGCTTCAAATGTAAGCAATACATGCCTGAATTTGAAAAAAATCTCTTGGATCTTTCAAAGTGATAATTTTCATATGACCTGAAAAGTCAAACCGGTGTTTCTAGTGTGCTTAACTGTACTCTAATAAAATGAAAAAAATCAAGGCTGATGATTCATGCCTGCATGAAATGAAAAAAAATAAAATAAAATAAAATATTGTGTTGGTTGACTCCATGTCTTTTCAAACAATAAAAACTTTTATTCTAGTATGTTTGAATCTACTTGCACTTACATAAAAACGCATTCATCATAACAAATAATCTGTTAAAAAGAAACTGAAAATATAACTTCCATAAGAATAACATAAAAATATATAAAATGACTATTTACACATATGAAGATATATGACATTTCTTACAAGATGATATTTACAACATATCAAATTTGTATTTACACAAAATGTACAATTTGCACCAGTTTTAGCACAGTAAATAAAGGGAAAATACTCTGTATTTATAAGTGGCAGGATACTCATCACTTAATAAACTTTCGCTACCCTACATGCTTACATTAAACGAACATACCCTATAATCAATGGATGATGTACTGCACACGTGTTTTACTGGCTCAATCACTATAGAATGAAAAATATTCGATAATCCAAATAAGAAGGTATGTTAAAAAAATTATCCTTTAGGTCTTAAGACATCAAGAAATGGTGTTCATTTAGAATAAATGATTATCTGTGGTATCAAGATTTTTTTAACTGACTCCTTGACAATGGGTTATTCATTCACATGATTCAAAAACAGATGGAATAATCTTAATTTCTGGGTATGCCTCTTAAAGCAATATGATGAAAAACAACAACAACAACAGAGTTAATACCTTACTCCGTCTAACTGAAACTCTTTGTTATAGAAAGGAACAAAAATTACTGTGATATAAAGCTTCACCTATCTAAAATATGACATAATAAATGTCAAACTAGATCTAGTTCTTAAATGATAAATGCAGGATAAGAAATTAATGATGGTTAAGGGTGGGAAAGCACAATTTAACAAATTCTGAAATGCATCTGACAAAAATGCTTGTTCAAAGAAACGAAATGCATTGAAAATTGACACAGGATGAATATTCACACATCCTAGTTTTTATCCTCGAAAAAAAAAAAAAACTTTCAAAGTTACTAAATAGGCAAACTACCTTTTGATGAAAGAAATAACCTATTCCCATCAATGAACTGAAAATGCTGCAATTTTAATTTTTGTTTGCATACCGGTAAATAGCTGCTGCATCAGCACAAGAAATTTTGAGGACAGCTTTTATTGCACATCTAAACATTTTACTGAACTAACTGCTTAGCTGCCTTGAAGCGCAAAGCATGTACAACATACATCATAACTTCTACACTTTAGTTTCAAAGCTTATGACGGATACACATAAATCCATAGAAGGCAATTCTAAATTCAAAATATGTCAAGCATTTAAAACAGATATTTCTTTGCTGACTTTGTATACCATCTGTTCATTATTAATTTAATCACTGTTCATTTAACGTATTTTGCCAGGCTAAGAAAACATCACTCAGCCAATCAGCTGTTTTACAGCACATCTCACTCCAATCTAACTTGTCTTCTTTACAGGTCATTAACTTTTCAACTCCTTTCGCATATTACTGGTATCTAATAATCTGTAAATTAAAGAGCTGTTTCATTTGAATGTCTATTTTCCTCTGTGTCTTCTCCGCCGTCAAACCTGGCCTGTTCCTGGCACTCATCCCGCACACGTACTAGAAGCCTCTGCAACTCCCGATTGGTTGGCGCAAGCTTCAATGCCTCCTTCAAATCTTCCATCGCAGACATAAACATCCTGTAACATATATTTCAGACTTTTATTCAAATGCTTAAAATGTTTTACAGATAATCTATGGTCTTCACATATCATTTAAATAATCTCTTGCAGAAATATGTTGTTTTCTCAATCACATTCCTGGTAACAGAAATCTACATAAATTTTCATCAACAAGTTTTCAGTCAAAACAATTTATGAGCACTGTAAGCTACTGTAATGTGCTCTCTTTAAAATTTCTCCTTTTTTTATGACGATGGCAAACTACATAAATTTGTTTTTCCAATATTCACATTTCTGGTGTGCAGTCATAATTTAACATTGTCCAAAGATGACATCAATAATATTTTGCTACAATTTAACATTGTCCAAAGATGACATCAATGATATTTTGCTACAATTTAACATTGTCCGAAGATGACATCAATGATATTTTGCTACAATTTAACATTGTCCAAAGATGACATCAATGATATTTTGCTACAATTTAACATTGTCCAAAGATGACATCAATGATATTTTGCTACAAACACAAATAAGTCAAACAACTGATAAACTGGCAACTTGTTTCACAAACAAATCAATGTTATGCTGGTATAGGGAAAGGGGACTGAAACAGTGATATTATTACCTATGATCTCTCTTGGCCCTGGCTCGAGCATAGTAGGCTTCAAAACATTTGGGTTTGAGCTCCAGTGCTTTAGTTGCCAACTCAATAGCACCCTCACAGTCCTATAATAAGATGATATATTGACTAAATGCATAAAAATCAACAGTTAAATTACATAAAGATATTGGCAAGTTAACAAATTTATACAGAGAAACTTAGTGTTTGCATGGCAATGCCAAACCCAAGAATTGCCAATTTCTGAAATCAAGACCAAAAATAAGACATTTCCTAGACAGCATAATCAGGTTTTTAAAGACTTCCGATTTATTGTAAATAATGAAAGCTGTTTTTTCAGAAAAATCAGCTAATTAGCAAACAGTCAATTTCAAAAATAAAGAGATGTTAAGTATGGGTTTTAAGAAAAGTAGGTTCACTTATGTAAATAAATGTTTTATACTTACATTCATTTTTCTTTTACATCTGGACAGGTTCAGCATCAGATTGAGTTTCACCTCCTTGAAAGTTTTAAAATCATCGCCGAAATCTTCCTGTGGGAATTTTTTCAATGCATACTGGTAACGCTGGGCGGCTTCCTTGGTACGATTTTTCTGTAAGGTATTGATAATTTATACATTTTAATTAAATAATAAAATAGTAGAATTAATTCCTTAAAATCTGCCAATAATTTACACAAATAGCACTCTTAACATAAAACAGAAAATATGTTCTTTATAAAATGTAAATGCTATCTATATAAATACTTAGCATACACTTGTATTCAGAATAGATACTTGACTGCTACTCCTTCAGTCACAAAAAACTGATCACAACTTGTGGATTTCAAATGTTTTTACATCAGTTATAGGTACTTTTTCATGACAGCCTAACTTGATTTGTAATATATTTTTCTGTTGCATATAGTTGATAAATTCCTCTAATGGAGAAAAATTTATATCAGCAAATTTTAATACCATTTTCAATTTCAGATTTTTCACTAATGTAAAACATCACTGTTCATCACCTACCCTGTATAAAACATTGCCATCTTCCATCAATTTATTTAACAGTAGTAACATCACATCAGGTTTCCCAGCTGCCACTGCCCAAGTCATCTGACCTAGTTTTGCACCTTTACGCAGAAAGCACACAACAACTGCTGTATTTCTACGATCAATAGCACGGTCTAACGCTCGCATTCCATTCAAATCAGCATGCTCAATCTGGGCACCTTGGTCTATCAAATACTGAACCTATGAAAAAAAGTATATGGTTGAAATATTTCAATATTTATCTAAAAAGGTTTCTTTAAATGTGCAGCCTGAACTTTAAATCCTTGGATTTTATTTCAATTTATGTATACTCTGCAACAGAAGTTAGAATATTCACAACTGCTTTCACATAACATAAACTTGATTATTCAAGAACCAGTTTTTGCTGAACTATCACATGACTGAAAATAAAATGTGTATCGAAAGAAAACAGCTGTCAGAAAATTAGCTAGGAAAATATTTGATAAAACTTTTTCCAATGATAATATTTTTAAGATACACTGATGACAGTACTTAAGTCATAAGAGTCCCACTGTATTTTCAAATTAAAATACTCAAATAAGTAAACAGCCAGACTGTGCAGCTTACCACTTGGGCATCTCCATGGAAAGCCGCTAGCTGTAATGGACTCCGTCCACATCTGTCAGCATGATGTAGGTGTGATCCCCGGTCTAACAATGACTGTATAATATGTAAATGACCTTTCAAGCAGCCCCAACACAGTGCTGTTAAGCCTTCTTTGTCTGTCTTGTGTATTGAGGCACCTATGATAAAAGCGTATGCTTGTACTAACACATGATCTGCAACAATCTTACTAGTCAGGTGTAATTGCCTTTTTCCATCTTAAATTCAGGAACTATATTTATCACCAAAATAGAAGAGATGGCACAAACAGGCAACTCTACATATCAAATTTGTTTTCGTTTTTTTATTTTTATGCATGTCCAGTTTATATATACATGAAACATTTTGCTTAAAGCTGAAATCATTTGTCTTATTTACCTCTTGACAAAAGCATCTCTAGAACGCCAATATGTCCCTTGTATGCAGCGATCATAAGTGGAGTTCGGCCATGTTTGTCTGTCTGCTCAATGGAAGATCCAAGTGTCAGCAACAAATCTACAAGTTCCCATTTTCCTGCTTCAACAGAACACAGTAAGGGGCTAAATGACTTGAGATTGGTTGTTTCTGGGTTACCTCCCCTGTCCAGCAGCCACATCACTATCTCCTTGCGTCCATTCAGACAAGCAGCAGTGAGAGCTGCAAATGAAACAGAATAAGTATCTAACAGCTGCAAGTCCATAAACTATAAAAGTCATATTGCTTATTTCTTAAAATATTACATTTATTTGAAATCTGAGAGAGAAAAATTTGTAAGGTAAAACTTTAGAAATGCACTATTATAACTGCACCTAAACTAACTGATCTATCCTCCTGGTACATAAGTTGTTCTGTTTTTTACTTTGGAAACAAGCTGATAACTTCTGGTGTAAACACCCTTAAACTATCCTTGATTTAGGAACCTGAAGCTTAACAGAGTATAGACTTCTCAATACATACGTGTTTCTCCAAGCAGAGTGTCTACCACATCCAGTCCAAAGCCTTCTCGTACATTTCTGTTACAGTGTAGTAAGTATTCACAGATCTACAAAATCAAAATTGCATAATCTGCATCATAATGGAATCCTATAGCAGCAAGTGAAGGTGGAGTGCATACTTTCTAAGCAATTTTCTATCCAACTTAAGAAAACTGTATTACTTGAGGCTACAACCTACCAATTGCTGTTATAAATATGATAATAATCAGAGTCTAAAAACTACTAGTAAATTTTTGCTCTTCACAAATCTACCATTTTGGTAATTGTGACTTCTAATTCAGACCTATTGCTGGATGTCCCTTTAGTTTTAAAAGAAACCAATAAAAATAGAAACAATATTTAATGACAAGAACACAGGAGTGTGTATAGATCAGTAACTTACATCCTTGTGTCCCATGGCTGCTGCCACAATGAAAGACTGTTGCATGGCCTCAACCTTGGTCACCTGACCTTCATACACTGACCAATCACATTGCAGTAAGAAGACCAGTGCTTCAAGACGGCCATTCACTGCTGCATGGATACATGCACACTGACCACTGTTGTCAACATGGTTTATCTGAAAAGAGATCATGACACTGAACAATTTTTCCACTGACAAATAGTTCAAATGATTGCAGACTGCTGTGGGAAATGAGATAAAGATCATAGTAAGTAGTTAATTTGAACAAACAGACAAAATATGTCGTCAGTATTCACACTTATTATCATTCTCTCTTCAAACCTGTGGCACAAAAGAGAATCATGGAATACTTTATTGCTTTCTCTATTCAAGAAGCTTTTTCTAAAAATGTTAGATGTCGGTCTTAATACTCAGACAAATCGTCCTAATGCTAGAGGGAGCTCATTAAAAGATCTGTCAAAGAAGATCATTAAAGGGAAAATATTCTATTAACCCCAAGAGCTTTGTGAAATCTTGGGATCATTAGGCAAGACAATGTTCTTTTTCATCAATTCTAGGTAGTACAGATGCAAATCAATGCAATGGTCAAATGGAATAATACTTAGAAACTTAGGTAATTTCAGGTTATTTTGATCAAAGAACTGCATTCAGAGAATCATAAAGCAAGACATCAATTATATGAATACAGGACGTTCATGTTTACAAACAGAGCTAAAATTAATACTGTTGTTTTCCTGATGAATACCAATGGTATTTTTCTGTATTTGCAAGATACAAGTAACAGCAGTGCTCTCCACCAAATGTTTGACAAGCCAGTTTGTTCATACTATAATTGTGTACAAAGTCTATCGAAAACTTAACAAAAACTTCAAACTCACCCTAGCATGCCTCAAATAAAGCATCTTCAAAATATCACCATGCCCATTGGCAGCTGCGTAACACAGTGCTGACATTCCAGTGTCAGAGACAGCATCAACATTGGCGTTAAACTCCAGTAGTAATGATACCATGTCTGTGAGACCTTCTTTAGCGGCGATACAAAGTATCGGTGAGTTGTCCTCATAAATGGTTCTCGTGTTAGGATTAGCACCAGACAAAAGTATTAGCCGACTGACCTGGAAAACAGTTTAACACCCATGGGTGAGGAAAACAATGGCTTTTGGCATTCTGTGCAGATTTTTAAAATATGAAAATAAGCTTACTGAAACTTGGAAGTAGGTCAATTTTGTAGGTCTATTTCATCATACTTGCAGTTCCATATATCTCTCCTTTTTCATTTTCCTTATTTTTTTAACAGTTTGAAAACTTCAGAGTATCAATCATGTAGCTGAATTAAGATAATAAATTAATTAACCAAAAAGGTACCTATATAGAATGCACTTTTGAAAGACTCTTACAGACATTAATAAATCATAACAATTCAAATAACAGATAACAATCTTTACATAATCTACAGAATTTACCTACAACTTACTTATGAAGTTGATGGTCAACATAGTTTTGGAGGAAGCCTTGAACAATATCAATTATTTCTTCTTCAAATTTATTAACTTAAATTAAAAAGAACCTTTACAGAAAAATTCTCTTACCTTGACATTCGGACAGTACAAGTTACGCAGGGAGACTAGCGAAGCACTAAGATTTTCTGCACTGAGAGCGACCCAGAATGCCTGCATATCGCGGGAAGAATACCCTCGCTGTTTACTGATGTTCTTGTATATGTGGGCCTTCAATATATGATGGCCTAACTCTATTGTCTTCTCATAGGATAATGGAGCCACTACCCTAGATAAGTGGAATGCTAGTAGGGCATGCCCATGCCTACAAAAGCAAGAAATCAAATGTTTTCACAGTACACCAGAATTTCATATTATCATAACTTGTTTGATCGCTTGGAGACTGTATCCTTACTATTTCAATGTTTTTAAAAGAAGATAAAGAGAATTCAAAAAACAAAGGGGCTTAAGAGGAAAATTAGGTACTTTTTATTCCTTTTTAAAATCTATTGAGGTCGGGTCTAGTTTGTATTACAAAACCTTTACTCATTATTTCAAGTGACTTGGGGAAAAAGCAGTTTAAAAGTTTCTGCAATAGTACAATATTTCAACATACCTTAGATCACAGAGAAACTTTGTGCTATTATCTGTATCATCTCTGCGTATCAACCAATCCCGAAAGGCTGGATGGAAGAATACAAAAGTGCCGTCCCTTCTTTGGTACAGAAGTCCCGACATTAGCCCTAATCTTTGCTGAAAGTCTTCCCAGGTAACATATCTTTCGGTAAATCCAGAATTTACTGCCTGGAATATTTCCTCCACAGTCAATGGATATAGAGAGGCCAGACATATCCCCAGAATTGGTGAAACTTTCTCAAAAGACCTCACACTTGGAAATTTTATATTAAATTGTAGAAGGAACACTTCTGATAAAGTCACCGGTAAAATTTTGTAATTCGAACTTTTTAGCACTACATGTCCTTGTTCTATTAAATCTAATGTCTGTTTGCAGAATAAGAAAGACCCGTTACTGAGACCCTGGACATAAGAGGCAAACTTTACTTGCGTAGTTGCATCCTAAAGTTTTAAGGGCCATATTGCGTTTTATTTGTACGCAGGATTGCACTCGATGAATCACATATTCTTGCAGATCTCGAACCAACATTTCATTGCCATCAACTTTGTCTATGTAAATCCTTGGGAATGGCAATGAATTTGTAATCTCGATCATATTTGTATGTACACTAAGCACTAATTTCAGCCATCGTGGGAATTTTTCAATATGGCGAACTATAAACGAAGCAACAGTATCTCCATAGTCAGGTTTATGAAACTCTGCTTCATTTAATCCATCCACGATTAACAAACACGTGTCATTGTCTACTTTTCCGTTGTGACTCAACTGCTCAAGAGGTTCTAAAACTCCCTTAATAAAAGCATTAGAAGGGTCTTGAACACACTGTTTCAAACTAAGCACATGTTGTAACTGAGGGTCCTGAAGCAATAATTCACGGTACGCATACAACTGCGGGGCATGTGCAAGGTATGCAGCCACACTGTGAACAAATTCTGGCACCATACATGTCACATTAATATCTGCTTGACAATAGTGATAAGACACGACCTGTGACCCTAGTGTCCGCAATGCATCATAATTCAGACTGTTATTTGAACCACTCAGATTTTGCTGTTTACTTAAGGTGGAAGTTGGACTGTAGTTAACTCCGCCATTTAGTAGTCGATCACCCTGCCTGTTGGTAGGAGCTGAAAAGTAATGGAACAATACTGAATACGAATCTTGTTAGAACATTATGCATCAAAATCAAAGTAAATGGAATTTCTACTTAATTATCATTCTGACTTAACATTCAATTTTATCACATGACAAAAGCTGTTTCTGATGTAATTAATTGTAATTATTAACCATCTTTTTGTGAATTTATTATGATAAAGTTGTTCTATTTCAAACAGACAATGGTCTATTTCAGTCTTATCTGATTAAAACCGACATTTTATTGGAACCAATTTATTGCTAGTACAGTCAAAATGAATAGAGATAAGGTAAAACCCTGTTTTGGAATGTAATAAAAAGAATACGACACTTGCTAACTTCTCAGAGCCAGACACTTGCTTAATATTTTTCTTTATCTCACTGAGTAACAGTGAATATGAAATGTTAACTCCTGTCAGATCCTATAAATATAGCCTGTGTTACAAAATATAACACGTGTTTCAACAAAAAATAAATTTATTATTTACCTTGAACTAAACCAGTTTTACCATCTCCGAAACAGCTGTGGGCAACAAGCTGTTCAATAATAGCAGTTTTCCCACTACCGATCCCACCGACAATAATCACACCAGATGGCTGGTCAGAGGCAGTGTGTTCCCCATTCAGAGACTGAAAAACAAACAGGAGTAATTTCTGATCAGGTTCTAAAATTCATGATTTGTGAGACAGAATTTTTCTTTATACAAAGCAATGAATCATCTCTTATAAACCATCTTATGGTGAATTAAGAACAAATTTTCACTGCAATCTTGAAAAAGAATTTAAGAAGTTAATATTTAGAAATTATTTTTTAGATAGATAGATAGATTTATTTCAATATAAAATGTCAGACAACATGGCATTATAATACAAACAAGAAACATGGCAATGCCACGAAACCAGGTTTTCAAAAATGTTGTTCTGATTCTATACTATAGTATGAATTTTGGAATGAAGATTGCTATGAATATTCAAAAGATTATAACATGACATGAAGGAAAAGATAATATTCATGAGAATACATGATAATGAGTAGGATGTAAATTTCGGCTAACAATACTGTCTGCAAGGAGTATACTTAATAATGAGACAACAATTTCTGCACGTCATCTTGATGTGGTAAACATTTGTCTGAAGTTTCATCAAAATTCTTCAAAGGGTTGAAGAGTTACAGAGCGGACAGGATTTTCAATGTTAATGTCACTGTGACCTTGACCTTGGAGCCATCAAAATTCTTCAAAGGGTTGAAGAGTTACAGAGCGGACAGGATTTTCAATGTTAATGTCACTGTGACCTTGACCTTGGAGCCAGCCATGCGGAACATGCGTTCTGCACGTCATCTTGATGTGGTAAACATTTGTCTGAAGTTTCATCAAAATTCTTCAAAGGGTTGAAGAGTTACAGAGCGGACAGGATTTTCAATGTTAATGTCACTGTGACCTTGACCTTGGAGCCAGCCATGCGGAACATGCGTTCTGCACGTCATCTTGATGTGGTAAACATTTGTCTGAAGTTTCATCAAAATTCTTCAAAGGGTTGAAGAGTTACAGAGCGGACAGGATTTTCAATGTTAATGTCACTGTGACCTTGACCTTGGAGCCAGCCATGCGGAACATGCGTTCTGCACGTCATCTTGATGTGGTAAACATTTGTCTGAAGTTTC
Organism: Cyclina sinensis; assembly: GCA_012932295.1. Taxonomy (NCBI): domain Eukaryota; kingdom Metazoa; phylum Mollusca; class Bivalvia; order Venerida; family Veneridae; genus Cyclina; species Cyclina sinensis. The sequence goes on along the minus strand of JAAONU010000002.1, from coordinate 26,762,140 downwards.
ATCAAAATTCTTCAAAGGGTTGAAGAGTTACAGAGCGGACAGGATTTTCAATGTTAATGTCACTGTGACCTTGACCTTGGAGCCAGCCATGCGGAACATGCGTTCTGCACGTCATCTTGATGTGGTAAACATTTGTCTGAAGTTTCATCAAAATTCTTCAAAGGGTTGAAGAGTTACAGAGCGGACACAATTTCGTTTGACGCCCGCCCATCCGCCCGCCATACCCCAATCTAATAACCAGGATTTTCAAAATTGAAAACCTGGTTAATAAAACATACATTTTTGCCTGTGTTAAAGAGATATTCATTTTAGTTAAACAAGAAAAGTCCACAGAAACATAACTAGCCATAGTGCTGACAAAAAGATCAGATGAATGGTTAACCTCTGACCTTTCTCTCTCTCTCCAGACCTTCAGAAGACTTAGCAAATTATTCAATGTGAACAAAATGATTCTATAATTTGTATTCAAAATAAATGTCTTACCAGATCTATATCTCTAAAGACCCACTCTCGTCCAATGAACATGGCGGTTCCTTCTGCATGGGGTATTTCAAAGTGGAGAGGATTCAAATGTAACTGTGGGGGTCTAATGGGGGTTATACGCACTGAAAACGTCAAATTTTGGCATTAATTTTCTCATTCTCAATGAATCAATTTACTCTTCAAGAAATAAGTAAATAATATCAATTCTTACTTTCTATAAAATAAAGAAAACATGTCCTTAAATAAACAGGGTGTAAAATGTACATATATGTCAATTTTGCTAAACTTACATCTCGATTCATCTGTGTGGCCAATAGTAGCTCGTGCAGATCGACGGAACTTAGACTTCCTGCCAAACAGGTTCAGGTCTTCGATAGCACCAGGAGTAGACGCTATGGAAAGAATTAAGATAAGTCCATTTAACTCAAATAAGAATGTTAATTGGATATCAGTAGTCCTAGAAAAATAAAGTACAGTAAAAATGATGTCAAAGAAGTGAATTATTGTTTCAGTGTAAGATAAAGATATATTTCACTTTGAGCTTAAATGAGTGGCAAAGTTACGAGTGATAATTACTCCCATGTGTTCACAAATGAAATATATTTGCAAACTTTCACTGAAACCAACATTTATTCCGCTTCTTTCATGCCAAGTAAGCATTTTTTGTCCTTTTTTTCATAGACATTTCTTGTAAGAACAACAGAACAATACACATGTTTTTTAATGAAATGATGACATGTTTCAATAATAAGCTATCATAAATTTATTTTGTCTGTTTCTAATATCAGGGCTCTCACGAGGGTTAAAATTTTGGGAGAAGTGACTTCTCCCTAAGGCAAGATTTGGGAGAAGTCAGAAGACTCTTGGGAGAAGTTTGAACTGGCAACGCCAGGTCCATTTGTGAATGACAATGACAGACAGCAAATATGTGGAGTGATTTTTATTCAACTTACTGTTAAAAACTAATGTATCTGTGGCATTAAAATTAAGTAACTTTTTTGTGAAAAGTCATGGATGTGTTTTCAGTCTCACCAGAATTTTTTTGAATAAAATTACAAACAATTTTAAGATGTAAATTATGTTGATTCATTAAAACTGTTGTTTTCAAAAGTAACTACAACAGAAATATTCATTTCAAGTCTTAGAGAAAAGGAAACTTTTTCAATGAAAAACAGGTACTTATAATCAAAGCATAACAACTTATCTTAATCAATCAATTGAATGTTGTAAGTTTGCCATATAAAGAGTCTCCAAGACTCTTTTTTTCTATTAATATAAAAATACGACGGGGTCGCGGAAATATATGACAAACGGAATTTATCCGACATTTTCACTCGCTGATTCATGTTTAATGAACTAAATATTTGCTGGAATTGGTTTCCTTCAATTTGTTAAGCTTGTCTTAAATCTACTTGACTTTTTCTTATAAAAAAAAGTCCGAGAATTAAAACAAAAATACAAAAGTATTTTTGCCCGTTTCATGCACTGTTTAAAAGGTTAGAATAACATTGGTAAAGCATTGATGTTTAACCATTTGCCTGTAAAATTAAGCATTCAATTAATTTGTTAAGACATAATCTGGTTGACTTTAAGTATTTGTAGTTCCCTGTTGTACACAACAGTTTTCTGTTCGGTGTACATCTCCAGTCGAATTATTGACCCAATTCAACACCTGTTGATGGCTAAATGTGTTAATTGTGTATCGAGTGTCAACACACAGGATTAAATCAATGGAAGTGGAAAAATGCGCTCTGATTGGTCAATGCTTTGAAGGTAGTATGTATTGATCGCCGTTTCCGAGTATAAGCTCCGCCCATAACCGGAGCTGAGCAAGTATTGGCGTCAGCAGATGAAACATTTTCGGCGAAGTTGATATCGCCTTGATGTTTCATAAAGGCGAAGTCAGGGAGTTTTGGGCGACGATTTCGCCCATTTCGCCCCTTCGTGAGAGCTCTGGAATATACTAACTTACTTGTGATAGAATGGGGTCTATTAGAAGTGGCCTGTGGACTTATGCTTTGTCCAGTACTCGTACTAATCATGGAACCCAGACTGTCAGTACTAGGGTCTCGACTGTGGTACGGGACACCATAAGCCGGGTGTAAGTTGCTGTGTCCTCTATCACTTCCTGAAGATGCTGAAAAGACAATGACTTTGTAAAAATAGTGCTTGATTTCTTATTTTTGAAAAGATAAAAGATTAATATATGTTATATTATATATATACTGTAAGATGTTATACCATGAACTTGGAGTAAAATATTTAATTATGGAGATACAATTTTACTGGCAAATGCCGTCTCCAAGACCATAATCACATTGTGCAAGAGGGGCTGAACACATTACATGACAGACCTACACTTTATACACTTAAATAAAACAAAACTGTAAATTTAAGGAAGGTTAGTGTTTTGTAAATTAAATCATTTCTTGTCGTTCAAAAACTGAAAACCACTTTTAATACAAATTCATGCAATTCAATGACATTTTGATGACCATGTAAAACAAATTTTTGTGTTATTTTCACATTTATTTAATAGATATTATATCTTTTTGTCATAACTGTTTTTGTAATAATGCAAAATGCAGGCAGACATGATATTTCAATTTAATTGTATCAACTCTTAACCTATTTCAATACATGTTTCTATACATTTAACAATGAATAAATGAAAATGCAAGACGTAACTGAACATGTCAAAGATAACGATCATACTTCAGATACATCACTTTTAACATGGTCCAAGAAAACAGCTGTGTAACTTTTCAAAAAAAATAATAATAACACAATGAAATAAAATATAATCAAGGTGAGACACGTTTAGAATTTTTTTAATTTTAAACAAATGAAAATATTACCCGTTAGTGTGGACATTGGACTAGTATCAGAGATTCCTCTGTCTGGTGTACCCTCTCCACTAGTACCTAGAGAAGAAACAGTGTGATAGGACTCATCTCGTAAATGATTGGCTGTTCTCTGACCATGTGTCATTGGCTCTGGAATTTGATTGGATGTTCTGTCACCTAGCAACAGACCTAACCTCATCATAAGATCACCATGGGCAACATCAGGTGGTGGGGGTGGTGGACTGTCTTTCCCTGAAGAAAAATGACAGGCATTTTTAAAATCTAAGTAAAATTTACATTGATATACGTTGTTCTCTAAGTACAGAATGCTCAGCTATTTGAACAAAGTTTTTATTGCTCTGTACAATACCTTGAACTTATCACTAGCAACCTTAACTTATCACTGTTTACAAGTTTACAAAGTTAGACCTTTCAGTCCTGTAGCCAGAGATAAATTATACTGAGCTTAATGATATGGTATTATACATTTCATCATACCCTACATGACTAATGATCAATTTTACCAAGCTTAAATGAGGTTTGCTCAGGAGTTCCTAGAATGAACCTTCCTTTAACTCTTGCAAACAAAACTGCTTGAAAACCTTGTTGTGATGTCAATTTTAATTAATTGACTACCGGTAATAACTATATTGCACATACCCACTGTGATGGCGGCATTTATCTCTGCGAGACCTGGGATATCCTCTAGGTCATGACTATGACCTGTAGCGCCACCACTAGCATTGCTGCTGAAATCTGGGGATCCAAGTGCTGAATCACTGCTGCAATAAATAAATCATTTTTATATGTAACAGTTTTAGCTGCTGCTGAAATATATTCACATCAAAATCAAGTCAGTTCAATTACTGTAGTGGCATACAGGCCAAGAAGAATTCTCTTGGTACTAAGTTGGTACTTAGTTATTCAGAAGTTGGTACTTACAGAAGTTTTAATGTCTCAGGTACTTTCTTCCAAATGTTGCTGTAGAAAAACAAATTCACAAGCCCTTATCTAAATCTCTGAAGCAGATTGAAGAAACCTACATATCATTTGTAGGGATATTTCTGTATCTGAAAACTTCATGACTAAAAAATTAAACAGTACAGATCATCATCAACCTGCAAATCACTGATGTTGCCTGGTATATTATTGGTTACAAGAGCAAAAACGATTTCCAACAGCAGGTTGAAATGTATGTAAATCAACATGAACACTGTTTCTCTACCTGTAGTAAGGATCCCCATGTTGCTGTTGTCTCACAAAATGGCCACCATGTTGTTGTTGTTGCGGGGAGTGACTCTTCACGGATGGAGGTAGATGTTGTGGTGGATATGCTGATGTAGCAAGTTTGGGTTTCATAGGGGCTGAGGTGGGATTCTGCTGCATTCTTGACCCTGAAATAGAAATCATTTAACTATAAATAGCATTTTCGAAGTGATTTAACCCAATCATTTTTTTATAGTTAATGGTACAGTGACTGTCTGAAAAGGTCTTTTTTTATGATGAATTATTCAAATATGACAAAATTTCAGTATGATTTAATAAAGTAGAAGAAAAAAATCTCGAGCAAGCACCAGGTTGGTAACATAACCTAACTAACTAAGTTTAATCACTTCCAGTAACATGGTGACTTGTCTGGTCGGTGTCATATATTCAGTAGCGAAATTAATTGCCACCATCTTGTACCATGCATGACCCAGATAGGAATGGTACAGATTTAACTAAATTATGACAAAAATGATACAGATGAGATCTTGCCATAAAGTATTTCAGAATGTCATGATCGAAATAAAATAAAGGCCAGCCAGACGTAACTTTTGAAAAAAGGTAAAATATATAATTAACATCTCACAACTGTTTATTCCTAGCTTTTTTTTTAAATCTTTTTCTTTAAAATTATTCAGTGTTTATTATACAAACCAGTAATTTTTTTTGTCTTATGAAAACTAACACCTAACATATAAACATCAGCTATTACTGAGTGAAACTGATACACCCATAAATATGGAAATTCTTTGTGAAAACCTTCTGATAGTATCTGCACAAGTTAACCACAAAATATTTCTCACACGTTCAATGAATATGCACTAAAGTAGCCTTAATGAATTGATTCAACACTGCACAAGTTTGAAAGGTGAATGAAAGACTTGTACTTTCCTGAAAGAACATGTATTCACTTGTATTCCAGCACAGACCTAATAGATACAGACAGAAGAACATGTATTCACTTATATTTCAGCACAGACTAATAGATACAGCCAAGTAAAATGTATTTACTTATATTTCAGCACAGACTAATAGATACAGCCAAGTAAAATGTATTCACTTATATTTCAGCACAGACTAATAGATACAGCCAAGTAAAATGTATTCACTTATATTCCAGCACAGACTAATAGATACAGCCAAGTAAAATGTATTCACTTGTATTCCAGCACAGACTAATAGATACAGCCAAATAAAATGTATTCACTTATATTCCAGCACAGACTAATAGATACAGTCAAAAGTAAATGTATTCACTTGTATTCCAGCACAGACCTAATAGATACAGACAGAAGAACATGTATTCACTTGTATTTCAGCACAGAACTATATGTAGCCTTATTATACTTCAATGCAGATTGTTACATGGACGACAATACACATGAAAGGATTTCAGATACCTCTTAATGTAAATGTTAGCATTCCTGATTTTTTTTCTCCCCATGAAATGCAACTGACTTTATCAATACACCTTAGTCAAATATCAAACAATCAATGACTGAAATATTTGATATTTTTGTCAATCAGGGACTAAAATATTTGATCCATGTTCAATCAAAATCTCAATCAAATTTAAACTTGCCAAAAAATTTGCAATTCAACTGTAATTATGCCTATTCACTGAATGCAAACCCTTCCCTGGCTTCACAGATAAAAATAGGGTATTCAGGTAACCTTTAAGTCTAAATGATCAGTTTTGAATTTCAAATAAATAGTAAAAAATCATATAATAATGAAAATGGATTATTTTTATCCTGAGTTCTGGTTAATGTGCCCACCCATCTTATACCTTCATTTCCCATTTAAAAAATGCTAACGGTCAACAAATCTTGATCCTTTTTGAAAACACTAGTGGATTTTTAAGTTGCATAATACTTCTTTTTTTAACAAACTTACCCTAAGAGAAGAAAATTCAGTACGCCTTGATAAAAACATTTTCTTTAAGTATTACATGAATCTATATTTATAAATAAGTACTAACATATTAAATCCATTTCAATCCCATGATGTCCAATTACAGTCATGTGGTGTTTATTTATAAACTTTTTTCTCATAACTCTGACCTCATACTTGAAACCTCAATGAAAAACATTAGTTTTAGATTCAAGGGGTCAGAAGTGTTCCAAATTCAACAGTAGTATAACTGTAAGGTCAGAGGGAATTACCAAATTACACTAATTGGTTTGGATATAAGTCTATTCCTAAGCTACGAAAATTAGAGCACACATTCCAGCGGAAAACAGGAAAACGGCTAAATAATAAACCTCAGACATTTATTAATAGTTAGGCTAATCAAAATAATGCCTAGATTTTAATCCAGACTTTTTTAAAGCCTTTCCTGCACACTCAGCATTTCCCTATCTTCCCATATTTTCTAAAAGTTATGGCTAATAAGTACTAGCGAGATTTCAATATATGTGCAGGTCCTTTATTATCAGTGATCAATGCAAACACAGAATTCTTAGTTTTTGTTCTTGTTTTTTTAACACAACTAGGATCTTATACAGTCATCAATATGGGAATTTATTTGTTTCCTTAAATTGTGTGATTCCTTTCTTAGAAAACCAAACATCAGACCAAAGTTTTGCTTCAGAATATTTCTATTTATAGATTTCAAAGCAAAACACTAGGCTCTTTATGTTTATAATCAATGTCAAAAATATAGAAGAAACAAAAACCATACTGTTCTAATTCTAATAAGCCATCAGGCTTTCATGCAGCTCATTCTGCTTTTTTGCAGAATATATTGCTCTTTAACAAGATTATGCACTTATTTTTGGATGACTTTATCAGTACTTTCATAGCCTCTCTCATGCCTATGTTGTTGTAATACCTGATTAAAGATTAATACCTCACAAACACTTTCAATATTCAGGTGGCAAACATTTCTGACAGCTGACAAGTCTTTACTATGAAATATAACACAAATGGTACCAGTCTGGAAAAAGTACCATTACAAATTCCATAGACAATAAATTACTTCAGTATTACTGACAGCTACACCTCATTCTCTGATACAGACAATATTTTGTCCTAAAACTGAACATATGAATTTTTATTGCATCCTTATCCTTGTTCACTGCACTGCCTGCACTTTAAGACTGGTACAGACCTTTCGAGCAGCAACTAACTTCTCTGACAAAATGTAATAATTTTGAGACTTAAAGCAAAATTAAACAATGATGGCTTAATTAATTACAACATCTTGTAAACACTTTACACTAATTTCATCCATTTTCACCAAGTTTCAATGCAATATTAACCTTTTCTCATTGTTATAAATCTGCTTGCAAAATATCCAAATTCACATCATTGCTATTTCAAAACTTGTAAAGTTAAAGCCATTCACAAGTGCATACTGGTTCCCCCCCAAAAAAATCATGTACAGTGTAAGGAACCAACTGTTACAGATGAAAACCATTCACCATTTCCAGCAGTTTGCCTGTAGTCAATCTCCGGAGAACATTATTCTCAAAACAGAGCATACAGCTAATCAAGCTGAAGGGAAAAAAACAAAACATAACCAAATTCCATCTAATTTAGAAGACTTGTTTACAGGTGCACTAATTGAATAATACACTCCATACAAAAGTCATCATTCTGTTCATACAAGAACTAATTTAAAGGCTTTGATAAAACAACCAGCATCTGTGTTATATTTCACTACCTGTAGAATTTACAGCCAGTATCTAAAACGGAATTATGATTGACTGCAATTGCCTAAATCAGTATTATCTTTGCATAAAGACAAGTCCAGTCCAGCACAATGTCTTTAACCACCAGTTTTTGAGACCAGCTTTCTCAATAAAGGGTTATTCATCATTTGATTTTATAAATAACTTTTCATTGTTCCTTAATATCTGTCTCTTGCTAATTTCTAGACAGATCTGCTTCAGCAATCAGCTGGAATTTTCAAATGTTTCATTCATCATTACCGCCTGGTTTTTCTTGAAGCTATTTATCTTTCAGGGACCAAAGCTGCAACAATCAATGAAAACACCAACATTATGTCATCAATTTACCAGGGATGACAAATGAGATTCTTTGAAAAATTGAAACATTCCTAGGAAGAATTCAAATGACTCATTCTTTTTCAATATCTCTCTCTTTTTTGTTTGTTCTGCAAACTTTGTTTAAAGGAAAATTACCGAAATCTTTTCACAAAACCACATTACTTATGATGATCAGCTATCCAGTAATGTAAGAACAATTTTAACTCACTGCAGCCCTTTTCAATTATGTATGAGACCGCAATTTCTACTTACAATTCAAATTTTCAGTCACAATTTGTTTCTATAATTACACAACCTAGAAATAGGTTCCTAAGGTAACAACTATTCCAATCATTTTATCTATTACCTTTTCTTTTAAGTCCTAGAATCCATGCCTTTTACCAAAGGGAAATATTCATCTTTTTAAACAATAATCCTCAATCTTTTAAGGCAGTCACAACAGAATTAAACTGTACTGTTAAAGCCATTTCTTTCAGTCTTCACTCACAGAGGTTCATATATTCAATACTATGCCTGTTTTGAATTTCCCATTTTCCTTAAAGACACATGCGAAGCTCTGCATGGTTTAAGGTGTCATTATGCATGTTGTTTTTTTCCAGTGGAAACTGCCATCTTCAATAATGATTCTTAGAAACCATGTACTAATACGAGTAATGAGCATTAAGTTCCATAGAAACTGATTTCTG